>JANJGN010000017.1:10564138-11164138 GCA_026770705.1 Isurus oxyrinchus | reverse complement strand
TACCAGCTCCTCCCTCCTAACAAAAAGATCGTCCCACACAGAAACCAGCTCCTCACTTAGTAACACACAACCCGACCCACTCTCAGATACCAGCTCCTCCCTCACTAACACACAGCCTGTCCCACTCTCAGATACCATCTCCTCCCTCACTAACACGGACCCCGTCCCACTATCAGATACCAGCTATTTCCTCGCTAACACACAGACTGTCCCACTGTCAGATACCAGCTCCTCCCTCATTAACACACAGCCCTACCCACTCTCAGATGCCAGCTCCCCCCACAGTAACACCCATCCCGTCACACACTCACATACCAGCTCCACCCTCACTAACACACAGTCCGTCCCACTCAGAAACCAGCTCCTCAATTAGCAACACACAGCCCGTCCCACTCTCAGTTACCAGCTACTCCCTGACTAACACAAAGCCTCTTTCTCTCCCCCTGATACCAGCTCCTCCCTCACCAATACACAGTCTGTCCCACTCTCAGATAGCAGCTCCTCCCTCACTAACACACACTCGGTCCCACTCCCAAATACGAGTTCCTCAGTCACTAACACACAGCCCTTCCCACACAGACACCAGCTCCTCACTTAGCAACACACAGCCTGTCCCACTCTCAGATACCAGCTCCTCCCTCACTAACCCAAGCCAATCCCACTCTCAGATACCACATACTACCTCATTAACACACCGTCTGTCCGACTGTCAGATACCAGCTCCTCCCTCATTAACACACAGCCCTAACCACTCACAGAAACTAGCTCCTCCCTTACTAACAAACAGCCTGTCCCACTCAGAAACCAAATCCTCACTGAGCAACACACCGCCCGTCGCACAGTCAGATATCAGCTCCTCCTTCAATAATAATCACCCTGTTCCATTCTCAGTTACCTGCTCCTCCCTCACTAACACACAGCCTGTCCCACTCTCAGCTACAAGCTCCTCCCTCGTTAAAACACAGCCCATTCCACTGTCAGATACCAGCTCGCCCTCAGTAACACACAGCCTGGCTCTCTCCCCTTGATACCACCTCCTCCCTCACAAACACACAGCCCGTCCCACTCTCAGATACCAGCTCCTCCCTCACGAACACACAGCCCATCCGACTCTCAGATAGCAGCTCCTCCCTCACCAACACACAGCCTGTCCCACTCAGATACCAACTACTCCCTCACTAACTCATCCTTTCCCACTCTCAGGTAGCAGCACCTCGCTCACTAACTCAGCCTGTCCCTCTCTGATACCACTCCTCCCTCACTAACATACAGACTGTCCCACTCTCAGATACCAGCTCCTCCCTCACTAACATACAGACTGTCCCACTCTCAGATACCAGCTCCGCCCTCAATAACACACAGCCCGAACCCAGTCTCAGATACCAGCTCCTCCCTCACTAACGCACAGCCTGTCCCACTCTCAGATACCAGCTCCTCCCTCACTAACACACCGTCTGTCCCACTCTTTGATACCAGCTCCTCCCTCACTAACACACAGTCTGTCCACTCTCAAATCCCAAATCATCCCTAACACACAGCCTGGCCCACTATCAGATACCAGCTCCTCACTAACCCACAGCCTGTCCTATATTCAGATACCAACTCGTCCCTCACTAACACACGCCCTGTCCCACTCTGAGATACCAGCTCCTTCCTTAGTAACACACAGCCTGTCCCAGTCTCCGATACCAACTCCACCCTCACTAACACAGAGCCTGTCTGACTCTCAGATAGCAGCTCCTCCCTCACTAACAAACAGACTGTCAGATACTAATTCCTCCCTCACAAACACTCAGACAGTCCCACTCTCAGATACCAGCTCCTCCCTCATTAACACATAGCCTGTCCCACTCCCAGATACCAGCCCCTCGCTCACTAACACACAGCCTGTCCCACTCTCAGATTCCACCTCATCCCTCAATAACGCACAGCTTGTCTCACTCTCAGATAACAGCACCTCACTCACTAACACACAGCCTGTCCCACTCTCAGATAACAGCACCTCGCTCACTAACACACAGCCTGTCCCAATCTCAGATACCAGCTACTCACTCACTAACATAGAGCATGTCTCACTCTCAGATACCAGCCCCTCGCTCACTAACACACAGCCTGTCCCACTCTCAGATTCCACCTCATCCCTCAATAACGCACAGCTTGTCTCACTCTCAGATAACAGCACCTCACTCACTAACACACAGCCTGTCCCACTCTCAGATAACAGCACCTCGCTCACTAACACACAGCCTGTCCCAATCTCAGATACCAGCTACTCACTCACTAACATAGAGCATGTCTCACTCTCAGATACCAACTCCTCCCTCACTGACACACAGCCTGTCCCATTCTCAGATACCAGCTCCTCCCTCACTAATAAACAGCCTGTCCCATTCTCAGTTACCAGCTCCTCCCTCACTAACAAACAGCCTGTCCCACTCTCAGATACCAGCTCCTCCCTCACTAACAGACAGCCCGTCCCACTCTCAGATAACAGCTCCTCCCTCACTAACACACAGCCCATTCCAATCTCATATACCAGCTTCTCGCTCAATAACACTCTCAAGTCCCACAATCAAGTACAAGCTCCTCCCTCCCTAACACACAGCCTGTCCCACTCACAGTTAGGAGCTCCTCCCTCACTAACACACAGTCTGTCCCACTCACAGTTAGGAGCTCATCCCTCACTAACAGACAGCCTATTCGACTCTCAGATGCTGGGTCCTCCCTCAATAACACAGCCTGACACCCTCTCAGATACCAGCTCCCCCCTCACTAACACACAGCCTGTCCCAATCTCAGATACCAGCTCCTCACTAACACATAGCTTGTCCCACTCTCAAATAAAAGCACCTCCATCACTAACACACAGCCTGTCCTAGTCTCAGATACCAGCACCGCCCTCAAAAACACACAGCCTGTCCCTCTCTCAGATACCAGCTCCTCCCTCACTAACACACAGCCTGTCCCACTCTCAGATACCAGCTCCTCCCTCACTAACACACAGCTTGTCCCACTCTCAGATACCAGCTCCTCACTAACACACAGCCTGTCCCACTCTCAGATACCAGCTCCTCACTAATACACAGCCTGTCACACTCTCAGATAAAAGCACATCCATCACTAACACACAGCCTGTCCCAGTCTCAAATAACAGTACCGCACTCACTAACACACAGCCTGTCTCAATCTCAGCTATCAGCTCGTCCCTCATTAAAACACAGCCCATTCCACTCTCATAACAGCTCCTCCCTCATTAATACACAGCCCATCCCACTCTCAGATACCAGCTCCTCCATCACTGACACACAGCGCATTCCACACTCAGATACCAGCTCCACACTCACTAACAAACAGCCTGTCCAAATCTCCGATACCAGCTCCTCCCTCACGAACACAGCCTATCCCACTATCAGATACCAACATCTCCCTCACTAACAAAAAAGCTGTTCCAGTCTCAGATACCAGCACCTTCCTCACTAAAACAGCCTGTCCTACTCTCAGATTCCTCTTCATCCCTCACTAACACACAGCCTGTCCCACTCACAGATAACAGCTCCTCCCTCACTAACACACAGCCAGTCCCACTCTCAGATGCCAGCTCCTCACTCACTAACACACAGCATGACCCAATCTCAGATAACAGCTCATCCCTCACTAACACACAACCTGTGCCACTCTCAGATATCAGCACCTCCCTCACTAATACACAGCCTGAACCACACTCAGATAGCAGCTCCTCCCTCACTAACACACAGCCTGTCCCACTCTGATATAAGCTCCTCCATCACTAACAAACAGCCTGTCCGATTCTCAGATACCAGCCACTCTCTCACTAACACACAGCCTGTCCCACACTCAGATACAGCTCCTCCCTCACTAACACCCTGTCCCACTCTCAGATATCAGCTCCTCCCTCACCATCAAACAGCCTGTGCCACTCTCAGCCACCAGCTACTCCCTCACTAACACAGAGCCTGTCCCACTGTCAGATACCATCTCCGTCCTCACTAACACATCGACTGTCCAACTGTCAGAAACTAGCTTCTCCCTCACGAACACACACCCTGTCCCACTCTCAGATACCAGCTCCTCCCTCACGAACACACACCCTGACCACTCTCAGATACCAGCTCCTCCATCACTAACACACAGGCTGTCTGATTCTCTGATACCAGCTCCTCCCTCACTAATGCACAGCCTATCCCACTCTCTGATACCAGCTCGTCCCTCACTAATGCACAGCCTGTTCCAATCTCAGATACCAGTTCGTCCCTCACTATCACACAGCCTGTCTCTCTGCCCCTAATACCAGCTCCTCCCTCACTAACACAGAGCCCCTCCCAACATCCGATAACAGCTCCTCCTTCACTAACAAACACCCTGTTCCACTCTCAGATACAAGTTCCTCCTTCACTAACACACAGCCTGTCCTGCTCTCAGATACCAGCTCCTCCCTCACTAACCAATAACCCATCCCACACTCAGATACCACCTACTCCCTATCACACAGCCATTCCCACAATCAAATACCTGCTACTCCCTCACTAACACACAGCCTGTCCCATTCTCAGTTACCAGCTCCTACCTCACTAACACACAGCCTGTCCGACTCTCAAATAGCAGCTCCTCCCTCACTAACACAGAGCCAGTCCCACTCTGATACCAGCTCCTCCCTCACTGACACACAGCCTGTCCCACTCTCAGATACCAGCTCCTCCCTCATTAACACAGAGCCAGTCCCACTCTCTGATACCAGCTCCTCCCTCACTAACACACAGCCTGTCCGAACCTCAAATAGCAGCTCCTCCCTCATTAACACAGAGCCAGTCCCACTCTCTGATACAAGATCCTCCCCAAATAACACACACCTGTCCCACTCTCAGATACCAGCTCCTCCCTCACTAACACAGTCTGTCCGAACCTCAGATAGCAGCTCCTCCCTCACTAACAAACTGTCCCACTCGCAGATATCAGCTCCTCCCTCAGTAACAAACAGCCTGTCCTACTCTCAGATAACACCTTCTCCCTCACTAACACACAGCCTGTACCACACTCAGATAACAGCTCCTCCCTCACTAACACACAGCCTATCCTAATCTCTGATACCAGCTCCTCCCTCACTAATGCACAGCCTATCCCACTCTCTGATACCAGCTCCTCCCTCACTAATGCACAGCCTGTCCCAATCTCAGATACCAGCTCTTCCCTCACTATCACACAGCCTGTCTCTCTGCACCTGATACTAGCTCCTCCCTCACCAATATACAGTCTATCCCACACTCAGATACCAGCTCCTCCCTAACTAACAAAGAGCCCCTCCCAACCTCCGATAACAGCTCCTCCTTCACTAACAAACACCCTATTCCACTCTCAGATACAAGCTCCTCCTTCACGAACACACAGCCTGTCCCGCTCTCAGATACCAGCTCCTTCCTCACTAAACAATAGCCCGTCCCACTCTCAGATACCAGCTCCTCCCTCACTAACACACAGCCTGTCCCACTCTCAGATACCAGCTCCTCCTTCACTAACAAACAGCCTGTCCCACTCTCAGATACCAGCTCCTCCCTCACTAACACACAGCCTGTCCCACTCTCAGATACCAGCTCCTCCCTCATTAACACACAGCCTGTCCCACTCTCAGATACCAGCTCCTCCTTCACTAACAAACAGCCTGTCCCACTCTCAGATACCAGCTCCTCCCTCACTAACACACAGCCTGTCCCACTCTCAGATACCAGCTCCTCCCTCATTAACACACAGCCTGTCCCACTCTCAGATACCAGCTCCTCCCTCACTAACACACAGTCTGTCCGAATGTCAGATATCAGCTCCTCCCTCATTAACAAACTGCCTGTCCCACTCTCAGATATCAGCTCCTCCCACACTAACAAACAGCCTGTCACACTCTCAGATAGCAGCTCCTCCCTCATTAACACACAGCCTGTCCCACTCTCAGATAACAGATCCTCCCTCACTAATACAAAGCCCGACCCAACCTCCGATACCAGCTCCTTTGTCACTAACACACAGTCTGTCCCACTCTCAAATACCAGCTGCTCCCTCACTAACACACAGCCTGTGCCATGCACAGCAGCTCCTCCTTCACCAACGCACAGCCTGTCCCACTCTCAGATACCAGCTCCTCCCTCACTAACACACAGCCTGTCCCACTCACAGATAACAGCTCCTTCCTCACTAACGCACAGCCAGTCCCACTCTCAGATGCCAGCTCCTCACTCACTTACACACAGCATGACCCAATCTCAGATAACAGCTCATCCCTCACTAACACACAACCTGTGCCACTCTCAGATATCAGCACCTCCCTCACTAATACACAGCCTGAACCACACTCAGATAGCAGCTCCTCCCTCACTAACACACAGCCTGTCCCACTCTGATATAAGCTCCTCCCCCTCTAACAAACAGCCTGTCCGATTCTGAGATACCAGCCACTCTCTCACTAACACACAGCCTGTCCCACACTCAGATACAGCTCCTCCCTCACTAACACCCTGTCCCACTCTCAGATATCAGCTCCTCCCTCACCATCAAACAGCCTGTCCCACTCTCAGCCACCAGCTACTCCCTCACTAACACAGAGTCTGTCCCACTGTCAGATACCATCTCCTCCCTCACTAAAACACAGCCTGTTATACTCTCAGATTCCACTTCATCCCAAAGTATCATACAGCCTGTCCCACTCTCAGATACCAGCTCCTCCCTCACTAACACACAGCCTGTCTGATTCTCAGATACCAGCTCCTCCCTCACTAACACACATCCTATCCCACTCTCAGATACCAGCTCCTCCCTCACTAACACACAGCCAGTCCCACTCTCTGATACCAGCTCCTCCCTCACTAACACACAGCCTGTCCCACTCTCAGATACCAGCTCCTCCCTCACTAACACAGTCTGTCCGAACCTCAGATAGCAGCTCCTCCCTCACTAACAAACTGCCTGTCCCACTCGCAGATATCAGCTCCTTCCTCACCAACACACAGCCTGTCCTACTCTCAGAGAACACCTCCTCCCTCACTAACACACAGCCTGTACCACACTCAGATAGCAGCTCCTCCCTCACTAACACACAGCCTATCCTAATCTCTGATACCAGCTCTTCCCTCACTATCACACAGCCTGTCTCTCTGCTCCTGATACTAGCTCCTCCCTCACCAATATACAGTCTATCCCACACTCAAATACCAGCTCCTCCCTAACTAACAAAGAGCCCCTCCCAACCTCCGATAACAGCTCCTCCTTCACTAACAAACACCCTATTCCACTCTCAGATACAAGCTCCTCCTTCACGAACACACAGCCTGTCCCGCTCTCAGATACCAGCTCCTTCCTCACTAAACAATAGCCCGTCCCACTCTCAGATACCACCTACTCCCTATCACACAGCCCATCCCACAATCAAATACCTGCTACACCCTCACTAACACACAGCCCGTCCACTCTCAGATACTACCACCTCCCTCACTAATGCACAATCTGTGCCATGCTCAGATACCAGCTCCTCCCTTACTAACACACAGCCCTTCCCACTCAGAAACCAGCTCCTCACTTAGCAACACACAGCCCCTCCCACTCTCAGATGCGATCTCCTCCATGATTAAAACACAGCCAGTCCCACTCTTAGATATCAGCTCCTCGCTCAATAACACACAGCCTGTCCCAATCTCAGATACCAACGCCTCCCTCACTAACACAGACTGACTATCCCCCCAATAACAGCTCCTCCCTCAACAATACACAGTCTATCCCACTCTCAGATACCAGCTCCTCCCACACTAACAAACTCTCAGATAGCAGCTCCTCCCTCATGAACACACAGCCTGTCACACTCTCAGATAACAGATCCTCCCTCACTAACACAAAGCCTGACCCAACCTCCGATACCAGCTCCTTTTTCACTAACACACCGTCTGCCCCACTCTCAAATACCAGCTGCACCCTCACTAACACAGAGTCTGTGCCATGCACAGATAGCAGCTCCTCCTTCACCAACACACAGCCTGTCACTCTCAGATGCCAGCTCCTACCTCACTAACACACAGCCTGTCCCACTCTCAGATACCAGCTCCTCCCTCATTAACACACAGCCTGTCCCACTCTCAGATACCAGCTCCTCCCTCACTAACACACAGTCTGTCCGAATGTCAGATATCAGCTCCTCCCTCATTAACAAACTGCCTGTCCCACTCTCAGATATCAGCTCCTCCCACACTAACAAACAGCCTGTCACACTCTCAGATAGCAGCTCCTCCCTCATTAACACACAGCCTGTCCCACTCTCAGATAACAGATCCTCCCTCACTAATACAAAGCCCGACCCAACCTCCGATACCAGCTCCTTTGTCACTAACACACAGTCTGTCCCACTCTCAAATACCAGCTGCTCCCTCACTAACACACAGCCTGTGCCATGCACAGCAGCTCCTCCTTCACCAACGCACAGCCTGTCCCACTCTCAGATACCAGCTCCTCCCTCACTAACACACAGCCTGTCCCACTCACAGATAACAGCTCCTTCCTCACTAACGCACAGCCAGTCCCACTCTCAGATGCCAGCTCCTCACTCACTTACACACAGCATGACCCAATCTCAGATAACAGCTCATCCCTCACTAACACACAACCTGTGCCACTCTCAGATATCAGCACCTCCCTCACTAATACACAGCCTGAACTACACTCAGATAGCAGCTCCTCCCTCACTAACACACAGCCTGTCCCACTCTGATATAAGCTCCTCCCCCTCTAACAAACAGCCTGTCCGATTCTGAGATACCAGCCACTCTCTCACTAACACACAGCCTGTCCCACACTCAGATACAGCTCCTCCCTCACTAACACCCTGTCCCACTCTCAGATATCAGCTCCTCCCTCACCATCAAACAGCCTGTCCCACTCTCAGCCACCAGCTACTCCCTCACTAACACAGAGTCTGTCCCACTGTCAGATACCATCTCCTCCCTCACTAAAACACAGCCTGTTATACTCTCAGATTCCACTTCATCCCAAAGTATCATACAGCCTGTCCCACTCTCAGATACCAGCTCCTCCCTCACTAACACACAGCCTGTCTGATTCTCAGATACCAGCTCCTCCCTCACTAACACACATCCTATCCCACTCTCAGATACCAGCTCCTCCCTCACTAACACACAGCCAGTCCCACTCTCTGATACCAGCTCCTCCCTCACTAACACACAGCCTGTCCCACTCTCAGATACCAGCTCCTCCCTCACTAACACAGTCTGTCCGAACCTCAGATAGCAGCTCCTCCCTCACTAACAAACTGCCTGTCCCACTCGCAGATATCAGCTCCTTCCTCACCAACACACAGCCTGTCCTACTCTCAGAGAACACCTCCTCCCTCACTAACACACAGCCTGTACCACACTCAGATAGCAGCTCCTCCCTCACTAACACACAGCCTATCCTAATCTCTGATACCAGCTCTTCCCTCACTAACACACAGCCTGTCCCACTCTCAGATACAAGCTCCTCCCTCACTAACAAACAGCCTGTCCCACTCTCAAATAGCAGCTCCTCCCTTATTAACACAGAGCCTGTCCCACTCTCAGATACAAGATCCTCCCTCACTATCACACAGCCTGTCCCACTCACAGATAGCAACTCCTCCCTCATTAACACACAGCCAGTCGCACTCTCAGATATCAGCTCCTCCCACACTAACACACAGCCTGTCATACTCTCAGATAACAGATCCTCCCTCACTAATATAAAGCCCGACCCAACCTCCGATACCAGCTCCTTTGTCACTAACACACAGTCTTTCCCACTTTCAAATACCAGCTGCTCCCTGACTAACACACAGCCTGTGCCATGCACAGATAGCAGCTCCTCCTTCACCAACGCACAGCCTGTCCCACTCTCAGATACCAGCTCCTCCCTCATTAACACACAGCCTGTCCCACTCTCAGATACCAGCTACTTCCTCACTAACACACACCCTGTCCCACTCTCAGATACCAGCTCCTCCCTCACTAACACACAGCCTGTCTGATTCTCAGGTAGCAGCTCTTCCCTCACTAACACACAGC
This sequence comes from Isurus oxyrinchus, assembly GCA_026770705.1. Taxonomy (NCBI): domain Eukaryota; kingdom Metazoa; phylum Chordata; class Chondrichthyes; order Lamniformes; family Lamnidae; genus Isurus; species Isurus oxyrinchus. The sequence goes on along the minus strand of JANJGN010000017.1, from coordinate 11,154,056 downwards.
CTATCCCACTCTCTGATACCAGCTCCTCCCTCACTAATGCACAGCCTGTCCCAATCTCAGATACCAGCTCCTCCCTCACTAACACACAGCCCTTCCCACTCAGAAACCAGCTCCTCACTTAGCAACACACAGCCCCTCCCACTCTCAGATGCTATCTCCTCCATGATTAAAACACAGCCAGTCCCACTCTTAGATATCAGCTCCTCGCTCACTAACACACAGCCTGTCCCACTCTCAGATACCAACTCCTCCCTCACTAACACACAGACTTACTCTCCCCATTATACCAGCTTCTCCCACACTAACAAACAGCCTGTCACACTCTCAGATAGCAGCTACTCCCTCATTAACACACAACCCGTCACACTTTCAGATAACAGATCCTCCCTCTCTAACACAAAGCCCGACCCAACCTCCGATACCATCTCCTTTGTCACTAACACACAGTCTGTCCCACTCTCAAATACCAGCTGTTCCCTCACTAACAGAGAGCCTGTGCCATGCACAGATACCAGCTCCTCCTTCACCAACACACAGCCTGTCCCACTTTCAGATACCAGCTCCTCCCTCACTAACACACAGCCTGTCCCACTCTCAGTTACCAGCTCCTCCCTCACTAACACACAGCCTGTCCCACTTTCAGATACCAACTACTCCCTCACTAACACACAGCCTGTCCCAGTCTCAGATACCAGCTCCTCCCTCACTAACACACAGCCTGTCCCACTCTCAGATACCAGCTCTTCCCTCACTAACACACAGCCTGTCCCACTTTCAGATACAAGCTCCTCCCTCACTAATGCATAGCCTATCCTACTCTCTGATACCAGCTCGTCCCTCGCTAATGCACAGCCTGTCCCAATCTCAGATACCAGCTCTTCCCTCAGTATCACACAGCCTGTCTCTCTGCTCCTGATACTAGCTCCTCCCTCACCAATACACAGTCTATCCTACACTCAGATACCAGCTCCTCCATCACTAACACAGAGCCCCTCCCAACCTCCGATAAAAGCTCCTCCTTCACTAACAAACAACCTAATCCACTCGCAGATACAAGCACCTCCTTCACGAACACACAGCCTGTCCCACTCTCAGATACCAGCTCCTTCATCACTAACACACAGCCTGTCCCACTCTCAGATAGCAGCTCCTCCTTCACCTACACACAGCCTGTCCGAATCTCAGATAGCAGCTCCTCCATCACTAACAAACTGCCTGTCCCACTCTCAGATACCAGCTCCTCCCTCACTAACACAGACCCTGTCCCACTCTCAGATATCAGCTACTCCCTCACTAACACACAGCCTGTCCCACTCTCAGGTACCAGCTCCTCCCTCACACACAGCCTGTCCCACTCTCAGATACCAGCTCCTCTTACACTAACAAACAGCATGTCATACTCTCAGATACCAGCTCCTCCCTCTCTAACAAACAGCCTGTCCCATTCTCAGATAACACCTACTCCCTCATTAACACACAGCCTGTCTGATTCTCAGATAGCAGCTCTTCCCTCACTAACACACAGCCTATCCCACTCTCTGATACCAGCTCCTCCCTCACTAATGCACAGCCTGTCCCAATCTCAGATACCAGCTCTTCCCTCACTATCACACAGCCTGTCTCTCTGCCCCTGATTTTAGCTCCTCCCTCACCAATGCACAATCTATCCCACTCTCAGATACAAGCTCCTCCATCACTAAGACACAGCCTGTCCCGCTCTCAGATACCAGCTCCTCCCTCACTAACCAGTAGACCGTCCCACTCTCAGAAAGCACCTACTCCCTATCACACAGCCCATCCCACAATCAAATACCTGCTACACTCTCACTAACACACAGCCCGTCCACTCTCAGATACTACCACCTCCCTCACTAATGCACAATCTGTGCCATGCTCAGATACCAGCTCCTCCCTTACTAACACACAGCCCTTCCCACTCAGAAACCAGCTCCTCACTTAGCAACACACAGCCCCGCCCACTCTCAGATGCTATCTCCTCCATGATTAAAACACAGCCAGTCCCACTCTTAGATATCAGCTCCTCGCTCACTAACACACAGCCTGTCCCACTCTCAGATACCAACGCCTCACTCACTAACACACAGACTGACTATCCCCCCGATAACAGCTCCTCCCTCACCAATACACAGTCTATCCCACTCTCAGATACCAACTCCTCCCTCACTAACGCAGACAGACTCTCCCCATGATAACAGCTCCTCCCTCACCAATACACAGTCTATCCCATTCTCAGATACCAGCTCCTCCCACACTAACAAACAGCCTGTCCTACTCTCAGATAGCAGCTCCTCCCTCATTAACACACAACATGTCATACTTTCAGATAACAGATCCTCCCTGACTAACACAAAGCCCGACCCAACCTCGGATACCAGCTCTTTTTTCACTAACACAGTCTGCCCCACTCTCAAATACCAGCTGCTCCCTCACTAACACAGAGCCTGTGCCAAGCACAGATAGCAGCTCCTCCCTCACCAACACACAGCCTGTCCCACTCTCAGATACCGCCAACTCCCTCACTGACACACAGCCTGTCCTACTGTCAGATACCAGCTCCTCCATCACTAACACACAGCCCATCCCATTCTCAGATACAAGATCCACCCTCACTAACATACAGCCTGTCGCACTCTCAGCTACAAGTACCTCCCTCACTAACAAACAGCCTGTCCCATTCTCAGATACCAGCTCGTCCCTCACTAACACACAGCCTGTCCTACTCTGAGATACCAGCTCCTCCCTTAGTAACACACAGCCTGTCCCGCTCTCAGATATCCGCTCCACACTCAGTAACAAACAGCCTGTCCCAGTCTCAGATACCATCTCCTCCCTCACTAACACACAGCCTGTCCAACTCTCAGATACCAACTCCTCCCTCACTAACAAACAGACTGTCAGATACTAACTCCTCCCTCACTAACACACAGTCTGTCCCACAATCAGATACCAGCTCCTCCCTGACTAACACACAGCCTGTCCCACTCTCAGATACCATCTCCTCCCTCACTAACACACAGCCTGTCCCACTCTCAGAAACCAGCTCCTCCATCACTAACACAAAGCCTGTCCCGCTCTCAGATATCCACTCCACACTCAGTAACAAACAGCCTGTCCCAATCTCCAATACCAGCTCCTCCCTCACTAACACAAAGCCTGTCTCACTCTCAGATATCAGCTCCTCCCTCACTAACACACAGCCTGTCCTAATCTCAGATTTCAGCTCCTCACTCATTAACACAGCCTGTCCCACTTTCAGATACCAGCCCCTCACTCACTAACAAACAGCCTGTCCCACTCTCAGATACCGCCAACTCCCTCACTAACACACAGCCTGTCCCACTCTCAGATACCAGCTCCTCCATCACTAACACACAGCCCGTCCCACTCTCAGATACCAGCTCCTCCCTCACTAACACACAGCTAGTCCCACTCTCAGATACCTGCTCCTTGCTCACTAACACACAGCCCGTCCCACTCTCAGGTACCAGCTCCTCCCTCACTAACACACAGCTAGACCCACTCTCAGATACCTGCTCCTTGCTCACTAACACACAGCATGTCGCACTCTCAAATACCAGCTCCTCCCTCAATACAACACAGCCTATCCCACTATCAGATACCAGCTGCTCCCTCACTAACTGAAAAGCTGTTCCAGTCTCAGATTCCAGCACATTCCTCACTAAAACACAGCCTGTCCCACTCTCAGATTCCACCTCATTCCCTCAATAACACACAGCTTGTCCCACTCTCAGATAACAGTACCTCACTTACTAACACAGAGGTTGTCCCACTCTCAGATAACGGCACCTCGCTCACTAACACACAACCTGTCCCAATCTCAGATAGCAGCTCCTCCCTTACTAACACACAGCCTGTCCCACTCTCAGATGCCATCTCCTCCCTCACTAACACACAGCCTGTCCCACTCTCAGAAACCAGCTCCTCCCTCACTAACACACAGCCTGTCCAACTCTCAGATACCAGCTCCTCCATCACTAACACAAAGCCTGTCCCGCTCTCAGATATCCGCTCCACACTCAGTAACAAACAGCCTGTTGCAATCTCCGATACCAGCTCCTCCCTCACTAACACACAGCCTGTCTCACTCTCAGATATCAGCTCCTCCCTCACTAACACACAGCCTGTCCTAATCTCAGATATCAGCTCCTCACTCATTAACACAGCCTGTCCCACTTTCAGATACCAGCCCCTCACTCACTAACAAACGGCCTGTCCCACTCTCAGATACGGCCAACTCCCTCACTAACACACAGCCTGTCCCACTCTCAGATACCAGCTCCTCCATCACTAACACACAGCCTGTCCCACTCTCAGATGCCGCCAACTCCCTCACTAACACACAGCCTGTCCCACTCTCAGATACCAGCTCCTCCATCACTAACACACGGCCCGTTCCACTCTCAGATACCAGCTCCTCCATCACTATCACACAGCCCGTCCCACTCTCAGATACCAGCTCCTCCCTCACTAACACACAGCCCGTCCCACTCTCAGATACCAGCTCCTCCCTCACTAACACACAGCTAGTCCCATTCTCAGATACCTGCTCCTCCCTCACTAACACACAGCATGTCGCACTCTCAAATACCAGCTCCTCCCTCAATACAACACAGTCTATCCCACTATCAGATACCAGCTGCTCCCTCACCAACTGAAAAGCTGTTCCAGTCTCAGATACCAGCACATTCCTCACTAAAACACAGCCTGTCCCACTCTCAGATTCCACCTCATTCCCTCAATAACACACAGCATGTCCCACTCTCAGATAACAGTACCTCACTTACTAACACAGAGGTTGTCCCACTCTCAGATAACGGCACTTCGCTCACTAACACACAACCTGTCCCAATCTCAGATAGCAGCTACTCACTCACTAACACACAACCTGTCCCAATCTCAGATAGCAGCTACTCACTCACTAACACACAGTCTGTCCCACACTCAGATACCAGCTCCTCCCTTACTAACACACAGCCTGTCCCACTCTCAGATACCATCTCCTCCCTCACTAACACACAGCCTGTCCCACTCTCAGAAACCAGCTCCTCCCTCACTAACACACAGCCTGTCCAACTCTCAGATACCAGCTCCTCCATCACTAACACAAAGCCTGTCCCGCTCTCAGATATCCGCTCCACACTCAGTAACAAACAGCCTGTCGCAATCTCCGATACCAGCTCCTCCCTCACTAACACACAGCCTGTCTCACTCTCAGATATCAGCTCCTCCCTCACTAACACACAGCCTGTCCTAATCTCAGATATCAGCTCCTCACTCATTAACACAGCCTGTCCCACTTTCAGATACCAGCCCCTCACTCACTAACAAACAGCCTGTCCCACTCTCAGATACCGCCAACTCCCTCACTAACACACAGCCTGTCCCACTCTCAGATACCAGCTCCTCCATCACTAACACACAGCCTGTCCCACTCTCAGATACCGCCAACTCCCTCACTAACACACAGCCTGTCCCACTCTCAGATACCAGCTCCTCCATCACTAACACACAGCCCGTCCCACTCTCAGATACCAGCTCCTCCATCACTATCACACAGCCCGTCCCACTCTCAGATACCAGCTCCTCCCTCATTAACACACAGCCCGTCCCACTCTCAGATACCAGCTCCTCCCTCACTAACACACAGCTAGTCCCATTCTCAGATACCTGCTCCTCCCTCACTAACACACAGCATGTCGCACTCTCAAATACCAGCTCCTCCCTCAATACAACACAGCCTATCCCACTATCAGATACCAGCTGCTCCTTCACTAACTGAAAAGCTGTTCCAGTCTCAGATACCAGCACATTCCTCACTAAAACACAGCATGTCCCACTCTCAGATTCCACCTCATTCCCTCAATAACACACAGCTTGCCCACTCTCAGATAACAGCACCTCACTTACTAACACAGAGGTTGTCCCACTCTCAGATAACAGCACCTCGCTCACTAACACACAACCTGTCCCAATCTCAGATAGCAGCTACTCACTCACTAACACACAGTCTGTCCCACACTAAGATACCAGCTCCTCCCTGACTAACACACAGCCTGTCCCACTCTCAGATACCAGCTCCTCCCTCACTAACACACTGCCTGTCCCACTCTCAGATACTAGCTCCAACCTCACTAACACAGCCCATTCCACTCTCATATACCAGCTTCTCACTCAATAACACACAACCTGTCCTACCCTCAAGTACCAGCACCTTCCTCACTAACACACAGCCTGTCCCACTCTCAGATTCTACCTCATCTCTCAATAACACACAGCTTGTCCCACTGTCAGATAACAGCACCTCCCTCACTAACACACATGTTGTCCCACCCTCAGATAACAGCACCTCCCTCACTAACACCCAGCCAGTCCCTATCTCAGATACCAGCTCCTACCTCAACAACAGACTGCCAGTCCAACTCACAGATACCAGCTCGTCCCTCATTAAAACACAGCCCATTCCACTCTCAAGTAAGAGCTACTCCCTCACTAAAAAGCAGCCTGTCCGACTTTCAGATACCAACTCCTCCCTCACTAACACACAGCCTGTCCCACTCTCAGATACCAGCTACTCCCGCAATAACACACAGCCTGTCCCACTCTCTGATACCAGCTCCTGACTAACACTCAGCCTGTCCCACTCTCAGATAGCAGGTCCTCCCTCACTAACACACAGGCTGTCCCACTCTCAGATACCAGCTCCTCACTAACACACAGCCTATTCCACTCTCACATACCAGCTTCTCCCTCACTAACACACAGCCTGTCCCTCTCTCAGATACCAGCTTCTCCCTCACTAACACACAACCTGTCCCACATTCAGATACCAACTCCTCCCTCACTAACACACAGCCTGTCCCACTCTCAGATACCAGCTCCTCTCTCACTAACACACAACCTGTCCGACTCTCAGATAGTAGATCGTCCCTCATTAACAAACAACTTGTCCCACTTTCAGACCCCAGCTCCTTCCTCACTAACACACAGCCTGTCCCACTCTCAGATAGCAGTTTCTCCCTCACTAACACAAAGTCTTTCCGACTCTAAGATAACAGCTCCACACTAACATCCAGCCTGTCCCATTCCTCAATACCAGATCTTCGCTCACTAACACCCAGACCGTCCCTATCTCAGATACCAGCTTCTCCCTTACAAACACACAGCCGGTCCGACTCACAGACACCAGCTCGTCCCTCATTAAAACACAGCCCATTCCACTCTCAGATACCAGTTCCTCCCTCACTAACACACAGCCCGTCCCAATCTCAGATACCAGCTCCTCACTCACTAACATACAGCCTGTCCCACTCTCAGATAACAGCTCCTCGCTAACACAAAACCTATCCCACTCTCAGATACCAGCTCATCACTAATCCACAGCCTGTTCCAACCTCAGAAAGCAGCTCCTCGCTAACACACAGTCTATCCCACTCTCAGATACCAGCCCCTCGCTTACTAAAACACAGTCTGTCCCACTCTCAGATACCAGCTACTCCCTTACAGACAGCCCCTCCAACTCTCAGATAACAGCACCTCCCTCAGTAACACAAAGCCTGTCCCACTCTGAGATGCCAACTCCTCCCTAACTAACAAACAGCCTGTCCCAATCTCAGATACCAGCCCATCCCTCACCAATACACAGCCGGTCTCACTCTCAGATACCACTTCCTCGCTCAATAAACACAGAGCCTGTCCCACTGCCAGATAACAACTCCACCCTCACTAACACACAGCCCAATCCACTCTCATATACAAGCTTCTCCCTTCATAACACACAGCCTGTCCCAGCCTCATTTACTGACACTCCAATAGTGCAGCACACCCTCAATTACTGACACTCCAATAGTGCAGCACACCCTCAGTTACTGATACTCCAATAATGCAGCACACCCTCATTTACTGACACTCCAAAAGTAAAGCACAACCTCAATTACGAGCACTCCAATAATGCAGCACACTTTGAATTCCTGATATTCCAAAAGAGCAGCACACTCTCATTTACTGACACTCCAATAGTGCAGCACACCCTCAATTACTGACACTCCAATACTGCAGCACACTCTCATTTACTGACACTCCAATAGTGCAGCACACCCTCAATTACTGAGACTCCAATAGTGCAGCAGACCCTCAATTACTGACACTCCAATACTGCAGCACACCCTCAATTACTGACACTCCAATAGTGCAGCACACACTCAATTACGAACACTCCAATAGTGCAGCACACTCTCTATTACTGACCCTCCAATAGTGCAGTAGACCCTCAATTACTGACACTCCAATAGTGCAGCACACCCTCAAGTACTGACATTCAAATTGTGCAGCACACCCTCAATTACTGACACTCCAATTTTGCAGCACACTCTCTATTACTGACCCTCCAATAGTGCAGCACACCCTCAATTACTGACACTCCAATACTGCAGCACACCCTCATTTACTGACACTCCAATAGTGCAGTACACCCTCAATTACTGACACTCCAATAGTGCAGCAGACACCCTCAATTACTGACACTCCAATAGTGCAGCACACCCTCTATTACTGACATTCAAATTGTGCAGCACATCCTCAATTACTGACACTCCAATAGTGCAGCACACTCTCTATTACTGACCCTCCAAAAGTACAGCACACCCTCAATTACTGACACTCCAATAGTGCCACACAACCTCAATTACTGAAAGTCCAATAGTACAGCACATCCTCAATTACTGAAACTCCAAAATTGCAGCACACTCTCAATTATTGTCACTCCAATAGTACAATAGACCCTCAATTACTGACCCTCCAATAGCGCAGCACACAATCAATTAATGACCCTCCAAGAGTGCAGCAGACCCTCAATTACTGACACTACAATAGTGCAGTACACCCTCATTTACTGACACTCCAATAGTGCAGCACACCCTCATTTACTGACACTCCAATAGTGCAGCACACCCTCAATTTCTGACATTCCAATAGTGCAGCATACCCTCAATTACTGACACTCCGGTAGTGCAGCACACCATCAATTACTGACACACTAATCGTGCCACACACCCTGAATTACTGACACTAAAATTGTGCAGCACGCCCCTAATTACTGACCTTCCAATAATGCAGCACAATCTCTATTACTTCCGCTCGAATAGTGCAGCACACCCTCAATTATTAACAATCGAATAATGCAGAACATCCTCAATTACCGACACTCCAATAATGCAGCAAAACCTCAATTACTGACACAAATAGTGCAGCAAAACCTCAATTACTGACACAAATAGTGCAGCAAAACCTCAATTACTGACACAAATAGTGCAGCACACACTCAATTACTGACAATCCAAAAGGGCAGCGCAACCTCAATTACTAACACTCCAATGGTGAAGCACACCCTCAATTACTAACACTCCAATGGTGCAGCACACCCTCAATTAGTAACACTCAAATAGTGCAGCACAACCTCAACTACTGACAGTCCAATAATGCAGCACACCCTCAATTACTGACAATCCAACAGGGCAGCACACACTCAATTACTAACACTTCAATGGTGAAGCACAGCCTCAATTACTGACAATCCAATAATGCAGCATACCCTCAATTACTAGCACTCCAATGGTGCAGCAAACTCTCAATTACTGGCACTCCAATACTGCAGCACACCCTCAATTATTGACACATCCATACTGCAGCAAACCCTCAATTACTAACACACCAAAGGTGCAGCAAACACATCTACTGACACACCAGTATGCAGCAAACCCTCAATTACTGACACTCCAACAGTGAAGCACACCCTCAATTACTGACACTCCAATAATGCAGCACACCCTTAATTACTGACACTCCAATAGTGCAGCACACCCTCAATTACTGACACTCCAATAGTGCAGCATACACTCCACTACTGACACTCCAATAGTGCATCACACACTCAAATACTAGCACACCAATGTGCAGCATACTTTCAATTACTGACACTACAATATTGCAGCAAACCCTCAATTACTGACACTCCAATAATGCAAAACACCTTCAATTACTAACACTCTAATGGTGCAGCACAATCTCAATTACGGACCCTCCAATATTGCAGCACACCCTCAATTAATAACACTCCAATGGTGCAGTACACCCTCATGTACTGACACACCAATAGTGCAGCAAACCCTCAATTACTGACCCTACAATATTGCAACTCACCCTCAATTACTGACTGTCCAAAATTGCAGAACTACCTCAATTTTTGACTTCCGATAGATCAGCACACCCTCAATTACTTCACCGCCAATAGTGCAGCACACCCTCAATTATTAACAATCCAATAATGCTCAATCCAACATCCTCAATTACCGACACTCCAATTGTGCAGGAGACCCTCAATTACTGACACTGAAATAGTGCAGCACACACTTAATTACTGACACTCCAATAGTGAGGCACACCCGCAATTACTTCCACTCCAATAGTGCAGAACACCCTCAATTACTGCCACAACAATAGTGATGCACATCCTCATTTACAGACACTCCAATAGTGCAGCAGATACACAATTACTGACAGTCCAATACTGCAGCACACCCTCAATTACTGACACTCAAATAGTGCAGCACACCGTCAATAACTAACACTCCAATGGTGCAGCACAATCTCAAATACTGACCCTACAATAGTGCAGCACACCCTCAATTACTGACACTCCAATATTGCAGCACGCCCTCAATTACTAACACTCCAATGGTGCAGCACACACTCAATTAGAGACACTCCAATAGTGCAGCACACACTCAATTACTGACACTCCAATAGTGCAGCACACCCTCAATTACTGACACCCCAATAGTGCAGAACACCCTCAATTACTGACACTCCAATAGTGCAGCACAGTCTCAATTAATGACAATCCAATAGAGCAGCATATTTGAATTACAGACACTCCAATAGTGCGGCACACCCTCAATTACTGAACCTCTAATACTGCAGCACAGCCTCAATTCCTGACACAGCAATAGTGCAGCACATCCTCAAATACTGACACTCCAGTTGAGATCACGGGGAGGTTAATGGGACAGAGAGTGAGATCACGAGGAGGATAAAGGGAGAGACAGTGACTTAACGGGGAGGTTAAAGGGAAAGAGAGTGAGATAACGGGGAGGTTAAATGGACAGAGAGTGAGATCACGGGGAGTTTAAAGGGACAGAGGGCGAGATCACGGGGAGGTTGAAGCGACAGAGAGTGAGATGACGGTGAGGTTAAATGGACAGAGAGTGAGGTCACAGAGAGGTTAAAGGGAGAGAGAGTGAGATCACGGGGAGGTTAAAGGGACAGAGAGTGAGATCACGGGGAGGTTAAAGGGACAGAGTGTGAGATCACGGGGAGGTTAAAGGGACAGAGAGGGAGATCACGGGGAGGTTAACGGGACCGAGATTGAGATCACGGGGAGGTTAAAGAGACAGAGGGTGAGATTATGGGGATATTAAAGGGACAGAGAGTGAGATCAAGAAAAGATTGAAGAAACAGAGAGTGAGATCACAGGGAGGTTAAAGGCACAGAGAGTGAGATCATTGGGAGGTTGACGGGACCGAGATTCAGATCATGGGGAGGATAAAGGGACAGAGAGTGAGATCATGGGGAGTTTAAAGGGACAGAGAGTGAGATCACGGGGAGGTTAAAGAGACAGAGGGTGAGATTACGGAGATATTAAAGGGACAGAGAGTGAGATCACGGGGAGGATAAAGGGACAGAGAGTGAGATCACGGGGAGCTTAAAGGGACAGAGAGTGAGATGACGGGGAGGTTAAAGGGACAGAGAGTGAGATCACGGGGAGGTTAAAGGGACAGAGAGTGTGATCACGGGGAGGTTAAAGGGACAGAGAGTGAGATTAAAAGGAGGTTAAAGAGACTGAGGGTGAGATCAAGGGGTGGTTAAAGAGACAGAGGGTGAGATCACAGGGAGGCTAAAGAGACAGAGAGTGAGATCACAGGGAGGTTAAAGGGACAGAGATTGAGATCATGGGGAGGTTAACGGGACAGAGATTGAGATCAAGGGGAGGTTAAAGGGACTGAGAGTGGGATCACGGGGAGTTAAAAGTGACAGAGAGTGAGATCACGGGAATGTTAAAGGGACAGTTAGTGAGATTACAGTGAGGTTAAAACGACAAAGAGTGAGATCACGGGGAAGTTAAAGGGACAGAGAGTGAGATCACGGGGAGTTAAACGTGACAGAGAGTGAGATCACGGGAATGTTAAAGGGACAGTTAGTGAGATTACAGTGAGGTTAAAACGACAAAGAGTGAGATCACAGGGAGGTTAAAGGGACAGAGAGTGAGATCACCGGGAGTTTAAAGAGAAAGACAGTGAGATCACGGGAGATTAAAGGGACAGAGAGGGAGATCACGGGGAGGTTAAGTGACAGAGAGTGAGAGCAGGGGGAGGTTAAAGGGACAGAGAGTGAGATCACAGCGAGGTTAAAGGGACAGAGAGTGAGATCACGGGAGATGACAGGGACAGAGAGTGAGATCACGGGGAGGTTAAATAGACAGAGACTGAGAACACCGGCAGGTTCAAGGGACAGAGAGTGAGATCTTTGGGAGCTTAAAGGGACAGAGATGAGATCACAGGGAGGTTAAAGGGACAGAGAGCGAGATCACAGCGAGGTTAAAGGGACAGAGAGTGAGATAACGAGGAGGTTAAAGGGACAGAGAGTGAGATCATGGGGAGGTTAACGGTTCGAGATTCAGATCACAGGGAGGTGAAAGGGACAGAGAGTGAGATCACGGAGATGTTAAGGGGACAGAGAGTGAGATCACGGTGAGCTTAAAAGGACAGAGAGTGAGATCACGGGGAGGATAAAGGGACAGAGAGTGAGATCACGGGGAACTTAAAGGGACAGAGAGTGAGATCACGGGGAGCTTAAAAGGACAGAGAGTGAGATCACGGGGAGGTTAAAGGGACAGAGAGTGAGAGTAAAAGGAGGTTAAAGAGACAGAGGGTGAGATCATGGGGTGGTTAAAGAGACAGAGGGTGAGATCACAGGGAGGCTAAAGGAACAGAGAGTGAGATCACGGGGAGGTTAAAGAGACAGAGGGTGAGATTACGGAGATATTAAAGGGACAGAGAGTGAGATCACGGGGAGGTTAAAGGGACAGAGAGTGAGATCACCGGGAGTTTAAAGGGAAAGACAGTGAGATCATGGGGAGTTTAAAGGGACAAAGAGTGAGTTCACGGGGAGGTTAAAGGAACAGAGAGTGAGATCACGGGGAGGTTAAAGAGACAGAGGGTGAGATTACGGAGATATTAAAAGGACAGAGAGTGAGATCACGGGGAGGATAAAGGGACAGAAAGTGAGATCACGGGGAGCTTAAAGGGACAGAGAGTGAGATCACGGGGAGGTTAAAGGGACAGAGAGTGAGATCACGGGAGATTAAAGGGACAGAGAGGGAGATCACGGGGAGGTTAAGTGACAGAGAGCGAGATCAGGGGGAGGTTAAAGGGACAGAGAGTGAGATCACGGGAGATGACAGGGACAGAGAGTGAGATCACGGGGAGGTTAAAGGGACAGTAAATGAGATCACGGGGAGGTTAAAGGGACAGAGAGCGAGATCACAGCGAGGTTAAATGGACAGAGAGTGAGATCACGGGGAGGTTAAATAGACAGAGACTGAGAACACCGGCAGGTTCAAGGGACAGAGATGAGATCACAGGGAGGTTAAAGGGACAGAGAGAGAGATCACAGCGAGGTTAAAGGGACAGAGAGTGAGATAACGAGGAGGTTAAAGGGACAGAGAGTGAGATCATGGGGAGGTTAATGGGACCGAGATTCAGATCACAGGGAGGTGAAAGGGACAGAGAGTGAGATCACGGACATGTTAAGGGGACAGAGAGTGAGATCACGGTGAGCTTAAAAGGACAGAGAGTGAGATCACGGGGAGGATAAAGGGACAGAGAGTGAGATCACGGGGAGCTTAAAGGGACAGAGAGTGAGATCACGGGGAGGTTAAAGGGACAGAGAGTGAGATTAAAAGGAGGTTAAAGAGACAGAGGGTGAGATCATGGGGTGGTTAAAGAGACAGAGGGTGAGATCACAGGGAGGCTAAAGGGACAGAGAGTGAGATCACGGAGAGGTTAAAGGGACAGAGAGTGAGATCACGGGGAAGTTTAACGGGACAGAGATTGAGATCATGGGGGGGTTAAAGGGACAGATAGTGAGATCATGGTGAGGTTATTGGGACACAGAGTGAGATCACGGGGAGGTTAAAGGGACATGAGTGAGATCCCGGGGAGGTTAACGGGACAGAGAGAGAGATCAAGGGGAGGTTAAAGGGACTGAGAGAGAGATCAAGGGGAGGTTAAAGGGACAGAGAGTGAGATCACGGGAAGGTTAAAGTGACAGAGAGTGAGATCACAGTGAGGTTAAAAATACAGAGTGAGATCATGGGGAAGTTAAAGGGACAGAGTGTGATCACAGTGAGGTTAAAGGGACAGAGAGTGAGATCACCGGGAGTTTAAAGGGAAAGACAGTGAGATCACGGGACATTAAAGGGACAGAGAGTGAGATCACGGGGAGGTTAAAGTGACAGAGAGTGAGATGACGGGGAGGTTAAAGGGACAGTAAGTGAGATCACGGGGAGGCTAAAGGGATAGAGAGTGAGATCACACGAAGGTTAATGGGACCGAGAGTGAGATCACGGGGAGGCTAAAGGGATAGAGAGTGAGATCACACGAAGGTTAATGGGACAGAGAGTGAGATCACGGGGACGTTAAAGTGAAAGAGAGTGAGATCACGGGGAGGTTAAAGGGACTGAGGGTGAGATCATCGGGAGGTTAAATTGACAGTTAGTGAGATCACGGGGAGGTTAAAGGAACAGAGAATGAGATCACGGGGAAGTTAAAGGGACAGAGAGTGTGATCACGGGGATGTTAAAAAGACAGAGAGTGAGATCACAGGGAGGTTAAAGGGACAGAGAGTGAGATCACGGGGAGGTTAAAGGGACAAAGAGTGAGATCACGGGGAGACTAAAGGGACAGAGAGTGAGATCACGGGAGATTAAAGGAACAGAGAGTGAGATCACGGGGAGGTTAAATTGACAGAGAGTGAATTCAATGGGAGGTTAAAGGGACACAGAGTGAGATCACAGGGAAGTTAAAGGGACAGAGAGTGTGATCGCAGGGAGTTTAAAGGGACAGAGAGTGAGATCAAGGGGAGGTTAAAGGGACAGATTATGAGATCACGGGGAGGTTAAAGTGACAGAGACTGAGATCACGGGGAGGTTAAAGGGACAGAGAGTGAAATCACGGGGAGGTTAAATTGACATTCAGTGAGATCACGGGGAGGTTAAAGGGACAGACAGTGAGATCACGGGAAGGTTAAAGGGACAGAGAGTGAGATCACAGAAGATTAAAGGGACAGAGTGTGAGATCACGGGGAGGTTTAATTGACAGAGAGTGAATTCAAAGGGAGGTTAAAGAGACAGAGAGTGAGATCACGGGGAGGTTAAAGTAACAGAGAGTGAGATCACGCGGAGTTTAAAGGGACAGTGAGTGAGTTCACGGGGAGGTTAAAGGATCAGAGAGTGAGATCACGGGGAGGTTAATGGGACAGAGAGTGAGATCATGGGGAGTTTAATGGGAGAGAGAGGGAGATCACGGGGAAGTTAAAGGGACTGAGAGTGAGATCACGGGGAGGTTAAAGGGATAGAGAGTGAGATCACGGGGAGGTTAAAGGGACAGAGATTGAGATGACCGGGAGTTTAAAGGGACAGAGAGCGAGATCACAGGGAGGTTAACGGGACAGATAGTGAGATCAAGTGAAGTTAACGGGACAGAGACAGAGATCACGGGGAGGTTAAAGGGACAGAGGGTGAGATCGCGGGGAGGTTAAAGGAACAGAGAGTGAGATCACGGGGAGGTTAAAGGCACAGAGACTGAGATCACCGGGAGTTTCAAGGGTAAGACAATGAGATCACGGGGAGGTTATAGGGACAGAGAGTGAGATCACGGGGAGGTTCATGGGAAAGCTTTTGTGATCACGGGGAGGTTAAAGGGACAGAGACTGAGATCACGGGGATGTTAAAAAGACAGAGAGTGAGATCACAGGAAGGGTAAAGGGAAAGTAAGTGAGATCACGGGGAGATTAAAGGGACAGAGAGTGAGATCACACGAAGGTTGATGGGACAGAGAATGAGATCAGCGGAAGTTTACATCGACAGAGTGAGATCACGCGGAGTTTAAAGGGACAGAGAGTGAGATCACGGGGAGGTTAAAGGGACAGAGAGTGAGATCACGGGGAGGTTAAAGGGAACGGGAATGAGATCACGGGGAGGTTAAAGGGACAGAGGGTGAAATCACCGGGAGGTTAAATTTACATTCAGTGAGATCATGGGGATGTTAAAGGGACAGAGAGAGAGATCACGGGGAGGTTAGAGGGACTGAGAGTGAGAACACGGAGTTTAAAGGGACAGATTGTGAGATAACAGGGAGGTTAAATTGACAGAGAGTGAATTCAATGGGAGGTTAAATGGACAGAGAGTGAGATCACGGGGAGGTTAAAGTAACAGAGAGTGAGATCACGGGGAGGTTAAAGGGACAGAGAGTGATATCACGAGGAGGTTAACAAGACACAATGAGGTCACGGGGAAGTTTAAGGGACAGTGAGTGAGTTCATGGGGAGTTTAAAGGGACAGAGCGTGTGATCACGGGGAGGTTATAGGGACAGAGAGTGAGATCACGGGGATGTTAAAGGGACAGAGAGTGTGATAACGGGGAGGTTAAAGGGACAGAGACTGAGATCACCGGGAGTTTAAAGGGTAAGACAATGAGATCACGGGGAGGTTATAGGGACAGAGAGTGAGATCACGGGGAGGTTCATGGGAAAGCTTTTGAGATCACGGGGAGGTTAAAGGGACAGAGACTGAGATCACGGGGATGTTAAAAAGACAGAGAGTGAGATCACGGGGAAGTTCAAGGGACAGAGATTGAGATCACAGGAAGGGTAAAGGAAAAGTAAGTGAGATCACCGGGAGACTAAAGGGACAGAGAGTGAGATCACACGAAGGTTGATGGGAAAGAGAATGAGATCAGCGGGAGTTTACATCGACAGAGTGAGATCACGCGGAGTTTAAAGGGACAGTGAGTGAGATCACGGGGAGGTTAATGGGACAGAGAGTGAGATCACGGTGAGGTTAATGGGAGAGAGAGGGAAATCACAGGGAAGTTAAAGGGACTGAGAGGGAGATCATGGTGAGGTTAAAGGGACAGAGAGTGAAATTACTGGGCGATTAAAGCAACGGAGAGTGAGATCACGGGAGATTAAAGGGACAGAGAGTGAGATCACGGGGAGGATAAAGGGACAGTACGTGAGATCACGGGGAGGTAAAGGGACAGTAAGTGAGATCACGGGGAGGCTAAAGGGATAGAGGGTGAGATCACAGGGAAGTTAAAAGGACAGTGAGTGAGATCACGGGGAGGTTAAACTGACAGAGAGTGAGATCACGGGGAGGTTAAACGGACAGTAAGTGAGATCACGGGGAGGTAAAGGGACAGTAAGTGAGATCACGGGGAGGCTAAAAGGATAGAGGGTGAGATCACACGAAGGTTAATGGGACAGTGAGTGAGATCAGCGGAAGTTTACATGGACAGAGTGAGATCACGTGGAGTTTAAAGGGACAGAGGGTCAGATCACGGGGAGGTTAAATGAGCAGAGACTGAGATCACGCGGAGGTTAAATGGACAGAGGGTCAGGTCACGGGGATGTTAAATGGTCAGAGAGTCAGATCAAGGGGAGGTTAATGGGACAGTAAGTGAGATCACGGGGAGGTTAACGGGACAGAGAGTGAGATCACGGCGAGGTTAAATGGACTGTGAGTGAGATCACGGAGAAGTTAAAGGGACAGAGAGTGAGATCATGGGGAGGTTAAGGAGACAGAGAGTGAGATCACGGGGTCATTAAGGGAACAGAGATTGAGATCACGGGGAAGTTAAATGGACAGAGAGTGAGATCACGGGGAGGTTAAAGGGACAGAGAGTGAGATGATGGGGAGTTTAAAGGGACAGAGAGTGAGATCACGGGGAGGTTAAAGGGACAGGGAGTAAGATCACGGGGAGGTTAAAGGTAAAGCGAATGAAATCATGGGGAGGTTAACGGGACAGAGAGTGAGATCACGGGAAGGTTCAAGGGAAAGATTTTGAGATCACGGAGAGGTTAAAGTGACAGAAAGTGAGATCATGGAAGGGTTAAAGGGACAGAGAGTGAGATCACCGGGTGGTTTAAGGGACAGAGAGTGAGATGACGGGGAGGTTAAAGGGACAAGGAGTAAGATCACGGGGAGGTTAAAGGGACAGAGAGTGAGATCACCGGGTGGTTTAAGGGACAGAGTGAGATCACGGGGTGGTTAAAGGGACAGAATTAGATCATGGGGAGGTTAAAGGGATAGCGAGTGAGATCACGTGGAGGTTAATGGAACAGAGAGTGAGATCACGAAGGCATTAATGGGACATAGACTGAGGTCACGTGGAGGTTAAAGGGACAGTAAGTGACATCACGGGGACATTAACGGGACATAGACTGAGGTCATGGGGTGGTTAAAGGGACAGAGACTGAGATCACGGGGAGGTTAAGGAGACAGAGAGTGAGATCACGGGGTCGTTAAGGGAACAGAGATTGAGATCACGGGGAAGTTAAATGGACAGAGAGTGAGATCACGGGGAGGTTAAAGTGACAGAGCTTGAGATCACGGAGAAGTTAAATGGACAGAGTTTGAGATCACGGGGAGGTTAACAAGAACGAGTGAAATCACGGGGAAGCTTAAGGGACAGAGAGTGAGATCAGGGGGAGTTTAAATGGACAGAGGGTGAGATCAGGGGGAGCTTGAAGGAACAGAGAGTGAGATCTCGGGTAGGTTAAAGGTTCAGAGCATGCAATCAGGATGAGGTTAAAGCGAAAGAGAGTTAAATCACGGGAGGTTAAACAGACTGTGAGTGAGATCACGTAGAGGTTAAAGTGACAGAGAGTCATTTCAAGGGGAGTTTAAATGGACAGATAGTAAGATCATATGGAGGTTAATGGGTCAGAAAGTTAGATCACAGGGAGGATAAAGGGGCTGAGAGTGAGATCACAGGGTGGTTAAAGCAACAGAGAGTGACATCACAGGTTGGTTAAAGGGACAGAGAGTGAGATCACGGGGAGGTTAAAGGGATAATGAGTGATATCACGGGGAGGTTAAAGGGACAGAGAGTGAGATGACGGGGAGGTTAAAGGGACAGAGAGTGAGATCACGGGGAGGTTAAAGGGACAATGAGTGATATCACGGGGAGGTTAAAGGGACAGAGAGTGAGATGACGGGGAGGTAAAAGGGACAGAGAGTGAGATCACCAGGGAGGTTAAAGGGACAGACAGTGAGATGACGGGGTGGTTAAAGGGACAGGGAGTAAGATCACGGGGAGGTTAAAGGGACAGAGAGTGAGATGACGGGGAGTTTAAAGGGACAGAGAGTGAGATCACGGGGAGGTTAAATGGACAGGGAGTAAGATCACGGGGAGGTTAAAGGTAAAGCGAATGAAATCATGGGGAGGTTAACGGGACAGAGAGTAAGATCACGGGAAGGTTCAAGGGAAAGATTTTGAGATCACGGAGAGGTTAAAGTGACAGAAAGTGAGATCATGGAAGGGTTAAAGGGACAGAGAGTGAGATCACCGGGTGGTTTAAGGGACAGAGAGTGAGATGACGGGGAGGTTAAAGGGACAAGGAGTAAGATCACGGGGAGGTTAAAGGGACAGAGAGTGAGATCACCGGGTGGTTTAAGGGACAGAGTGAGATCACGGGGTGGTTAAAGGGACAGAATTAGATCATGGGGAGGTTAAAGGGATAGCGAGTGAGATCACGTGGAGGTTAATGGAACAGAGAGTGAGATCACGAAGGCATTAATGGGACACAGACTGAGGTCACGTGGAGGTTAAAGGGACAGAAAGTGACATCACGGGGACATTAAAGGGACATAGACTGAGGTCATGGGGTGGTTAAAGGGACAGAGACTGAGATCACGGGGAGGTTAAAGTGACAGAGATTCAGATCAAGGGAAGTTTAAAGGGACAGATAGTAAGATCACAGGGAGGTTAAAGGGTCAGAGAGTTTGATCACAGGGAGATTAAAGGGACAGAGACTGAGATCACGGAGAGGTTATAGGGACATAGAGTGATATCACGGGGAGGTTCAAGGGAAAGCTTTTGAGATCACGGGGAGATTAAAGGGACAGAGGGTGAGATCACGGGGAAGTTAAAGGGACAGAGAGTGAGATCACACGAAGGTTAATGGGACAGAGAGTGAGATCAGCGGAAGTTTACATGGACAGAGTGAGATCACGCGGAGTTTAAAGGGACAGAGGGTCAGATCACGGGGAGGTTAAAGGGTCAGAGAGTGAGATCACGGGGAGGTTAATGGGACAGAGAGTGAGATCACGGGGATGTTAAAGGGACAGAGAGTGAGATCACGGGGAGGTTAAAGGACCAGAGAGTGAGATCACGGGGAGTTAAAAGGGACAGAGAGCGAGATCACAGGGGGTTCAATGGCCAGAGAGTGAGATTACTGGGAGTTTAAAGGGACAGAGAGAGAGATCACAGGGAGGTTGAATGGACAGAGAGTGAGATCACGGCGAGGTTAAAGGTACAGAGCGTGAGATCACGGGGAGGTTAAAGGGACAGTGAATGAAATCACGGGGAGGTTAACGGGACAGAGAGTGAGATCACGGGGAGGTTAAAGTGATAGAGATTCAGAACAAGGGGAGTTTAAAGGGACAGATAGTAAGATCACAGGGAGGTTAAAGGATCAGGGAGTTAGATCACGGGGAGGTTAAAGGGCCTGAGAGTGAGATCACAGGGGGATTAAAGGGACAGAGACTGAGATCACGGGGAGGTTAAAGGGACTGAGAGTGAGATCAAGGTGAGTTTAAAGGGCCAGAGAGTCAGATCATGGTGAGGTTAAAGGGACAGAGAGTAAGATCACAGGGAGGTTAAAGGGTCAGACAGTTAGATAACGGGGAGTTTAAAGGGCCAGAGAGTGAGATCACGGGGTGGTTTAAGGGACAGAGTGAGATCACAGGGAGGTTAAAGGGTCAGAGAATTAGATAACGGGGAGGTTAAACGGACAGAGACTGAGATCACATGAAGGTTAAAGGGACAGAGAGTGAGATCACGGGGAGGTTAAAAAGAAAGAGAGTGCGATCACGGGAAAGTTAAAGGCACAGGGAGTGAGATCACGGGGAGGTTAATGGGACAAAGAGTGAGATCACGGGGAGGTTAATGGGACAGAGAGTGAGATCACGGGGAGGTTAAAGGGACAGAGTGTGAGATCACGCGAGGTTAATGGGACAGGGAATGAAATCATTGGTAGGTTAATGGGACAGAGAGTGAGATCACGGGGAGATTAAAGGGATAGAGAATTAGATCACAGGGAGGTTAACAGGACAGATAGTGAGATCACGGGGAGGTTAAAGGGACAGAGAATGCGATGAGGATGAGATTAAAGGGACAGAGAGTGAGATCACAGGGATGTTAAAGGGACTGAGAGTGAGATCACGGTGAGTTTAAAGGGCCAGAGAGTCAGATCATGGTGAGGTTAAAGCGACAGAAAGTCAGATCCTGGGTAGTTTAAAGGGTCAGAGAGTTAGATAACGGGGAGGTTAAAGGACCAGAGGGTGAGATCAGGGGGAGTTTAAAGGGACAGAGAGAGAGATCACAGGGGTTTAAATGGCAAGAGAGTGAGATTACTGGGAGATTAAAGGGACAGAGAGTGAGATCACAGGGAGGTCAAATGGACAGAGAGTGAGATCACGGGGTGGTTTAAGGGACAGAGTGTGATCACGGGGAGGATAAAGGGACAGGGTGCGATCACGGGGAGGTTAAAGGGATAGCGAGTGAGATCACGTGGAGGTTAATGGAACAGAGATTGAGATCACAAGGAGGTTAAAGGGACAGAGAGTGAGATCATGGGGAGGTTAAAGGGAAAGAGAGTGAGATCACGGGGAGATTAAAGGGACAGAGAGTGAGATCACGAGGAGGTTAAAGGGACAGAGTGTGAGATGACGGGGAGGTTAAAGTAACTGAGAGTGAGATCACAGGGAGATTAAAGGGACAGAGAGTGAGATCACGGGGAGGTTAAAGGTACAGAGAGTGAGATCACGGGGAGGTTAAAGGGACAGTGAATGAAATCACGGGGAGGTTAACGGGACAGAGAGTGAGATCACGGGGAGGTTAAAGTGACAGAGATTCAGATCAAGGGGAGTTTAAAGCGACTGATTGTAAGATCACAGGGAGGTTAAAGGGACTGAGAGTGAGATCAAGGTGAGTTTAAAGGGCCAGAGAGTGAGATCATGGGGAGTTTAAAGGGACCGAGGGTGAGTGCACAGGGAGGTTAAAGGGACAAAGAGTGAGATCACGGGATGGTTTAAGGGACAGAGTGAGATTGCGGGGAGGTTAAAGGGACAGAGAGTGAAATCACGGGGAGGTTAAAAAGAAAGAGAGTGAGATCACGGGGAGGTTGAATGGACAGAGAGTGAGATCACGGGGAGGTTAAAGGGACAGATTTAGATCACGGGGAGGTTAAAGGGATAGCGAGTGAGATCACGTGGAGGTTAATGGAACAGAGAGTAAGATCACGGGGAGGTTAAAGGTACAAAGAGTGAGATCACGGAGAGATTAAAGGGATAGTGAATGAAATCAAGGGGAGGTTAACGGGACAGAGAGTGACATCACGGGGAGGTTAAAGTGACAGAGATTCAGATCAAGGGGAGTTTAAAGGGACAGATAGAAAGATCGCAGGGTGGTTAAAGGTTCAGGGAGTTAGATCACGGGGAGGTTAAAGGGCCTGAGAGTGAGATCACAGGGGGATTAAAGGGACAGAGACTGAGATCACGGGGAGGTTAAAGGGACTGAGAGTGAGATCATGGTGAGTTTAACGGGCCAGAGAGTCAGATCATGATGAGGTTAAAGGGCCAGAGAGTCAGATCACGGGGAGTTTAAAGGGACAGAGAGTAAGATCACAGGGAGGTTAAAGGGTCAGACAGTTAGATAACGGGGAGTTTAAAGGGCCAGAGAGTGAGATCACGGGGTGGTTTAAGGGACAGAGTGAGATCACAGGGAGATTAAAGGGTCAGACAGTTAGATAACGGGGAGTTTAAAGGGCCAGAGAGTGAGATCACGGGGTGTTCTAAGGGACAGAGTGAGATCACAGGGAGGTTAAAGGGTCAGAGAATTAGATAACGGGGAGGTTAAACGGACAGAGACTGAGATCACGTGAAGGTTAAAGGGACAGAGAGTGAGA
This sequence comes from Isurus oxyrinchus, assembly GCA_026770705.1. NCBI lineage: Eukaryota > Metazoa > Chordata > Chondrichthyes > Lamniformes > Lamnidae > Isurus > Isurus oxyrinchus. Next base: position 11,130,713 of record JANJGN010000017.1, on the reverse strand, counting down.
TCACGGGGAGGTTAAAGGGACAGAGAATGCGATGAGGATGAGATTAAAGGGACAGAGAGTGAGATCACAGGGAGGTTAAAGGGACTGAGAGTGAGATCACGGTGAGTTTAAAGGGCCAGAGATTTAGATCATGGTGAGGTTAAAGGGACAGAAAGTCAGTTCCTGGGTAGTTTAAAGGGTCAGAGAGTTAGATAACGGGGAGGTTAAAGGACCAGAGGGTGAGATCAGGGGGAGTTTAAAGGGACAGAGAGAGAGATCACAGGGGTTTAAATGGCAAGAGAGTGAGATTACTGGGAGATTAAAGGGACAGAGAGTGAGATCACCAGGGAGGTCAAATGGACAGAGAGTGAGATCACGGGGTGGTTTAAGGGACAGAGTGTGATCACGGGGAGGATAAAGGGACAGGGTGCGATCACGGGGAGGTTAAAGGGATAGCGAGTGAGATCACGTGGAGGTTAATGGAACAGAGATTGAGATCACGAGGAGGTTAAAGGGACAGAGAGTGAGATCACGGGGAGGTTAAAGTAACTGAGAGTGAGATCACAGGGAGATTAAAGCGACAGAGAGTGAGATCACGAGGAGGTTAAAGGGACAGAGAGTGAGATCACGGGGAGGTTAAAGGGACAGTGAATGAAATCACGGGGAGGTTAACGGGACAGAGAGTGAGATCACGGGGAGGTTAAAGTGACAGAGATTCAGATCAAGGAGAGTTTAAAGCGACTGATAGTAAGATCACAGGGACGTTAATGGGACAGAGAGTGAGATCACGGGGAGGTTAATGGGACAGGGAATGAAATCATTGGTAGGTTAATGGGACAGAGAGTGAGATCACGGGGAGGTTAAGGGAAAGATTTTGAGACCATGTGGAGGTTAAGGGGACAGAGAGTGAGATCACGGGGAGATTAAAGGGATAGAGAATTAGATCACAGGGAGGTTAACAGGACAGATCGTGAGATCACGGGGAGGTTAAAGGACCAGAGAGTGAGATAACGGTGAGTTTAAAGGGCCAGAGAGTCAGATCATGGTGAGGTTAAAGGGACAGAAAGTCAGATCCTGGGTAGTTTAAAGGGTCAGAGAGTTAGATAACGGGGAGGTTAAAGGACCAGAGAGTGAAATCAGGGGGAGTTTAAAGGGACAGAGAGAGAGATCACAGGGGGTTAAATGGCAAGAGAGTGAGATTACTGGGAGATTAAAGGGACAGAGAGTGAGATCACAGGGAGGTCAAATGGACAGAGAGTGAGATCACGAGGTGGTTTAAGGGACAGGGTGCGATCACGGGGAGGTTAGAGGGATAGCGAGTGAGATCATGGGGAGGTTAATGGAACAGAGATTGAGATCACTAGGAGGTTAAAGGGACAGAGTGTGAGATGACGGGGAGGTTAAAGTAACAGAGTGAGATCACGGGGAGGTTAAAGGGACAGTGAAAGAAATCACGGGGAGGTTAAAGTGACAGAGAGTGAGATCACGGGGAGGTTAAAGTGACAGAGATTCAGATCAAGGGGAGTTTAAAGGGACTGATAGTAAGATCACAGGGAGGTTAAAGGGACAGAGACTGAGATCACGGGGAGATTAAAGGGCCTGAGAGTGAGAACAAGGTGAGTTTAAAGGGCCAGAGAGTCAGATCATGGTGAAGTTAAAGGGCCAGAGATGCAGATCACGGGGAGTTTAAAGGGAGAGAGAGTGAGATCAAGGGGAGTTTAAAGGGACAGAGATTGAGAATATGGGGAGGTTAAAGTTTCAGAGAGTGAGATCACGGGAAGGTTAAAGGGACAGAGAGTGAGATCATGGGGAGGTAAAAGGGACAGAGAGTGAGATCACGGGGAGGTTAAAGGTACAGAGGGTGAGACCACGGGGAATTTAAAGGGACAGAGAGTGAGATCACGGGGAGGTTAACGGGACTGAGAATGAGAGCACTGGGAGGTTAAATGGACAGAGAGTCAGATCACGGCGAGGTTCAAGGGACTGAGTGTGAGAACATGGGGAGGTTACAGGGTAAGAGAGTAAGATCATGAGGACTGTAAAGGGACAGAGAGCATCACTGGGATGTTGAAGTGACAGAGAGTGAGATCACTGGGAGCTGAAAGGGACAGAGAGTGAGATCACGGCGAGGTTAAAGGAACAGAGAGTGAGATCACAGGGTGTTTAAAGGGACAGATCACTGGGAGGTTAAAGGGACAGAGAGTGAGATCACAGGGTGGTTAAAGGGACAGAGATTGAGATCACTGGGTGGTTAAAGGGACAGAGAGTGAGATCACGGCGATGTTCAAGGGACAGGGAATGAGATCACGGAGAGTTTAAAGTGACGGCGATTGCGATCACGGGGAGGTTAAAGGGTAAGTGAGTAAGATCATGGGAAGGTTAAAGGGACAGAGTATCACTGGGAAGTTGAAGTGACAGTGAGTGAGATCACGGGGAGGTAAAGGGCCAGAGAGTGAGAACATGGGGCGGTTAATGGGACAGAGAATGAGATCACGGGGAGGTTAAAGAGACAGAGAGTGAGATCACGGGGAGGTTAAAGGGACAGAGAGTGAGATCACGGGGAGGTTAAAGGGACAGAGAGTGAGATCACGGGGAGGTTAAACGGACAGAGAGTGAGATCACGGGGAGGTTCAAGGGACAGAGGGTGAGATCACGGGGAGGTTAAAGTGACAGAGAGTGAGATCAAGGGGAGTTTAAAGGGACAGAGAGTGAGATCACGGGGAGGATAAAGGGACAGAGAGTGAGATCACGGGGATGTTAAACAGACAGAGAGTGTGTTCATGGGGAGGTTAAAGGGACAGAGATTGAGATCACGGTTAGGTTAAAATGATGGAGAGTGGGATAACGGTGAGGTTAATGGGACAGTGAGTGATATCACGTGTAGGTTATATGGACAGATAGTGAGATCACGGGGAGTTTAAAGGGACAGAGAGTGAGATCACGGGGAGGTTAAAGGGACAGAGATTGAGAATACGGGGAGGTAAAACTTTCAGAAGGTCAGATCACTGGGAACTTAAAGGGTCAGAGAGAGAGATCATGGGGCAGTTAAAGGGACAGAGAGTGAGATCACGGGGAGGATAAAGGGACAGAGAGAGAGAATGGGGAGGTTAAAGGGACAGAGAGTGAGATCACATGGAGGTTAAAGGGACAGAGAGTGAGATCACGGGGAGTTTAAAGGGACAGAGAGTGAGATCACGTGGAGGGTAAAGTGACAGAGAGTGAAATCACATGGAGGTCAAAGGGACAGAGAGTGAGATCACGGGGAGGTTAAACGGACAGAGAGTGAGATCATGGTGAGGTTAAAGGGACAGAGAGTGAGGTCACAGGAAGGATAAAGGGAAAGAGAATGAGATCATGGGGAGCTTAAAGGGACAGAGATTGAGAATACGGGGAGGTTAATGTTTCAGAGAATGAGATCATGGGGAGCGTAAAGGGACAGAGAGTGAGATCACGGTGATTTTCAAGCGACAGAGAGTGAGATCACAGGGTGGTTAAAGGGACAGATCACGGGGAGGTTAAAAGGACAGAGAGTGAGATCACAGGATTGTTAAAGGTGCAGAGATTGAGATCACAGGGTGGTTAAAGGGACAGAGAGTCAGATCACGGCGAGGTTCAAGGGACAGGGAATGAGATCACGGAGAGTTTAAAGGGACAGAGAGTGAGATCACGAGGAGGTTAAAGGGACAGAGAGTGAGATGAAATGGAAGGTTAAAGGGATAGAGATTGAGATCACAGGGATGTTAAAGGGACAGTGAGTGAGGTCACAGGAAGGATAAAGGGACATAGAGTGAGATCATGGGGCAGTTAAAGGGACAGAGAGTGAGATCACGGGGAGGTTAAAGTTTCAGAGAGTGAGATCACGGTGAGTTTCAAGCGACAGAGAGTCAGATCACGGGGAGGTTAAAGGGACAGAGGGTGAGACCACGGGGAATTTAAAGGGACAGAGAGTGAGATCACGGGGAGGTTAACGGGACTGAGAATGAGAGCACTGGGAGGTTAAATGGACAGAGAGTCAGATCACGGCGAGGTTCAAGGGACTGAGTGTGAGAACATGGGGAGGTTACAGGGTAAGAGAGTAAGATCATGAGGACTGTAAAGGGACAGAGAGCATCACTGGGATGTTGAAGTGACAGAGAGTGAGATCACTGGGAGCTGAAAGGGACAGAGAGTGAGATCACGGCGAGGTTAAAGGAACAGAGAGTGAGATCACAGGGTGTTTAAAGGGACAGATCACGACGAGGTTAAAGGGACAGAGATTGAGATCACAGGGTGGTTAAAGGGACAGATCACTGGGAGGTTAAAGGGACAGAGAGTGAGATCACAGGGTGGTTAAAGGGACAGAGATTGAGATCACTGGGTGGTTAAAGGGACAGAGAGTGAGATCATGGGTGGTTAAATGGACAGAGAGTGAGATCATGGGTGGTTAACGGGACAGAGAGTGAGATCACGGGGAGGTTAAAGGGACAGAGAGTGAGATCACGGAGAGTTTAAAGTGACGGTGATTGCGATCACGGGGAGGTTAAAGGGTAAGTGAGTAAGATCACGGGAAGGTTAAAGGGACAGTGAGTGAGATCACGGGGAGGTAAAGGGCCAGAGAGTGAGAACATGGGGCGGTTAATGGGACAGAGAGTGAGATCATGGGGAGGTTAAAGGGACAGAGAGTGAAATTTCATGGAAGTTTATAGGGACAGAGAGTGAGATCACAAGGAGGTTAAAAGGACAGAGAGTGAGATCACAGGGATGTTAAAGGGACAGAGAGTGAGATCACGGGGAGGTTAATGGGACAGTGAGTGATATCACGTGCAGGTTACCTGGACAGATAGTGAGATCACGGGGAGGTTAAAGGGACAGTGAGTGAGATCACGTGGAGGGTAAAGTGACAGAGAGTGAAATCACCAGGAGGTTAAAGTGATAGAGAGTGAGATCACGGGGCGGTTAAAGGGACAGATTTTGAGATCACGGTGAGTATAAAGGGAAAGAGAGTGAGATCACGTGGAGGTTAAAGGGACAGAATGAGATCCCGGTGAGGTTAAACAGACAGAGATTGAGATATTGGAGAGGTTAAAGGGGCAGAGACTGAGATCACGGGGAGGATAAAGGGACAGAGAGTGAGATCACGGTGAGGTTCAAGGGACAGAGAGTGAGATCACAGGTTGGTTAAAGGCACAGATCACGGGGAGGTTAAAGGCACAGAGATTGAGATCACAGGGTGGTTAAAAGGACAGATAGTGAGATCACAGGGAGGTTAAAGGGACAGATATTGAGAATACGGGGAGGTTAAAGTTTCAGAGAGTGAGATCACGGGAAGGTTAAAGGGACAGAGAGTGAGATCACGGGGAGGTTAAAGGGACAGACAGTGAGATCAAGTGGAGGGTAAAGAAAAGTGTGAGATCATGTGGAGGTTAACGGGACAGACAGTGAGATCTCAGGGAGTTTAAAAGTACTGAGAATGAGATCACGGTGAGGTTAAAAGGACAGAGAGTGAGATCACAGGGAGGTTAAAGGGACAGATAGTGAGATCACAGGGAGGTTAAAGGGACAGAGAGTGAGATCACGGCGAGGTTCAAGGGACAGGGAATGAGATCAGGGAGAGTTTCAAGTGACGGCGATTGCAATCACGGGGAGGTTAATGGGTAAGAGAGTAAGATCATGTGGAGGTTAACGGGACAGACAGTGAGATCTCAGGGAGTTTAAAAGTACTGAGAATGAGATCACGGTGAGTTTAAAGGGACAGAGAGTGAGCTCACAGGGAGGGTAAAGGGATTGAGAGTGGAATCACGGGGAGGTTTAAAAGACTAGAGTGAGATCACGTGGAGGGTAAAGGGACTGAGAGTGAGATCATGGGGAGGATAAAGGGTAAGAGAATATGATCATGTGGCAGTTAAAGGGACAGAGTGTGAGATCACGGGGAGGATAAAGGGACAGAGAGTGAGATCACGGCAAGTTTAAAGGGACAGTGAGTGAGATCACAGTGTTGTTAAAGGGACAGATCACGGAGAGGTTAAAGGGACAGTGAGTGAGATCACGGGGGGGTTAAAGGGACAGAGAATGAGATCACAGGGTGGTTAAAGGGACAGATCACGAGGAGGTTAAAAGGACAGAGAGTGAGATCGCAGGGAGGTTAAAGGGACAGAGAGTGAGATCACGGCGAGGTTCAAGGGACAGGGAATGAGATCATGGAGAGTTTAAAGTGACGGCGATTACGATCACGGGGAGGTTAAAGGGTAAGTGAGTAAGATCATGGGAAGGTTAAAGGGACAGAGACTATCACTGGGAAGTTGAAGTGACAGAGAATGAGATCACTGGGAGCTTAAAGGGACAGAGAGTGAGATCACGGCGAGGTTAAAGGGACAGAGAGTGAGATCATGGGGAGTTTAAAGGGACAGAGAGTGAGATCACGGGGAGATTAAAGGGACAGAGAGTGAGATCACGGGAAGTTTAAAGGGACAGAGAGTGAGATCACGGTGAGGTTAAAGGGACAGAGATTGAGATCACAGGGTGGTTAAAGGGACAGATCACGGTGAGGTTAAAAGGACAGAGAATGAGATCACAGGGTGGTTAAAGGGACAGATCATGGGGACATTAAAGGGACAGAGATTGCGATCATGGGGAGGTTAAAGGGACGACAATTGAGTTCACGGGGAGGTTAAAGGGTAAGAGAATAAGATCACTGGGAGGTTAAAGGGACAGAGAGTGAGATCACAGGGAGGTTAAAGTGACAGAGAGAGAGATCACGGTGAGGTTAAAGGAACAGAGAGAGAGATCACGGTGAGGTTAAAGGGACAGAGAGTGAGATCACGGGGAGTTTAAAGGGACAGAGACTGAGATCACGGGGAGGTTAAAGGGACATTGAGCAACTTACTCAGCAGAATAAACTGTTCATTACAGACACCCATCGACACAACTCCCAGTGATGGTGACAAGAGATAAAGGACCAAGCCTTTCTAGAGTAGAGATCGTCAGAAGGTTTTTCCCAGGGTGGAAGAGTCAATTACTAGGGGGACATCGATTTAAGGTGAGAGGAGAAAACTATCGAGGAGATGTGCGGGGCAAGTTTTTTACGCAGAGGGTAGTGAGTGTCTGGAATTCGCTGCCAGAGGAGGTGCTGGAAGCAGGTACGATAGTGATGTTTAAGAGGCAGCTTGACAAATACATGACTAGGATGGGAATAGAGGGATACGGACCCCGGAAGTGCAAAATGTTTTAGTTTGACGGGCAATATGATGGGTGGAGGCTTGGAGGGCCGAAGGGCCTGTTCCTGTGCTGTACTTTTCTCTGTTCTCTGACCTCGGGTGTGGTTGGTTGAAAGAGATCAAATTAAACAGGTCCAAAACTCTCCAGTTGTCAGCAGGGCGACTGTCAGAGCTGCTAAAGAAATGTGACCCTGTCTGCAAGGACAGTGAGCTGGGGAACAATCCAAAGCCTACAGCAACCTCCTGGCTTCCTGAAACCAAGTCCAATGCCAAAAGCCCTGAGAGAGAAGGTTGATGCTGAGCTGAACCAGCTAGAGAGGCTGGGCATCAGAAAAGTGGCTCAGTTCTCAGAGTGGGCAGCACCCCTAGTCCCTGGCCTTAAACCAGACCCGCCCATCCGGATCTGTGGGGGACTGTCAACTAACGGTCAACAGAGCGGCCAAGCTGCACAGGTACCCTATTCCCAAGATTGACCACCTCTGTACCAAACTAGCAGGAAGGACAATGTATACAAAGCTTCACATGAGGAACACGTATCAGACAGGTGGAGGGACAGGTTGTATTGAGGAGGTGGAGAGGCTGCAGAAGGATTTGGACAGGTTAGGAGAATGGGCAAAGAAGTGGCAGATGGAATACAACGTGGGGAAGTGTGAGGTCATGCACTTTGGTAGGAGGAATAGAGACATAGACTATTTTCAAAATGGGGAGAGAATTCAGAAATCTGGAGCGCAAAGGGACTTGGGAGTCCTAGTCCAGGATTTTCTTAAGGTTAACTTGCAGGATGAGTCGGTAGTTAGGAAGGCAAATGCAATGTTGGCATTTATTTCGAGAGGACTAGAATATAAAAGCAGGGATGTGCTGCTGAGGCTTTATAAAGCTCTGGTTAGACCACATTTAGAATATTGTGAGCAATTTTGGGCCCCGTATCTCAGGAAGGATGTGCTGGCCCTGGAGAGGGTCCAGAGGAGGTTCACGAGAACGATCCCAGGAATGAAAGGCTTAACATTTGAGGAACGTTTGAGGACTCTGGGTCTATACTCGATTAGAGTTTAGAAGGATGAGGGGGGATCTGATTGAAACTTACAGAATACTGAAAGGCCTGGATAGAGTGGACGTGGGGAAGATGTTTCCATTAGTAGGAGAGACTGGGACCCGAGGGAACAGCCTCAGAGTAAAGGGAAGACCTTTTAGAACAGAGATGAGGAGAAAATTCTTTAGGCCAGGGAGTGGGGAATCTATGGAATTCATTGCCACAGAAGGCTGTGGAGGCCGGGTCATTGAGTGTATTTAAGACCGAGATAGATCGGCTCTTGATTGGTAAGGGGATCAAAGGGGAGAAGGTGGGAGAATGGGGTTGAGAAACTTATCAGCCATGATTGAATGGCGGAGCAGACTCGATGGGCCGAATGGCCTCATTTCTGCTGCTATGTCTTATGGTCTTATGGTCTAATCGTTGTGTTGTTGTGTTAGGGAGTGCGGCACGCGTGGAGGGCGGGATTCCTCTGGGGGTCCCGGCCCAGCAACCCTCCCTCAGGCCAGGTCGGATGACCCCACTGCCCGTCTCCCCGTCGCCCCCCCCCCCCCCCCACAAACCCCACCTCCCCCAACTCTCTCTCTCTCTCCTGCCACCCATGGGATCTCCCACAGCCGCCACGTGGTTGGGGTTGGCTGGTGCGCCGGACGGTGATGTGGGTGAGTGACGGTGATGGGGGGGTTGGTTATTGTGGGGGGAGGGGAAGGAGGACCCTCCTCAACCAAATTAAAACTGCCAATCCCTCCTCTCCCCCGCAAACCCCCTAGTGACGTCATAAGGGGCGGGGCGTGTCTTTGCCCGCAGGCCCCGCCCCGACCCGCTCCCCTGCACCGCCCACTACCCAACGTGTCCCACCCTCAACCCCTTGAACCAATCGTCACAAAGCTCCTCCCCACATCCCTCTCCTGATTGGCTTGATCGGTTTGTGACTTCACAATGGGAGGGGGCAGGGCGGAGCGCCGCTGGCCTTTATAAAGGGGGCCGGGCTAGAGGGTGGAGCTGCTCTGGGCCCCGCCCATTCCGCGGTCAGTTCCTCCGCTGGGTCGGTGCTCGTTTTGCAGTGAAGGGAGAGGGAAGAGGTGTCGACGGGTGTGTCGGGCGCCGCTGGTGAGTCATGGTCGCCTCTTGTTGTGGTCGGAGGAGCTCCTGGGGCTGCAGCGAGAGGAAGGAGGCGGGAGAGAGAGAAGAGGCGCAAAGCCCGCCCGCCGCGGCCGCCCCGCTCGCCGCATCCTGAATTCCCGCTACATGGACGGCGGGGTTGGGTCGGACCGAGCGAAGCGGCGGCGGCGGAGAGGGTGAGATCGTAACTTGTATTTTATCCCCCTCCTCCCCTAACCACCCCCCCCCACCAATACCCTCCCCTCCTTCACTCTCCTCCAATACCCTCCCCTAACCTCCCCTCCTTCACTCTCCTCCAATACCCACCCCTAACGCACCCCTCCTTCACTGTCCTCCAATACCCTCCCCTAACCCATCCCTCCTTCACTCTCCTCCAATACCCTCCCCTAACCCATCCCTCCTTCACTCTCCTCCAATACCCTCCCCTTACCCCCCTCCTTCACTCTCCTCCAATACCCTCCCCTAACCCATCCCTTCACTTTCCATCAATACCCTCCCCTAACCTCCCCTCCTTCACTCTCCTCCAATACCTTCCCCTAACCTCCCCTCCTTCACTCTCCTCCAATACCCCACCCACCCACTGGATGTCTGTCCTACAGGTGGAATCCATCCTGAATTCCCACTCCATGGAGGGGGGAGGGGTTGGGGTGGTAGTGTGGGGAACTTGGGGAACTGCCCATGGGCACAACAGTCCTCGCCCAGGTAAGTGAAGAGTTTGATAAGGGTTTGGGGAGAGAGCGGGACAGTGGGATTAGTTTGGGATTGACAGGGCGATTGGATGAGAGCTGGGTGATGGGATGGGATGCGATATGAGAGAGAGCTGGGCGATGGGATGGGATGCGATATGAGAGAGAGCTGGGCGATGGGATGGGATGTGATATGAGAGAGAGCTGGGCGATGGGATGGGATGCGATATGAGAGAGAGCTGGGCGATGGGATGGGATGCGATATGAGAGAGAGCTGGGCGATGGGATGGGATGCGATATGAGAGAGAGCTGGGCGATGGGATGGGATGTGATATGAGAGAGAGCTGGGCGATGGGATGGGATGTGATATGAGAGAGAGCTGGGCGATGAGTTTGTGATTGATACAGGGATATGGGGGGGGAAGAGTGTGACTTTCTGAGGGGTGTTGGGAACATTGGGGTAAATGGCTGGTCCGGTTCAGTTTCTGGCTAATGGTAACCCCCAGGATGTTGATAGTGGGGGTAGGGGGGTTACTGAGGTTTGTGGGGATTGGACACTGTGAAGCAGAGATTGAAATGGTGTTTGTGTCTCAACAGGGAGAGTCGGAAGGGCCGGGTACATCACTTCAGGAGCAGCCGTGTGTGATGGGAATCCCTTTGAACGTCATGGGACACTGGCTGTATTCTCGCTTGTTGGAGACGGTCATTGTCTGGCAAAAGGGAGAAGCCTGGGGAGAATGAGACAACACAGCCAAGACAGGCCGAATGGACCTCCCGCGCTGGAACCATCCTGTGATTTGGAGATCGCCATTCAGCCCATTCTGCCTGCGCCAGCTCGTTGCAGCCGCCGGACGCACGCCTCCCGCGGCCGCCGGACGCACGCCTCCCGCGGCCGCCGGACGCACGCCTCCCGCGGCCGCCGGACGCACGCCTCCCGCGGCCGCCGGACGCACGCCTCCCGCGGCCGCCGGACGCACGCCTCCCGCGGCCGCCGGACGCACGCCTCCCGCGGCCGCCGGACGCACGCCTCCCGCGGCCGCCGGACGCACGCCTCCCGCGGCCGCCGGACGCACGCCTCCCGCGGCCGCCGGACGCACGCCTCCCGCGGCCGCCGGACGCACGCCTCCCGCGGCCGCCGGACGCACGCCTCCCGCGGCCGCCGGACGCACGCCTCCCGCGGCCGCCGGACGCACGCCTCCCGCGGCCGCCGGACGCACGCCTCCCGCGGCCGCCGGACGCACGCCTCCCGCGGCCGCCGGACGCACGCCTCCCGCGGCCGCCGGACGCACGCCTCCCGCGGCCGCCGGACGCACGCCTCCCGCGGCCGCCGGACGCACGCCTCCCGCGGCCGCCGGACGCACGCCTCCCGCGGCCGCCGGACGCACGCCTCCCGCGGCCGCCGGACGCACGCCTCCCGCGGCCGCCGGACGCACGCCTCCCGCGGCCGCCGGACGCACGCCTCCCGCGGCCGCCGGACGCACGCCTCCCGCGGCCGCCGGACGCACGCCTCCCGCGGCCGCCGGACGCACGCCTCCCGCGGCCGCCGGACGCACGCCTCCCGCGGCCGCCGGACGCACGCCTCCCGCGGCCGCCGGACGCACGCCTCCCGCGGCCGCCGGACGCACGCCTCCCGCGGCCGCCGGACGCACGCCTCCAACTGGGTTGACTGGACAGACAGGGTGAAATGCGATTTCTCTTTCACTAAACCATCCGGACTCTGCCTGATTGCCTTGAATTTGTCCAAGTGCCTGCTAGAAGCTTAATAAACTTTTTCAACATGATCAATGTTATGCTGACTGGCTTGTGGTTTCTTGCTTTCTGTCTCCGCTCATTTCAATAAGGGACTTACACAGGAAAATGGTCAATCTAATGGAACCTGCCCCAAGTCTAGATAACTTGAGAAAATTAAAAACAACGTGTTAACAGTCTCACGATCAACATCTTTTAAAGCACTGCGATGAAGTCCATGAGCACCTGGGCACTTGTCAGCAAAACCCCAGTGAATGGCTCTCTCAAAAATACTGCTCACCACAGCACATCCTTAACAGCACATCCATAGCATGTCCCACACTCAGATACCATCTCCTCCCTCACTAACACACAGACCGTCCCAACCTCCGATACCAGCTCCTGCTTCACCAACAAACACCCTGTCCCACTCTCAGCTACCAGCCCCACCCTCACTAACACAGCCTGTCCCACTGTCAGATACCAGGTCCTCCCTCCTCCCTCACTAAACACACAAAACTGTCCCAGTCTAAGATACAAGCTCCACCCTCAACACACAGCCTGTCCCACTCTCAAATACCAGCAACTTCCTCACTAACACACAGCCTGTTCCATATTCAGATACCAGCTCCCCCCTCACTAACACTCAGCCCATCCCACTCTCAGATACCAACTCCTCCCTCACTAACAAACACCGTGTCCGACTCTCAGATATCAGCTCCTCCCTCACTAACACACAGTCTGTCCCACTCTCAGATACCAGATCCTCCCTCACTAACACACAGGCTGTCCCAATCTCAGATGCCAGCTCCTCAATCACTAACCCAGAGCCCATTCCACTCTCAGATACCAGCTCCTATCTATCACACAGCCTGTCTCTCTGACCCTGATACCATCTCCTTCCTCACTAACACAGTCTATCCCAGTCTCATACCAGCTTCACCCTCACCAACACACAGCCTGTCCCACTCTCAGATACCTGCTCCTCCCTCACGAACACCCAACCCGTCACAGACCCAGCTACCCGCTACTCCCTCACTAACACAAAGCCTGTCCCAACCTCCGATACCAGCTGCACCCTCATTAACACAGTCTGTCCCACTCTCAGATACCAGCTCCACCCTAACACCCAGCGTGTCACAGACTCTGATACCAGCTACTCCCTCAGTAAAACAGCCCGTCCCAACCTCCAATACCAGCTCCTCACTAACTAACACACAGACTCTCCCACTGTGAGACAACATCTCTTTAATCACTAACACACAGACTCTCCCACTCTCAGATACCTGATCCTCCCTCACTAAGTCACAGCCTGTCCCGCTCACAGATTCAGCTCCTCCTCACTAACATACAGACCTACCCACTCTCAGATACCAGCTCCTCCCTCACCAACACGCAGCGCGTCACACACTCAGATACCACCTCCCTCATGAACACACAGCCTATCCCACTATCAGGTACCAGCTTCTCCTTCACTAACAAACACCCTGTTCCACTCTCAGATACCAACACCTACCTCATTATTCCACAGCCTGACCCACTATCAGATTCCAGATACTCCCTCACTAACACACAGCCTGTCCCACTCTCAGTTACCAGCTCCTCCTTCACTAACAAACACCCTGTCCCAACCACATATACCAGCTCCTCCCTCACTAACACAGTGCCCGTTCCACTCTCAGATACCAGCTCCTCCCTCACTAACACAGTCTGTCCCACTCTCAGATACCAGCTCCGCCCACACTAACAAACAGCCTCTCCCACTGTCAGATACCAGCTCCTCCCTCACTATCACACAGGCTGTCCCACTCTCAGATACCAGCTCCACTCACTAACACAAAGCCCGTCCCACACTCAGATACCAGCTTCTCCAACACTAACAAACACCCTGTCCCAATCTCAGATACAAGCTACCTCCCTCACTAACACCCAGCCCGTCACACTCAGATACCAGCTCCTCCATCACTAACTCAGAGCCTGTCCCACTGTCAGATACCAGCTCCTCAATCACTAACACCCAGCTTGTCACACACCCAGATACCAGCTCCTCCCTCACTAACACAGAGCCCGTCTCAACCTGTGATACCAGCTCCTCCTTCACGAACAAACACCCTGTCCCAATCTCATATACCAGCCACACCCTCACCAACACACAGCCTGTCCCACTCTCAGATACCGGCTCCTCCCTCACCAATACACAGTCTGTCCGACTCTCAATACCAGCCCCGCCCTCCCCAGTGCACAGTCTGTCCCAATCTCAAATACCTGCTCCTCACTAAATAACACACAGCCCATCCCAATCTCAGATACCAGCTCCTTCGTCAATAATACCCAGCCCGTCCCACACTCATACCAGCTCCTCACTCACTAACACACAGACTCTCCCACTGTGAGACACCATCTCTTTAATCACTAACACACAGCCTGTCCCACTCTCAGATACCAGCTCCTCCCTCACTAACACACAGCCTGTCCCACTCTCAGATACCAGCTCCTCCCTCACCAACACGCAGCACGTCACACACTCAGATACCACCTCCCTCGTGAACACACAGCCTATCCCACTATCAGATACCAGCTCCGCCCTCACCCACACGCAGCACGTCACACACTCAGATACCACCTCCCTCGTGAACACACAGCCTATCCCACTATCAGATACAAGCTTCTCCATCATTAACAAACACCCTGTCCCACTCTCAGATGCCAGCTCCTCAATCACTAACACAGAGCCCATTCCACTCTCAGATACCAGCTCCTAACTATCACACAGCCTGTCTCTCTGCCAGATACCAACTCCTCCCTCACTAACACAGAGACTCTCCCACTGTGAGATACAATCTCCCCCCTCACTAACACGCAGCCTCTCTCACTCTCAGATACCAGCTCCTCCTCAGTAACACACAGCCTGTCCCAATCTCAGATACCAGCTCCACCCTTACTAACACCCAGCGTGTCACAGACCAAGACACCAGCTCCTCCCTCACTAACACACAGTCTGTCCCACTCTCAAATACCAGCTCCTGCCTCACTAACACACAGTCTGTCCCACTCTCAAATACCAGCCCCTCCCTCACCAATACACAGTCTGTACCACTCTCAGATACCAGCTCCTCCCACACTAACACACAGTCTGTCCCACTCTCAGATACCAGCTCCTCCCAGACTAACACAGCCTGTCCCACTCTCAGATACCAGCTCCTCCCTCACTAACACAGACTCTCCCACTGTGAGACACCATCTCTTCAATCAGTAACACACTGACTCTCCTACGCTCAGATACCAGATCCTCCCTCACTAACACACAGCCTGTCCCACTCTCAGATACCAACTCCTCCCTCACTAAAACAAAGACTCCCCCACTGTGAGATAACAACTCCACCCTCACCAACACACAGCCCGTCCCACACTCAGATACCAGCTCCTCACTCACTAACACACAGACTCTCCCACTGTGAGACACCATCTCTTTAATCACTAACACACAGACTCTCCCACTCTCAGATACCAGATCCTCCCTCACTAACACACAGCCTGTCCCACTCTGATTCAGCTCCTCCTCACTAACATACAGCCCTACCCACTCTCAGATACCAGCTCCGCCCTCACCCACACGCAGCACGTCACACACTCAGATACCACCTCCCTCGTGAACACACAGCCTATCCCACTATCAGATACAAGCTTCTCCATCATTAACAAACACCCTGTCCCAATCTAAGATACCAGCTCCTCCCTCACTAACACACAGTCTGTCCCAATCTCAGTTAGGAGCTCCTCCCTCACTAACAGACAGCCTATTCGACTCTCAGATGCTGGGTCCTCCCTCAATAACACAGCCTGACCCCCTCTCAGATACCAGCTCCCCCCTCACTAACACACAGGCTGTCCCACTCTCAGATACCAGCTCCTCCCTCACTAACACACAGCCTGTCCCACTCTCAGATAACAGCAGCTCCCTCATTATCACACAGTCTGTCCACTCTCAGATACCAGATCCTCTTTAATACACAGCCTGTCAAACTCTCAGATACCAGCTCCTCACTAACCCACAGCTTCTCCTAAACTCAAATACCAACTCGTCCCTCACTAACACACACCTTCTCCCAGTCTGAGATACCAGCTCCTCCCTCACCAACACGCAGCCTGTCCAACTCTCAGACAGCAGCTCCTCCCTCACTAACAAACAGACTGTCAGATACTAACTCATCCCTCACTAACACACAGCCTGTCCCACTCTCAGATATCCGCTCCACACTCAATAACAAACAGCCTGTCCCAATCTCCGGTACCAGCTCCTCCCTCAGTAACACACAGCTAGTCCCACTCTCAGATACCTGTCCCTCGCGCACTTACACACGGCATTTCCCACTCTCAGAAACCAGCTCCTCCCTCACTAACACAGAGCCTATCCCACCATCAGATACCAGCTCCTCCATCACTAACAGAAAAGCTGTTCCAGTCTCAGATACCAGCAGCTCCCTCATTAAAACACAGCCTGTCCCACTCTCAGATACCGCCAACTCCCTCACTAACACACAGCCTGTCCCAATCTCAGATATCCGCTCCACACTCAATAACAAACAGCCGGTCCCAATCTCCGGTACCAGCTCCTCCCTCAGTAACACACAGCTAGTCCCACTCTCAGATACCTGTCCCTCGCTCACTTACAGACGGCATTTCCCATTCTCAGATACCAGCTCCTCCATCAGTAACAGAATAGCTGTTCCAATCTCAGATACCAGCACCTTCCTCACTAAAACACAGCCTGTCCTACTTTCAGATTCCACCTCATCCCTCACTAACACACAGCCTGTCCTACGCTCAGATTCCACCTCATCCCTCACTAACACACAGCCTGTCCCAATCTCAGATACCAGCTCCTCACAAACATGTAGCTTGTCCCACTCTCAAATAAAAGCACCGCCCTCACTAACACACAGCCTGTCCCACTCTCAGATACCAGCTCCTCCCTCACTAACACACAGCCTGTCCCTCTCTCAGATACCAGCTCCTCCCTCATTAACACACAGCCTGTCCCACTCTCAGATACCAGCTCCTCCCTCACTAACACACAGCCTGTCCCACTCTCAGATACCAGCTCCTCACTAATACACAGCCTGTCCCTATATCAGATATGAGGTTCTCCCTCACTAACACACAGCCTGTCCCACTCTCAGATATCAGCATCTCCCTCACTAATACACAGCCTGAACCACACTCAGATAGCAGCTCCTCCCTCACTAACACACAGCCTGTCCGATTCTCAGATACCAGCCACTCTCTCACTAACACACAGCCTGTCCCACACTCAGATACAGCTCCTCCCGCACTAACACACAGCCTGTCCGACTCTGATATAAGCTCCTCCCTCACTAACAAACAGCCTGTCCGATTCTCAGATACCAGCCACTCTCTCACTAACACACAGCCTGTTCCACACTCAGATACCACTCCTCCCTCACTAACACCCTGTCCCACTCTCAGATATCAGCTCCTCCCTCACCATCAAACAGCCTGTCCCACTCTCAGCCACCAGCTACTCCCTCACTAACACAGAGCCTGTCCCACTGTCAGATACCATCTCCTCCCTCACTAAAACACAGCCTGTTATACTCTCAGATTCCACTTCATCCCAAAGTATCATACAGCCTGTCCCACTCTCAGATACCAGCTCCTCCCTCACCAACACACCGACTGTCCAACTGTCAGAAAATAGCTTCTCCCTCACGAACACACACCCTGTCCCACTCTCAGATACCAGCTCCTCCCTCACTAACACACAGGCTGTCTGATTCTCAGATACTAGCTCCTCCCTCACTAACACACAGGCTGTCTGATTCTCAGATAGCAGCTTCTCTCTCACTAACACACAGCCTATCCCACTCTCTGATACCAGCTCCTCCCTCACTAACACACAGCCTGTCTGATTCTCAGATATCAGCTCCTCCCTCACTAACACACA
Organism: Isurus oxyrinchus; assembly: GCA_026770705.1. Lineage (NCBI taxonomy): Eukaryota > Metazoa > Chordata > Chondrichthyes > Lamniformes > Lamnidae > Isurus > Isurus oxyrinchus. The sequence continues at coordinate 11,113,011 of JANJGN010000017.1, read as the reverse complement.
GCCTATCCCACTCTCTGATACCAGCTCCTCCCTCACTAATGCACATCCTGTGCCAATCTCAGATACCAGTTCGTCCCTCACTATCACACAGCCTGTCTCTCTGCCCCTGATACCAGCTCCTCCCTCATTAACACAGAGCCCCTCCCAACATCCGATAACAGCTCCTCCTTCACTAACACACTGTTCCAATCTCAGATACAAGTTCCTCTTTCACTAACACACAGCCTGTCCTGCTCTCAGATACCAGCTCCTCCCTCACTAACCAATAACCCATCGCACTCTCAGATACCACTTACTCCCTATCACACAGCCATTCCCACAATCAAATACCTGCTACTCCCTCACTAACAAACAGCCTGTCCCATTCTCAGTTACCAGCTCCTACCTCAATAACACACAGCCTGTCAGACTCTCAAATAGCAGCTCCTCCCTCATTAACACAGAGCCAGTCCCACTCTCTGATACCAGCTCCTCCCTCACTAACACACAGCCTGTCCCACTCAGATACCAGCTCCTCCCTCACTAACAAACAGCCTTTCCCATTCTCAGTTACCAGCTCCTACCTCACTAACACAGTCTGTCCGAACCTCAAATAGCAGCTCCTCCCTCATTAACACAGAGCCAGTCCCACTCTCTGATACAAGATCCTCCCCAAATAACACACACCTGTCCCACTCTCAGATACCAGCTCCTCCCTCACTAACACACAGTCTGTCCGAACCTCAGATATCAGCTCCTCCCTCACTAACACACAGCCTGTCACACTCTCAGATATCACCTCCTCCCTCACTAACACACAGCTTGTACCACACTCAGATAGCAGCTCCTCCCTCACTAACACACAGCCTATCCTAATCTGATACCAGCTCGTCCCTAATGCACAACCTATCCCACTCTCTGATACCAGCTCCTCCCTCACTAATACACAGCCTGTCCCACTCTCAGATACCAGCTCCTCCCTCAGTAACAAACAGCCTGTCCTACTCTCAGATAACACCTCCTCCCTCACTAACACAGAGCCTATCCCACTCGCTGTTACCAGCTCCTCCCTCACTAATGCACAGCCTGTCCCAATCTCAGATACCAGCTCTTCCCTCAATATCACACAGCCTGTCTCTCTGCTCCTGATACCAGCTCCTCCCTCACCAATATACAGTCTATCCCACACTCAGATACCAGCTCCTCCCTCACTAACACAGAGCCCCTCCCAACATCCGATAACAGCTCCTCCTTCACTAACAAACACCCTATTCCACTCTCAGATACAAGTTCCTCCTTCACCAACACACAGCCTGTCCCGCTCTCAGATACCAGCTCCTTCCTCACTAAACAATAGCCCGTCCCACTCTCAGATACCACCTACTCCCTATCACACAGCCCATCCCACAATCAAATACCTGCTACACCCTCACTAACAAACAGGCCGTCCAACTCTCAGATACTACCACCTCCCTCACTAATGCACAATCTGTGCCATGCTCAGATACCAGCTTCTCCCTCACGAACACACAGCCCTTCCCACTCAGAAACCAGCTCCTCACTTAGCAACACACAGCCCCTCCCACTCTCAGATGCAATCTCCTCCATGATTAAAACACAGCCAGTCCCACTCTTAGATATCAGCTCCTCGCTCAATAACACACAGCCTGTCCCAATCTCAGATACCAACTCCTCCCTCACTAACACACAGACTGACTCTCCCCCCGATAACAGCTCCTCCCTCACCAATACACAGTCTATCCCACTCTCAGATACCAGCTCCTCCCACACTAACACACAGCCTGTCCGACTCTCAGGTACCAGCTCCTCCCTCACTAACACACAGCCTGTCCCACTCTCAGGTACCAGCTCCTCCCTAACACACACCCTGTCGCTTTCACAGATATCAGCTACTCCCTCACTAACACACACCCTGTCCCACTCTCAGATACCAGCTCCTCCTACACTAACAAACAGCATGTCCCACTCTCAGATACCAGCTCCTCCCTCACTAACACACAGCCCTTCCGTCTCAGAAACCAGATCCTCACTTAGCAACACACAGCCCCTCCCACTCTCAGATGCTATCTCCTCCATGATTAAAACACAGCCAGTCCCACTCTTAGATATCAGCTCCTCGCTCACTAACACAGTCTGTCCCACTCTCAGATACCAACTCCTCCCTCACTAACACACAGACTGACTATCCCCATTATAACAGCTCATCCCTCACCAATACACAGTCTATCCCACTCTCAGATACCAGCTCCTCCCACACTAACAAACAGCCTGTCACACTCTCAGATAGCAGCTACTCCCTCATTAACACACAACCCGTCACACTTTCAGATAACAGATCCTCCCTCACTAACACAAAGCCCGACCCAACCTCCGATACCATCTCCTTTGTCACTAACACAGTCTGTCCCACTCTCAAATACCAGCTGTTCCCTCACTAACAGAGAGCCTGTGCCATGCACAGATACCAGCTCCTCCTTCACTAACACACAGCCTGTCCCACTCTCAGAGACCAGCTCCTCCCTCACTAACACACAGCCTGTCCCACTTTCAGGTACCAGCTCGTCCCTCACTAATGCACAGCCTGTCCCAATCTCAGATACCAGCTCTTCCCTCACTATCACACAGCCTGTCTCTCTGCTCCTGATACTAGCTCCTCCCTCACCAATACACAGTCGATCCCACACTCAGATACCAGCTCCTCCCTCACTAACACAGAGCCCCTCCGAACCTCCGATAAAAGCTCCTCCATCACTAACAAACAACCTAATCCACTCTCAGATGCAAGCTCCTCCTTCAGGAACACACAGCCTGTCCCAATCTCAGATACCAGCTCCTCCCTCACTAACACACAGCCTGTCCCACTCTCAGATACCAGCTCCTCCCTCACTAACACACAGTCTGTCCGAATCTCAGATATCAGCTCCTCCCTCATTAACAAACTGCCTGTCCCACTCTCAGATATCAGCTCCTCCCACACTAACAAACAGCCTGTCACACTCTCAGATAGCAGCTCCTCCCTCATTAACACACAGCCTGTCACACTCTCAGATAACAGATCCTCCCTCACTAATACAAAGCCCGACCCAACCTCCGATACCAGCTCCTTTGTCACTAACACACAGTCTGTCCCACTCTCAAATACCAGCTGCTCCATCACTAACACACAGCCTGTGCCATGCACAGATAGCAGCTCCTCTTTCACCAACGCACAGCCTGTCCCACTCTCAGATACCAGCTCCTCCCTCACTAACACACAGCCTGTCCCACTCTCAGATACCAGCTCCTTCCTCACTAACACACATCCTGTCCCACTCTCAGATTCCAGCTCCTCCCTAACACACAGCTTGTCCCTCTCACAGATAACAGCACCTCCCTCACTAACACACAGCCAGTCCCACTCTCAGATGCCAGCTCCTCACTCACTAACACACAGCATGACCCAATCTCAGATAACAGCTCATCCCTCACTAACACACAACCTGTGCCACTCTCAGATATCAGCACCTCCCTCACTAATACACAGCCTGAACCACACTCAGATAGCAGCTCCTCCCTCACTAACACACAGCCTGTCCCACTCTGATATAAGCTCCTCCCTCACTAACAAACAGCCTGTCCGATTCTCAGATACCAGCCACTCTCTCACTAACACACAGCCTGTCCCACACTCAGATACAGCTCCTCCCTCACTAACACCCTGTCCCACTCTCAGATATCAGCTCCTCCCTCACCATCAAACAGCCTGTCCCACTCTCAGCCACCAGCTACTCCCTCACTAACACAGAGCCTGTCCCACTGTCAGATACCATCTCCTCCCTCACTAAAACACAGCCTGTTATACTCTCAGATTCCACTTTATCCCAAAGTATCATACAGCCTGTCCCACTCTCAGATACCAGCTCCTCCCTCACTAACACACAGGCTGTCTGATTCTCAGATAGCAGCTTCTCCCTCACTAACACACAGCCTGTCTGATTCTCAGATACCAGCTCCTCCCTCACTAACACACAGCCTATCCCACTCTCTGATACCAGCTCCTCCCTCACTAATGAACAGCCTGTCCAAATCTCAGATACCAGTTCGTCCCTCACTAACGCACAGGCTGTCTGATTCTCAGATACCAGCTTCTCCCTCACTAACACACAGCCTATCCCACTCTCTGATACCAGCTCCTCCCTCACTAATGCACAGCCTGTCCCAATCTCAGATGCAAGTTCGTCCCTCACTATCACACAGCCTGTCTCTCTGCCCCTGATACCAGCTCCTCCCTCACTAACACAGAGCCCCTCCCAACATCCGATAACAGCTCCTCCTTCACTAACAAACACCCTGTTCAACTCTCATCTACAAGTTCCTCCTTCACTAACACACAGTCTGTCCTGCTCTCAGATACCAGCTCCTCCCTCACTAACCAATAACCCATCGCACTCTCAGATACCACCTACTCCCTATCACACAGCCATTCCCACAATCAAATACCTGCTACTCCCTCACTAACAAACAGCCTGTCCCATTCTCAGTTACCAGCTCCTACCTCACTAACACACAGCCTGTCCGACTCTCAAATAGCAGCTCCTCCCTCATTAACACAGAGCCAGTCCCACTCTCTGATACCAGCTCCTCCCTCACTAAAACACAGCCTGTCCCACTCAGATACCAGCTCCTCCCTCACTAACACACAGCCTGTCCCACTCTCAGATACCAGCTCCTCCCTCACTAACATAGTCTGTCCGAACCTCAAATAGCAGCTCCTCCCTCATTAACACAGAGCCAGTCCCACTCTCTGATACAAGATCCTCCCCAAATAACACACACCTGTCCCACTCTCAGATACCAGCTCCTCCCTCACTAACACAGAGCCTGTACCACACTCAGATACCAGCTCCTCCATCACTAACACACAGCCTATCCTGATCTCTGATACCAGCTTGTTCCTCACTAATGCACAGCCTATCCCACTCTCTGATACCAGCTCCTCCCACACTAACAAACAGCCTGTCCTACTCTCACATAGCAGCTCCTCCCTCAATAACACACAGCCTGTCCCACTCTCAGATACCAGCTCCCTCACTAACAAACACCCTGTCCCATTCTCATTTACCAGCTCCTACCTCAGTAACACACAGCCTGTCCGACTCTCAAATAGCAGCTCCTCCCTCACTAACACATCGCCTGTCCCACTCTCAGATACAAGATCCTCCCTCACTAACATGAAGCCTGTCCCACTCTCAGATGCTAGCTCCTCCCTCACTAACACACAGCCTGTCCCACTCTCAGATACAAGATCCTCCCTCACGAACATGAAGCCTGTCCCACTCTCAGATGCTAGCTCCTCCCTCACTAACACACAGACCGTCCCATTCTCACATACCAGTTCCTCCCTCACTAACACCCAGCCAGTCCCACTCACAGATATCCGCTCCTCCCTCACTAACAAACAGCAATTCCAATCTCAGATACCAGCTCCTCCCGCACGAACAAACAGTCTGTCCCACACTCAGATACCAGCTCCTCCAACACTGACACACAGCCTGTCCCACACTCAGATACCAGCTACACCCTCACTAACAAAGAACGTGTCCCAAACTCAGCTACATGCTATTCACTCACTAAGGCACAGCCCATCCCACTCTCAGATACCAATTCCTCCAACACTGACACACAGCCTGTCCCACTCACAGACACCGGCACTTCACTCACTAACACACAGCCAGTCCCTATCTCAGATACCAGCTTCTCCCTCACTAACACAGTCTGTCCCAATCTCATATACCAGCTACTCCCTAACTAAAACACAGCTCGCCCCACTCTCAGCTACAAGCTCCTCCAACACTAACACGTAGCCCGTCCCACTTTCAGATGCCCGCTCCTCCCTCACTAAAACACAGCCCGTCCCACTGTCAGATACTAAATCCTCCCTAACACAAAGCCTGTCCCACTCTCAGATACCAGCTCCTCCCTCATTAACACACAGCCTGTCCCAATCTCAGATAACAGCTCCTCTCTCACAAACACACATCTTGTCCCAGTCTGAGAAACCAGCTCCTCCCTAACACACAGCTTGTCCCACTCTCAGATAACAGCACCACACTAACACACAGCCTGTCCCACTCTCAGTTAACAGCATCTCCCTCACTATCACACAGTCTGTCCACTCTCAAATACCAGATCCACCCTAACACAGAACCTGTCCCACTCTCAGATACCAGCTCCTCACTAACCCACAGCCTGTCCTAAACTCAGTTACCAACTCGTCCCTCACTAACACACACTCTTTCCCACTCTGAGATACCAGCTCCTCCCTTAATAACACACAGCCTGTCCCAGTCGGCGATACCAACTCCACCCTCAATAACACGCAGCCTGTCCGACTCTCAGATAGCAGCTCCTCCCTTACTAACAAACAGACTGTCAGATACTAACTCCTCCCTCACTAACACACAGCCTGTCCCGCTCTAAGATATCCGCTCCACACTCAGTAACAAACAGCCTGTCCCAGTCTCAGATACCATCTCCTCCCCGACTAACACACAGCCTGTCCAACTCTCAGATACCAGCTCCTCCATCACTAACACAAAGCCTGTCCCGCTCTCAGATATCCGCTCCACACTCAGTAACAAACAGCCTGTCCCAATCTCCGATACCAGCTCCTCCCTCACTAACACACAGCCTGTCCTAATCTCAGATATCAGCTCCTCACTCATTAACACAGCCTGTCCCACTTTCAGATACCAGCCCCTCACTCACTAACAAACAGCCTGTCCCACTCTCAGATACCACCAACTCCCTCACTAACACACAGCCTGTCCCACTCTCAGATACCAGCTCCTCCATCACTAACACACAGCCCGTCCCACTCTCAGATACCAGCTCCTCCCTCACTAACACACTGCCTGTCCCACTCTCAGATACTAGCTCCAACCTCACTAACACAGCCCATTCCACTCTCATATACCAGCTTCTCACTCAATAACACACAGCCTGTCCCACCCTCAAGTACCAAGACCTTCCTCACTAACACACAGCCTGTCCCACTCTCAGATTCTACCTCATCTTTCAATAACACACAGCTTGTCCCACTGTCAGATAACAGCACCTCCCTCACTAACACACATGTTGTCCCACTCTCAGATAACAGCACCTCCCCCACTAACACCCAGCCAGTCCCTATCTCAGATACCAGCTCCTACCTCAACAACAGACTGCCAGTCCAACTCGCAGATACCAGCTTGTCCCTCATTAAAACATAGCCCATTCCACTCTCAAGTAAGAGCTACTCCCTCACTAAAAAGCAGCCTGTCCGACTTTCAGATACCAACTCCTCCCTCACTAACACACAGCCTGTCCCACTCTCAGATACCAGCTCCTGACTAACACACAGGCTGTCCCACTCTCAGATACCAGCTCCTCACTAACACACAGCCTATTCCACTCTCACATACCAGCTTCTCCCTCACTAACACACAGCCTGTCCCACTCTCAGATACCAGCTCTTCACTAACACACAACCTGTCCCACATTCAGATACCAACTCCTCCCTCACTAACACACAGCCTGTCCCACTCTCAGATACCAGCTCCTCTCTCACTAACACACAACCTGTCCGACTCTCAGATAGTAGATCGTCCCTCATTAACAAACAACTTGTCCCACTTTCAGACCCCAGCTCCTTCCTCACTAACACACAGAGTGTCCCACTCTCAGATAGCAGTTCCTCCCTCACGAACACACAGCCTGTCCCACTCTCAGATAGCAGTTTCTCCCTCACTAACACACAGCCTTTCCGACTCTAAGATAACAGCTCCACACTAACTAACATCCAGCCTGTCCCATTCTCCAATACCAGATCTTCGCTCACTAACACCCAGACCGTCCCTATCTCAGATACCAGCTTCTCCCTTACAAACACACAGCCGGTCTGAGTCACAGACACCAGCTCGTCCCTCATTAAAACACAGCCCATTCCACTCTCAGATACCAGCTCCTCCCTCACTAACACACAGCCCGTCCCAATCTCAGATACCAGCTCCTCACTCACTAACATACAGCCTGTCCCACTCTCAGATAACAGCTCCTCGCTAACACAAAACCTATCCCACTCTCAGATACCAGCTCATCACTAATCCACAGCCTGTTCCAACCTCAGAAAGCAGCTCCTCGCTAACACACAGTCTATCCCACTCTCAGATACCAGCCGATCGCTTACTAAAACACAGTCTGTCCCACTCTCAGATACCAGCTACTCCCTAACAGACAGCCCCTCCAACTCTCAGATAACAGCACCTCCCTCAGTAACACAAAGCCTGTCCCACTCTGAGATGCCAACTCCTCCCTCACTAACAAACAGCCTGTCCCAATCTCAGATACCAGCCCATCCCTCACCAATACACAGCCGGTCTCACTCTCAGATACCATTTCCTCGCTCAATAAACACAGAGCCTGTCCCACTGCCAGATAACAACTCCACCCTCACTAACACACAGCCCAATCCACTCTCATATACAAGCTTCTCCCTTCATAACACACAGCCTGTCCCAGCCTCATTTACTGACACTCCAATAGTGCAGTACACCCTCAATTACTGACACTCCAATAGTGCAGCAGACACCCTCAATTACTGACACTCCAATACTGCAGCACACCCTCATTTACTGACACTCCAATAGTGCAGCACACTCTCTATTACTGACCCTCCAAAAGTACAGCACACCCTCAATTACTGACACTCCAATAGTGCCACACAACCTCAATTACTGAAAGTCCAATAGTACAGCACATCCTCAATTACTGAAACTCCAAAATTGCAGCACACTCAATTATTGTCACTCCAATAGTACAGTAGACCCTCAATTACTGACCCTCCAATAGCGCAGCACACAATCAATTAATGACCCTCCAAGAGTGCAGCAGACCCTCAATTACTGACACTACAATAGTGCAGTACACCCTCATTTACTGACACTCCAATAGTGCAGCACACCCTCAATTTCTGACATTCCAATAGTGCAGCACACCCTCAATTACTGACACTCCGGTAGTGCAGCACACCATCAATTACTGACACACTAATCGTGCAACACACCCTGAATTACTGACACTAAAATTGTGCAGCACGCCCCTAATTACTGACCTTCCAATAATGCAGCACAATCTCAATTACTTCCGCTCAAATAGTGCAGCACACCCTCAATTATTAACAATCGAATAATGCAGGACATCCTCAATTACCGACACTCCAATAATGCAGCAAAACCTCAATTACTGGCACAAATAGTGCAGTAAAACCTCAATTACTGACACAAATAGTGCAGCACACACTCAATTACTGACAATCCAAAAGGGCAGCACAACCTCAATTCCTAACACTCCAATGGTGCAGCACACCCTCATTTACTGACACTCCAAAAGTAAAGCACAACCTCAATTACTGACACTCCAATAGTGCAGCACACCCTCAGTTACTGATACTCCAATAATGCAGCACACCCTCATTTACTGACACTCCAAAAGTAAAGCACAACCTCAATTACGAGCACTCCAATAATGCAGCACACTTTGAATTCCTGATATTCCAAAAGAGCAGCACACCCTCAATTACTGACACCCCAATACTGCAGCACACGCTCATTTACTGACACTCCAATAGTGCAACACACCCTCAATTACTGACACTCCAATAGTGCAGCAGACCCTCAATTACTGACACTCCAATACTACAGCACGCCCTCATTTACTGACACTCCAATAGTGCAGTACACCCTCATTTACTGACACTCCAATAGTGCAGTACACCCTCAATTACTGACACTCCAATAGTGCAGCAGACACCCTCAATTACTGACACTCCAATACTGCAGCACACCCTCATTTACTGACACTCCAATAGTGCAGTACACCCTCAATTACTGACACTCCAATAGTGCAGCACACCCTCAAGTACTGACATTCAAATTGTGCTGCACATCCTCAATTACTGACACTCCAATAGTGCAGCACACTCTCTATTACTGACCCTCCAAAAGTACAGCACACCCTCAATTACTGACACTCCAATAGTGCCACACAACCTCAATTACTGAAAGTCCAATAGTACAGCACATCCTCAATTACTGAAACTCCAAAATTGCAGCACACTCTCAATTATTGTCACTCCAATAGTACAGTAGACCCTCAATTACTGACCCTCCAATAGCGCAGCACACAATCAATAAATGACCCTCCAAGAGTGCAGCAGACCCTCAATTACTGACACTACAATAGTGCAGTACACCCTCATTTACTGACACTCCAATAGTGCAGCACACCCTCAATTTCTGACATTCCAATAGTGCAGCACACCCTCAATTACTGACACTCCGGTAGTGCAGCACACCATCAATTACTGACACACTAATCGTGCAACACACCCTGAATTACTGACACTAAAATTGTGCAGCACGCCCCTAATTACTGACCTTCCAATAATGCAGCACAATCTCAATTACTTCCGCTCGAATAGTGCAGCACACCCTCAATTATTAACAATCGAATAATGCAGAACATCCTCAATTAACGACACTCCAATAATGCAGCAAAACCTCAATTACTGGCACAAATAGTGCAGTAAAACCTCAATTACTGACACAAATAGTGCAGCACACACTCAATTACTGACAATCCAAAAGGGCAGCACAACCTCAATTAACAACACTCCAATGTTGCAGCACACCCTCAATTACTGACCCTCCAATAGTGTAGCACAACCGCAATTACGAACACTCCAATGGTGCAGCACACCCTCAATTACTAACACTTCAGTGGTGAAGCTCAGCCTCAATTACTGACAATCCAATAATGCAGCATACCCTCAATTACCAGCACTCCAATGGTGCAGCAAACTCTCAATTACTGGCACTCCAATACTGCAGCACACCCTCAATTATTGACACATCCATACTGCAGCAAACCCTCAATTACTAACACTCCAAAGGTGCAGCAAACACATCTACTGACACACCAATATGCAGCAAACCCTCAATTACTGACACTCCAACAGTGAAGCACACCCTCAATTACTGACACACCAGTAATGCAGCACACCCTCAATTACTGACAATCCAATAATGCAGCACACCCTCAATTACTGACACTCCAATAGTGCAGCATACACTCCACTACTGACACTCCAATAGTGCATCACACACTCAAATACTAGCACACCAATGTGCAGCATACTTTCAATTACTGACACTACAATATTGCAGCAAACCCTCAATTACTGACACTCCAATAATGCAAAACACCTTCAATTACTAACACTCTAATGGTGCAGCACAATCTCAATTACGGACCCTCCAATATTGCAGCACACCCTCAATTAATAACACTCCAATGGTGCAGTACACCCTCATGTACTGACACACCAATAGTGCAGCAAACCCTCAATTACTGACCCTACAATATTGCAACTCACCCTCAATTACTGACTGTCCAAAATTGCAGAACTACCTCAATTTTTGACTTCCGATAGATCAGCACACCCTCAATTACTTCCCCGCCAATAGTGCAGCACACCCTCAATTATTAACAATCCAATAATGCTCAATCCAACATCCTCAATTACCGACACTCCAATTGTGCAGGAGACCCTCAATTACTGACACTGAAATAGTGCAGCACACACTTAATTACTGACACTCCAATAGTGAGGCACACCCGCAATTACTTCCACTCCAATAGTGCAGAACACCCTCAATTACTGCCACAACAATAGTGATGCACATCCTCATTTACAGACACTCCAATAGTGCAGCAGATACACAATTACTGACAGTCCAATACTGCAGCACACCCTCAATTACTGACACTCAAATAGTGCAGCACACCGTCAATAACTAACACTCCAATGGTGCAGCACAATCTCAAATACTGACCCTACAATAGTGCAGCACACCCTCAATTACTGACACTCCAATATTGCAGCACGCCCTCAATTACTAACACTCCAATCGTGCAGCACACACTCAATTAGAGACACTCCAATAGTGCAGCACACACTCAATTACTGACACTCCAATAGTGCAGCACACCCTCAATTACTGACACCACAATAGTGCAGCACACCCTCAATTACTGACACCCCAACAGTGCAGAACACCCTCAATTACTGACACTCCAATAGTGCAGCACAGTCTCAATTTCTGAATCTACAATAGTGCAGCAACACCCCCAAACACTAGCACTCCAATGGTGCAGCACAATCTCAATTAATGACAATCCAATAGAGCAGCATATTTGAATTACAGACACTCCAATAGTGCGGCACACCCTCAATTACTGAACCTCTAATACTGCAGCACAGCCTCAATTACTGACACAACAATAGTGCAGCACACCCCCAAATACTGACACTCCAATTGAGATCACGGGGAGGTTAATGGGACAGAGAGTGAGATCACGAGGAGGATAAAGGGAGAGACAGTGACTTAACGGGGAGGTTAAAGGGAAAGACAGTGAGATGACAGTGAGGTTAAATGGACAGAGAGTGAGGTCACAGAGAGGTTAAAGGGAGAGAGAGTGAGATCACGGGGAGGTTAAAGGGATAGAGAGTGAGATCACGGGGAGATTGAAGGGAGAGAGAGTGAGATCACGGGGAGGTTAAAAGGACAGAGTGTGAGATCACGGGGAGGTTAAAGGGACAGAGAGTGAGATCATGGGGAGGTTAACGGGACCGAGATTGAGATCAAGGGGAGGTTAAAGAGACAGAGGGTGAGATTATGGGGATATTAAAGGGACAGAGAATGAGATCAAGAAAAGATTGAAGAAACAGAGAGTGAGATCACAGGGAGGTTAAAGGCACAGAGAGTGAGATAACGGGGAGATTAAAGGGACAGAGAGTGAGATCATGGGGAGGTTGACGGGACCGAGATTCAGATCATGGGGAGGATAAAGGGACAGAGAGTGAGATCATGGGGAGGTTGACGGGACCGAGATTCAGATCATGGGGAGGATAAAGGGACAGAGAGTGAGATCATGGGGAGTTTAAAGGGACAAAGAGTGAGTTCACGGGGAGGTTAAAGGAAAAGAGAGTGAGATCACAGGGAGGTTAAAGAGACAGAGGGTGAGATTACGGAGATATTAAAGGGACAGAGAGTGAGATCACGGGGAGGATAAAGGGACAGAGTGTGAGATCACGGGGAGCTTAAAGGGACAGAGAGTGAGATCACGGGGAGGTTAAAGGGACAGAGAGTGTGATCACGGGGAGCTTAAAGGGACAGAGAGTGAGATCACGGGGAGGTTAAAGGGACAGAGAGTGAGATTAAAAGGAGGTTAAAGAGACTGAGGGTGAGATCAAGGGGTGGTTAAAGAGACAGAGGGTGAGATCACAGGGAGGCTAAAGAGACAGAGAGTGAGATCACAGGGAGGTTAAAGGGACAGAGATTGAGATCATGGGGAGGTTAACGGGACAGAGATTGAGATCATGGGGAGGTTAACGGGACAGAGATTGAGATCAAGGGGAGGTTAAAGGGACTGAGAGTGGGATCACGGGGAGTTAAAAGTGACAGAGAGTGAGATCACGGGAAGGTTAAAGGTAGAGTTAGTGAGATTACAGTGAGGTTAAAAAGACAGAGAGTGAGATCACGGGGAAGTTAAAGGGACAGAGAGTGTGATCACAGGGAGTTTAAAGGGAAAGACAGTGAGATCACGGGAGATTAAAGGGACAGAGAGTGAGATCACGGGGAGGTTAAAGGGACAGAGAGCGAGATCACAGCAAGGTTAAATGGACAGAGAGTGAGATCACGGGAGATTAAAGGGACACAGAGTGAGATCACAGGGAAGTTAAAGGGACAGAGAGTCCGATCGCAGGGAGTTTAAAGGGAAAGACAGTGAGATCACAGGTAGATTAAAGGGACAGAGAGTGAGATCACGAGGAGGTTAAAGGGACAGAGGGTGAAATCACCGGGAGGTTAAATTGACATTCAGTGAGATCATGGGGAGGTTAAAGGGACAGAGAGTGAGATCACAGGGAAGTTAAAGCAACAGAGAGTGTGATCATGGGGATGTTAAAGGGACAGAGAGTGAGATCACCGGGAGTTGAAAGGGACAGAGATTGAGATCATGGGGAAGTTCAAGGGACAGAGAGTGAGATCACGGGCAGGATAAAGGAACAGAGAGTGAGATCACAGGGAGGTTAAAGGGACTGAGAGTGTGATCACGGGGAGGTTAAATTGACAGAGAGTGAATTCATTGGGAGGTGAACGGGACAGAGAGTGAGATCACGGGGAGGTTAAAGTAACAGAGAGAGAGATCACGGGGAGGTTAAAGGGACAGAGAGTGAGATCAAGGGGTGGTTAAAGGGACTGAGAGTGAGATCAAGGGGAGGTTAAATGGACAGAGAGTGAGATCAAGGGGAGGTTAATGGTACAGACAGTGAGATCATGGGGAGGTTAAAGGGACCGAGAGTAAGATCAAGGGGAGGTTAACGGGACAGAGAGAGAGATCACGGGGAGGTTAAAGGGACTGAGAGTGAGAACACAGGGAGTTTAAAGGGACAGATTGTGAGATAACAGGGAGGTTAAATTGACAGAGAGTGAATTCAATGGGAGGTTAAAGGGACAGAGAGTGATATCACGAGGAGGTTAACAAGACACAATGAGGTCACGGGGAAGTTTAAGGGACAGTGAGTGAGTTCATGGGGAGTTTAAAGGGACAGAGCGTGTGATCACGGGCAGGTTATAGGGACAGAGAGTGAGATCACGGGGATGTTAAAGGGATAGAGAGTGTGATAACGGGGAGGTTAAAGGGACAGAGACTGAGATCACCGGGAGTTTAAAGCGTAAGACAATGAGATCACAGGGAGGTTAAAGGGACAGAGAGCGAGATCACAGCGAGGTTAAAGAGACAGAGAGTGAGATAACGAGGTGGTTAAAGGGACAGAGAGTGAGATCATGGGGAGGTTAACGGGACCGAGATTCAGATCACAGGGAGGTGAAAGGGACAGAGAGTGAGATCACGGAGATGTTAAGGGGACAGAGAGTGAGATCACGGGGAGCTTAAAGGGACAGAGAGTGAGATCACGGGGAGGTAAAAGGGACAGAGAGTGAGATTAAAAGGAGGCTAAAGGGACAGAGAGTGAGATCACGGAGAGGTTAAAGGGACAGGGAGTGAGATCACGGGGAGTTTAAAGGGACAGAGAGTGAGATCACGGGGAGCTTAAAGGGACAGAGAGTGAGATCACGGGGCGGTTAAAGGGACAGAGAGTGAGATTAAAAGGAGGCTAAAGGGACAGAGAGTGAGATCACGGAGAGGTTAAAGGGACAGAGAGTGAGATCATGGGGGGGTTAAAGGGACAGATAGTGAGATCATGGTGAGGTTATTGGGACACAGAGTGAGATCACGGGGAGGTTAAAGGGACAGGAGTGAGATCATGGGGAGGTTAACGGGACAGAGAGAGAGATCAAGGGGAGGTTAAAGAGACTGAGAGAGAGATCACGGGGAGGTTAAAAAGACCGAGAGTGAGATCACAGGGAAGTTAAAGCAACAGAGAGTGAGATCACTGGGAGTTGAAAGGGAAAGACAGTGAGAGCACGGGGATGTTAAAGGGACAGAGTGTGAGATCATGGGGAGGTTTAATTGACAGAGAGTGAATTCAAAGGGAGGTTAAAGAGACAGAGAGTGAGATCACGGGGAGGTGAAAGTAACAGAGAGTGAGATCACGCGGAGTTTAAAGGGACAGTGAGTGAGTTCACAGGGAGGTTAAAGGATCAGAAAGTGAGATCACTGGGAGTTTAATGGGAGAGAGAGCGAGATCACAGGGAGGTTAACGGGACAGATAGTGAGATCAGGGGGAGGTTAAAGGGACAGAGACTGAGATCACCGGGAGTTTAAAGGGTAAGACAATGAGATCACGGGGAGGTTATAGGGACAGAGAGTGAGATCACGGGGAGGTTCATGGGAAAGCTTTTGAGATCACGGGGAGGTTAAAGGGACAGAGACTGAGATCACGGGGATGTTAAAAAGACAGAGAGTGAGATTACAGGAAGGGTAAAGGGAAAGTAAGTGAGATCACGGGGAGATTAAAGGGACAGAGAGTGAGATCACACGAAGGTTGATGGGACAGAGAATGAGATCACACGAAGGTTGATGGGACAGAGAATGAGACCAGCGGAAGTTTACATCGACAGAATGTGATCACGCAGAGTTTAAAGGGACAGTGAGTGAGATCACGGGGAGGTAATAGGATCAGAGAGTGAGATCACGGTGAAGTTAAAGCGACAGAGAGTGAGATCACGGAGAGTTTAAAGTGACAGAGAGTGAGATCACGGGGAGGTTAAAGGGACAGTAAGTGAGATCACGGGGTGGCTAAAGGGATAGAGGGTGAAATCACGGGGACGCTAAAGGGACAGTAAGTGAGATCACGGGGAGGCTAAAGGGATAGAGGGTGAGATCACGGGGAGGTTAAAGGGACAGAGAGTGAGATCAAGGGGAGGTTAAAGGGACAGAGACTGAGATCATGGGGACATTAAAGGGACAAAGAGTGAGATCACGGGGAGTTTAAAGTGACAGAGTGTGAGATTACGGGGATGTTAAAGTGAAAGAGAGTGAGATCACGGGAAGGTTAAAGGGACAGAGAGTGAGATCACGGGGAGGTTAAAGGGACTGAGGGTGTGATCATCGGGAGGTTAAATTGACAGTTAGTGAGATCACGGGGAGGTTAAAGGAACAGAGAGTGAGATCACGGGAAAGTTAAAGTGACAGAGAGTGAGATCACGGGAAGGTTAAAGGGACAGTAAGTGAGATCACGGGGTGGCTAAAGGGATAGAGGGTGAAATCACGGGGACGCTAAAGGGACAGTAAGTGAGATCACGGGGAGGTTAAAGGGACAGAGAGTGAGATCAAGGGGAGGTTAAAGGGACAGAGACTGAGATCATGGGGACATTAAAGGGACAGAGAGTGAGATCACGGGGAGTTTAAAGTGACAGAGTGTGAGATTACGGGGATGTTAAAGTGAAAGAGAGTGAGATCACGGGAAGGTTAAAGGGACAGAGAGTGAGATCACGGGAAGGTTAAAGTGACAGAGAGTGAGATCACGGGGAGGTTAAAGGGACTGAGGGTGAGATCATCGGGAGGTTAAATTGACAGTTAGTGAGATCACGGGGAGGTTAAAGGAACAGAGAGTGAGATCACGGGAAGGTTAAAGTGACCGAGAGTGAGATCACGGGGAGGTTAAAAAGACAGAGTGAGATCATGGGGAAGTTAAAGGGACAGAGAGTGTGATCACAGGAAGGGTAAAGGGAAAGTGGGTGAGATCACGGGGAGATTAAAGGGACAGAGAGTGAAATCACAGGAAGGTTGATGGGACAGAGAATGAAATCAGCGGAAGTTTACATCGTCAGAGTGAGATCACGCGGAGTTTAAAGGATCAGAGAGTGAGACCACGGGGAGGTTAATGGGACAGAGAGTTAGATCACGGGGAGGTTAATGGGACAGAGAGTGAGATCACGGGGAGGTTAATGGGACAGAGAGTGAGATCACGGGGAGGTTAATGGGAGTGAGAGTGAGATCACGGGAAGGTTAAAGTGACAGAGAGTGAGATCACGGGGAGGTTAATGGGAAAGGGAATGAGATCACAAGGAGGTTAAAGGGACAGAGAGTGAGATCATGGTGTTGTTTAAGGGAAAGAGTGAGATACGGGGAGGTTAAAGTGAAAGAGAGTGAGATCACGGGGACGTTAAAGGGACAGAGAGTGAGATCACGGGGAGGTTAAAGTGACAGAGAGTGAAATCACGGGGAAGTTAATGGGACAGAGAGTGAGATCACGGGGAGGTTAATGGGAGTGAGAGTGAGATCACGGGAAGGTTAAAGTGACAGAGAGTGAGATCACGGGGAGGTTAATGGGAAAGGGAATGAGATCAAAAGGAGGTTAAAGGGACAGAGAGTGAGATCATGGTGTTGTTTAAGGGAAAGAGTGAGATCAAGGGGAGGTTAAAGGGACAGAGAGTGAAATCACGGGGAGGTTAAAGGGACAGACAGTGAGATCACGGGGAAGTTAAAGGGACAGAAACTGAGGTCACGGGGAGGTTAAGGGGACAGAGAGTGAGATCACGGGGAGGATAAACGGACAGAGGGTGAGATCACCGGGAGGTTAAATTGACAGTTAGTGAGATCACGGGGAAGTTAAAGGGACTGAGAGAGAGATCACGGGGATGTTGAAGGGACAGAGAGTGAGATCACCGGGAGTTGAAAGGGAAAGAGTGACATCACGGGGAAGTTCAAGAGAAAGCTTTTGAGATCACAGGGAGGTTAAAGGGACAGAGTGTGACATCACGGGGAGGTTAAAGGGACAGAGAGTGAGATCACAGAGAGGTTAAAGGGACAGAGAATGAGATCACGGGGATGTTAAAAAGACAGAGAGTGAGATCACAGGGAAGTTCAAGGGACAGAGAGTGAGATCACGGGGAGGTTAAAAAGACAGAGAGTGAGATCACGGGGAGGTTAAAAAGACAGAGAGTGATATAACGGGGAGGTTCAAGGGACAGAGAGTGAGATCACAGGAAGGGTAAAGGGAAAGTAAGTGAGATCACCGGGAGACTAAAGGGACAGAGAGTGAGATCACACGAAGGTTGATGGGACAGAGAATGAGATCAGTGGAAATTTACATCGACAGAGTGAGATCACGCGGAGTTTAAAGGGACAGTGAGTGAGATCACGGGGAGGTTAAAGGGACTGAGAGTGAGATCATGGTGAGGTGAAAGGGACAAAGAGTGAGATCACGGGGAGACTAAAGGGACAGAGAGTGAGATCACGGGAGATGAAAGGGACACAGAGTGAGATCACGGGGAAGTTAAAGGGACAGAGAGTGCGATCGCAGGGAGTTTAAAGGGACAGAAAGTGAGATCACGAGGAGGTTAAAGGGACAGAGAGTGAGATCACGGGGAGGTTAAAGGGAACGGGAATGAGGTCACGGGGAGGTTAAAGGGACAGAGGGTGAAATCACCGGGAGGTTAAATTGACATTCAGTGAGATCATGGGGAGGTTAAAGGGAAAGAGAGTGAGATCAAGGGGAGGTTAAAGGGACAGAGAGTGAGATCACAGGGAAGTTAAAGCAACAGAGAGTGAGATCATGGGGATGTTAAAGGGACTGAGAGTGAGATCACCGGGAGTTGAAAGGGACAGAGATTGAGATCATGGGGAAGTTCAAGGGACAGAGAGTGAGATCACGGGCAGGATAAAGGAACAGAGAGTGAGATCACAGGGAGGTTAAAGGGACAGAGAGTGAGATCACGGGCAGGATAAAGGAACAGAGAGTGAGATCACAGGGAGGTTAAAGGGACAGAGAGTGAGATCACGGGCAGGATAAAGGAACAGAGAGTGAGATCACAGGGAGGTTAAAGGGACTGAGAGTGTGATCACGGGGAGGTTAAAGCGATAGAGAGTGAGATCACGCGGAGGTTAAATTGACAGAGAGTGAATTCATTGGGAGGTGAACGGGACAGAGAGTGAGATCACGGGGAGGTTAAAGTAACAGAGAGTGAGATCAAGGGGAGGTTAAATGGACAGAGAGTGAGATCAAGGGGAGGTTAATGGTACAGACAGTGAGATCATGGGGAGGTTAAAGGGACCGACAGTAAGATCAAGGGGAGATTAACGGGACAGAGAGAGAGATCACAGGGAGGTTAAAGGGACTGAGAGTGAGAACACAGGGAGTTTAAAGGGACAGATTGTGAGATAACAGGGAGGTTAAATTGACAGAGACTGAATTCAATGGGAGGTTAAATGGACAGAGAGTGAGATCACGGGGAGGTTAAAGGGACAGAGAGTGATATCACGAGGAGGTTAACAAGACACAATGAGGTCACGGGGAAGTTTAAGGGACAGTGAGTGAGTTCATGGGGAGTTTAAAGGGACAGAGCGTGTGATCACGGGCAGGTTATAGGGACAGAGAGTGAGATCACGGGGATGTTAAAGGGACAGAGAGTGTGATAACGGGGAGGTTAAAGGGACAGAGACTGAGATCACCGGGAGTTTAAAGGGTAAGACAATGAGATCACGGGGAGGTTATAGGGACAGAGAGTGAGATCACGGGGAGGTTCATGGGAAAGCTTTTGAGATCACGGGGAGGTTAAAGGGACAGAGACTGAGATCACAGGGATGTTAAAAAGACAGAGAGTGAGATCACGGGGAAGTTCAAGGGACAGAGAGTGAGATCACAGGAAGGGTAAAGGGAAAGTAAGTGAGATCACCGGGAGACTAAAGGGACAGATAGTGAGATCACACGAAGGTTGATGGGACAGAGAATGAGATCAGCAGGAGTTTACATCGACAGAGTGAGATCACGCGGAGTTTAAAGGGACAGTGAGTGAGATCACGGGGAGGTTAATGGGACAGAGAGTGAGATCACGGGGAGGTTAAAGGGACAGAGAGCGAGATCACAGCGAGGTTAAAGAGACAGAGAGTGAGATAACGAGGTGGTTAAAGGGACAGAGAGTGAGATCATGGGGAGGTTAACGGGACCGAGATTCAGATCACAGGGAGGTGAAAGGGACAGAGAGTGAGATCACGGAGATGTTAAGGGGACAGAGAGTGAGATCACGGGGAGCTTAAAGGGACAGAGAGTGAGATCACGGGGAGGTAAAAGGGACAGAGAGTGAGATTAAAAGGAGGCTAAAGGGACAGAGAGTGAGATCACGGAGAGGTTAAAGGGACAGGGAGTGAGATCACGGGGAGGTTAAAGGGACAGAGAGTGAGATCATGGGGAGGATAAAGGGAGAGAGAGTGAGATCACGGGGAAGTTAAAGGGACAGAGAGTGAGATCACGGGGAGGTTAAAGGGACAGAGAGTGAGATCACGGGGAGGTTAAAGGGACAGAGATTGAGATCACGTGGAGGTTAAAGGGACAGATATTGAGAATACGGGGAGGTTAAAGTTTCAGAGAGTGAGATCACGGGAAGGTTAAAGGGACAGAGAGTGAGATCACGGGAAGGTTAAAGGGACAGAGAGTGAGATCACGGGAAGGTTAAAGGGACAGAGGGTGAGATCAAGTGGAGGGTAAAGAAAAGAGTGTGATCATGTGGAGGTTAACGGGACAGACAGTGAGATCACAGGGAGTTTAAAAGTACTGAGAATGAGATCACGGTGAGGTTAAAGGGACAGAGAGTGAGCTCACAGGGAGGGTAAAGGGATTGTGAGTGGGATCACGGTGAGGTTAAAGGGACAGAGAGTGAGATCACGTGGAGGGAAAAGGGTCTGAGAGTGAGATCATGGGGAGGTTAAAGGGTAAGAGAGTGAGATCACGTGGAGGTTAAAGGGACAGAGAGTGAAATCACGGGGAGGTAAAGGGACAGAGAGTGAGATCACGGGGAGGTTAAAGGGACAGAGAGTGAGCTCACAGGGAGGGTAAAGGGATTGTGAGTGGGATCACGGTGAGGTTAAAGGGACTGAGAGTGAGATCATGGGGAGGTTAAAGGGTAAGAGAGTGAGATCACGGGGAGGTTAAAGGGACAGAGAGTGAAATCACGGGGAGGTAAAGGGACAGAGAGTGAAATCACGGGGAGGTAAAGGGACAGAGAGTGAGATCACGGGGAGGTAAAAGGGACAGAGAGTGAGATCATTGGATGGTTAAAGGGACAGAGAGTGAGATCACGTGGAGTTTAAAGGGACAGAGAGTGTGTTCATGGGGAGGTTAAAGGGACAGAGAGTGAGATCACGGTTAGGTTAAAATGACGGAGAGTGGGATAACAGTGAGGTTAATGGGACAGTGAGTGATATCAAGTGTAGGTTATATGGACAGATAGTGAGATCACGGGGAGTTTAAAAGGGACAGAGAGTGAGATCACGGGGAGGTTAAAGGGACAGAGAATGAGATCAAGGGGAGGTTAAAGGGAAAGAGAGTGAGATCATGGGGCAGTTAAAGGGACAGAGAGTGAGATCACGTGGATGTTAAACAGACAGAGAGTGTGTTTATGGGGAGGTTAAAGGGACAGAGAGTGAGATCACGGTTAGGTTCAAATGACAGAGAGTGAGATCACGGTTAGGTTAAAATGACGGAGAGTGAGATCACGGTGAGGTTAATGGGACAGTGAGTGATATCACGTGTAGGTTATATGGACAGATAGTGAGATCACGGGGAGGTTAAAGGGACAGAGAGTGAGATCACGTGGAGTTTAAAGGGACAGAGAGTGAAATCACATGGAGGTTAAAGGGACAGAGAGTGAGATCACGGGGAGGTAAAGGGACAGAGAGTGAGATCACGGGGAGGTTAAAGGGACAGAGAGTGAGATCACGGGGAGGTTAAAGGGACAGAGAGTGAGATCACGGGTAGTTTAAAGGGACAGAGAGTGAGATCATGGTGAGGTTACAGGGACAGAGCGTGAGGTCACAGGAAGGATAAATGGAAAGAGAATGAGATCATGGGGAGCTGAAAGGGACAGAGATTGAGAATACGGGGAGGTTAATGTTTCAGAGAATGAGATCATGGGGAGCGTAAAGAGACAGCGAGTGAGATCATGGTGAGTTTCAAGCGACAGAGAGTGAGATCACAGGGTGGTTAAAGGGACAGATCACGGTGAGGTTAAAGGCACAGAGATTGAGATCACAGGGTGGTTAAAGGGACAGATCACGGGGAGGTTAAAAGGACAGAGAGTGAGATCACAGGATTGTGAAAGGTGCAGAGATTGAGATCACAGGGTGGTTAAAGGGACAGAGAGTCAGATCACGGCAAGGTTCAAGGGACAGGGAATGAGATCACGAGGAGGTTAAAGGGACAGACAGTGAGATGAAATGGAAGGTTAAAGGGATAGAGATTGAGATCATAGGGATGTTAAAGGGACAGTGAGTGAGATCATGGTGAGCTTAAAGGGAGGGAGAGTGAGATCACGGGGAAGTTAAAGGGACAGAGAGTGAGATCACTTGGAAGGTTAAAGGGACAGAGATTGAGATCACAGGGATGTTAAAGGGACAGAGAGTGAGATCATGGGGAGGTTAATAGGACATTGAGTGAGATCACGGGGAGGATAAAGGGACAGAGAGTGAGATCACGGGGAGGATAAAGGGACAGAGAGTGAGATCACGGGGAGGTTAAAGGGACAGAGAGTGAGATCACGGGGAGGTTAAAGGGACAGAGAGTGAGATCACGGGGAGTTTAAAGGGACAGATATTGAGAATACGGGGAGGTTAAAGTTTCAGAGAGTGAGATCATGGGAAGGTTAAAGGGACAGAGAGTGAGCTCACAGGGAGCGTAAAGGGATTGTGAGTGAGATCACGGGGTGGTTAAAGGTACAGAGGGTGAGACCACGGGGAATTTAAAGGGACAGAGAGTGAGATCACGGGGAGGTTAACGGGACTGAGAATGTGAGCACTGGGAGGTTAAAGGGACAGAGAGTCAGATCACGGCGAGGTTCAAGGGACTGAGTGTGAGAACATGGGGAGGTTACAGGGTAAGAGAGTAAGATCATGAGGACTGTAAAGGGACAGCGAGCATCACTGGGACGTTGAAGTGACAGAGAGTGAGATCACTGGGAGATGAAAGGGACAGAGAGTGAGATCACGGCGAGGTTAAAGGAACAGAGAGTGAGATCACAGGGTGGTTAAAGGGACAGATCACTGGGAGGTTAAAGGGACAGAGAGTGAGATCACAGGGTGGTTAAAGGGACAGAGATTGAGATCACTGGGTGGTTAACGGGACAGAGAGTGAGATCACGGGGAGGTTAAAGGGACAGAGAGTGAGATCACGGCGATGTTCAAGGGACAGGGAATGAGATCACGGAGAGTTTAAAGTGACGGCGATTGCGATCATGGGGAGGTTAAAGGGTAAGTGAGTAAGATCACGGGAAGGTTAAAGGGACAGAGAGTATCACTGGGAAGTTGAAATGACAGTGAGTGAGATCACGGGGAGGTAAAGGGCCAGAGAGTGAGAACATGGGGCGGTTAAAGGGACAGAGAGTGAGATCATGTGGAGGTTAAAGAGACAGAGAATGAGATCGCGGGGAGGATAAAGGGACAGAGAGTGTGATCACGGGGAGGTTAAAAGGACAGAGAGTGAGATCACGGTGAGGTTAATGGGACAGTGAGTGATATCACGTGCAGGTTACCTGGACAGATAGTGAGATCACGGGGAGTTTAAAGGGACAGTGAGTGAGATCATGTGGAGGGTAAAGTGACAGAGAGTGAGATCACGGGGCGGTTAAAGTGACAGATTTTGAGATCACGGCGAGTATAAAGGGAAGGAGAGTGAGATCACGTGGAGGTTAAAGGGACAGAATGAGATCCCGGTGAGGTTAAACGGACAGAGAGTGAGATATTGGAGATGTTAAAGGGGCAGAGACTGAGATCACGGGGAGGATAAAGGGACAGAGAGTGAGATCACGGTGAGGTTCAAGGGACAGAGAGTGAGATCACAGGTTGGTTAAAGGCACAGATCACGGGGAGCTTAAAGGCACAGAGATTGAGATCACAGGGTGGTTAAAGGGACAGATCACGGGGAGGTTAAAAGGACAGAGAATGAGATCACAGGGAGGTTAAAAGGAGAGAGAGTGAGATCACAGGGAGGTAAAAGGGACAGATAGTGAGATCACAGGGAGGTTAAAGGGACAGAGAGTGAGATCACTGGGAGGTTAAAGGGACAGAGAGTGAGATCACTGGGAGGTTAAAGGGACAGAGAGTGAGATCACGGGGAGGTTAAATGGACAGAGAGTGAGATCACAGGGAGGATAAAGGGACAGAGAGTGAGATCACGGTGAGTTTAAAGGGACAGAGAGTGAGATCACGGTGAGGTTAAAGGAACAGAGAGAGAGATCACGGTGAGGTTAAAGGAACAGAGAGAGAGATCACGGTGAGGTTAAAGGGACAGAGAGAGAGATCACGGGGAGTTTAAAGGGACAGAGAGTGAGATCACGAGGAGGTTACAGCGACAGAGACTGAGATGACGGGGAGGTTAAAGGGACATTGAGCAACTTACTCAGCAGAGTAAACTGTTCATTATAGACACCCATCGACACAACTCCCAGTGATGGTGACAGGAGATAAAGGACCAAGCCTTTCTAGAGTAAGATAGTCAGAAGGTTTTTCCCAGGTTGGAAGAGTCAATTACTAGGGGGACATCGATTTAAGGTGAGAGGAGAAAACTATCGAGGAGATGTGCGGGGCAAGTTTTTTACGCAGAGGGTAGTGAGTGTCTGGAATTCGCTGCCAGAGGAGGTGCTGGAAGCAGGTACGATAGTGATGTTTAAGAGGCAGCTTGACAAATACATGACTAGGATGGGAATAGAGGGATACGGACCCCGGAAGTGCAAAATGTTTTAGTTTGACGGGCAATATGATGGGTGGAGGCTTGGAGGGCCGAAGGGCCTGTTCCTGTGCTGTACTTTTCTCTGTTCTCTGATCTCGGGTGTGGTTGGTTGAAAGAGATTAAATTAAACAGGTCCAAAACTCTCCAGTTGGAAGCAGGGCGACTGTCAGAGCTGCTAAAGAAATGTGACCCTGTCTGCAAGGACAGTGAGCTGGGGAACAATCCAAAGCCTACAGCAACCCCCTGGCTTCCTGAAACCAAGTCCAATGCCAAAAGCCCTGAGAGACAAGGTTGATGCTGAGCTGAACCAGCTAGAGAGGCTGGGCGTCAGAAAAGTGGCTCAGTTCTCAGAGTGGGCAGCACCCCTAGTCCCTGGCCTTAAACCAGACCCGCCCATCCGGATCTGTGGGGGACTGTCAACTAACGGTCAACAGAGCGGCCAAGCTGCACAGGTACCCTATTCCCAAGATTGACCACCTCTGTACCAAACTAGCAGGAAGGACAATGTATACAAAGCTTCACATGAGGAACACGTATCAGACAGGTGGAGGGACAGGTAGTATTGAGGAGGTGGAGAGGCTGCAGAAGGATTTGGACAGGTTAGGAGAATGGGCAAAGAAGTGGCAGATGGAATACAACGTGGGGAAGTGTGAGGTCATGCACTTTGGTAGGAGGAATAGAGGCATAGACTATTTTCTAAATGGGGAGAGAATTCAGAAATCTGGAGTGCAAAGGGACTTGGGAGTCCTAGTCCAGGATTTTCTTAAGGTTAACTTGCAGGATGAGTCGGTAGTTAGGAAGGCAAATGCAATGTTGGCATTTATTTCGAGAGGACTAGAATATAAAAGCAGGGATGTGTTGCTGAGGCTTTATAAGGCTCTGGTTAGACCACATTTAGAATATTGTGAGCAATTTTGGGCCCCGTATCTCAGGAAGGATGTGCTGGCCCTGGAGAGGGTCCAGAGGAGGTTCACGAGAACGATCCCAGGAATGAAAGGCTTAACATTTGAGGAACGTTTGAGGACTCTGGGTCTATACTCGATTAGAGTTTAGAAGGATGAGGGGGGATCTGATTGAAACTTACAGAATACTGAAAGGCCTGGATAGAGTGGACGTGGGGAAGATGTTTCCATTAGTAGGAGAGACTAGGACCCGAGGGCACAGCCTCAGAGTAAAGGGAAGACCTTTTAGAACAGAGATGAGGAGAAAATTCTTTAGGCCAGAGAGTGGGGAATCTATGGAATTCATTGCCACAGAAGGCTGTGGAGGCCGGGTCATTGAGTGTATTTAAGACCGAGATAGATCGGTTCTTGATTGGTAAGGGGATCAAAGGGGAGAAGGTGGGAGAATGGGGTTGAGAAACTTATCAGCCATGATTGAATGGCGGAGCAGACTCGATGGGCCGAATGGCCTCATTTCTGCTCCTATGTCTTATGGTCTAATCCTTGTGTTGTTGTGTTAGGGAGTGCGGCACACGTGGAGGGCGGGATTCCTCTGGAGGTCCCGGCCCAGCAACCCTCCCTCCGGCCAGGTCGGATGACCCCACTGCCCGTCTCCCCGTCGCCCCCCCCCGCCTGACCCCCCACACACCCCACCTCCCCCAACTCTCTCTCTCTCTCCTGCCACCCATGGGATCTCCCACAGCTGCCACGTGGTTGGGGTTGGCTGGTGCGCCGGACGGTGATGTGGGTGAGTGACGGTGATGGGGGTGTTGGTTAATGAGGGGGGGAGGGGAAGGAGGACCCTCCTCAACCAAATTAAAACTGCCAATCCCTCCTCTCCCCCGCAAACCCCCTAGTGACGTCATAAGGGGTGGGGCGTGTCTTTGCCCGCAGGCCCCGACCCGCTCCCCAACACCGCCCACTACCCAACGTGTCCCACCCTCAACCCCTTGAACCAATCGTCACAAAGCTCCTCCCCACATCCCTCTCCTGATTGGCTTGATCGGTTTCTGACTTCACAATGGGAGGGGGCAGGGCGGAGAGCCGCTGGCCTTTATAAAGGGGGCAGGGCTAGGGGGTGGAGCTGCTCTGGGCCCCGCCCATTCCGCAGTCAGTGCCTCCGCTGGATCGGTGCTCGTTTTGCGGTGAAGGGAGAGGGAAGAGGTGTCGACGGGTGTGCCGGGCGCTGCTGGTGAGTCATGGTCGGAGGATCCCCTGGGGCTGCAGCGAGAGGAAGGAGCCGGGAGAGAGGCGGGAGAGAGAGAGAAGAGGCGCAAAGCCCGCCCGCCGCGGCCGCCCCGCTCGCCGCATCCTGAATTCCCGCTACATGGACGGCGGGGCTGGGTCGGACCGAGCGAAGCGGCGGCGGCGGCGGAGAGGGTGAGATCGTAACTTGTATTTTATCCCCCTCCTCCCCTAACCCCCCCCCCGCCCCCCAATACCCTCCCCTAACCCCCCTCCTTCACTCTCCTCCAATACCCTCCCCTAACCCCCCTCCTTCACTCTCCTCCAATACCCTCCCCTAACCTCCCCTCCTTCACTCTCCTCCAATACCTTCCCCTAACCTCCCCTCCTTCACTCTCCTCCAATACCCTCCCCTAACCAACCCCCCTCCTTCACTCTCCTCCAGTACCCTCCCCTAACCTCCCCTCTTTCACTCTCCTCCAATACCCTCCCCTCCTTCACTCTCCTCCAATACCCACCCCTAACGCACCCCTCCTTTACTGTCCTCCAATACCCTCCCATAACCCATCCCTCCTTCACTCTGCTCCAATAGCCTCCCCTTACCCCCTCCTTCACTCTCCTCCAATACCCTCCCCTAACCCACCCCTTCACTTTCCATCAATACCCTCCCCTAACCTCCCCTCCTTCACTCTCCTCCAATACCCCACCCACCCACTGGATGTCTGTCCTACAGGTGGAATCCATCCTGAATTCCCACTCCATGGAGGGGGGAGGGGTTGGGGGGGGTAGTGTGGGGAACTTGGGGAACTGCCCACGGGCACAACAGTCCTCGCCCAGGTAAGTGAAGAGTTTGATAAGGGTTTGGGGAGAGAGCGGGACAGTGGGATTAGTTTGGGATTGACAGGGCGATTGGATGAGAGAGAGCTGGGCGATGGGATGGGATGTGATATGAGAGAGAGCTGGGCGATGGGATGGGATGTGATATGAGAGAGAGCTGGGCGATGGGATGGGATGTGATATGAGAGAGAGCTGGGCGATGGGATGGGATGTGATATGAGAGAGAGCTGGGCGATGGGATGGGATGTGATATGAGAGAGAGCTGGGCGATGGGATGGGATGTGATATGAGAGAGAGCTGGGCGATGGGATGGGATGTGATATGAGAGAGAGCTGGGCGATGGGATGGGATGTGATATGAGAGAGAGCTGGGCGATGGGATGGGATGTGATATGAGAGAGAGCTGGGCGATGGGATGGGATGTGATATGAGAGAGAGCTGGGCGATGGGATGGGATGTGATATGAGAGAGAGCTGGGCGATGGGATGGGATGTGATATGAGAGAGAGCTGGGCGATGGGATGGGATGTGATATGAGAGAGAGCTGGGCGATGGGATGGGATGTGATATGAGAGAGAGCTGGGCGATGGGATGGGATGTGATATGAGAGAGAGCTGGGCGATGGGATGGGATGTGATATGAGAGAGAGCTGGGCGATGGGATGGGATGTGATATGAGAGAGAGCTGGGCGATGGGATGGGATGTGATATGAGAGAGAGCTGGGCGATGGGATGGGATGTGATATGAGAGAGAGCTGGGCGATGGGATGGGATGTGATATGAGAGAGAGCTGGGCGATGGGATGGGATGTGATATGAGAGAGAGCTGGGCGATGGGATGGGATGTGATATGAGAGAGAGCTGGGCGATGGGATGGGATGTGATATGAGAGAGAGCTGGGCAATGGGATGGGATGTGATATGAGAGAGAGCTGGGCGATGGGATGGGATGTGATATGAGAGAGAGCTGGGCGATGGGATGGGATGTGATATGAGAGAGAGCTGGGCGATGGGATGGGATGTGATATGAGAGAGAGCTGGGCGATGAGTTTGTGATTGATACAGGGATATGGGGGGGAAGAGTGTGACTTTCTGAGGGGTGTTGGGAACATTGGGGTAAATGGCTGGTCCGGTTCAGTTTCTGGCTAATGGTAACCCCCAGGATGTTGATAGTGGGGGTAGGGGGGTTACTGAGGTTTGTGGGGATTGGACACTGTGAAGCAGAGATTGAAATGGTGTTTGTGTCTCAACAGGGAGAGTCGGAAGGGCCGGGTACATCACTTCAGGAGCAGCCGTGTGTGATGGGAATCACTTTGAACGTCATGGGACACTGGCTGTATTCTCGCTTGTTGGGGACGGTCATTGTCGGGCAAAAGGGAGAAGCCTGGGGAGAATGAGACAACACAGCCAAGACAGGCCGAATGGACCTCCCGCGCTGGAACCATCCTGTGATTTGGAGATCGCCATTCAGCCCATTCTGCCTGCGCCAGCTCGTTGCAGCCGCCGGACGCACGCCTCCCGCGGCCGCCGGACGCACGCCTCCCGCGGCCGCCGGACGCACGCCTCCCGCGGCCGCCGGACGCACGCCTCCCGCGGCCGCCGGACGCACGCCTCCCGCGGCCGCCGGACGCACGCCTCCCGCGGCCGCCGGACGCACGCCTCCCGCGGCCGCCGGACGCACGCCTCCCGCGGCCGCCGGACGCACGCCTCCCGCGGCCGCCGGACGCACGCCTCCCGCGGCCGCCGGACGCACGCCTCCCGCGGCCGCCGGACGCACGCCTCCCGCGGCCGCCGGACGCACGCCTCCCGCGGCCGCCGGACGCACGCCTCCCGCGGCCGCCGGACGCACGCCTCCCGCGGCCGCCGGACGCACGCCTCCCGCGGCCGCCGGACGCACGCCTCCCGCGGCCGCCGGACGCACGCCTCCCGCGGCCGCCGGACGCACGCCTCCCGCGGCCGCCGGACGCACGCCTCCCGCGGCCGCCGGACGCACGCCTCCAACTGGGTTGACTGGACAGACAGGGTTAAACGCGATTTCTCTTTCACTGAACCATCAGGACTCTGCCTGATTGCCTTGAATTTGTCCAAGTGCCTGCTAGAAGCTTAATAAACTTTTTCAACATGATCAATGTTATGCTGACTGGCTTGTGGTTTCTTGCTTTCTGTCTCCGCTCATTTCAATAAGGGACTTACACAGGAAAATGGTCAATCTAATGGAACCTGCCCCAAATCTAGATAACTTGAGAAAATTAAAAACAACGTGTTAACAGTCTCACGATCAACATCTTTTAAAACACTGCGATGAAGTCCATGAGCACCTGGGCACTTGTCAGCAAAACCCCAGTGAATGGCTCTCTCAAAAATACTGCTCACCACAGCACATCCTTAACAGCACATCCATAGCATGTCCCACACTCAGATACCATCTCCTCCCTCACTAACACACAATCCGTCCCAACCTCCGATACCAGCTCCTGCTTCACCAACAAACACCCTGTCCCACTCTCAGCTACCAGCCCCACCCTCACTAACACAGCCTGTCCCACTGTCAGATACCAGGTCCTCCCTCACTAAACACATAAAACTGTCCCAGTCTAAGATACAAGCTCCACCCTCAACAACACACAGCCTGTCCCACTCTCAAATACCAGCAACTTGCTCACTAACACACAGCCTGTTCCATATTCAGATACCAGCTCCCCCCTCACTAACACTCAGCCCATCCCACTCTCAGATACCAACTCCTCCCTCACTAACAAACACCGTGTCCGACTCTCAGATATCAGCTCCTCAATCACTAACATAGAGCACATTCCACTCTCAGATCCCAGGTCCTCCCTCACTAACACACAGCCTGTCCCACTCGCAGATACCAGCTCCTCTCACTAACACACAGTCTGTCCCACTCTCAGATACCAGATCCTCCCTCACTAACACACAGGCTGTCCCAATCTCAGATGCCAACTCCTCAATCACTAACACAGAGCCCATTCCACTCTCAGATACCAGCTCCTATCTAACTATCACACAGCCTGTCTCTCTGACCCTGATACCATCTCCTTCCTCACTAACACACAGTCTATCCCAGTCTCAGATACCAGCTTCACCCTCACCAACACACAGCCTGTCCCACTCTCAGATACCTGCTCCTCCCTCACGAACACCCAACCCGTCACAGACCCAGCTACCCGCTACTCCCTCACTAACACAAAGCCCGTTCCAACCTCCGATACCAGCTGCACCCTCATTAACAGTCTGTCCCACTCTCAGATACCAGCTCCACCCTCACTAACACCCAGCATGTCACAGACTCTGATACCAGCTACTCCCTCAGTAAAACAGCCCGTCCCAACCTCTGATACCAGCTCCTCACTCACTAACACACAGACTCTCCCACTGTGAGACAACATCTCTTTAATCACTAACACACAGACTCTCCCACTCTCAGATACCTGATCCTCCCTCACTAAGACACAGCCTGTCCAGCTCTCAGATTCAGCTCCTCCCTCACTAACATACAGACCTACCCACTCTCAGATACCAGCTCCTCCCTCACCAACACGCAGCGCGTCACACACAGATACCACCTCCCTCATGAACACACAGCCTATCCCACTATCAGGTACCAGCTTCTCCTTCACTAAGAAACACCCTGTTCCACTCTCAGATACCAACACCTACCTCATTATTCCACAGCCTGACCCACTATCAGATTCCAGATACTCCCTCACTAACACACAGCCTGTCCCACTCTCAGTTACCAGCTCCTCCTTCACTAACAAACACCCTGTCCCAACCACATATACCAGCTCCTCCCTCACTAACACAGTGCCCGTTCCACTCTCAGATACCAGCTCCTCCCTCACTAACACAGTCTGTCCCACTCTCAGATACCAGCTCCGCCCACACTAACAAACAGCCTCTCCCACTGTCAGATACCAGCTCCTCCCTCACTATCACACAAGCTGTCCCACTCTCAGATACCAGCTCCACTCACTAACACAAAGCCCGTCCCACACTCAGATACCAGCTTCTCCAACACTAACAAACACCCTGTCCCAATCTCAGATACCAGCTACCTCCCTCACTAACACCCAGCCCGTCACACTCAGATACCAGCTCCTCCATCACTAACTCAGAGCCTGTCCCACTGTCAGATACCAGCTCCTCAATCACTAACACCCAGCTTGTCACACACCCAGATACCAGCTCCTCCCTCACTAACACAGAGCCCGTCTCAACCTGTGATACCAGCTCCTCCTTCACGAACAAACACCCTGTCCCAATCTCATATACCAGCCACACCCTCACCAACACACAGCCTGTCCCACTCTCAGATACCGGCTCCTCCCTCACCAATACACAGTCTGTCCGACTCTCAGATACCGGCTCCTCCCTCACCAATATACAGTCTGTCCGACTCTCAATACCAGCCCCGCCCTCCCCAGTGCACAGTCTGTCCCAATCTCAAATACCTGCTCCTCACTAAATAACACACAGCCCATCCCAATCTCAGATACCAGCTCCTTCGTCAATAATACCCAGCCCATCCCTCACTCAGATACCAGCTCCTCACTCACTAACACACAGACTCTCCCACTGTGAGACACCATCTCTTTAATCACTAACACACTGACTCTCCTACGCTCAGATACCAGATCCTCCCTCACTAACACACATCCTATCCCACTCTCAGATCCCAGCTCCTCCTCACTAACACACAGCCTGTCCCACTCTCAGATACCAGCTCCGCCCTCGCCCACACGCAGCATGTCACACTCAGATACCACCTCCCTCGTGAACACACAGCCTATCCCACAATCAGATACAAGCTTCTCCATCATTAACAAACACCCTGTCCCAATCTAAGATACCAGCTCCTCCCTCACTAACACACAGCCTGTCCCACTCTCAGATGCCAGCTCCTCAATCACTAACACAGAGCCCATTCCACTCTCAGATACCAGCTCCTAACTATCACACAGCCTGTCTCTCTGCCAGATACCAACTCCTCCCTCACTAACACAGAGACTCTCCCACTGTGAGATACCATCTCCCCCCTCACTAACACGCAGCCTCTCTCACTCTCAGATACCAGCTCCTCCTCAGTAACACACAGCCTGTCCCAATCTCAGATACCAGCTCCACCCTTACTAACACCCAGCGTGTCACAGACCAAGACACCAGCTCCTGCCTCACTAACACACAGTCTGTCCCACTCTCAGATACCAACACCTGCCTCACTAACACACAGCCTGTCCCACTCAAATACCAGCTCCTCACTAAGTAACACACAGCCCGTCCCACACTCAGATACCAGCTCCTCCCTCACTAACACACACTCTCCCACTGTGAGACACCATCTCTTCAATCACTAACACACAGACTCTCCTACGCTCCGATACCTGCTCCTCCCTCACTAACACACAGCCTGTCCCACTCTCAGATACCATCTCCTCCCTCACTAACACACAGCCCTACCCACTCTCAGATGCCAGCTCCCCCCACAGTAACACCCATCCCGTCACACACTCACATACCAGCTCCTCCCTCACTAACACACAGTCCGTTCCACTCAGAAACCAGCTCCTCAATTAGCAACACACAGCCCGTCCCACTCTCAGTTACCAGCTACTCCCTGACTAACACAAAGCCTCTTTCTCTCCCCCTGATACCAGCTCCTCCCTCACCAATACACAGTCTGTCCCACTCTCAGATAGCAGCTCCTCCCTCACTAACACACACTCGGTCCCACTCCCAAATACCAGCTCCTCAATCACTTACACACAGCCCTTCCCACGCAGAAACCTGCTCCTCCCTCATTAACACACAGCCCTACCCACTCACAGATACCAGCTCCTCCCTTACTAACAAACAGCCCGTCCAACTCAGAAACCAACTCCTCACTGTGCAACACAGCCTGTCGCACACTCAGATATCAGCTCCTCTTTCAATAACAATCACCCTGTTCCATTCTCAGTTACCTGCTCCTCCCTCATTAACACACAGCCTGTCCCACTCTCAGATACAATCTCCTCCCTCATTAAAACACAGCCCATTCCACTGTCAGATACCACCTCCTCCCTCACTACTACACAGCCCATCCCACTCTCAGATAGCACCTCCTCCCTCACTAACACAGAGCCTGTCCCACTGTCAGATACATACTCCTCGCTCACTAACACAAAGCCTGTCCGACTCTCAGATTCCAACTCGTCCCTCACTAACACACTGCCTGTCCGACTCTCAGAGTTAGCAGTTCCTCCCACACTATAACACAGACAGTCCCTAACTCAGATACCAGCTTCTCCCTCACAAAGACACAGCCAGTCGCACTCTTAGACACCAGCTCCTCACTCACTAACACACAGCCTGTCCAAATCTCATATACCAGAGCCTCCCTCACTAATACACTGCCTGTCCCACTCTCAGATACCAGCTCCTCATTCACTAACACACAGCCTGTCCAAATCGCATATACCAGATCCTCCCTCACTAATACACCGCCTGTCCCACTCTCAGATACCAATTCCTCGCTCAATAAACGCAGACCCTGTCCCATTCTCAGATACCTGCTCTTCCCTCACTAACAAACAACCTGTCCCAATCTCAGCTACGAGCTCCTCCCTCACTAACACACAGCCTGTCCCAATCTCAGATACCAGCACCTTCCTCACTAAAACACAGCCTTTCCTACTCTCAGGTTACAATTCATCCCTCACTAACACACAGGCTGTCACACTCCCAGATACCAGCTCGTCAAACACTAACAAACAGCCTGTCCCACTCTCAGATACCAGCTCCTCCCTCACTAACACACAGCCTGTTCTTATCTCAGATTCCACTTCATCCCTCACTAACACACACTCTCCCACACTCAGATATCAGCTCCTTCCTCACGAACACACACCCTGTCCCACTCTCAGATACCAGCTCCTCCCTCACTAACACAGAGCCCCTCCCAACCTCCGATAACAGCTCCTCCTTCACTAACAAACACCCTATTCCACTCTCAGATACAAGCTCCTCCTTCACGAACACACAGCCTGTCCCGCTCTCAGATACCAGCTCCTTCCTCACTAAACAATAGCCCGTCCCACTCTCAGATACCACCTACTCCCTATCACACAGCCCATCCCACAATCAAATACCTGCTACACCCTCACTAACACACAGCCCGTCCACTCTCAGATACTACCACCTCCCTCACTAATGCACAATCTGTGCCATGCTCAGATACCAGCTTCTCCCTTACTAACACACAGCCCTTCCCACTCAGAAACCAGCTCCTCACTTAGCAACACACAGCCCCTCCCACTCTCAGATGCTATCTCCTCCATGATTAAAACACAGCCAGTCCCACTCTTAGATACCAGCTCCTCCCTCACTACCACAAAGCCTGTCCCACTCTCAGATACCAGCTCCTCCCTCACTACCACAAAGCCTGTCACACTCTCAGATACCAGCTATTCCCTCGCTAACACACAGTCTGTCCCACTGTCAGATACCAGCTCCTCCCTCATTAACACACAGCTCTACCCACTCTCAGATGCCAGCTCCCCCCACAGTCACACCCATTCCGTCACACACTCAGAAACCAGCTCCTCAATTAGCAACACACAGCCCGTCCAACTCTCAGTTACCAGCAACTCCCAGACTAACACAAAGCCTCTTTCTCTCCCCCTGATACCTGCTCCTCCCTCACCAACACACAATCTGTCCCACTCTCAGATACCAGCTCCTCCCTCACTAACACACAGCCTGTCCCACTCCCAAATACCAGCTCCTCACTTAGCAACACACAGCCTGTCCCACTCTCAGATACCAGCTCCTCCCTCACTAACCCAAGCCAATCCCACTCTCAGATACCACATACTACCTCATTAACACACCGTCTGTCCGACTGTCAGATACCAGCTCCTCCCTCATTAACACACAGCCCTAACCACTCACAGAAACCAGCTCCTCCCTTACTAACAAACAGCCTGTCCCACTCAGAAACCAAATCCTACTGAGCAACACACCGCCCGTCGCACACTCAGATATCAGCTCCTCCTTCAATAATAATCACCCTGTTCCATTCTCAGTTACCTGCTCCTCCCTCACTAACACACAGCCTGTCCCACTCTCAGATACAAGCTCCTCCCTCATTAAAACACAGCCCATTCCACTGTCAGATACCAGCTCTCCCTCAGTAACACACAGCCTGGCTCTCTCCCCTTGATACCACCTCCTCCCTCACTAACACACAGCCCGTCCCACTCTCAGATACTAGCTCCTCCCTCACAAACACACAGCCCATCCGACTCTCAGATAGCAGCTCCTCCCTCACCAACACACAGCCTGTCCCACTCAGATACCAACTACTCCCTCACTAACTCATCCTTTCCCACTCTCAGGTAGCAGCACCTCCCTCACTAACTCAGCCTGTCCCTCTCTCAGATACCACTCCTCCCTCAATAACATACAGACTGTCCCACTCTCAGATACCAGCTCCTCCCTCAATAACACACGGCCCGAACCCAGTCTCAGATACCAGCTCCTCCCTCACTAACGCACAGCCTGTCCCACTCTCAGATACCAGCTCCTCCCTCACTAACACACCGTCTGTCCCACTCTTTGATACCAGCTCCTCCCTCACTAACACACAGTCTGTCCACTCTCAAATCCCAGATCATCCCTAACACACAGCCTGGCCCACTATCAGATACCAGCTACTCACTAACCCACAGCCTGTCCTATATTCAGATACCAACTCGTCCCTCACTAACACACTGTCCCACTCTGAGATACCAGCTCCTTCCTTAGTAACACACAGCCTGTCCCAGTCTCCGATACCAACTTCACCCTCACTAACACAGAGCCTGTCTGACTCTCAGATAGCAGCTCCTCCCTCACTAACAAACAGACTGTCAGATACTAACTCCTCCCTCACTAACACTCAGACAGTCCCACTCTCAGATACCAGCTCCGCCATCATTAACACAGCCTGTCCCACTCTCAGATACCAGCCCCTCGCTCACTAACACAGCCTGTCTCACTCTCAGATTCCACCTCATCCCTCAATAAAACACAGCCTGTCCCAGTCTCAGATTCCACCTCATCCCTCAATAACACACAGCTTGTCCCACTCAGATAACAGCACCTCACTTACTAACACAGAGGTTGTCCCACTCTCAGATAACAGCACCTCGCTCACTAACACACACTGTCCCAATCTCAGATACCAGCTACTCACTCACTAACATAGAGCATGTCTCACTCTCATACCAACTCCTCCCTCACTGACACACAGCCTGTCCCATTCTCAGATAGCAGCTCCTCCCTCACGAACACACAGACTCTCCAACTGTCAGATACTAGTTCCTCCCTCACTAACAAACAGCCTGTCCCACTCTCAGATAGCAGCTCCTCCCTCAATAACACACAGCCTGTCCCACTCTCAGATACCAGCTCCTCCCTCACTAACACACAGCCTGTCCCACTCTTAGATAACAGCTCCTCCCTCACTAACACACAGTCTGTCCCAATCTCAGTTAGGAGCTCCTCCCTCACTAACAGACAGCCTATTCGACTCTCAGATGCTGGGTCCTCCCTCAATAACACAGCCTGACCCCCTCTCAGATACCAGCTCCCCCCTCACTAACACGCAGCTCGTCCCACTGTCAGATACCAGCTCCCCCCTCACTAACACACAGCCTGTCCCACACTCAGATAACAGCAGCTCCCTCATTATCACACAGTCTGTCCACTCTCAGATACCAGATCCTCCTTAACACACAGCCTGTCAAACTCTCAGATACCAGCTCCTCACTAACCCACAGCCTCTCCTAAACTCAAATACCAACTCGTCCCTCACTAACACACACCTTCTCCCAGTCTGAGATACCAGCTCCTCCCTCACCAACATGCAGCCTGTCCAACTCTCAGACAGCAGCTCCTCCCTCACTAACAAACAGACTGTCAGATACTAACTCATCCCTCACTAACACACAGCCTGTCTCACTCTCAGATACCGCCAACTCCCTCACTAACACACAGCCTGTCCCACTCTCAGATATCCGCTCCACACTCAATAACAAACAGCCTGTCCCAATCTCCGGTACCAGCTCCTCCCTCAGTAACACACAGCTAGTCCCACTCTCAGATACCTGTCCCTCGCTCACTTACACACGGCATTTCCCACTCTCAGATACCAGCTCCTCCCTCACTAACACAGAGCCTATCGCACCATCAGATACCAGCTCCTCCATCACTAACAGAAAAGCTGTTCCAGTCTCAGATACCAGCAGCTCCCTCATTAAAACACAGCCTGTCCCACTCTCAGATACCGCCAACTCCCTCACTAACACACAGCCTGTCCCACTCTCAGATATCCGCTCCACACTCAATAACAAACAGCCGGTCCCAATCTCCGGTACCAGCTCCTCCCTCAGTAACACACATCTAGTCCCACTCTCAGATACCTGTCCCTCGCTCACTTACAGACGGCATTTCCCATTCTCAGATACCAGCTCCTCCATCAGTAACAGAATAGCTGTTCCAATCTCAGATACCAGCACCTTCCTCACTAACACGCAGCCTGTCCTACTCTCAGATTCCACCTCATCCCTCACTAACACACAGCCTGTCCCAATCTCAGATAGCAGCTCCTCACTAACACGTAGCTTGTCCCACTCTCAAATAAAAGCACCTCCCTCACTAACACACAGCCTGTCCCTCTCTCAGATACCAGCTCCTCCCTCACTAACACACAGCCTGTCCCACTCTCAGATACCAGCTCCTCCCTCACTAACACACAGCCTGTCCCACTCTCGGATAAAAGCACATCCATCACTAACACACAGCCTGTCCCAGTCTCAGATAACAGTACCGCAATCACTAACACACAGCCTGTCTCAATTTCTGCTATCAGCTCGTCCCTCATTAAAACACAGCCCATTCCACTCTCATAACAGCTCCTCCCTCACTAATACACAGCCCATCCCACTCAGATACCAGCTCCTCCATCACTAACACACAGCGCATTCCACACTCAGATACCAGCTCCACACTCACTAACAAACAGCCTGTCCAAATCTCCGATACCAGCTCCTCCCTCACGAACACAGAGCTAGTCCCATTCTCAGATACCAGCTCCTCCCTCACTAACACAGCCTATCCCACTATCAGATACCAACTCCTCCCTCACTAACAAAAAAGCTGTTCCAGTCTCAGATACCAGCACCTTCCTCACTAAAACACAGCCTGTCCTACTCTCAGATTTCTCTTCATCCCTCACTATCAGACAGCCTGTCCCACTCTCAGATTCCAGCTCCTTCCTAACACACAGCTTGTCCCACTCACAGATAACAGCACCTCCCTCACTAACACACAGCCAGTCCCTCTATCAGATGAGGTTCGCCCTCACTAACACACAGCCTGTCCCACTCTCAGATGCCAGCTCCTCACTCACTAACACACAGCATGACCCAATCTCAGATATCAGCACCTCCCTCACTAATACACAGCCTGAACCACACTCAGATAGCAGCTCCTCCCTCACTAACACACAGCCTGACCCACTCTGATATAAGCTCCTTCCTCACGAACAAACAGCCTGTCCGATTCTCAGATACCAGCCACTCTGTCACTAACACACAGCATGTTCCACACTCAGATACAGCTCCTCCCTCACTAACACCCTGTCCCACTCTCAGATATCAGCTCCTCCCTCACCATCAAACAGCCTGTCCCACTCTCAGTGACCAGCTACTCCCTCACTAACACAGAGCCTGTCCCACTGTCAGATACCATCTCCACCCTCACTAAAACACAGCCTGTTATACTCTCAGATTCCACTTCATCCCAAAGTATCATACAGCCTGTCCCACTCTCAGATACCAGCTCCTCCCTCACCAACACACCGACTGTCCAACTGTCAGAAACTAGCTTCTCCCTCACGAACACACACCCTGTCCCACTCTCAGATACCAGCTCCTCCCTCACTAACACACAGGCTGTCTGATTCTCAGATACCAGCTCCTCCCTCACTAACACACAGCCTGTCTGATTCTCAGATATCAGCTCCTCCCTCACTAACACACAGCCTATCCCACTCTCTGATACCAGCTCCTCCCTCACTAATGCACAGCCTGTGCCAATCTCAGATACCAGTTCGGCCCTCACTATCACACAGCCTGTCTCTCTGCCCCTGATACCAGCTCCTCCCTCACTAACACAGAGCCCCTCCCAACATCCGATAACAGCTCCTCCTTCACTAACACACTGTTCCACTCTCAGATACAAGTTCCTCCTTCACTAACACACAGCCTGTACTGCTCTCAGATACCAGCTCCTCCCTCACTAACCAATAACCCATCCCACTCTCAGATACCACCTACTCCCTATCACACAGCCATTCCCACAATCAAATACCTGCTACTCCCTCACTAACAAACAGCCTGTCCCATTCTCAGTTACCAGCTCCTACCTCACTAACACACAGCCTGTCCGACTCTCAAATAGCAGCTCCTCCCTCATTCACACAGAGCCAGTCCCACTCTCTGATACCAGCTCCTCCCTCACTAATACACAGCCTGTCCCACTCAGATA
Source organism: Isurus oxyrinchus (assembly GCA_026770705.1). Taxonomy (NCBI): domain Eukaryota; kingdom Metazoa; phylum Chordata; class Chondrichthyes; order Lamniformes; family Lamnidae; genus Isurus; species Isurus oxyrinchus. The sequence goes on along the minus strand of JANJGN010000017.1, from coordinate 11,072,195 downwards.
CCAGCTCCTCCCTCACTAACACAGTCTGTCCGAACCTCAAATAGCAGCTCCTCCCTCATTAACACAGAGCCAGTCCCACTCTCTGATACAAGATCCTCCCCAAATAACACACACCTGTCCCACTCTCAGATACCAGCTCCTCCCTCACTAACACACAGTCTGTCCGAACCTCAGAATGCAGCTCCTCCCTCACAAACAAACTGCCTGTCCCACTCTCAGATATCAGCTCCTCCCTCAGTAACAAACAGCCTGTCCTACTCTCAGATAACACCTCCTTCCTCACTAACCCACAGCTTGTACCACACTCAGATAGCAGCTCCTCCCTCACTAACACACAGCCTATCCTAATCTCTGATACCAGCTCGTCCCTCACTAATGTACAGCCTATCCCACTCTCTGATACCAGCTCCTCCCTCACTAATACACAGCCTGTCCCACTCTCAGATACCAGCTCCTCCCTCAATAACAAACAGCCTGTCCTACTCTCAGATAACACCTCCTCCCTCACTAACACAGAGCCTATCCCACTCTGATACCAGCTCCTCCCTCACTAATGCACAGCCTGTCCCAATCTCAGATACCAGCTCTTCCCTCACTATCACACAGCCTGTCTCTCTGCTCCTGATACCAGCTCCTCCCTCACCAATATACAGTCTATCCCACACTCAGATACCAGCTCCTCCCTCACTAACAGAGTCCCTCCCAACCTCCGATAACAGCTCCTCCTTCACTAACAAACACCCTATTCCACTCTCAGATACAAGCTCCTCCTTCACGAACACACAGCCTGTCCCGCTCTCAGATACCAGCTCCTTCCTCACTAAACAATAGCCCGTCCCACTCTCAGATACCACCTACTCCCTATCACATAGCCCATCCCACAATCAAATACCTGCTACAACCTCACTAACATACAGCCCGTCCAACTCTCAGATACTACCACCTCCCTCACTAATGCACAATCTGTGCCATGCTCAGATACCAGCTTCTCCCTTACTAACACACAGCCCTTCCCACTCAGAAACCAGCTCCTCACTTAGCAACACACAGCCCCTCCCACTCTCAGATGCCATCTCCTCCATGATAAAAACACAGCCAGTCCCACTCTTAGATATCAGCTCCTCGCTCAATAACACACAGCCTGTCCCAATCTCAGATACCAACGCCTCCCTCACTAACACACAGACTGACTATCCCCCCGATAACAGCTCCTCCCTCACCAATACACAGTCTATCCCACTCTCAGATACCAGCTCCTCCCACACTAACAAACAGCCTGTCCCACTCTCAGATACCAGCTCCTCCCACACTAACAAACAGCCTGTCCCACTCTCAGATAGCAGCTCCTCCCTCACTAACACACAGCCTATCCCACTCTCTGATACCAGCACCTCCCTCACTAACACACAGCCCTTCCCACTCAGAAACCAGATCCTCACTTAGCAACACACAGCCCCTCCCACTCTCAGATGCCATTTCCTCCATGATTAAAACACAGCCAGTCCCACTCTTAGATATCAGCTCCTCGCTCACGAACACACAGTCTGTCCCACTCTCAGATACCAACTCCTCCCTCACGAACACACAGACTGACTGTCCCCATTATAACAGCTCCTCCCTCACCAATACACAGTCTATCCCACTCTCAGATACCAGCTCCTCCCACACTAACAAACAGCCTGTCACACTCTCAGATAGCAGCTACTCCCTCACTAACACACAGTCTGTCCGAATCTCAGATATCAGCTCCTCCCTCATTAACAAACTGCCTGCCCCACTCTCAGATACCAGCTCCTCCCACACTAACAAACAGCCTGTCACACTCTCAGATAGCAGCTCCTCCCTCATTAACACACAGCCTGTCACACTCTCAGATAACAGATCCTCCCTCACTAATACAAAGCCCGACCCAACCTCCGATACCAGCTCCTTTGTCACTAACACACAGTCTGTCCCACTCTCAAAAACCAGCTGCTCCATCACTAACACACAGCCTGTGCCATGCACAGATAGCAGCTCCTCTTTCACCAACGCACAGCCTGTCCCACTCTCAGATACCAGCTCCTCCCTCACTAACACACAGCCTGTCCCACTCTCAGATTCCAGCTCCTCCCTAACACACAGCTTGTCCCACTCATAGATAACAGCACCTCCCTCACTAACACACAGCCAGTCCCACTCTCAGATGCCAGCTCCTCACTCACTAACACACAGCATGACCCAATCTCAGATAACAGCTCATCCCTCACTAACACACAACCTGTGCCACTCTCAGATATCAGCACCTCCCTCACTAATACACAGCCTGAACCACACTCAGATAGCAGCTCCTCCCTCACTAACACACAGCCTGTCCCACTCTGATATAAGCTCCTTCTTCACTAACAAACAGCCTGTCAGATTCTCAGATACCAGCCACTCTCTCACTAACACACAGCCTGTCCCACACTCAGATACAGCTCCTCCCTCACTAACACCCTGTCCCACTCTCAGATATCAGCTACTCCCTCACTAACACAGAGCCTGTCCCACTGTCAGATACCATCTCCTCCCTCACTAAAATCAGCCTGTTATACTCTCAGATTCCACTTCATCCCAAAGTATCATACAGCCTGTCCCACTCTCAGATACCAGCTCCTCCCTCACTAACACACCGACTGTCCAACTGTCAGAAACTAGCTTCTCCCTCACGAACACACACCCTGTCCCACTCTCAGATACCAGCTCCTCCCTCACTAACACACAGGCTGTCTGATTCTCAGATACCAGCTCCTCCCTCACTAACACACAGCCTATCCCACTCTGAGATACCAGCTCCTCCCTCACTAATGCACAGCCTGTCCCAATCTCAGATACCAGTTCGTCCCTCACTAACACACAGCCTGTCTCTCTGCCCCTGATACCAGCTCCTCGCTCACTAACACAGAGCCCCTCCCAACATCCGATAACAGCTCCTCCTTCACTAATAAACACCCTGTTCCACTCTCAGACACAAGTTCCTCCTTCACTAACACACAGTCTGTCCTGCTCTCAGATACAAGCTCCTCCCTCACTAACTAATAACCCATCCCACTCTCAGATACCACCTACTCCCTATCACACAGCCATTCCCACAATCAAATACCTGCTACTCCCTCACTAACAAACAGCCTTTCCCATTCTCAGTTACCAGCTCCTACCTCACTAACACACAGCCTGTCCGACTCTCAAATAGCAGCTCCTCCCTCATTAACACAGAGCCAGTCCCACTCTCTGATACCAGCTCCTCCCTCACTAACACACAGCCTGTCCCACTCTCAGATACCAGCTCCTCCCTCACTAACACACAGCCTGTCCGAATCTCAAATAGCAGCTCCTCCCTCATTAACACAGAGCCTGTCCCACTCTCTGATACCAGCTCCTCCCTCACTAACACACAGCCTGTCCCACTCTCACATAGTCTGTCCGAACCTCAAATAGCAGCTCCTCCCTCATTAACTCAGAGCCAGTCCCAGTCTCTGAAACAAGATCCTCCCCAAATAACACACACCTGTCCCACTCTCAGATAGCAGCTCCTCCCTCACTAACACACACTGTCCGAACCTCAGATATCAGCTCCTCCCTCACTAACAGACAGACTGAGCAACTGTCAGAAACCAGCTCCTCCCTCACTAATACAAACCCTGTCCCACTGTCAGATATCAGCTCCTCCCTCACTAACACACAGCCTGTCCCACTGTCAGATATCAGCTCCTCCCTCAGTAACAAACAGCCTGTCCTACTCTCAGATAACACCTCCTCCCTCACTAACACACAGCCTGTCCCACTCTCAGATATCCGCTCCACACTCAATAACAAACAGCCGGTCCCAAACTCCGGTACCAGCTCCTCCCTCAGTAACACACAGCCTGTCCCACTCTCAGATACCTGTCCCTCGCTCACTTACAGACGGCATTTCCCATTCTCAGATACCAGCTCCTCCCTCACTAACACAGTGCCTATCGCACTATCAGATACCAGCTCCTCCATCACTAACAGAATAGCTGTTCCAATCTCAGATACCAGCACCTTCCTCACTAACACACAGCCTGTCCTACTTTCAGATTCCACCTCATCCCTCACTAACACACAGCCTGTCCCAATCTCAGATAGCAGCTCCTCACTAACACGTAGCTTGTCCCACTCTCAAATAAAAGCACCTCCCTCACTAACACACAGCCTGTCCCTCTCTCAGATACCAGCTCCTCCCTCACTAACACACAGCCTGTCCCACTCTCAGATACCAGCTCCTCCCTCACTAACACACAGCCTGTCCCACTCTCGGATAAAAGCACATCCATCACTAACACACAGCCTGTCCCAGTCTCAGATAACAGTACCGCACTAACTAACACACAGCCTGTCTCAATCTCTGCTATCAGCTCGTCCCTCATTAAAACACAGCCCATTCCACTCTCAGATACCAGCTCCTCCCTCACTAACACAGCCTATCCCACTCAGATACCAGCTCCTCCACCACTAACACACAGCGCGTTCCACACTCAGATACCAGCTCCACACTCAGTAACAAACAGCCTGTCCAAATCTCCGATACCAGCTCCTCCCTCACTAACACAGCCTATCCCACTATCAGATACCAACTCCTCCCTCACTAACACAAAAGCTGTTCCAGTCTCAGATACCAGCACCTTCCTCACTAAAACACAGCCTGTCCTACTCTCAGATTCCACCTCATCCCTCACTATCAGACAGCCTGTCCCACTCTCAGATTCCAGCTCCTCCCTAACACACAGCTTGTCCCACTCACAGATAACAGCACCTCCCTCACTAACACACAGCCAGTCCCTATATCACATATGAGGTTCTCCCTCACTAACACACAGCCTGTCCCACTCTCAGATGCCAGCTCCTCGCTCACTAACACACAGCATGACCCAATCTCAGATAACAGCTCATCCCTCACGAACACACAACCTGTGCCACTCTCAGATACCAGCTCCTCACTCACTAACCAATAACCCATATCAGCTCCTCGCTCAATAACACACAGCCTGTCCCAATCTCAGATACCAACGCCTCCCTCACTAACACACAGACTGACTATCCCCCCGATAACAGCTCCTCCCTCACCAATACACAGTCTATCCCACTCTCAGATACCAGCTCCTCACTCACTAACCAATAACCCATCCCACTCTCAGATACCACCTACTCCCTATCACACAGCCATTCCCACAATCAAATACCTGCTACTCCCTCACTAACAAACAGCCTTTCCCATTCTCAGTTACCAGCTCCTACCTCACTAACACACAGCCTGTCCGACTCTCAAATACCAGCTCCTCCCTCACTAACACACAGCCTGTCCCATTCTCAGATACCAGCTCCTCCCTCACTAACACACAGCCTGTCCCACTCTGATACCAGCTCCTCCCTAACTAACACACAGCCTGTCCCACTCTCAGATACCAGCTCCTCCCTCACTAACACACAGCCTGTCCGACTCTCAAATAGCAGCTCCTCCCTCATTAACACAGAGCCAGTCCCACTCTCTGATACAAGATCCTCCCCAAATAACATAAACCTGTCCCACTCTCAGATACCAGCTCCTTCCTCACTAAACAATAGCCCGTCCCACTCTCAGATACCACCTACTCCCTATCACACAGCCCATCCCACAATCAAATACCTGCTACACCCTCACTAACACACAGCCTGTCCAACTCTCAGATACTACCACCTCCCTCACTAATGCACAATCTGTGCCATGCTCAGATACCAGCTTCTCCCTTACTAACACACAGCCCTTCCCACTCAGAAACCAGCTCCTCACTTAGCAACACACAGCCCCTCCCACTCTCAGATGCTATCTCCTCCATGATTAAAACACAGCCAGTCCCACTCTTAGATATCAGCTCCTCGCTCAATAACACACAGCCTGTCCCAATCTCAGATACCAACGCCTCCCTCACTAACACACAGACTGACTATCCCCCCGATAACAGCTCCTCCCTCACCAATACACAGTCTATCCCACTCTCAGATACCAGCTCCTCCCACACTAACACACAGCCTGTCCCACTCTCAGGTACCAGCTCCTCCATAACACACACCCTGTCGTACTCTCAGATATCAGCTACGCCCTCACTAACAAACACCCTGTCCCACTCTGAGATAACAGCTCCTCCTACACTAACAAACAGCATGTCCCACTCTCAGATACAAGCTCCTCCCTCACTAACACACAGCCTGTCCCACTCTCAGGTACCAGCTCCTCCCTAACACACACCCTGTCGCTTTCGCAGATATCAGCTACTCCCTCACTAACACACACCCTGTCCCACTCTCAGATACCAGCTCCTCCTACACTAACAAACAGCATGTCCCACTCTCAGATACCAGCTCCTCCATCTCTAACAAACAGCCTGTCCCATTCTCAGATAATACCTCCTCCCTCACTAACACACAGCCTGTCTGATTCTCAGATAACACCTCCTCCCTCACTAACACACAGCCTGTCTGATTCTCAGATAACACCTCCTCCCTCACTAATGCACAGCCTGTCCCAATCTCAGATACCAGCTCCTCCCTCACTAACACACAGCCCTTCTCACTCAGAAACCAGCTGCTCACTTAGCAACACACAGCCCGTCCCACTCTCAGATACTACCACCTCCCTCACTAATGCACAATCTGTGCCATGCTCAGATACCAGCTCCTCCCTTACTAACACACAGCCCTTCCCACTCAGAAACCAGCTCCTCACTTAGCAACACACAGCCCCTCCCACTTTCAGATGCCATTTCCTCCATGATTAAAACACAGCCAGTCCCACTCTTAGATATCAGCTCCTCCCTCACCAATACACAGTCTATCCGACTCTCAGATACCAGCTCCTCCCACACTAACAAACAACCTGTCCTACTCTCAGATAGCAGCTCCTCCCTCATTAACACACATGTCATACTTTCAGATAACAGATGCTCCCTCACTAACACAAAGCCCGACCCAACCTCCGATACCAGCTCTTTTTTCACTAACACTCTCTGCCCCACTCTCAAATACCAGCTGCTTCCTAACTAACACAGAGCCTGTGCCATGCACAGATAGCAGGGGAGGTTAACGGGACTGAGAATGAGAGCTCTGGGAGGTTAAAGGGACAGAGAGTGAGATCACGGGGAGGTTAATGGGACTGAGAGTGAGATCACGGGGAGGTTAAAGGGACTGAGAGTGAGATCACGGGGAGGTTAAATGGACAGAGGGTGAGATCACGGGGAGGTTAAAGGGACAGAGACTGAGATCACGGGGACGTTAAAGGGGCAGAGAGTGAGATCACGGGGAGGTGAAAGGGACAGAGATTGAGATCACGGTGCAGTAAAAGGGACAGAGAGTGAGATCATGGGGAGGTTAAAGGGACAGATAGTGAGATCACGGGTAGGTTAAAGGAACAGAGAGTGAGATCACGGGGAGGTTAAAGGTACAGAGGGTGAGACCACGGGGAAGTTAAAGAGACAGAGAGTGAGATCATGCGGATTTTAAAGGGACAGAGAGTGAGATCACAGGGAGGTTAAAGGGACAGAGGGTGAGATCACGGGGAGGTTAAAGGGACAGAGACTGAGATCACGGGGACGTTAAAGGGGCAGAGAGTGAGATCACGGGGATGTTAAAAAGACAGAGATTGAGATCACGGGGAAGTGCAAGGGACAGAGAGTGAGATCACAGGAAGGGTAAATGGAAAGTAAGTGAGATCACGGGGAGATTAAAGGTACAGAGAGTGAGATCACACGAAGGTTGATGGGACAGAGAATGAGATCAGCGGGAGTTTACATCGACAGAGTGAGATCACGCGGAGTTTAAAGGGACAGTGTGTGAGATCACGGGGAGGTTAATGGGACAGAGAGTGAGATCACGGTGAGGTTAATTGGAGAGAGAGGGAAATCACAGGGAAGTTAAATCGAGTGAGAGTGAGATCACGGTGTGGTTAAAGGGACAGATCACGGGGACATTAAAGGGACAGAGATTGCAATCACGGCGAGGTTCAAGGGACTGAGTGTGAGATCATGGGGAGGTTATAGGGTAAGAGATTATGCTCATGGGGAGGTTAAAGAGACAGAGTGTATCACTGGGATGATGAAGTGACAGAGAGTGAGATCACTGGGAGCTTAAAGGGACAGAGAGTGAGATCACGGTGAGGTTAAAGGAACAGAGAGTGAGATCACAGGGTTTTTAAAGGGACAGATCACGGGGACATTAAACGGACAGAGAGTGAGATCACGGGGAGGTTAAAGGGACAGAGAGTGAGATCACGTGGAGGGTAACGGGACTGAGAGTGAGATCATGGCAAGGTTAAAGGGACAGAGAGTGAGATCACAGGGAGGTTAAATGGACAGAGAGTGAGATCACGGGGAGCTTAAAGGGACAGAGAGTGAGATCACGGGGTGGAAAAACGGACAGAGAGTGTATCACAGGGAGTTTAAAGGGACAGAGAGTCAGATCACGGCGATGTTCAAGGAACTGAGTGTGAGATCATGGGGAGGTTATAGGGTAAGAGATTATGCTCATGGGGAGGTTAAAGAGACAGAGTGTATCACTGGGATGTTGAAGTGACAGAGAGTGAGATCACTGGGAGCTTAAAGGGACAGAGGGTGAGATCACGGGGAGGTTAACGGGACTGAGAATGAGAGCTCTGGGAGGTTAAAGGGACAGAGAGTCAGATCTAGGCGAGGTTCAAGGGACTGAGTGTGAGATCATGGGGAGGTTATAGGGTAAGAGATTATGCTCATGGGGAGGTTAAAGAGACAGAGGGTATCACTGGGATGTTGAAGTGACAGAGAGTGAGATCACGGTGAGGTTAAAGGGACAGAGAGTGAGATCACAGCGAGTTTAAAGGGACAGAGAGTGAGATCACTGGGAGCTTAAAGGGACAGAGAGTGAGATCACGGTGAGGTTAAAGGAACAGAGTGAGATCACAGGGTGTTTAAAGGGACACATCACGGGGACGTTAAACGGACAGAGAGTGAGATCATGGTGAGGTTAAAGCGACAGAGAGTGAGATCACGTGGAGGGTAACGGGACTGAGAGTGAGATCATGGGAAGGTTAAAAGGACTGAGAGTGAGATCACGAGGTGGTTAAAGGGACAGAGAGTGAGATCACAGAGAATTTAAAGGGACAGAGAGTGAGATCACAGGGAGGTTAACGTGACAGAGGGTGAGATCACGGGGAGGTTAAAGGGACAGAGAGTGAGATCACACGAAGGTTAATGGGACAGTGAGTGAGATCAGCGGAAGTTTACATGGACAGAGTGAGATCACGTGGAGTTTAAAGGGACAGAGGATCAGATCACGGGGAGGTTAAATGAGCAGAGACTGAGATCACGCGGAGGTTAAAGGGACGGAGAGTGAGATCACGTGGAGGTGAAAGAGACAGAGAGTGAGATCACGCGGAGGTTAAAGGGACAGAGAGTGAGATCACGGGGAGGTTAAAGGGAAAGGGAATGAGATCACGGGGAGGTTAAAGGGACAGAGGGTGAGATCACGGGGAGGTTAAAGAGACAGAGAGTGAGATCACGGGGAGGTTAAAGGGACAGAGAGTGAGATCACGGGGAGGTTAAAGAGACAGAGAGTGAAATCACGGGGAAGTTAAAGGGACTGAGAGAGAGATCACGGGGATATTAAAGGGACAGAGAGTGAGATCACGGGGAGGTTCAAGGGACAGAGAGTGAGATCACGGGGAAGTTCAAGGGACAAAGAGTGAGATCACGGGGACGTTAAAGGGACAGAGAGTGAGATCACGGGGAGGTTAACGGGACTGAGAATGAGAGCTCTGGGAGGATAAAGGGACAGAGAGTGAGATCACGGGGAAGTTCAAGGGACAGAGAGCGAGATCGCAGACAGGGTAAAGGGAAAGTGGGTGAGATCACGGGGAGATTAAAGGGACAGAGAGTGACATCACGGGGAGGTGAAAGGGACAGTAAGTGAGATCACGGGGAGATTAAAGGGACAGAGAGTGAGATCACACGAAGGTTGATGGGACAGAGAATGAGATCAGTGGACGTTTACATCGACAGAGTGACATCACGCAGAGTTTAAAGGGACAGTGAGTGAGATCACGGGGAGGTTAATGGGACAAAGAGTGAGATCACGGGGAGACTAAAGGGACAGAGAGTGAGATCACAGGGAGGTTAAAGGGACAGAGAGTGAAATCACGGGAGATTAAAGGGACAGAGAGTGAGATCACGCGGAGGTTAAAGGGACAGAGAGTGAAATCACGGGAGATTAAAGGGACAGAGAGTGAGATCACGGGGAGGTTAAATTGACAGAGAGTGAATTCAATGGGAGGTTAAAGGGACAGAGTGAGATCACACGAAGGTTAATGGGACAGTGAGTGAGATCAGCGGAAGTTTACATGGACAGAGTGAGATCACGTGGAGTTTAAAGGGACAGAGGGTCAGATCACGGGGAGGTTAAATGAGCAGAGACTGTGATCACGCGGAGGTTAAAGGGACGGAGAGTGAGATCACGTGGAGGTTAAAGGGAAAGGGAATGAGATCACGGGGAGGTTAAAGGGACAGAGGGTGAGATCACGGGGAGGTTAAAGGGACACAGAGTGAGATCACGGGGATGTTAAAGGATCAGAGAGTGAGATCACAGGGAAGTTAAAGGGACTGAGAGAGAGATCACGGAGAAGTTCAAGGGACAGAGAGTGAGATCACAGGAAGGGTAAAGGGAAAGTGGGTGAGATCCCGGGGAGATTAAAGGGACAGTGAGTGAGATCACGGCGAGGTAAAAGGATCAGAGAGTGAGATCACGGGGTGGTTAATGGGACAGAGAGTGAGATCACGGTGAGGTTAATGGGAGAGAGAGGGAAATCACAGGGAAGTTAAAGGGACTGAGAGTGAGATCATGGTGAGGTTAAAGGGACAGAGAATGAAATTACTGGGAGATTAAAGCAACGGAGAGTGAGATCACAGGAGATTAAAGGGACAGAGAGTGAGATCACGGGGAGGTTAAAGTGACAGAGAGTGAGATCACGGGGAGGTTAAAGTGACAGAGAGTGAGATCACAGGGAAGTTAAAGGGACAGAGAGTGAGATCACGTGGAGGTTAACGTGACAGAGAGTGAGATCACGGGGAGGTTAAAGGGACAGTGAGTGAGATCAGCGGAAGTTTACATGGACAGAGTGAGATCACACGGAGTTTAAAGGGACAGAGGGTCAGATCACGGGGAGGTTAAATGAGCAGAGACTGAGATCACGCGGAGGTTAAAGGGACGGAGAGTGAGATCACGGGGAGGTTAAAGGGAAAGGGAATGAGATCAGGGGGAGGTTAAAGGGACAGAGGGTGAGATCACGGGGAGGTTCAAGAGACAGAGAGTGAGATCACGGGGAGGTTAAAAAGACAGAGAGTGAGATCATGGGTAAGTTAAAGGGACAGAGAGTGTGATCACGGGGAGGTTAAAGGGACAGAGAGTGAGATCACGGGGAGGTTCAAGGGACAGAGAGTGAGATCACGGGGAAGTTCAAGGGACAGAGAGTGAGATCACGGGAGGGTAAAGGGAAAGTGGGTGAGATCACAGGGAGATTAAAGGGACAGAGAGTGAGATCACACGAAGGTTGATGGGACAGAGAATGAGATCAGCGGAAGTTTACATCGACAGAATGTGATCACGCAGAGTTTAAAGGGACAGTGAGTGAGATCACGGGGAGGTAATAGGATCAGAGAGTGACATCAAGGTGAGATTAAAGCTACAGAGAGTGAGATCACGGAGAGGGTAAAGTGACAGAGAGTGAGATCACGGAGAGGTTAAAGGGACAGTAAGTGAGATCACGTGGAGGTTAAAGGGACAGACAGTGAGATCGCCGGGAGGTTAAAGGGACAGAGAGTGAGATCACGGGGAGGCTAAAGGGATAGAGGGTGAGATCACGGCGAGGTTAAAGGGACAGACAGTGAGATCGCCGGGAGGTTAAAGGGACAGAGAGTGAGATCACGGGGAGGCTAAAGGGATAGAGGGTGAGATCACGGGGAAGTTAAAGGGACAGTAAGTGAGATCACGGGGATGTTAAAGTGACAGAGAGTGAGATCACGGGGAGGTAAAGGGACAGTAAGTGAGATCACGGGGATGTTAAAGTGACAGAGTGAGATCACGGGGAGGTAAAGGGACAGTAAGTGAGATCACGGGGAGGCTAAAGGGATAGAGATTGAGATCACACGAAGGTTAATGGGATAGAGAGAGAGATCAGCAGAAGTTTACATGGACAATGTGAGATCACGCGGAGTTTAAAGGGACAGAGGGTCAGATAACGGGGATGTTAAATGGTCAGAGAGTCAGATCAAGGGGAGGTTAATGGGACAGCGTGTGAGATCACAGGGAGGTTAAAGGGACAGAGAGTGAGATCACAGGAAGGGTAAAGGGAAAGTGTGTGAGATCACGGGGAGATTAAAGGGACAGAGAGTGAGATCACACGAAGGTTGATGGGACAGAGAAGGAGATCAGCGGAAGTTTACATCGTCAGAGTGAGATCACGCGGAGTTTAAAGGGACAAAGTTTGAAATCACGGGGAGACTAAAGCGACACAGAGTGAGATCACAGGGAGGTTGAAGGGACAGAGTGTGAGATCACGGGAGATTAAAGGGACAGAGAGTGAGATCACGTGGAGGTTAAATTGAAAGAGAGTGAATTCAATGGGAGGTTAAAGGGACAGAGAGTGAGATCACGGTGAGGTGAAAGCAACAGAGAGTGAGATCACGAGGAGGTTAATAAGCCACAATGAGATCACAGGGAAGTTTAAGGGACAGTGAGTGAGTTCATGGGGAGTTTAAAGGGACAGAGCATGTGATCACGGGGAGGTTATAGGGAAAGAGAGTGAGAACACGGGGATGTTAAAGGGACAGAGAGTGAGATCACAGGGAGGTTATAGGGACAGAGAGTGAGATCACGGGGACGTTAATGGGAGAGAGAGGGAAATCATGGGGAAGTTAAAGGGACAGAGAGTGAGATCACGGGGAGGTTAAAGGGACAGAGAGTGAGATCACGGGGAGGTTAAAGGGACAGAGAGTGAGATCACGGGGAGGTTAAAGGGACAGAGAGTGAGATCACGGGGAGGTTAAAGGGACAGAGAGTGAGATCACAGGGAGGTTAAAGGGACAGAGTGTGAGATCACGGGGAGGTTAAATTGACAGAGTGTGAATTCAATGGGAAGGTAAAGGGACAGAGAGTGATATCACGAGGAGGTTAACAAGACACAGTGAGATCACGGGGACGTTTAAGGGACAGAGAGTGAGATCACCGGGAGTTTAAAGGGTAAGACAATGAGATCACGGGGAGGTTATAGGGACAGAGAGTGAGATCATGGGGAGGTTAAAGTGACAGAGACTGAGATCACGGGGACGTTAAAGGGACAGAGAGTGAGATCACGCGGAGTTAAAAGGGACAACGAGTGAGATCACGGGGAGGATAAAGGATCAGAGAGTGAGATCACGGGGAGGTTAATGGGACAGAGAGTGAGATCACGGGGAGGTTAATGGGAGAGAGAGGGAAATCACGGGGAAGTTAAAGGGACTGAGATTGAGATCACAGGGAGGTTAAAGGGACAGAGAGTGAGATCACAGGGAGGTTAAAGGGACAGAGAGTGAGATCACGGAGATGTTAAAGGGACAGAGAGTGAGAACACAGGGAGGTTAAAGGGACAGAGAGTGAGATCACGGAGATGTTAAAGGGACAGAGAGTGAGAACACAGGGAGGTTAAAGGGACAGAGAGTGAGATCACGGGGATGTTAAAGGGACAGAGAGTGAGATCACAGGGAGGTTAAAGGGACAGAGAGTGAGATCACGCGGAAGTTAAAGGGACTGAGAGTGATATCACGGGGAGGTTAAAGGGACAGAGAGTGAGAACACAGGGAGGTTAAAGGGACAGAGAGTGAGATCACGGGGATGTTAAAGGGACAGAGAGTGAGATCACAGGGAGGTTAAAAGGACAGAGAGTGAGATCACGCGGAAGTTAAAGGGACTGAGAGTGATATCACGGGGAGGTTAAAGGGACATAGAGTGAGATCACGGGGAGGTTAATGGGACTGAGAGTGAGATCACGGGGAGGTTAAAGGGACTGAGAGTGAGATCACAGGGAGGTTAAAGGGACAGAGTGTGAGATCATGGGAGATTAAAGGGACAGAGTGCGAGATCACGGGGAGGCTAAATTGACAGAGACTGAGATCACGGGGACGTTAAAGGGACAGAGAGTGAGATCACGTGGAAGTTCAAGGGACAGAGAGTGAGATCACAGGAAGGGTAAATGGAAAGTAAGTGAGATCACGAGGAGATTAAAGGGACAGAGAGTGAGATCACACGAAGGTTGATGGGAAAGAGAATGAGATCAGCGGGAGTTTACATCGACAGAGTGAGATCACGCGGAGTTTAAAGGGACAGTGTGTGAGATCACGGGGAGGTTAATGGGACAGAGAGTGAGATCACGGTGAGGTTATTGGGAGAGAGAGGGAAATCACAGGGAAGTTAAAGGGAGTGAGAGAGATCATGGTGAGGTTAAAGGGACAGAGAGTGAAATTACTGGGAGATTGAAGCGACAGAGAGTGAGATCACGGGAGATTACAGGGACAGAGACTGAGATCACGGGGAGGTTAAAGTGACAGAGAGTGAGATCACGGGAGATTACAGGGACAGGGACTGAGATCACGGGGAGGTGAAAGGGACAGAGAGTGAGATCACAGGGAGGTGAAAGGGACAGTAAGTGAGATCATGGGGAGGCTAAAGGGACAGAGAGTGAGATCACACGAAGGTTGATGGGACAGAGAATGAGATCAGCGGGAGTTTACATCGACAGAGTGAGATCACGCGGAGTTTAAAGGGACAGAGAGTGAGATCACGGGATGTTAAAAAGACAGAGAGTGAGATCACGGGGAAGTTCAAGGGACAGAGAGTGAGATCAAGGGGAGGTTAATGGGAGAGAGAGGGAAATCACAGGGAAGTTAAACGGAGTGAGAGTGAGATCATGGTGAGGTTAAAGGGACAGAGAGTTAAATTACTGGGAGATTGAAGCGACAGAGAGTGAGATCACGGGAGATTACAGGGACAGAGACTGAGATCACAGGGAGGTTATATGGACAGAGAGTGAGATCACGGGGAGGTTAAAGTGACAGAGACTGAGATCACGGGGATGTTAAAAAGACAGATTGAGATCACGGGGATGTTAAAGGGACAGAGAGTGAGATCACGGGGATGTTAAAAAGACAGAGTGAGATCACGGGGATGTTAAAGGGACAGAGAGTGAGATCATGGGGATGTTAAAAAGACAGATTGAGATCACGGGGATGTTAAAGGGACAGAGAGTGAGATCACGGGGATGTTAAAAAGACAGAGTGAGATCACGGGGATGTTAAAGGGACAGAGAGTGAGATCACACGAAGGTTGATGGGACAGAGAATGAGATCAGCGGGAGTTTACATCGACAGAGTGAGATCACGCGGAGTTTAAAGGGACAGTGTGTGAGATCACGGGGAGGTTAATGGGACAGAGAGTGAGATCACGGTGAGGTTATTGGGAGAGAGAGGGAAATCACAGGGAAGTTAAAGGGAGTGAGAGTGAGATCATGGTGAGGTTAAAGGGACAGAGAGTGAAATTACTGGGAGATTGAAGCGACAGAGAGTGAGATCACGGGAGATTACAGGGACAGAGACTGAGATCACGGGGAGGTTAAAGTGACAGAGAGTGAGATCACGGGGAGGTTCAAGGGACAGAGAGTGAGATCACGGGAGGGTAAAGGGAAAGTGGGTGAGATCACTGGGAGATTAAAGGGACAGAGAGTGAGATCACACGAAGGTTGATGGGACAGAGAATGAGATCAGCGGAAGTTTACATCGACAGAATGTGATCACGCAGAGTTTAAAGGGACAGTGAGTGACATCACGGGGAGGTAATAGGATCAGAGAGTGACATCAAGGTGAGATTAAAGCTACAGAGAGTGAGATCACGGAGAGGGTAAAGGGATAGAGGGTGAGATCACGGGGAAGTTAAAGGGACAGTAAGTGAGATCACGGGGATGTTAAAGTGACAGAGAGTGAGATCACGGGGAGGTAAAGGGACAGTAAGTGAGATCACGGGGAGGATAGAGGGATAGAGATTGAGATCACACAAAGGTTAATGGGATAGAGAGAGAGATCAGCAGAAGTTTACATGGACAATGTGAGATCACGCGGAGTTTAAAGGGACAGAGGGTCAGATCACGGGGATGTTAAATGGTCAGAGAGTCAGATCAAGGGGAGGTTAATGGGACAGCGTGTGAGATCACAGGGAGTTTAAAGGGACAGAGAGTGAGATCACAGGAAGGGTAAAGGGAAAGTGGGTGAGATCACGGGGAGATTAAAGGGACAGAGAGTGAGATCACACGAAGGTTGATGGGACAGAGAAGGAGATCAGCGGAAGTTTACATCGTCAGAGTGAGATCACGCGGAGTTTAAAGGGACAAATGTGAAATCACGGGGAGACTAAAGCGACACAGAGTGAGGTCACAGGGAGGTTGAAGGGACAGAGTGTGAGATCACGGGAAATTAAAGGGACAAAGAGTGAGATCACGTGGAGGTTAAATTGACAGAGAGTGAATTCAATGGGAGGTTAAAGGGACAGAGAGTGAGATCACGGTGAGGTGAAAGCAACAGAGAGTGAGATCACGAGGAGGTTAATAAGCCACAATGAGATCACAGGGAAGTTTAAGGGACAGTGAGTGAGTTCATGGGGAGTTTAAAGGGACAGAGCATGTGATCACAGGGAGGTTATAGGGAAAGAGAGTGAGAACACGGGGATGTTAAAGGGACAGAGAGTGAGATCACGGGGAGGTTATAGGGACAGAGAGTGAGATCACGGGGAGGTTAATGGGAGAGAGAGGGAAATCACGGGGAAGTTAAAGGGACTGAGAGTGAGATCACGGGGAGGTTAAAGGTACAGAGAGTGAGATCACGGGGAGGTTAAAGGGACAGAGAGTGAGATCACAGGGAGGTTAAAGGGACAGAGAGTGAGATCACGGGAGATTAAAGGGACAGAGTGTGAGATCACGGGGAGGTTAAATTGACAGAGTGTGAATTCAATGGGAAGATAAAGGGACAGAGAGTGATATCACGAGGAGGTTAACAAGACACAGTGAGATCACGGGGACGTTTAAGGGACAGTGAGTGAGATCACCGGGAGTTTAAAGGGTAAGACAATGAGATCACGGGGAGGTTATAGGGACAGAGAGTGAGATCATGGGGAGGTTAAAGTGACAGAGACTGAGATCACGGGGACGTTAAAGGGACAGTGAGTGAGATCACAGGGAGGATAAAGGATCAGAGGGTGAGATCACGGGGAGGTTAAAGGGACAGAGACTGAGATCACGGGGACGTTAAAGGGGCAGAGAGTGAGATCACGGGGATGTTAAAAAGACAGAGATTGAGATCACGGGGAAGTGCAAGGGACAGAGAGTGAGATCACAGGAAGGGTAAATGGAAAGTAAGTGAGATCACGGGGAGATTAAAGGTACAGAGAGTGAGATCACACGAAGGTTGATGGGACAGAGAATGAGATCAGCGGGAGTTTACATCGACAGAGTGAGATCACGCGGAGTTTAAAGGGACAGTGTGTGAGATCACGGGGAGGTTAATGGGACAGAGAGTGAGATCACGGTGAGGTTAATTGGAGAGAGAGGGAAATCACAGGGAAGTTAAATCGAGTGAGAGTGAGATCACGGTGTGGTTAAAGGGACAGATCACGGGGACATTAAAGGGACAGAGATTGCAATCACGGCGAGGTTCAAGGGACTGAGTGTGAGATCATGGGGAGGTTATAGGGTAAGAGATTATGCTCATGGGGAGGTTAAAGAGACAGAGTGTATCACTGGGATGATGAAGTGACAGAGAGTGAGATCACTGGGAGCTTAAAGGGACAGAGAGTGAGATCACGGTGAGGTTAAAGGAACAGAGAGTGAGATCACAGGGTTTTTAAAGGGACAGATCACGGGGACATTAAACGGACAGAGAGTGAGATCACGGGGAGGTTAAAGGGACAGAGAGTGAGATCACGTGGAGGGTAACGGGACTGAGAGTGAGATCATGGCAAGGTTAAAGGGACAGAGAGTGAGATCACAGGGAGGTTAAATGGACAGAGAGTGAGATCACGGGGAGCTTAAAGGGACAGAGAGTGAGATCACGGGGTGGAAAAACGGACAGAGAGTGTATCACAGGGAGTTTAAAGGGACAGAGAGTCAGATCACGGCGATGTTCAAGGAACTGAGTGTGAGATCATGGGGAGGTTATAGGGTAAGAGATTATGCTCATGGGGAGGTTAAAGAGACAGAGGGTATCACTGGGATGTTGAAGTGACAGAGAGTGAGATCACGGTGAGGTTAAAGGGACAGAGAGTGAGATCACAGCGAGTTTAAAGGGACAGAGAGTGAGATCACTGGGAGCTTAAAGGGACAGAGGGTGAGATCACGGGGAGGTTAACGGGACTGAGAATGAGAGCTCTGGGAGGTTAAAGGGACAGAGAGTCAGATCTAGGCGAGGTTCAAGGGACTGAGTGTGAGATCATGGGGAGGTTATAGGGTAAGAGATTATGCTCATGGGGAGGTTAAAGAGACAGAGGGTATCACTGGGATGTTGAAGTGACAGAGAGTGAGATCACGGTGAGGTTAAAGGGACAGAGAGTGAGATCACAGCGAGTTTAAAGGGACAGAGAGTGAGATCACTGGGAGCTTAAAGGGACAGAGAGTGAGATCACGGTGAGGTTAAAGGAACAGAGTGAGATCACAGGGTGTTTAAAGGGACACATCACGGGGACGTTAAACGGACAGAGAGTGAGATCATGGTGAGGTTAAAGCGACAGAGAGTGAGATCACGTGGAGGGTAACGGGACTGAGAGTGAGATCATGGGAAGGTTAAAAGGACTGAGAGTGAGATCACGAGGTGGTTAAAGGGACAGAGAGTGAGATCACAGAGAATTTAAAGGGACAGAGAGTGAGATCACAGGGAGGTTAACGTGACAGAGGGTGAGATCACGGGGAGGTTAAAGGGACAGAGAGTGAGATCACACGAAGGTTAATGGGACAGTGAGTGAGATCAGCGGAAGTTTACATGGACAGAGTGAGATCACGTGGAGTTTAAAGGGACAGAGGATCAGATCACGGGGAGGTTAAATGAGCAGAGACTGAGATCACGCGGAGGTTAAAGGGACGGAGAGTGAGATCACGTGGAGGTGAAAGAGACAGAGAGTGAGATCACGCGGAGGTTAAAGGGACAGAGAGTGAGATCACGGGGAGGTTAAAGGGAAAGGGAATGAGATCACGGGGAGGTTAAAGGGACAGAGGGTGAGATCACGGGGAGGTTAAAGAGACAGAGAGTGAGATCACGGGGAGGTTAAAGGGACAGAGAGTGAGATCACGGGGAGGTTAAAGAGACAGAGAGTGAAATCACGGGGAAGTTAAAGGGACTGAGAGAGAGATCACGGGGATATTAAAGGGACAGAGAGTGAGATCACGGGGAGGTTCAAGGGACAGAGAGTGAGATCACGGGGAAGTTCAAGGGACAAAGAGTGAGATCACGGGGACGTTAAAGGGACAGAGAGTGAGATCACGGGGAGGTTAACGGGACTGAGAATGAGAGCTCTGGGAGGATAAAGGGACAGAGAGTGAGATCACGGGGAAGTTCAAGGGACAGAGAGCGAGATCGCAGACAGGGTAAAGGGAAAGTGGGTGAGATCACGGGGAGATTAAAGGGACAGAGAGTGACATCACGGGGAGGTGAAAGGGACAGTAAGTGAGATCACGGGGAGATTAAAGGGACAGAGAGTGAGATCACACGAAGGTTGATGGGACAGAGAATGAGATCAGTGGACGTTTACATCGACAGAGTGACATCACGCAGAGTTTAAAGGGACAGTGAGTGAGATCACGGGGAGGTTAATGGGACAAAGAGTGAGATCACGGGGAGACTAAAGGGACAGAGAGTGAGATCACAGGGAGGTTAAAGGGACAGAGAGTGAAATCACGGGAGATTAAAGGGACAGAGAGTGAGATCACGCGGAGGTTAAAGGGACAGAGAGTGAAATCACGGGAGATTAAAGGGACAGAGAGTGAGATCACGGGGAGGTTAAATTGACAGAGAGTGAATTCAATGGGAGGTTAAAGGGACAGAGTGAGATCACACGAAGGTTAATGGGACAGTGAGTGAGATCAGCGGAAGTTTACATGGACAGAGTGAGATCACGTGGAGTTTAAAGGGACAGAGGGTCAGATCACGGGGAGGTTAAATGAGCAGAGACTGTGATCACGCGGAGGTTAAAGGGACGGAGAGTGAGATCACGTGGAGGTTAAAGGGAAAGGGAATGAGATCACGGGGAGGTTAAAGGGACAGAGGGTGAGATCACGGGGAGGTTAAAGGGACACAGAGTGAGATCACGGGGATGTTAAAGGATCAGAGAGTGAGATCACAGGGAAGTTAAAGGGACTGAGAGAGAGATCACGGAGAAGTTCAAGGGACAGAGAGTGAGATCACAGGAAGGGTAAAGGGAAAGTGGGTGAGATCCCGGGGAGATTAAAGGGACAGTGAGTGAGATCACGGCGAGGTAAAAGGATCAGAGAGTGAGATCACGGGGTGGTTAATGGGACAGAGAGTGAGATCACGGTGAGGTTAATGGGAGAGAGAGGGAAATCACAGGGAAGTTAAAGGGACTGAGAGTGAGATCATGGTGAGGTTAAAGGGACAGAGAGTGAAATTACTGGGAGATTAAAGCAACGGAGAGTGAGATCACAGGAGATTAAAGGGACAGAGAGTGAGATCACGGGGAGGTTAAAGTGACAGAGAGTGAGATCACGGGGAGGTTAAAGTGACAGAGAGTGAGATCACAGGGAAGTTAAAGGGACAGAGAGTGAGATCACGTGGAGGTTAACGTGACAGAGAGTGAGATCACGGGGAGGTTAAAGGGACAGTGAGTGAGATCAGCGGAAGTTTACATGGACAGAGTGAGATCACACGGAGTTTAAAGGGACAGAGGGTCAGATCACGGGGAGGTTAAATGAGCAGAGACTGAGATCACGCGGAGGTTAAAGGGACGGAGAGTGAGATCACGGGGAGGTTAAAGGGAAAGGGAATGAGATCAGGGGGAGGTTAAAGGGACAGAGGGTGAGATCACGGGGAGGTTCAAGAGACAGAGAGTGAGATCACGGGGAGGTTAAAAAGACAGAGAGTGAGATCATGGGTAAGTTAAAGGGACAGAGAGTGTGATCACGGGGAGGTTCAAGGGACAGAGAGTGAGATCACGGGGAAGTTCAAGGGACAGAGAGTGAGATCACGGGAGGGTAAATGGAAAGTAAGTGAGATCACAGGGAGATTAAAGGGACAGAGAGTGAGATCACACGAAGGTTGATGGGACAGAGAATGAGATCAGCGGAAGTTTACATCGACAGAATGTGATCACGCAGAGTTTAAAGGGACAGTGAGTGAGATCACGGGGAGGTAATAGGATCAGAGAGTGAGATCACGGTGAGATTAAAGCTACAGAGAGTGAGATCACGGAGAGGGTAAAGTGACAGAGAGTGAGATCAAGGCGAGGTTAAAGGGACAGTAAGTGAGATCACGTGGAGGTTAAAGGGACAGACAGTGAGATCGCCGGGAGGTTAAAGGGACAGAGAGTGAGATCACGGGGAGGCTAAAGGGATAGAGGGTGAGATCACGGCGAGGTTAAAGGGACAGACAGTGAGATCGCCGGGAGGTTAAAGGGACAGAGAGTGAGATCACGGGGAGGCTAAAGGGATAGAGGGTGAGATCACGGGGAAGTTAAAGGGACAGTAAGTGAGATCACGGGGATGTTAAAGTGACAGAGTGAGATCACGGGGAGGTAAAGGGACAGTAAGTGAGATCACGGGGAGGCTAAAGGGATAGAGATTGAGATCACACGAAGGTTAATGGGATAGAGAGAGAGATCAGCAGAAGTTTACATGGACAATGTGAGATCACGCGGAGTTTAAAGGGACAGAGGGTCAGATAACGGGGATGTTAAATGGTCAGAGAGTCAGATCAAGGGGAGGTTAATGGGACAGCGTGTGAGATCACAGGGAGGTTAAAGGGACAGAGAGTGAGATCACAGGAAGGGTAAAGGGAAAGTGTGTGAGATCACGGGGAGATTAAAGGGACAGAGAGTGAGATCACACGAAGGTTGATGGGACAGAGAAGGAGATCAGCGGAAGTTTACATCGTCAGAGTGAGATCACGCGGAGTTTAAAGGGACAAAGTTTGAAATCACGGGGAGACTAAAGCGACACAGAGTGAGATCACAGGGAGGTTGAAGGGACAGAGTGTGAGATCACGGGAGATTAAAGGGACAGAGAGTGAGATCACGTGGAGGTTAAATTGAAAGAGAGTGAATTCAATGGGAGGTTAAAGGGACAGAGAGTGAGATCACGGTGAGGTGAAAGCAACAGAGAGTGAGATCACGAGGAGGTTAATAAGCCACAATGAGATCACAGGGAAGTTTAAGGGACAGTGAGTGAGTTCATGGGGAGTTTAAAGGGACAGAGCATGTGATCACGGGGAGGTTATAGGGAAAGAGAGTGAGAACACGGGGATGTTAAAGGGACAGAGAGTGAGATCACAGGGAGGTTATAGGGACAGAGAGTGAGATCACGGGGACGTTAATGGGAGAGAGAGGGAAATCATGGGGAAGTTAAAGGGACAGAGAGTGAGATCACGGGGAGGTTAAAGGGACAGAGAGTGAGATCACGGGGAGGTTAAAGGGACAGAGAGTGAGATCACGGGGAGGTTAAAGGGACAGAGAGTGAGATCACGGGGAGGTTAAAGGGACAGAGAGTGAGATCACAGGGAGGTTAAAGGGACAGAGTGTGAGATCACGGGGAGGTTAAATTGACAGAGTGTGAATTCAATGGGAAGGTAAAGGGACAGAGAGTGATATCACGAGGAGGTTAACAAGACACAGTGAGATCACGGGGACGTTTAAGGGACAGAGAGTGAGATCACCGGGAGTTTAAAGGGTAAGACAATGAGATCACGGGGAGGTTATAGGGACAGAGAGTGAGATCATGGGGAGGTTAAAGTGACAGAGACTGAGATCACGGGGACGTTAAAGGGACAGAGAGTGAGATCACGCGGAGTTAAAAGGGACAACGAGTGAGATCACGGGGAGGATAAAGGATCAGAGAGTGAGATCACGGGGAGGTTAATGGGACAGAGAGTGAGATCACGGGGAGGTTAATGGGAGAGAGAGGGAAATCACGGGGAAGTTAAAGGGACTGAGATTGAGATCACAGGGAGGTTAAAGGGACAGAGAGTGAGATCACAGGGAGGTTAAAGGGACAGAGAGTGAGATCACGGAGATGTTAAAGGGACAGAGAGTGAGAACACAGGGAGGTTAAAGGGACAGAGAGTGAGATCACGGAGATGTTAAAGGGACAGAGAGTGAGAACACAGGGAGGTTAAAGGGACAGAGAGTGAGATCACGGGGATGTTAAAGGGACAGAGAGTGAGATCACAGGGAGGTTAAAGGGACAGAGAGTGAGATCACGCGGAAGTTAAAGGGACTGAGAGTGATATCACGGGGAGGTTAAAGGGACAGAGAGTGAGAACACAGGGAGGTTAAAGGGACAGAGAGTGAGATCACGGGGATGTTAAAGGGACAGAGAGTGAGATCACAGGGAGGTTAAAAGGACAGAGAGTGAGATCACGCGGAAGTTAAAGGGACTGAGAGTGATATCACGGGGAGGTTAAAGGGACATAGAGTGAGATCACGGGGAGGTTAATGGGACTGAGAGTGAGATCACGGGGAGGTTAAAGGGACTGAGAGTGAGATCACAGGGAGGTTAAAGGGACAGAGTGTGAGATCATGGGAGATTAAAGGGACAGAGTGCGAGATCACGGGGAGGCTAAATTGACAGAGACTGAGATCACGGGGACGTTAAAGGGACAGAGAGTGAGATCACGTGGAAGTTCAAGGGACAGAGAGTGAGATCACAGGAAGGGTAAATGGAAAGTAAGTGAGATCACGAGGAGATTAAAGGGACAGAGAGTGAGATCACACGAAGGTTGATGGGAAAGAGAATGAGATCAGCGGGAGTTTACATCGACAGAGTGAGATCACGCGGAGTTTAAAGGGACAGTGTGTGAGATCACGGGGAGGTTAATGGGACAGAGAGTGAGATCACGGTGAGGTTATTGGGAGAGAGAGGGAAATCACAGGGAAGTTAAAGGGAGTGAGAGAGATCATGGTGAGGTTAAAGGGACAGAGAGTGAAATTACTGGGAGATTGAAGCGACAGAGAGTGAGATCACGGGAGATTACAGGGACAGAGACTGAGATCACGGGGAGGTTAAAGTGACAGAGAGTGAGATCACGGGAGATTACAGGGACAGGGACTGAGATCACGGGGAGGTGAAAGGGACAGAGAGTGAGATCACAGGGAGGTGAAAGGGACAGTAAGTGAGATCATGGGGAGGCTAAAGGGACAGAGAGTGAGATCACACGAAGGTTGATGGGACAGAGAATGAGATCAGCGGGAGTTTACATCGACAGAGTGAGATCACGCGGAGTTTAAAGGGACAGAGAGTGAGATCACGGGATGTTAAAAAGACAGAGAGTGAGATCACGGGGAAGTTCAAGGGACAGAGAGTGAGATCAAGGGGAGGTTAATGGGAGAGAGAGGGAAATCACAGGGAAGTTAAACGGAGTGAGAGTGAGATCATGGTGAGGTTAAAGGGACAGAGAGTTAAATTACTGGGAGATTGAAGCGACAGAGAGTGAGATCACGGGAGATTACAGGGACAGAGACTGAGATCACAGGGAGGTTATATGGACAGAGAGTGAGATCACGGGGAGGTTAAAGTGACAGAGACTGAGATCACGGGGATGTTAAAAAGACAGATTGAGATCACGGGGATGTTAAAGGGACAGAGAGTGAGATCACGGGGATGTTAAAGGGACAGAGAGTGAGATCACGGGGATGTTAAAAAGACAGAGTGAGATCACGGGGATGTTAAAGGGACAGAGAGTGAGATCATGGGGATGTTAAAAAGACAGATTGAGATCACGGGGATGTTAAAGGGACAGAGAGTGAGATCACGGGGATGTTAAAAAGACAGAGTGAGATCACGGGGATGTTAAAGGGACAGAGAGTGAGATCACACGAAGGTTGATGGGACAGAGAATGAGATCAGCGGGAGTTTACATCGACAGAGTGAGATCACGCGGAGTTTAAAGGGACAGTGTGTGAGATCACGGGGAGGTTAATGGGACAGAGAGTGAGATCACGGTGAGGTTATTGGGAGAGAGAGGGAAATCACAGGGAAGTTAAAGGGAGTGAGAGTGAGATCATGGTGAGGTTAAAGGGACAGAGAGTGAAATTACTGGGAGATTGAAGCGACAGAGAGTGAGATCACGGGAGATTACAGGGACAGAGACTGAGATCACGGGGAGGTTAAAGTGACAGAGAGTGAGATCACGGGGAGGTTCAAGGGACAGAGAGTGAGATCACGGGAGGGTAAAGGGAAAGTGGGTGAGATCACTGGGAGATTAAAGGGACAGAGAGTGAGATCACACGAAGGTTGATGGGACAGAGAATGAGATCAGCGGAAGTTTACATCGACAGAATGTGATCACGCAGAGTTTAAAGGGACAGTGAGTGAGATCACGGGGAGGTAATAGGATCAGAGAGTGACATCAAGGTGAGATTAAAGCTACAGAGAGTGAGATCACGGAGAGGGTAAAGTGACAGAGAGTGAGATCAAGGCGAGGTTAAAGGGACAGTAAGTGAGATCACGTGGAGATTAAAGTGACAGACAGTGAGATCACGGGGATGTTAAAGTGACAGAGAGTGAGATCACGGGGAGGTAAAGGGACAGTAAGTGAGATCACGGGGAGGATAGAGGGATAGAGATTGAGATCACACAAAGGTTAATGGGATAGAGAGAGAGATCAGCAGAAGTTTACATGGACAATGTGAGATCACGCGGAGTTTAAAGGGACAGAGGGTCAGATCACGGGGATGTTAAATGGTCAGAGAGTCAGATCAAGGGGAGGTTAATGGGACAGCGTGTGAGATCACAGGGAGTTTAAAGGGACAGAGAGTGAGATCACAGGAAGGGTAAAGGGAAAGTGGGTGAGATCACGGGGAGATTAAAGGGACAGAGAGTGAGATCACACGAAGGTTGATGGGACAGAGAAGGAGATCAGCGGAAGTTTACATCGTCAGAGTGAGATCACGCGGAGTTTAAAGGGACAAATGTGAAATCACGGGGAGACTAAAGCGACACAGAGTGAGGTCACAGGGAGGTTGAAGGGACAGAGTGTGAGATCACGGGAAATTAAAGGGACAAAGAGTGAGATCACGTGGAGGTTAAATTGACAGAGAGTGAATTCAATGGGAGGTTAAAGGGACAGAGAGTGAGATCACGGTGAGGTGAAAGCAACAGAGAGTGAGATCACGAGGAGGTTAATAAGCCACAATGAGATCACAGGGAAGTTTAAGGGACAGTGAGTGAGTTCATGGGGAGTTTAAAGGGACAGAGCATGTGATCACAGGGAGGTTATAGGGAAAGAGAGTGAGAACACGGGGATGTTAAAGGGACAGAGAGTGAGATCACGGGGAGGTTATAGGGACAGAGAGTGAGATCACGGGGAGGTTAATGGGAGAGAGAGGGAAATCACGGGGAAGTTAAAGGGACTGAGAGTGAGATCACGGGGAGGTTAAAGGTACAGAGAGTGAGATCACGGGGAGGTTAAAGGGACAGAGAGTGAGATCACAGGGAGGTTAAAGGGACAGAGAGTGAGATCACGGGAGATTAAAGGGACAGAGTGTGAGATCACGGGGAGGTTAAATTGACAGAGTGTGAATTCAATGGGAAGATAAAGGGACAGAGAGTGATATCACGAGGAGGTTAACAAGACACAGTGAGATCACGGGGACGTTTAAGGGACAGTGAGTGAGATCACCGGGAGTTTAAAGGGTAAGACAATGAGATCACGGGGAGGTTATAGGGACAGAGAGTGAGATCATGGGGAGGTTAAAGTGACAGAGACTGAGATCACGGGGACGTTAAAGGGACAGTGAGTGAGATCACAGGGAGGATAAAGGATCAGAGAGTGAGATCACGGGGAGGTTAAAGGGACTGAGAGTGAGATCACAGGGATGTTAAAGGGACTGAGAGTGAAATCACGGGGAGGTTAAAGGGACTGAGAGTGAGACCACAGGGAGGTTAAAGGGACTGAGAGTGAGATCACGGTTAGGTTAAAGGGACTGAGAGTGAGACCACAGGGAGGTTAAAGGGACAGAGTGTGAGATCACGGGAGATTAAAGGGACAGAGAGTGAGATCACGGGGAGGTTAAATTGACAGAGTGTGAATTCAATGGGAGGTTAAAGGGACAGAGAGTGATATCACGAGGAGGTGAACAAGACACAGTGAGATCACGGGGAAGTTTAAGGGACAGAGAGTGAGATCACCGGGAGTTTAAAGGGTAAGACAATGAGATCACAGGGAGGTTATATGGACAGAGAGTGAGATCACGGGGAGGTTAAAGTGACAGAGACTGAGATCACGGGGACGTTAAAGGGACAGAGAGTGAGATCACGGGGATGTTAAAAAGACAGAGAGTGAGATCACGGGGAAGTTCAAAGGACAGAGAGTGAGATCACAGGGAGGTTAAATGGAAAGTAAGTGAGATCACGAGGAGATTAAAGGGACAGAGAGTGAGATCACATGAAGGTTGATGGGACAGAGAATGAGATCAGCGGGAGTTTACATCGACAGAGTGAGATCACGCGGAGTTTAAAGGGACAGTGTGTGAGATCACGGGGAGGTTAATGGGACAGAGAGTGAGATCACGGTGAGGTTATTGGGAGAGAGAGGGAAATCACAGGGAAGTTAAAGGGAGTGAGATTGAGATCACGGTGAGGTTAAAGGGACAGAGAGTGAAATTACTGGGAGATTGAAGCGACAGAGAGTGAGATCACGGGAGATTACAGGGACAGAGACTGAGATCACGGGGAGGTTAAAGTGACAGAAGGTGAGATCACGCGGAGGTGAAAGGGACAGTAAGTGAGATCATGGGGAGGCTAAAGGGACAGAGAGTGAGATCACACGAAGGTTGATGGGACAGAGAATGAGATCAGCGGGAGTTTACATCGACAGAGTGAGATCACGCGGAGTTTAAAGGGACAGTGAGTGAGATCAAGGGGAGGTTAATGGGAGAGAGAGGGAAATCACAGGGAAGTTAAAGGGAGTGAGAGTGAGATCATGGTGAGGTTAAAGGGACAGAGAGTTAAATTACTGGGAGATTGAAGCGACAGAGAGTGAGATCACGGGGAGGTTAAAGGCACAGTAAGTGAGATCATGGGGAGGCAAAAGGGATAGAGAGTGAGATCACATGAAGGTTAATGGGGCAGAGAATGAGATCAGTGGAAGTTTACATGGACAGAGTGAGATCACGCGGAGTTTAAAGGGGCAGAGGGTCAGAGCACGGGGAGGTTAAAGGGACAGAGAGTGAGATCAAGGGTAGGTTAATGGGACAGAGTGTGACATCACGGGGAGGATAAAGGGACAGAGAGTTAGATCACGGGAGGTTAAAGGGACAGAGAGTGAGATCACGTGGAGGTTAAAGGGACAGAGGGTGAGATCACGGGGAGTTTAAAGTGACAGTGAGATCATCGGGAGGTTAAAGGGACAGAGAGTGAGATCACGGGGAGGTTAAATAGACAGAGAGTGAGAACACCGGAAGGTTCAAGGGACAGAGAGTGAGATCACGGGGAGGTTAAAGGGACAGAGAGTGAGATCACGGGAGATTAAAGGAACAGAGTGTGAGATCACGGGGAGGTTAAATTGCCAGAGTGTGAATTCAATGGGAGGTTAAAGGGACAGAGAGTGATATCACGAGGAGGTTAACAAGACACAGTGAGATCACGGGGAAGTTTAAGGGACAGAGAGTGAGATCACCGAGAGTTTAAAGGGTAAGACAATGAGATCACGGGGAGGTTATAGGGACAGAGAGTGAGATCACGCAGAGTTTAAAGGGACAGTGAGTGAGATCACGGGGAGGTTAAAGGATCAGAGAGTGAGATCATGGGGAGGTTAATGGGACAGAGAGTGAGATCACGTGGAGGTTAAAGGGAAAGGGAATGAGATCACGGGGAGTTTAAAGGGACAGAGGGTGAGATCACGGGGAGGTTAAAGTGACAGTGAGATCATCGGGAGGTTAAAGGGACAGAGAGTGAGATCACGGGGAGGTTAAATAGACAGAGAGTGAGAAAACCGGAAGGTTCAAGGGACAGACAGGGAAATCACAGGGAGGTTAAAGGGACAGTGAGTGAGATCACGGGGAGGGTAAAGGGAAAGTGGGTGAGATCACGGGGAGATTAAAGGTACAGAGAGTGAGATCACACGAAGGTTGATGGGACAGAGAACGAGATCAGCGGAAATTTACATCGACAGAGTGAGATCATGCGGAGTTTAAAGGGACAGTGAGTGAGATCACGGGGAGGTTAATGGGAAAGAGAGTGAGATCACGGGGAGGTTAATGGGAGAGAGAGGGAGATCACGGGAGATTACAGGGACAGAGGGTGAGATCATGGGGAGTTAAAGTGAAAGAGAGTGAGATCATGGGGAGGTTACAGGGACAGAGAGTGAGATTACTGTGAGATTAAAGCGACAGAGAGTGAGATCACGGGAGATTACAGGGACAGAGAGTGAGATCACGGGGAGGTTAAAGGGATAGTAAGTGAGATCACGGGGAGGCTAAAGGGATAGAGGGTAAGATCACGGGGAGGCTAAAGGGATAGAGGGTGAGATCACAGGGTAATTAAAGGAACAGTAAGTGAGATCGGGGGACGCTAAATGGATAGAGAGTGAGATAACACGAAGGTTAATGGGACAGAGAGTGAGATCAGCGGAAGTTCACATGGAGCGAGTGAGTTCACGCGGAGTTTAAAGGGACAGAGAGTCAGATCACGGGGATGTTAAATGGTCAGAGAGTCAGATCAAGGGGAGGTTAATGGGACACAGAGTGAGATCACAGGGAGGTTAAAGGGACAGAGAGTGAGATCATAGGGAGATTAAAGGGACAGAGAGTGAGATCACGGGGAGGTTAAAGGGACTGAGAGTGAGATCACGGGGAGGTTAAAGGGACTGAGAGTGAGATCAAGGTGAGTTTAAAGGGCCAGAGGGTCAAATCACCGGGAGTTTAAAGGGACAGAGAGCAAGATCACAGGGAGGTTAAAGGGACAGAGAGTGAAATCACGGTGTTGTTTAAGGGACAGACTGCGATTACGGGGAGGATGAAGGGACAGAGTGAGATCACGGGGAGGTTGAAGGGACAGAGAGTGAGATCACGGGTAGGTTGAAGGGACAGAGAGTGAGATCACGGGGACGTTAAAGGGGCAGAGAGTGAGATCACGGGGAGTTTAAAGTGACAGATGTGAGATCACGGGGATGTTAAAGTGAAAGAGAGTGAGTTCACGGGACGGTTAAAGTGACAGCGAGTGAGATCACGGGAAGGTTAATGGGAAAGGGAATGAGATCACCGGGAGGTTAAAGGGTCAGAGGGTGAGATCACCGGGAGGTTAAAGTGACAGAGAGTGAGATCACCGGGAGTTTAAAGGGAAAGACAGTGACGTTAAAGGGACAGAGAGTGAGATCACGGGGAGGTTCAAGGCACAGAGAGGGAGATCACGGTGTTGTTTAAGCGACAGAGTGAGATTGCGGGGAGGTTAAAGTGACAGAGACTGAGATCACGGGTACATTAAAGGGACAGAGAGTGAGATCACGGGAAGGTTAACGTGACAGAGAGTGAGATCACAGGGAGGTTAAAGGGAAAGGGAATGAGATCACGGGGAGGTTAAAGTGACAGATGTGAGATCACGGGGATGTTAAAGTGAAAGCGAGTGAGATCACGGGAAGGTTAAAGTGACAGAGAGTGAGATCACGGGGAGGTGAAAGGGAAAGGGAATTAGATCACGGGGAGGTTAAAGGGACAGAGAGTGAGATCACGGGTAGGTTAAAGGGACAGAGAGTGAGATCACGGGGCGGTAAAAGGGACAGAGTGAGATCACGGGGAGGTTAAAGGGACAGAGAGTGAGTTCACGGGGAGGTTAAAGGGACAGAGAGTGTGATCAAGGGTTGTTTAAAGGGACAGAGATTGAGAATACGGGGAGGTTAATGTTTCAGATAGTGAGATCACGGGAAGGTTAAATGGACAGAGGGTGAGATAACGGGGAGTTTAAAGGGTCAGAGAATGAGATCACAGGGAGTTTAAAGGGACAGAGAGTGAGATCACGAGGAGGTGAAAGGGACAGAGAGTGAGATCATGGGGAGGTTAAAGGGACAGATAGTGAGATCACGGGGAGGATAAAGACACAGTGAATGAGATTACGGGGAGGTTAAAGGGACAGAGAATGAGATCACGAGGAGGTTAAAGGGACAGAGAGTGAGATCACGGAGGTTAAGGGGACAGAGAGTGAGATCACGGGGAGCTAAAGGGAGAGAGAGTGAGATCACGGGGAGGTTAAAGGTACAGAGGGTGAGACCACAGGGAAGTTAAAGAGACAGAGAGTGAGATCATGCGGATTTTAAAGGGACAGAGAGTGAAATCACAGGGAGGTTAAAGGGACAGAGGGTGAGATCACGGGGAGGTTAAAGGGACAGAGACTGAGATCACGGGGACGTTAAAGGGACAGAGAGTGAGATCACGGGGATGTTAAAAAGACAGAGAGTGAGAGCAAGGGGAGGTTAATGGGACAGAGAGTGAGATCACGGGGATGTTAAAAAGACAAAGAGTGCGATCACGGGGAAGTTCAAGGGACAGAGAGTGAGATCACAGGAAGGGTAAATGGAAAGTAAGTGAGATCACGGGGAGATTAAAGGGACAGAGAGTGAGATCACACGAAGGTTGATGGGACAGAGAATGAGATCAGCGGGAGTTTACATCGACAGAGTGAGATCACGCGGAGTTTAAAGGGACAGTGTGTGAGATCACGGGGAGGTTAATGGGACAGAGAGTGAGATCACGGTGAGGTTATTGGGAGAGAGAGGGAAATCACAGGGAAGTTAAAGGGAGTGAGAGTGAGATCACGGTGAGGTTAAAGGGACAGATCACGGTGAGGTTAAAATGACAGAATGAGTTCACAGGGTGGTTAAAGGGACAGAGATTGAGATCACAGTGTGGTTAAAGGGACAGATCACGGTGAGGTTAAAATGACAGAGAATGAGTTCACAGGGTGGTTAAAGGGACAGAGAATGAGATCACAGGGTGGTTAAAGGGACAGAGATTGAGATCACAGTGTGGTTAAAGGGACAGATCACGGGGACATTAAAGGGAAAGAGATTGCAATCACGGGGAGGTTAAAGGGACGGCGATTGAGATCACTGGGAGGTGAAAGGGACAGAGAGTGAGATCATGGTGAGGTTAATAGGACATTGAGTGAGATCACGGGGAGGTTAAAGGGACAGAGAGTAAGATCAGGGGGACGTTAAAGGGACAGGAAGTGAGGTCACGGGGAGGTTAAAGGGAGAGAAAGTAAGATCAGGGGAACGTTAAAGGGACAGGAAGTGAGATCACGGTGAGGTTAAAGGGACAGAGGGTGAGATCACAGGGTGTTTAAAGGGAAAGACAGTGACGTTAAAGGGACAGAGAGTGAGATCACGGGGAGGTTCAAGGCACAGAGAGGGAGATCACGGTGTTGTTTAAGCGACAGAGTGAGATTGCGGGGAGGTTAAAGTGACAGAGACTGAGATCACGGGTACATTAAAGGGACAGAGAGTGAGATCACGGGGAGGTTAAAGTGAAAGAGAGTGAGATCACGGGAAGGTTAACGTGACAGAGAGTGAGATCACAGGGAGGTTAAAGGGAAAGGGAATGAGATCACGGGGAGGTTAAAGTGACAGATGTGAGATCACGGGGATGTTAAAGTGAAAGCGAGTGAGATCACGGGAAGGTTAAAGTGACAGAGAGTGTGATCAAGGGTTGTTTAAAGGGACAGAGATTGAGAATACGGGGAGGTTAATGTTTCAGATAGTGAGATCACGGGAAGGTTAAATGGACAGAGGGTGAGATAACGGGGAGTTTAAAGGGTCAGAGAATGAGATCACAGGGAGTTTAAAGGGACAGAGAGTGAGATCACGAGGAGGTGAAAGGGACAGAGAGTGAGATCATGGGGAGGTTAAAGGGACAGATAGTGAGATCACGGGGAGGATAAAGACACAGTGAATGAGATTACGGGGAGGTTAAAGGGACAGAGAATGAGATCACGAGGAGGTTAAAGGGACAGAGAGTGAGATCACGGAGGTTAAGGGGACAGAGAGTGAGATCACGGGGAGCTAAAGGGAGAGAGAGTGAGATCACGGGGAGGTTAAAGGTACAGAGGGTGAGACCACAGGGAAGTTAAAGAGACAGAGAGTGAGATCATGCGGATTTTAAAGGGACAGAGAGTGAAATCACAGGGAGGTTAAAGGGACAGAGGGTGAGATCACGGGGAGGTTAAAGGGACAGAGACTGAGATCACGGGGACGTTAAAGGGACAGAGAGTGAGATCACGGGGATGTTAAAAAGACAGAGAGTGAGAGCAAGGGGAGGTTAAAGGGACAGAGAGTGAGATCACGGGGATGTTAAAAAGACAAAGTGAGATCACGGGGAAGTTCAAGGGACAGAGAGTGAGATCACCGGAAGGGTAAATGGAAAGTAAGTGAGATCACGGGGAGATTAAAGGGACAGAGAGTGAGATCACACGAAGGTTGATGGGACAGAGAATGAGATCAGCGGGAGTTTACATCGACAGAGTGAGATCACGCGGAGTTTAAAGGGACAGTGTGTGAGATCACGGGGAGGTTAATGGGACAGAGAGTGAGATCACGGTGAGGTTATTGGGAGAGAGAGGGAAATCACAGGGAAGTTAAAGGGAGTGAGAGTGAGATCACGGTGAGGTTAAAGGGACAGATCACGGTGAGGTTAAAATGACAGAGAATGAGTTCACAGGGTGGTTAAAGGGACAGAGATTGAGATCACAGTGTGGTTAAAGGGACAGATCACGGGGACATTAAAGGGAAAGAGATTGCAATCACGGGGAGGTTAAAGGGACGGCGATTGAGATCACTGGGAGGTGAAAGGGACAGAGAGTGAGATCATGGTGAGGTTAATAGGACATTGAGTGAGATCACGGGGAGGTTAAAGGGACAGAGAGTTAGATCACGGTGAGGTTAAAGGGACAGAGAGTAAGATCAGGGGGACGTTAAAGGGACAGGAAGTGAGATCACGGTGAGGTTAAAGGGACAGAGGGTGAGATCACAGGGAGGTTAAAGGGACAGAGAGTGAGATCACGGGGACGTTAAACGGACAGAGAGTGAGATCATGGGGAGGGTAAAGGGACAGAGAGTGAGATCACGGGGAGGTTAAAGTGACAGAGAGTGAGATCACAGGGAATTTAAAGGGACAGAGAGTGAGATCAAAGGGAGGTAAAATGGACAGAGAGTGAGAACACGGGTAGGTTAAAGGGACAGAGAGTGAGATCACAGGGAGGTTAAAAGGACAGAGAGTGAGAGCACGGGGTGGATAAAAAGACAGAGATTGTGATCACGGGAAGATTAAAGGGAGAGAGAGTGAGATATGGGTGAGGTTTAACGGACAGAGAGTGAGATACCCAGAGGATAAAAAGACAGAGAATGAGATCAGGCGGAGGTTAAATGGACAGAGAGTGAGAGCACGGGGAGGTTAAAGGGACAGAGAGTGAAATCACGGGGAGGTTAAAAGGACAGAGAGTGAGATCACGGTGATGTTAAAGGGACAGAGATTGAGATCACGGGGAGGTTAAAGGGACAGAGAGTAAGATCACGGGGAGGTTAAAGGGACAATGTGTTAGATCACGGGGATGTAAAAGGGACAGAGAGTGAGATCACGGGGAAGATAAAGGGACAGAGAGTGAGATCACGGGGAGGTTAATAGGACATTGAGTGAGATCACGGGGAGGTTAAAGGGACAGAGAGTTAGATCACGGTGAGGTTAAAGGGACAGAGAGTAAGATCACGGGGACGTTAAAGGGACAGAGAGTGAGAACACGGGGAGGTTAACGGGACTGAGAATGAGAGCTCTGGGAGGTTAAAGGGACAGAGAGTCAGATCTAGGCGAGGTTCAAGGGACTGAGTGTGAGATCATGGGGAGGTTATAGGGTAAGAGATTATGCTCATGGGGAGGTTAAAGAGACAGAGAGTATCACTGGAATGTTGAAGTGACAGAGAGTGAGATCACTGGGAGCTTAAAGGGACAGAGAGTGAGATCACGGCGAGGTTAAAGGAACAGAGAGTGAGATCACAGGGTGTTTAAAGGGACAGATCACGGGGACGTTAAACGGACAGAGAGTGAGATCACGGGGAGGTTAAAGGGACAGAGTGAGATCACGTGGAGGGTAACGGGACTGAGAGTGAGATCATGGCAAGGTTAAAAGTACTGAGAGTGAGATCATGGCAAGGTTAAAGGGACAGAGAGTGAGATCACGAGGTGGTTAAAGGGACAGAGAGTGAGATCACAGGGAGGTTAAAGGGACAGAGAGTGAGATCACTGGGTGGTTAAATGGACAGAGAGTGAGATCATGGGGACGTTAAACGGACAGAGAGTGAGATCATGGGGAGCTTAAAGGGACAGAGAGTGAGTTCACGGTGAGGTTAACGGGACTGAGAATGAGAGCTCTGGGAGGTTAAAGGGACAGAGAGTGAGATCACGGGGAGGTTAACGGGACTGAGTGTGAGATCATGGGGAGGTTATAGGGTAAGAGATTATGCTCATGGTGAGGTTAAAGAGACAGAGAGTATCACTGGGATGTTGAAGTGACAGAGAGTGAGATCACTGGGAGCTTCAAGGGACAGAGAGTGAGATCACAGCGAGTTTAAAGGGACAGAGAGTGAGATCACTGGGAGCTTAAAGGGACAGAGAGTGAGATCACGGTGAGGTTAAAGGAACAGAGTGAGATCACAGGGTGTTTAAAGGGACAGAGAGTGAGATCACTGGGAGCATAAAGGGACAGAGAGTGAGATCACGGGGACGTTAAACGGACAGAGAGTGAGATCATGGTGAGGTTAAAGCGACAGAGAGTGAGATCACGTGGAGGGTAACGGGACTGAGAGTGAGATCATGGGAAGGTTAAAAGGACTGAGAGTGAGATCACGAGGTGGTTAAAGGGACAGAGAGTGAGATGACGGGGAGGTTAAAGGGACAGAGAGTGAGATCACAGGGAGGTTAACGGGACTGAGAATGAGAGCTCTGGGAGTTTAAAGGGACAGAGAGTGAGATCACGGCGAGCTTAAAGGGACAGAGAGTGAGACCACAGTGAGGTTAAAGGGACAGAGGGTGAGACCACGGGGAAGTTAAAGGGACAGAGAGTGAGATCACGGGGAGGTTAACAGGACTGAGAATGAGAGCTCTGGGAGGTTAAAGGGGCAGAGAGTCAGATCACGGCGAGGTTCAAGGGACTGAGTGTGAGATCATGGGGAGGTTATAGGGAAAGAGATTATGCTCATGGGGAGGTTAAAGAGACAGAGAGTATCACTGGGATGTTGAAGTGACAGAGAGTGAGATCACAGGGTGTTTTAAGGGACAGAGAGTGTGATCACTGGGAGCTTAAAGGGAGAGAGAGTGAGATCACGGCGAGGTTAAAGGAACAGAGAGTGAGATCACAGGGCGTTTAAAGGGACAGATCACGGTGACGTTAAAAGGACAGAGAGTGAGATCACGGGGAGGTTAAAGGGACAGAGAGTGAGATCACATGGAGGGTAACGGGACTGAGAGTGAGATCATGGGAAGGAGAAAAGGACTGAGAGTGAGATCATGGCAAGGTTAAAGGGACAGAGAGTGAGATCACGAGGTGGTTAATGGGACAGAGAGTGAGATCACAGGGAGGTTAAATGGACAGAGAGTGAGATCACGGGGCGGTTAAAGGGACAGAGAGTGAGATCACGGGGAGGTTAAACAGACAGAGTGAGATCATGGGGAGGTTATAGGGTAAGAGATTATGCTCATGGGGAGGTTAAAGAGACAGAGTGTATCACTGGGATGATGAAGTGACAGAGAGTGAGATCACTGGGAGCTTAAAGGGACAGAGAGTGAGATCACGGGGAGGTTAAAGGAACAGAGAGTGAGATCACAGGGTGTTTAAAGGGACAGATCACGGGGACGTTAAACGGACAGAGAGTGAGATCACGGGGAGGTTAAAGGGACAGAGAGTGAGATCACGTGGAGGGTAACGGGACTGAGAGTGAGATCATGGCAAGGTTAAAAGTACTGAGAGTGAGATCATGGCAAGGTTAAAGGGACAGAGAGTGAGATCACGAGGTGGTTAAAGGGACAGAGAGTGAGATCACAGGGAGGTTAAAGGGACAGAGAGTGAGATCACTGGGTGGTTAAATGGACAGAGAGTGAGATCACGGGGACGTTAAACGGACAGAGTGAGATCATGGGGAGCTTAAAGGGACAGAGAGTGAGATCACGGGGTGGAAAAACGGACAGAGAGTGAGATCACAGGGAGTTTAAAGGGACAGAGAGTCAGATCATGGCGAGGTTCAAGGGACTGAGTGTGAGATCATGGGGAGGTTATAGGGTAAGAGATTATGCTCATGGGGAGGTTAAAGAGACAGAGAGTATCACTGGGATGTTGAAGTGACAGAGAGTGAGATCACTGGGAGCTTCAAGGGACAGAGAGTGAGATCACGGCGAGGTTAAAGGAACAGAGAGTGACATCACAGCGAGTTTAAAGGGACAGAGAGTGAGATCACTGGGAGCTTAAAGGGACAGAGAGTGAGATCACGGTGAGGTTAAAGGAACAGAGTGAGATCACAGGGTGTTTAAAGGAACAGATCACGGGGACGTTAACCGGACAGAGAGTGAGATCATGGTGTGGTTAAAGCGACAGAGAGTGAGATCACGTGGAGGGTAACGGGACTGAGAGTGAGATCATGGGAAGGTTAAAAGGACTGAGAGTGAGATCACAAGGTGGTTAAAGGGACAGAGAGTGAGATGACGGGGAGGTTAAAGGGACAGAGAGTGAGATCACAGGGAGGTTAACGGGACTGAGAATGAGAGCTCTGGGAGTTTAAAGGGACAGAGAGTGAGATCACGGCGAGCTTAAAGGGACAGAGAGTGAGATCATGGGGAGTTTATAGGGTAAGAGATTATGCTCATGGGGAGGTTAAAGAGACAGAGAGTATCAGTGGGATGTTGAAGTGACAGAGAGTGAGATCACAGGGTGTTTTAAGGGACAGAGAGTGAGATCACTGGGAGCTTAAAGGGAGAGAGAGTGAGATCACGGCGAGGTTAAAGGAACAGAGAGTGAGATCACAGGGCGTTTAAAGGGACAGATCACGGTGACGTTAAACGGACAGAGAGTGAGATCACGGGGAGGTTAAAGGGACAGAGAGTGAGATCACATGGAGGGTAACGGGACTGAGAGTGAGATCATGGCAAGGTTAAAGGGACAGAGAGTGAGATCACGAGGTGGTTAATGGGACAGAGAGTGAGATCACAGGGAGGTTAAAGGGACAGAGAGTGAGTTCACGAGGTGGTTAAAGGGACAGAGAGTGAGATCACGGGGCGGTTAAAGGGACAGAGAGTGACATCACGGGGAGGTTAAACGGACAGGGAGTGAGATCATGGGGAGCTTAAAGGGACAGAGAGTGAGATCACGGGGTGGAAAAACGGACAGAGAGTGAGATCACAGGGAGTTTAAAGGGACAGAGAGTCAGATCACGGCGAGGTTCAAGGAACTGAGTGTGAGATCATGGGGAGGTTATAGGGTAAGAGATTATGCTCATGGGGAGGTTAAAGAGACAGAGAGTATCACTGGGATGTTGAAGTGACAGAGAGTGAGATCACTGGGAGCTTAAAGGGACAGAGAGTGAGATCACGGCGAGGTTAAAGGAACAGAGAGTGAGATCACAGGCTGGTTAAAGGGACAGATCACGGGGACGTTAAACGGACAGAGTGAGATCACGGGGAGGTTAACGGGACCGAGAGTGAGATCATGGGGAGCTTAAACGGACAGAGAGTGAGATCACGGCAAGTTTAAAGAGACCCAGAGTGAGATCAAGAGTAGGTTAAAGGGACAGAGAGTGAGATTACGGGGAGTTTAAAGTGACAGAGTGTGAGATCATGGCAAGGTTAAAGGGACAGAGAGTGAGATCACGAGGTGGTTAAAGGGACTGAGAGTGAGATCACAGGGAGGTTAAATGGACAGAGAGTGAGATGACGGGGAGGTTAAAGGGACAGAGAGTGAGATCACAGTAAGGATAAAGGGACAGAGAGTGAGATCACGGGGAGCTTAAAGGGACCGAGAGTGAGATCATGGGGAGGTTAAAGGGACAGAGAGTGAGATCACAGGGAGGGTAACGGGACTGAGAGTGAGATCATGGGAAGGTTAAAAGGACTGAGAGTGAGATCACGGAGAAGTTAAAGGGAAAGAGAGTGAGATCATGGTGAGGTTAAAGCGACAGAGAGTGAGATCACGGGGAGGTTAAAGGGACAGAGAGTGAGATCACGGAGAGGTTAAAGGGACAGAGAGTGAGATCAGGGGGAGTTTAAAGGGACAGAGATTGAGATCACAGGGTGGTTAAAGGAACAGATCACGCTGAGGTTTAAATGACAGAGAATGAGATCACAGGGAGGTTAAAGGGATAGAGAGTGAGATCACGAGGAGGTTATAGGGACAGAGAGTGAGATCATGGCGAGGTTAACGGGACCGAGAGTGAGATCATGGGGAGCTTAAACGGACAGAGAGTGAGATCACGGCAAGTTTAAAGAGACCCAGAGTGAGATCACGGGGAGGATAAAGGGACAGAGAGTGAGATCACGGGGAGCTTAAAGGGACAGAGAGTAAGATCACAGGGAGGATAAAGGGATAGAGACTGAGATCACGGGGAGCTTAAAGGGACAGAGAGTGAGATCACGGGGAGGTTAATGCGACAGTGAGTGAGATCACGGGGAGGTTAAAGGGACAGAGAGTGAGATCACGGAGAGGTTAAAGGGACAGAGAGTGAGATCACGGGGAGGTTAAAGGGACAGAGATTGAGATCACGGGGAGGTAAAAGGGACAGAGAGTGAGATCACGGGGAGGTTAATGCGACAGTGAGTGAGATCACGGGGAGGTTAAAGGGACAGAGAGTGAGATCACGGAGAGGTTAAAGGGACAGAGAGTGAGATCACGGGGAGGTTAAAGGGACAGAGAGTGTGATCACGGGGAGGTTAAAGGGAAAGTGAGTGAAATCACGGGGACGTTAAACGGACAGAGAGTGAGATCATGGGGAGGGTAAAGGGAAAGACAGTCAGATCACGGGGAGTTTCAAGGGACAGAGAGTGAGATCACGGGGTGTTTAATGGGACAGAGAGTGAGAGCACGTGGAGGTTAAAGGGACAGAGAGTGAGAGAACGGGGAGGTCAAAGGGACAGAGAGTGAGATCACGG
Organism: Isurus oxyrinchus; assembly: GCA_026770705.1. NCBI lineage: Eukaryota > Metazoa > Chordata > Chondrichthyes > Lamniformes > Lamnidae > Isurus > Isurus oxyrinchus. The sequence continues at coordinate 11,031,758 of JANJGN010000017.1, read as the reverse complement.
GGTGGATAAAAAGACAGAGATCACGGGAAGGTTAAAGGGACAGAGTTAGTGATATGGGTGAGGTTTAACGGACAGAGAGTGAGATACCCAGTGGTTAAAAAGACAGAGAATGAGTTCAGGCGGAGGTTAATTGGACAGAGAGTGAAATCACGGGGAGGTTAAAGGGACTGAGAGTGAGATCACAGGGAGGTTAAAGGGACAGAGAGTAAGATCATGGGGAGGTTAAAGGGACTGAGAGTGAGAGCACGGAGAGGGTAAATGGACAGAGAGTGAGTTAACGGCAAGCTTAAAGGGACAGAGAGTGAGATTAGTGGGAGGATAAATGGACTGAGAGTGAGATCATGGGGAGGTTAAAGGGAGAGAGAGTGAGACAACAGTGAGGTTAAAGGGACAGAGGGCGAGACCACGAGGAAGTTAAAGGGACAGAGAGTGAGATCACGGGGAGGTTAACGGGACTGAGAATGAGAGCTCTGGGAGGTTAAAGGGACAGAGAGTCAGATCACGGCGAGGTTCAAGGGACTGAGTGTGAGATCATGGGGAGGTGATAGGGTAAGAGATTATGCTCATGGGGAGGTTAAAGAGACAGGGTGTATCACTGGGATGTTGAAGTGACAGAGAGTGAGATCACTGGGAGCTTAAAGGGACAGAGAGTGTGATCACGGGGACGTTAAACGGACAGAGAGTGAGATCACGGGGAGCTTAAAGGGACAGAGAGTGAGATCACAGGGAGGGTAAAGGGACAGAGAGTGGGATCACGGGGATGTTAAAGGGACAGTGAGTGAGATCACGGGGAGTTCAAAAGGACAGAGACTGAGATCACGTGGAGGGTAAAGTGATAGAGAGATGAGATTACGGATAGGTTAAAGGGACAGAGAGTGAGATCACGAGGAGGTTAAAGGGACAGAGAGTGAGATCATGGCGAGGTTTAAGGGACAGAGAGAGAGATCATGGTGAGGTTGAAAGCACTGAGAGTGAGAACACGGTGAGTTTAAAGGGACAGAGAGTGAGATCATGGGGAAGTTAAAGGGACAGAGAGTGAGATCACGGGGAGGTTAAAAGGACTGAGAGTGAGATCATGGTGAGGTTAAATGGACAGAGAGTGAGATCACGGCGAGGTTAAAGGGACAGAGAGTGAGATCACGGGGAGGTTAAAGGAACAGAGAGAGAGATCACGGGGAGGTTAAAGGGACAGAGAGTGAGATCACGGGGAGTTTAAAGGGACAGAGAGTGAGATCACGAGGAGGTTACAGCGATAGAGACTGAGATCACGGGGAGGTTAAAGGTAAAGTGAGCAACTAACTCAGCAGAGTAAAGTGTTCATTATAGATACCCATCGACACAACTCCCAGTGATGGTGACAGGAGATAAAGGACCAAGCCTTTCTAGAGTAAGATAGTCAGAAGGTTTTTCCCAGGGTGGAAGAGTCAATTACTATGGGGACATAGATTTAAGGTGAGAGGAGAAAACTATCGAGGAGATGTGCGGGGCAAGTTTTTTACGCAGAGGGTAGTGAGTGTCTGGAATTCGCTGCCAGAGGAGGTGCTGGAAGCAGGTACGATAGTGATGTTTAAGAGGCAGCTTGACAAATACATGACTAGGATGGGAATAGAGGGATACGGACCCCGGAAGTGCAAAATGGTTTAGTTTGACGGGCAAGATGGTGGGTGGAGGCTTGGAGGGCCGAAGGGCCTGTTCCTGTGCTGTACTTTTCTCTGTTCTCTGACCTCGGGTGTGGTTGGTTGAAAGAGATCAAATTAAACAGGTCCAAAACTCTCCAGTTGGAAGCAGGGCGACTGTCAGAGCTGCTAAAGAAATGTGACCCTGTCTGCAAGGACAGTGAGCTGGGGAACAATCCAAAGCCTACAGCAACCTCCTGGCTTCCTGAAACCAAGTCCAATGCCAAAAGCCCTGAGAGAGAAGGTTGATGCTGAGCTGAACCAGCTAGAGAGGCTGGGCGTCAGAAAAGTGGCTCAGTTCTCAGAGTGGGCAGCACCCCTAGTCCCTGGCCTTAAACCAGACCCGCCCATCCGGATCTGTGGGGGACTGTCAACTAACGGTCAACAGAGCGGCCAAGCTGCACAGGTACCCTATTCCCAAGATTGACCACCTCTGTACCAAACTAGCAGGAAGGACAATGTATACAAAGCTTCACATGAGGAACACGTATCAGACAGGTGGAGGGACAGGTTGTATTGAGGAGGTGGAGAGGCTGCAGAAGGATTTGGACAGGTTAGGAGAATGGGCAAAGAAGTGGCAGATGGAATACAACGTGGGGAAGTGTGAGGTCATGCACTTTGGTAGGAGGAATAGAGACATAGACTATTTTCTAAATGGGGAGAGAATTCAGAAATCTGGAGTGCAAAGGGACTTGGGAGTCCTAGTCCAGGATTCTCTTAAGGTTAACTTGCAGGTTGAGTCGGTAGTTAGGAAGGCAAATGCAATGTTGGCATTTATTTCGAGAGGACTAGAATATAAAAGCAGGGATGTGCTGCTGAGGCTTTATAAGGCTCTGGTTAGACCACATTTAGAATATTGTGAGCAATTTTGGGCCCCATATCTCAGGAAGGATGTGCTGGCCCTGGAGAGGGTCCAGAGGAGGTTCACGAGAACGATCCCAGGAATGAAAGGCTTAACATTTGAGGACTCTGGGTCTATACTCGATTAGAGTTTAGAAGGATGAGGGGGGATCTGATTGAAACTTACAGAATACTGAAAGGCCTGGATAGAGTGGACGTGGGGAAGATGTTTCCATTAGTAGGAGAGACTAGGACCCGAGGGCACAGCCTCAGAGTAAAGGGAAGACCTTTTAGAACAGAGATGAGGAGAAAATTCTTTAGGCCAGGGAGTGGGGAATCTATGGAATTCATTGCCACAGAAGGCTGTGGAGGCCGGGTCATTGAGTGTATTTAAGACCGAGATAGATCGGTTCTTGATTGGTAAGGGGATCAAAGGGGAGAAGGTGGGAGAATGGGGTTGAGAAACTTATCAGCCATGATTGAATGGCGGAGCAGACTCGATGGGCCGAATGGCCTCATTTCTGCTCCTATGTCTTATGGTTTTATGGTCTAATCCTTGTGTTGTTGTGTTAGGGAGTGCGGCACACGTGGAGGGCGGGATTCCTCTGGAGGTCCCGGCCCAGCAACCCTCCCTCCGGCCAGGTCGGATGACCCCACTGCCCGTCTCCCCGTCGCCCCCCACCCCCCCCCCCCGACCCCCCACAACCCCCAACTCTCTCTCTCTCTCCTGCCACCCATGGGATCTCCCACAGCCGCCACGTGGTTGGGGTTGGCTGGTGCGCCGGACGGTGATGTGGGTGAGTGACGGTGATGGGGGGGTTGGTTGATGAGGGGGGGAGGGGAAGGAGGACCCTCCTCAACCAAATTAAAACTGCCAATCCCTCCTCTCCCCCGCAAACCCCCCTAGTGACGTCATAAGGGGCGGGGCGTGTCTTTGCCCGCAGGCCCCGACCCGCTCCCCAACACCGCCCACTACCCAACGTGTCCCACCCTCAACCCCTTGAACCAATCGTCACAAAGCTCCTCCCCACATCCCTCTCCTGATTGGCTTGATCGGTTTGTGACTTCACAATGGGAGGGGGCAGGACGGAGAGCCGCTGGCCTTTATAAAGGGGGCAGGGCTAGGGGGTGGAGCTGCTCTGGGCCCCGCCCATTCCGCAGTCAGTGCCTCCGCTGGATCGGTGCTCGTTTTGCGGTGAAGGGAGAGGGAAGAGGTGTCGACGGGTGTGCCGGGCGCTGCTGGTGAGTCATGGTCGGAGGATCCCCTGGGGCTGCAGCGAGAGGAAGGAGCCGGGAGAGAGGCGGGAGAGAGAGAGAAGAGGCGCAAAGCCCGCCCGCCGCGGCCGCCCCGCTCGCCGCATCCTGAATTCCCGCTACATGGACGGCGGGGCTGGGTCGGACCGAGCGAAGCGGCGGCGGCGGCGGAGAGGGTGAGATCGTAACTTGTATTTTATCCCCCTCCTCCCCTAACCCCCCCCCCCGCCCCCCAATACCCTCCCCTAACCCCCCTCCTTCACTCTCCTCCAATACCCTCCCCTAACCCCCCTCCTTCACTCTCCTCCAGTACCCTCCCCTAACCTCCCCTCTTTCACTCTCCTCCAATACCCTCCCCTCCTTCACTCTCCTCCAATACCCACCCCTAACGCACCCCTCCTTTACTGTCCTCCAATACCCTCCCATAACCCATCCCTCCTTCACTCTGCTCCAATAGCCTCCCCTTACCCCCTCCTTCACTCTCCTCCAATACCCTCCCCTAACCTCCCCCCCTTCACTCTCCTCCAATACCCCACCCACCCACTGGATGTCTGTCCTGCAGGTGGAATCCATCCTGAATTCCCACTCCATGGAGGGGGGAGGGGTTGGGGGGGGTAGTGTGGGGAACTTGGGGAACTGCCCACGGGCACAACAGTCTTCGCCCAGGTAAGTGAAGAGTTTGATAAGGGTTGGGGGAGAGAGCGGGACAGTGGGATTAGTTTGGGATTGACAGGGCGATTGGATGAGAGAGAGCTGGGCGATGGGATGGGATGTGATATGAGAGAGAGCTGGGCGATGGGATGGGATGTGATATGAGAGAGAGCTGGGCGATGGGATGGGATGTGATATGAGAGAGAGCTGGGCGATGGGATGGGATGTGATATGAGAGAGAGCTGGGCGATGGGATGGGATGTGATATGAGAGAGAGCTGGGCGATGGGATGGGATGTGATATGAGAGAGAGCTGGGCGATGGGATGGGATGTGATATGAGAGAGAGCTGGGCGATGGGATGGGATGTGATATGAGAGAGAGCTGGGCGATGGGATGGGATGTGATATGAGAGAGAGCTGGGCGATGGGATGGGATGTGATATGAGAGAGAGCTGGGCGATGGGATGGGATGTGATATGAGAGAGAGCTGGGCGATGGGATGGGATGTGATATGAGAGAGAGCTGGGCGATGGGATGGGATGTGATATGAGAGAGAGCTGGGCGATGAGTTTGTGATTGATAAAGGGATATGGGGGGGAAGAGTGTGACTTTCTGAGGGATGTTGGGAACATTGGGGTAAATGGCTGGTCCGGTTCAGTTTCTGGCTAATGGTAACCCCCAGGATGTTGATAGTGGGGGTAGGGGGGTTACTGAGGTTTGTGGGGATTGGACACTGTGAAGCAGAGATTGAAATGGTGTTTGTGTCTCAACAGGGAGAGTCGGAAGGGCCGGGTACATCACTTCAGGAGCAGCCGTGTGTGATGGGAATCCCTTTGAACGTCATGGGACACTGGCTGTATTCTCGCTTGTTGGGGACGGTCATTGTCGGGCAAAAGGGAGAAGCCTGGGGAGAATGAGACAACACAGCCAAGACAGGCCGAATGGACCTCCCGCGCTGGAACCATCCTGTGATTTGGAGATCGCCATTCAGCCCATTCTGCCTGCGCCAGCTCGTTGCAGCCGCCGGACGCACGCCTCCCGCGGCCGCCGGACGCACGCCTCCCGCGGCCGCCGGACGCACGCCTCCCGCGGCCGCCGGACGCACGCCTCCCGCGGCCGCCGGACGCACGCCTCCCGCGGCCGCCGGACGCACGCCTCCCGCGGCCGCCGGACGCACGCCTCCCGCGGCCGCCGGACGCACGCCTCCCGCGGCCGCCGGACGCACGCCTCCCGCGGCCGCCGGACGCACGCCTCCCGCGGCCGCCGGACGCACGCCTCCCGCGGCCGCCGGACGCACGCCTCCCGCGGCCGCCGGACGCACGCCTCCCGCGGCCGCCGGACGCACGCCTCCCGCGGCCGCCGGACGCACGCCTCCCGCGGCCGCCGGACGCACGCCTCCCGCGGCCGCCGGACGCACGCCTCCCGCGGCCGCCGGACGCACGCCTCCCGCGGCCGCCGGACGCACGCCTCCCGCGGCCGCCGGACGCACGCCTCCCGCGGCCGCCGGACGCACGCCTCCCGCGGCCGCCGGACGCACGCCTCCCGCGGCCGCCGGACGCACGCCTCCCGCGGCCGCCGGACGCACGCCTCCCGCGGCCGCCGGACGCACGCCTCCCGCGGCCGCCGGACGCACGCCTCCCGCGGCCGCCGGACGCACGCCTCCCGCGGCCGCCGGACGCACGCCTCCCGCGGCCGCCGGACGCACGCCTCCCGCGGCCGCCGGACGCACGCCTCCCGCGGCCGCCGGACGCACGCCTCCCGCGGCCGCCGGACGCACGCCTCCCGCGGCCGCCGGACGCACGCCTCCCGCGGCCGCCGGACGCACGCCTCCCGCGGCCGCCGGACGCACGCCTCCCGCGGCCGCCGGACGCACGCCTCCCGCGGCCGCCGGACGCACGCCTCCCGCGGCCGCCGGACGCACGCCTCCCGCGGCCGCCGGACGCACGCCTCCCGCGGCCGCCGGACGCACGCCTCCCGCGGCCGCCGGACGCACGCCTCCCGCGGCCGCCGGACGCACGCCTCCAACTGGGTTGACTGGACAGACAGGGTTAAACGCGATTTCTCTTTCACTGAACCATCAGGACTCTGCCTGATTGCCTTGAATTTGTCCAAGTGCCTGCTAGAAGCTTAATAAACTTTTTCAACATGATCAATGTTATGCTGACTGGCTTGTGGTTTCTTGCTTTCTGTCTCCGCTCATTTCAATAAGGGACTTACACAGGAAAATGGTCAATCTAATGGAACCTGCCCCAAATCTAGATAACTTGAGAAAATTAAAAACAACGTGTTAACAGTCTCACGATCAACATCTTTTAAAACACTGCGATGAAGTCCATGAGCACCTGGGCACTTGTCAGCAAAACCCCAGTGAATGGCTCTCTCAAAAATACTGCTCACCACAGCACATCCTTAACAGCACATCCATAGCATGTCCCACACTCAGATACCATCTCCTCCCTCACTAACACACAATCCGTCCCAACCTCCGATACCAGCTCCTGCTTCACCAACAAACACCCTGTCCCACTCTCAGCTACCAGCCCCACCCTCACTAACACAGCCTGTCCCACTGTCAGATACCAGGTCCTCCCTCACTAAACACATAAAACTGTCCCAGTCTAAGATACAAGCTCCACCCTCAACAACACACAGCCTGTCCCACTCTCAAATACCAGCAACTTGCTCACTAACACACAGCCTGTTCCATATTCAGATACCAGCTCCCCCCTCACTAACACTCAGCCCATCCCACTCTCAGATACCAACTCCTCCCTCACTAACAAACACCGTGTCCGACTCTCAGATATCAGCTCCTCAATCACTAACATAGAGCACATTCCACTCTCAGATCCCAGGTCCTCCCTCACTAACACACAGCCTGTCCCACTCGCAGATACCAGCTCCTCTCACTAACACACAGTCTGTCCCACTCTCAGATACCAGATCCTCCCTCACTAACACGCAGGCTGTCCCAATCTCAGATGCCAACTCCTCAAACATTAACACAGAGCCCATTCCACTCTCAGATACCAGCTCCTATCTAACTATCACACAGCCTGTCTCTCTGACCCTGATACCATCTCCTTCCTCACTAACACACAGTCTATCCCAGTCTCAGATACCAGCTTCACCCTCACCAACACACAGCCCATCCCACTCTCAGATACCTGCTCCTCCCTCACGAACACCCAACCCGTCACAGACCCAGCTACCCGCTACTCCCTCACTAACACAAAGCCCGTCCCAACCTCCGATACCAGCTGCACCCTCATTAACAGTCTGTCCCACTCTCAGATACCAGCTCCACCCTCACTAACACCCAGCATGTCACAGACTCTGATACCAGCTACTCCCTCAGTAAAACAGCCCGTCCCAACCTCCGATACCAGCTCCTCACTCACTAACACACAGACTCTCCCACTGTGAGACAACATCTCTTTAATCACTAACACACAGACTCTCCCACTCTCAGATACCAGCTCCTCCCTCACCAACACGCAGCGTGTCACACACAGATACCACCTCCCTCATGAACACACAGCCTATCCCACTATCAGGTACCAGCTTCTCCTTCACTAAGAAACACCCTGTTCCACTCTCAGATACCAACACCTACCTCATTATTCCACAGCCTGACCCACTATCAGATTCCAGATACTCCCTCACTAACACACAGCCTGTCCCACTCTCAGTTACCAGCTCCTCCTTCACTAACAAACACCCTGTCCCAACCACATATACCAGCTCCTCCCTCACTAACACAGTGCCCGTTCCACTCTCAGATACCAGCTCCTCCCTCACTAACACAGTCTGTCCCACTCTCAGATACCAGCTCCGCCCACACTAACAAACAGCCTCTCCCACTGTCAGATACCAGCTCCTCCCTCACTATCACACAAGCTGTCCCACTCTCAGATACCAGCTCCACTCACTAACACAAAGCCCGTCCCACACTCAGATACCAGCTTCTCCAACACTAACAAACACCCTGTCCCAATCTCAGATACCAGCTACCTCCCTCACTAACACCCAGCCCGTCACACTCAGATACCAGCTCCTCCATCACTAACTCAGAGCCTGTCCCACTGTCAGATACCAGCTCCTCAATCACTAACACCCAGCTTGTCACACACCCAGATACCAGCTCCTCCCTCACTAACACAGAGCCCGTCTCAACCTGTGATACCAGCTCCTCCTTCACGAACAAACACCCTGTCCCAATCTCATATACCAGCCACACCCTCACCAACACACAGCCTGTCCCACTCTCAGATACCGGCTCCTCCCTCACCAATATACAGTCTGTCCGACTCTCAATACCAGCCCCGCCCTCCCCAGTGCACAGTCTGTCCCAATCTCAAATACCTGCTCCTCACTAAATAACACACAGCCCATCCCAATCTCAGATACCAGCTCCTTCGTCAATAATACCCAGCCCGTCCCTCACTCATACCAGCTCCTCACTCACTAACACACAGACTCTCCCACTGTGAGACACCATCTCTTTAATCACTAACACACAGACTCTCCCACTCTCAGATACCAGCTCCGCCCTCGCCCACACGCAGCATGTCACACTCAGATACCACCTCCCTCGTGAACACACAGCCTATCCCACTATCAGATACAAGCTTCTCCATCATTAACAAACACCCTGTCCCAATCTAAGATACCAGCTCCTCCCTCACTAACACACAGTCTGTCCCACTCTCAGATACCAGCTCCTCCCTCAATAATACTAAGCCCATCCCACACTCAGATACCAGCTCCTCCCTCACTAACACACAGACTCTCCCACTGTGAGACACCATCTCTTCAATCACTAACACACTGACTCTCCTACGCTCAGATACCAGATCCTCCCTCAGTTAAACACAGCCTGTCCCACTCTCAGATACCAACTTCTCCCTCACTAACACACAGCCTGTCCCACTCTCAGATACCAACTTCTCCCTCATTAAAACAAAGACTCCCCCACTGTGAGATAACTCCACCCTCACCAACACACAGCCCATCGCACACTCAGATACCAGCTCCTCCCTCATAAACACAGTCTGTCCCATTCTCAAATACCAGCTCCTCCCTCACCAGTACACAGTCTGTAACACTCTCAGATACCAGCTCCTCCCACACTAACACAGCCTGTCCCACTCTCAGATACTAACTCCTCCCTCACTAGCACAAAGTCTGTCCCACTCTCAGATACCAGCTCCTCCCTCACTAAAACAAAGAGTCCCCCACTGTGAGATACCAACTCCTCCCTCACTAATACGCAGCCTCTCCCACTCTCAGATACCAACACCTGCCTCACTAACACACAGCCTGTCCCACTCAAATACCAGCTCCTCACTAAATAACACACAGCCCGTCCCACACTCAGATACCAGCTCCTCCCTCACTAACACAGTCTGTCCCACTCTCAAATACCAGCTCCTCCCTCACCAGTACACAGTCTGTACCACTCTCAGATACCAGCTCCTCCCACACGAACACAGCCTGTCCCACTCTCAGATACTAACTCCTCCCTCACTAGCACAAAGTCTGTCCCACTCTCAGATACCAGCTCCTCCCTCACTAAAACAAAGAGTCCCCCACTGTGAGATACCAGCTCCTCCCTCACTAATACGCAGCCTCTCCCACTCTCAGATACCAACACCTGCCTCACTAACACACAGCCTGTCCCAATCAAATACCAGCTCCTCACTAAATAACACACAGCCCGTCCCACACTCAGATACCAGCTCCTCCCTCACTAACACACACTCTCCCATTGTGAGACACCATCTCTTCAATCACTAACACACAGACTCTCCTACGCTCAGATACCTGCTCCTCCCTCACTAACACACAGCCTGTCCCACTCTCAGATACCATCTCCTCCCTCACTAACACACAGCCCTACCCACTCTCAGATGCCAGCTCCCCCCACAGTAACACCCATCCCGTCACACACTCACATACCAGCTCCTCCCTCACTAACACACAGTCCGTTCCACTCAGAAACCAGCTCCTCAATTAGCAACACACAGCCCGTCCCACTCTCAGTTACCAGCTACTCCCTGACTAACACAAAGCCTCTTTCTCTCCCCCTGATACCAGCTCCTCCCTCACCAATACACAGTCTGTCCCACTCTCAGATAGCAGCTCCTCCCTCACTAACACACACTCGGTCCCACTCCCAAATACCAGCTCCTCAATCACTTACACACAGCCCTTCCCACGCAGAAACCTGCTCCTCCCTCATTAACACACAGCCCTACCCACTCACAGATACCAGCTCCTCCCTTACTAACAAACAGCCCGTCCAACTCAGAAACCAACTCCTCACTGTGCAACACACAGCCTGTCGCACACTCAGATATCAGCTCCTCTTTCAATAACAATCACCCTGTTCCATTCTCAGTTACCTGCTCCTCCCTCATTAACACACAGCCTGTCCCACTCTCAGATACAATCTCCTCCCTCATTAAAACACAGCCCATTCCACTGTCAGATACCACCTCCTCCCTCACTACTACACAGCCCATCCCACTCTCAGATAGCACCTCCTCCCTCACTAACACAGAGCCTGTCCCACTGTCAGATACATATTCCTCCCTCACTAACACACTGCCTGTCCGACTCTCAGAGATAGCAGTTCCTCCCACACTATAACACAACAGTCCCTATCTCAGATACCAGCTTCTCCCTCACAAAGACACAGCCAGTCGCACTCTTAGACACCAGCTCCTCACTCACTAACACACAGCCTGTCCAAATCTCATATACCAGATCCTCCCTCACTAATACACTGCCTGTCACACTCTCAGATACCAATTCCTCGCTCAATAAACACAGACCCTGTCCCATTCTCAGATACCTGCTCTTCCCTCACTAACAAACAACCTGTCCCAATCTCAGCTACGCCCTCCTCCCTCACTAACACACAGCCTGTCCCACTCTCAGATACCAGCACCTTCCTCACTAAAACACAGCCTTTCCTACTCTCAGGTTACAATTCATCCCTCACTAACACACAGGCTGTCACACTCCCAGATACCAGCTCGTCAAACACTAACAAACAGCCTGTCCCGCTCTCAGATACCAGCTCCTCCCTCACTAACACACAGCCTGTTCTACTCTCAGATTCGACTTCATCCCTCACTAACACACAGACTCTCCCACACTCAGATATCAGCTCCTCCCTCACGAACACACACCCTGTCCCACTCTCAGATACCAGCTCCTCCTACACTAACAAACAGCATGTCCCACTCTGATACCAGCTCCTCCCTCACTAACAAACAGCCTGTCCCACTCTCAGATAACACCTCCTCCCTCACTAACACACAGCCTGTCCCACTCTCAGATATCAGCTCCTCCCTCAGTAACAAACAGCCTGTCCTACTCTCAGATAACACCTCCTCCCTCACTAACACACAGCCTGTACCACATTCAGATAGCAGCTCCTCCCTCACTAACACACAGCCTATCCTAATCTCTGATACCAGCTCCTCCCTCACTAATGCACAGCCTATCCCACTCTCTGATACCAGCTCCTCCCTCCCTATCATACAGCCTGTCTCTCTGCTCCTGATACTAGCTCCTCCCTCACCAATATACAGTCTATCCCACACTCAGATACCAGCTCCTCCCTCACTAACACAGAGCCCCTCCCAACCTCCGATAACAGCTCCTCCTTCACTAACAAACACCCTATTCCACTCTCAGATACAAGCTCCTCCTTCACGAACACAGCCTGTCCCGCTCTCAGATACCAGCTCCTTCCTCACTAAACAAAAGCCCGTCCCACTCTCAGATACCACCTACTCCCTATCACACAGCCCATCCCACAAGCAAATACCTGCTACACCCTCACTAACACACAGCCCGTCCACTCTCAGATACCACCACCTTACTCACTAATGCACAATCTGTGCCATGCTCAGATACCAGCTTCTCCCTTACTAACACACAGCCCTTCCCACTCAGAAACCAGCTCCTCACTTAGCAACACACAGCCCCTCCCACTCTCAGATGCTATCTCCTCCATGATTAAAACACAGCCAGTCCCACTCTTAGATATCAGCTCCTCGCTCAATAACACACAGCCTGTCCCAATCTCAGATACCAACGCCTCCCTCACTAACACACAGACTGACTATCCCCCCGATGACAGCTCCTCCCTCACCAATACACAGTCTATCCCACTCTCAGATACCAGCTCCTCCCACACGAACAAACAGCCTGTCCTACTCTCAGATAGCAGCTCCTTCCTCAATAACACACAGCCTGTCACACTCTCAGATAACAGATCCTCCCTCACTAACACAAAGCCCGACCCAACCTCCAATACCAGCTCCTCCTTCACTAACAAACAGTCTGCCCCACTCTCAAATACCAGCTGCTCCCTCACTAACACACAGCCTGTCCCACTCTCAGATACAAGCTCCTCCCTCATTAAAACACAGCCCATTCCACTGTCAGATACCAGCTCTCCCTCAGTAACACACAGCCTGGCTCTCTCCCCTTGATACCACCTCCTCCCTCACTAACACACAGCCCGTCGCACTCTCAGATACCAGCTCCACCCTCACTAACACACAGCCCATCCGACTCTCAGATAGCAGCTCCTCCCTCACCAACACACAGCCTGTCCCACTCAGATACCAACTACTCCCTCACTAACTCATCCTTTCCCACTCTCAGGTAGCAGCAACTCCCTCACTAACTCAGCCTGTCCCTCTCTCAGATACCAGCTCCTCCCTCACTAACACACCGTCTGTCCCACTCTTTGATACCAGCTCCTCCCTCACTAACACACAGTCTGTGCACTCTCAAATCCCAGATCATCCCTAACACACAGCCTGGCCCACTATCAGATACCAGCTACTCACTAACCCACAGCCTGTCCTATATTCAGATACCAACTCGTCCCTCACTAACACACTGTCCCACTCTGAGATACCAGCTCCTTCCTTAGTAACACACAGCCTGTCCCAGTCTCAGATAGCAGCTCCTCCCTCACTAACACTCAGACAGTCCCACTCTCAGAAACCAGCTCCGCCATCATTAACACACAGCCTGTCCCACTCTCAGATACCAGCCCCTCGCTCACTAACACAGCCTGTCCCACTCTCAGATTCCACCTCATCCCTCAATAAAACACAGCCTGTCCCAGTCTCAGATTCCACCTCATCCCTCAATAACACACAGCTTGTCCCACTCAGATAACAGCACCTCACTTACTAACACAGAGGTTGTCCCACTCTCAGATAACAGCACCTCGCTCACTAACACACAGTCTGTCCCAATCTCAGATACCAGCTACTCACTCACTAACAGAGCATGTCTCACTCTCATACCAACTCCTCCCTCACTGACACACAGCCTGTCCCATTCTCAGAAAGCAGCTCCTCCCTCACGAACACACAGACTCTCCAACTGTCAGATACTAGCTCCTCCCTCACTAACAAACAGCCTGTCCCACTCTCAGATACCAGGTCCTCCCTCACTAACACACAGCCTGTCCCACTCTCAGATAACAGCTCCTCCCTCACTAACACACAGTCTGTCCCAATCTCAGTTAGGAGCTCCTCCCTCACTAACAGACAGCCTATTCGACTCTCAGATGCTGGGTCCTCCCTCAATAACACAGCCTGACCCCCTCTCAGATACCAGCTCCCCCCTCACTAACACACAGCTCATCCCACTGTCAGATACCAGCTCCCCCCTCACTAACACACAGCCTGTCCCACACTCAGATAACAGCAGCTCCCTCATTATCACACAGTCTGTCCACTCTCAGATACCAGATCCTCCTTAACACACAGCCTGTCAAACTCTCAGATACCAGCTCCTCACTAACCCACAGCCTCTCCTAAACTCAAATACCAACTCGTCCCTCACTAACACACACCTTCTCCCAGTCTGAGATACCAGCTCCTCCCTCACCAACACGCAGCCTGTCCAACTCTCAGACAGCAGCTCCTCCCTCACTAACAAACAGACTGTCAGATACTAACTCATCCCTCACTAACACACAGCCTGTCTCACTCTCAGATACCGCCAACTCCCTCACTAACACACAGCCTGTCCCACTCTCAGATATCCGCTCCACACTCAATAACAAACAGCCTGTCCCAATCTCCGGTAGCAGCTCCTCCCTCAGTAACACACAGCTAGTCCCACTCTCAGATACCTGTCCCTCGCTCACTTACACACGGCATTTCCCACTCTCAGATACCAGCTCCTCCCTCACTAACACAGAGCCTATCCCACCATCAGATACCAGCTCCTCCATCACTAACAGAAAAGCTGTTCCAGTCTCAGATACCAGCAGCTCCCTTATTAAAACACAGCCTGTCCCACTCTCAGATACCGCCAACTCCCTCACTAACACACAGCCTGTCCCACTCTCAGATATCCGCTCCACACTCAATAACAAACAGCCGGTCCCAATCTCCGGTACCAGCTCCTCCCTCAGTAACACACAGCTAGTCCCACTCTCAGATACTTGTCCCTCGTTCACTTACAGACGGCATTTCCCATTCTCAGATACCAGCTCCTCCATCAGTAACAGAATAGCTGTTCCAATCTCAGATACCAGCACCTTCCTCACTAACACACAGCCTGTCCTACTCTCAGATTCCACCTCATCCCTCACTAACACACAGCCTGTCCCAATCTCAGATAGCAGCTCCTCACTAACACGTAGCTTGTCCCACTCTCAAATAAAAGCACCTCCCTCACTAACACACAGCCTGTCCCTCTCTCAGATACCAGCTCCTCCCTCACTAACACACAGCCTGTCCCACTCTCAGATACCAGCTCCTCCCTCACTAATACACAGCCTGTCCCACTCTCGGATAAAAGCACATCCATCAATAATACACAGCCTGTCCCAGTCTCAGATAACAGTACCGCACTCACTAACACACAGCCTGTCTCAATTTTTGCTATCAGCTCGTCCCTCATTAAAACACAGCCCATTCCACTCTCATAACAGCTCCTCCCTCACTAATACACAGCCCATCCCACTCTCAGATACCAGCTCCTCCATCATTAACACACAGCGCGTTCCACACTCAGATACCAGCTCCACACTCACTAATAAACAGCCTGTCCAATTCTCCGATACCAGCTCCTCCCTCACGAACACAGAGCTAGTCCCATTCTCAGATACCAGCGCCTCCCTCACTAACACACAGCCTATCCCACTATCAGATACCAACTCCTCCCTCACTAACACACAGCCTATCCCACTATCAGATACCAACTCCTCCCTCACTAACAAAAAAGCTGTTCCAGTCTCAGATACGAGCACCTTCCTCACTAACACACAGCCTGTCCTACTCTCAGATACCTCTTCATCCCTCACTATCAGACAGCCTGTCCCACTCTCAGATTCCAGCTCCTCCCTAACACACAGCTTGTCCCACTCACAGATAACAGCACCTGCCTCACTAGCACACAGCCTGAACCACACTCAGATACCAGTTCCTCCCTCACTAACACAGACTGTCCCACTCTCAGATACAAGCTCCTCCCTCACTAACACACAGCCTGTCCCACTCTCAGATGCCAGCTCCTCACTCACTAACACACAGCATGACCCAATCTCAGATATCAGCACCTCCCTCACTAATACACAGCCTGAACCACACTCAGATAGCAGCTCCTCCCTCACTAACACACAGCCTGTCCCACTCTGATATAAGCTCCTCCCTCACTAACAAACAGCCTGTCCGATTCTCAGATACCAGCCACTCTCTCACTAACACACAGCCTGTTCCACACTCAGATACAGCTCCATCCCTCACTAACACCCTGTCCCACTCTCAGATATCAGCTCCTCCCTCACCATCAAACAGCCTGTCCCACTCTCAGCCACCAGCTACTCCCTCACTAACACAGAGCCTGTCCCACTGTCAGATACCATCTCCACCCTCACTTAAACACAGCCTGTTATACTCTCAGATTCCACTTCATCCCAAAGTATCATACAGCCTGTCCCACTCTCAGATACCAGCTCCTCCCTCACCAACACACCGACTGTCCAACTGTCAGAAACTAGCTTCTCCCTCACGAACACACACCCTGTCCCACTCTCAGATACCAGCTCCTCCCTCACTAACACACAGGCTGTCTGATTCTCAGATAGCAGCTTCTCCCTCACTAACACACAGACTGTCTGATTCTCAGATATCAGCTCCTCCCTCACTAACACACAGCCTATCCCACTCTCTGATACCAGCTCCTCCCTCACTAATGCACAGCCTGTGCCAATCTCAGATAACAGTTCGTCCCTCACTATCACACAGCCTGTCTCTCTGCCCCGATACCAGTTCCTCCCTCACTAACACAGAGCCCCTCCCAACATCCGATAACAGCTCCTCCTTCACTAACACACTGTTCCACTCTCAGATACAAGTTCCTCCTTCACTAACACACAGCCTGTACTGCTCTCAGATACCAGCTCCTCCCTCACTAACCAATAACCCATCGCACTCTCAGATACCACCTACTCCCTATCACACAGCCATTCCCACAATCAAATACCTGCTACTCCCTCACTAACAAACAGCCTGTCCCATTCTCAGTTACCAGCTCCTACCTCACTAACACACAGCCTGTCCGACTCTCAAATAGCAGCTCCTCCCTCATTCACACAGAGCCAGTCCCACTCTCTGATACCAGCTCCTCCCTCACTAACACACAGCCTGTCCCACTCAGATACCAGCTCCTCCCTCACTAACACAGTCTGTCCGAACCTCAAATAGCAGCTCCTCCCTCATTAACACAGAGCCAGTCCCACTCTCTGATACAAGATCCTCCCCAAATAACACACACCTGTCCCACTCTCAGATACCAGCTCCTCCCTCACTAACACACAGTCTGTCCGAACCTCAGAATGCAGCTCCTCCCTCACTAACAAACTGCCTGTCCCACTCGCAGATATCATCTCCTCCCTCACTAATACACAGCCTGTCCCACTCTCAGATATCAGCTCCTCCCTCAGTAACAAACAGCCTGTCCTACTCTCAGATAACACCTCCTCCCTCACTAACCCACAGCTTGTACCACACTCAGATAGCAGCTCCTCCCTCACTAACACACAGCCTATCCTAATCTCTGATAGCAGCTCGTCCCTCACTAATGCACAGCCTATCCCACTCTGATATCAGCTCCTCCCTCACTAATACACAGCCTGTCCCACTCTCAGATACCAGCTCCTCCCTCAATAACAAACAGCCTGTCCTACTCTCAGATAACACCTCCTCCCTCACTAACACACAGCCTATCCTAATCTCAGATACCAGCTCCTCCCTCACTAACACAGAGCCTATCCCACTCTCTGATACCAGCTCCTCCCTCACTAATGCACAGCCTGTCCCAATCTCAGATACCAGCACTTCCCTCACTATCACACAGCCTCCCTGCTCCTGATACCAGCTCCTCCCTCACCAATATACAGTCTATCCCACACTCAGATACCAGCTCCTCCCTCACTAACACAGAGTCCCTCCCAACCTCTGATAACAGCTCCTCCTTCACTAACAAACACCCTATTCCACTCTCAGATACAAGCTCCTCCTTCACGAACACACAGCCTGTCCCGCTCTCAGATACCAGCTCCTTCCTCACTAAACAATAGCCCGTCCCAGTCTCAGATACCACCTACTCCCTATCACACAGCCCATCCCACAATCAAATACCTGCTACACCCTCACTAACATACAGCCCGTCCAACTCTCAGATACTACCACCTCCCTCACTAATGCACAATCTGTGCCATGCTCAGATACCAGCTTCTCCCTCACTAACACACAGCCCTTCCCACTCAGAAACCAGCTCCTCACTTAGCAACACACAGCACCTCCCATTCTCAGATGCCATCTCCTCCATGTTTAAAACACAGCCAGTCCCACTCTTAGATATCAGCTCCTCGCTCAATAACACACAGCCTGTCCCAATCTCAGATACCAACGCCTCCCTCACTAACACACAGACTGACTATCCCCCCGATAACAGCTCCTCCCTCACCAATACACAGTCTATCCCACTCTCAGATACCAGCTCCTCCCACACTAACAAACAGCCTGTCCCACTCTCAGATAGCAGCTCCTCCCTCACTAACACACAGCCTGTCCCACTCTCTGATACCAGCTCCTCCCTCACTAATACACAGCCTGTCCCAAACTCAGATACCAGCTCTTCCCTCACTATCACACAGCCTGTCTCTCTGCCGCTGACACCAGCTCCTCCCTCACTAACACACAGCCCTTCCCACTCAGAAACCAGATCCTCACTTAGCAACACACAGCCCCTCCCACTCTCAGATGCCATTTCCTCCATGATTAAAACACAGTCAGGCCCACTCTTAGATATCAGCTCCTCGCTCACTAACACACAGTCTGTCCCACTCTCAGATACCAACTCCTCCCTCACTAACACACCGACTGTCCAACTGTCAGAAACTAGCTTCTCCCTCACGAACACACACCCTGTCCCACTCTGAGATACCAGCTCCTCCCTCACTAACACACAGGCTGTCTGATTCTCAGATACCAGCTCCTCCCTCACTAACACACAGCCTATCCCACTCTCTGATACCAGCTACTCCCTCACTAACACACAGCCTATCCCACTCTCTGATACCAGCTCCTCCCTCACTAATGCACAGCCTGTCCCAATCTCAGATACCAGTTCGTCCCTCACTATCACACAGCCTGTCTCTCTGCCCCTGATACCAGCTCCTCGCTCACTAACACAGAGCCCCTCCCAACATCCGATAACAGCTCCTCCTTCACTAACAAACACCCTGTTCCACTCTCAGACACAAGTTCCTCCTTCACTAACACACAGTCTGTCCTGCTCTCAGATACCAGCTCCTCCCTCACTAACTAATAACTCATCCCACTCTCAGATACCACCTACTCCCTATCACACAGCCATTCCCACAATCAAATACCTGCTACTCCCTCACGAACAAACAGCCTTTCCCATTCTCAGTTACCAGCTCCTACCTCACTAACACACAGCCTGTCCGACTCTCAAATAGCAAATCCTCCCTCACTAACACACAGCCTGTCCGACTCTCAAATAGCAGCTCCTCCCTCACTAACACACAGCCTATCCCACTCTCAGATACCAGCTCCTCCCTCACTAACACACAGCCTGTCCCACTCTCAGATACCAGCTCCTCCCTCACTAACACAGTCTGTCCGAACCTCTAATAGCAGCTCCTCCCTCATTAACACAGAGCCAGTCCCACTCTCTGATACAAGATCCTCCCCAAATAACACACACCTGTCCCACTCTCAGATACCAGCTCCTCCCTCACTAACACACAGCCTGTCCCACTCTCAGATACCAGCTCCTCCCTCAGTAACAAACAGCCTGTCCTACTCTCAGATAACACCTCCTCCCTCACTAACACAGAGCCTGTACCACACTCAGATACCAGCTCCTCCATCACTAATACACAGCCTATCCTGATCTCTGATACCAGCTCGTCCCTCACTAATGCACAGCCTGTCCCACTCTCTGATACCAGCTCCTCCCACACTAACAAACAGCATGTCCTACTCTCAGATAGCAGCTCCTCCCTCAATAACACACAGCCTGTCACTCTCAGATAACAGATCCTCCCTCACTAACACAAAGCCCGACCCAACCTCCGATAACAGCTCCTTTTTCACAAACACAGTCTGCCCCACTCTCAAATACCAGCTGCTCCCTCACTAACAGAGTCTGTGCCATGCACAGATAGCAGTTCCACCTTCACCAACACACAGCCTGTCACTCTCAGATGCCAGCTCCTCCCTCACTAACACATAGCCTGTCCCACTTTCAGAAACCAACTAATCCCTCACTAACACACAGCCTGTCCCACTCTCAGAAACGAGCTCCTCCCTCACTAACACACAGCCTGTCCCACTCTCAGATACAAGATCCTCCCTCACTATCACACAGCCTGTCCCACTCTCAGATAGCAGCTCCTCCCTCATTAACACACAGCCTGTCGCACTCTCAGATACCAGCTCCTCCCTCACTTACACACAGTCTGTCCGAATCTCAGATATCAGCTCCTCCCACACTAACACAGCCTGTCACACTCTCAGATAACAGATCCTCCCTCACTAATACAAAGCCCGACCCAACCTCCGATACCAGCTCCTTTGTCACTAACACACAGTCTGTCCCACTCTCAAATACCAGCTGCTCCCTCACTAACACACAGCCTGTGCCATGCACAGATAGCAGCTCTTCCTTCACCAACGCACAGCCTGTCCCACTCTCAGATACCAGCTCCTCCCTCACTAACACAAAGCCTGTCCCACTCTCAGATACAAGATCATCCCTCACTAACACAAAGCCTGTCCCACTCTCAGATACAAGATCATCCCTCACTAACAAAGAGCCTGTCCCATTCTCAGATACCAGCTCCTCCCTCACTAACAAACAGCATGTCCCGTTCTCAGATACAAGCTCCTCCCTCACTAACACACAACCTGTCCCACTCTCATATAGCAGCTCCTCCCTCATCAACACACAGCCTGTCACACTTTCAGATACCAGCTCCTCCCTCACTAACACACAGCCTGTCCCACTCTCAGATACCAGCTCCTCCCTCACTAACTCACAGCCTGTCCCACTCTCAGATACCAGCTCCTCCCTCACTAACACACAGCCTGTCCCACTCTCAGGTACCAGCTCCTCCCTAACACACACCCTGTCGCACTCTCAGATATCAGCTGCTCCCTCACTAACACACACCCTGTCCCACTCTCAGATACCAGCTCCTCCTACACTAACAAACAGCCTGTCCCACTCTCAGATACCAGCTCCTCCCTCTCTAACAAACAGCCTGTCCCATTCTCAGATAACACCTCCTCCCTCACTAACACACAGCCTGTCCCACTCTCAGATACCAGCTCTTCCCTCACTAACACACAGCCTGTCCCACTCTCAGGTACCAGCTCCTCCCTAACACACACCCTGTCGCTTTCGCAGATATCAGCTACTCCCTCACTAACACACACCCTGTCCCACTCTCAGATACCAGCTCCTCCTACACTAACAAACAGCATGTCCCACTCTCAGATACCAGCTCCTCCCTCTCTAACAAACAGCCTGTCCCATTCTCAAATAACACCTCCTCCGTCACTAACACACAGCCTGTCCCACTGTCAGATAGCAGCTCCTCCCTCACTAACACACAGCCTGTCCCACTCTCAGATACCAGCTCCTCCCTCACTAACACACAGCCTGTCCCACTCTCAGATACCAGCTCCTCCCTCACGAACACACAGCCTGTCCCACTCTCAGATACCAGCTCCTTCCTCACTAAACAATAGCCCGTCCCACTCTCAGATACCACCTACTCCCTATCACACAGCCATTCCCACAATCAAATACCTGCTATACCCTCACTAACACACAGCCCGTCCCACTCTCAGATACCAGCTCCTCCCTCACTAACACACAGCCTGTCCCACTCTCAGATACCAGCTCCTTCCTCACTAAACAATAGCCCGTCCCACTCTCAGATACCACCTACTCCCTATCACACAGCCATTCCCACAATCAAATACCTGCTACACTCTCACTAACACACAGCCTGTCCAATCTCAGATACTACCACCTCCCTCACTAATGCACAATCTGTGCCACGCATGAATACCAGCTTCTCCATTACTAACACACAGCCCTTCCCACTCAGAAACCAGCTCCTCACTTAGCAACACACAGCCCCTCCCACTCTCAGATGCTATCTCCTCCATGATTAAAACACAGCCAGTCCCACTCTTAGATATCAGCTCCTCGCTCAATAACACACAGCCTGTCCCAATCTCAGATACCAACGCCTCCCTCACTAACACACAGACTGACTATCCCCCCGATAACAGCTCCTCCCTCACCAATACACAGTCGAAGGGTCATGAAGACTCGAAACGTCAACTCTTTTCTTCTCCGCCGATGCTGCCAGACCTGCTGAGTTTTTCCAGGTAATTCTGTTTTTGTTTTGGATTTCCAGCATCCGCAGTTTTCTTTGTTTTTATACACAGTCTATCCCACTCTCAGATACCAGCTCCTCCCACACTAACACACAGCCTGTCCCACTTTCAGAAACCAACTACTCCCTCACTAACACAAAGCCTGTCCCACTCTCAGATACCAGCTCCTCCCTCACTAACACACAGCCCGTCCCATTCTCAGATAGCAGCTCCTCCCTCATTAACACACAGCCTGTCACACTCTCAGATAACAGATCCTCCCTCACTAATACAAAACCCGACCCAACCTCCGATACCAGCTCCTTTGTCACTAACACACAGTCTGTCCCACTCTCAAATACCAGCTGCTCCCTCACTAACACACAGCCTGTGCCATGCACAGATAGCAGCTCCTCCTTCACCAACACACAGCCTGTCCCACTCTCAGATACCAGCTCCTCCCTCACTAACACACAGCCTGTCCCACTCTCAGATCCCAGCTCCTCCCTCATTAACACACAGCCTGTCCCACTCTCAGATACCAGCTCCTCCCTCACTAACACACAGCCTGTCCCACTCTCAGATACCAGCTCCTCCCTCAGTAACAAACAGCCTGTCCTACTCTCAGATAACACCTCCTCCCTCACTAACACAGAGCCTGTACCACACTCAGATACCAGCTCCTCCATCACTAATACACAGCCTATCCTGATCTCTGATACCAGCTCGTCCCTCACTAATGCACAGCCTGTCCCACTCTCTGATAGCAGCTCCTCCCACACTAACAAACAGCATGTCCTACTCTCAGATAGCAGCTCCTCCCTCAATAACACACAGCCTGTCACTCTCAGATAACAGATCCTCCCTCACTAACACAAAGCCCGACCCAACCTCCGATACCAGCTCCTTTTTCACAAACACACAGTCTGCCCCACTCTCAAATACCAGCTGCTCCCTCACTAACACAGAGTCTGTGCCATGCACAGATAGCAGTTCCACCTTCACCAACACACAGCCTGTCACTCTCAGATGCCAGCTCCTCCCTCACTAACACATAGCCTGTCCCACTTTCAGAAACCAACTAATCCCTCACTAACACACAGCCTGTCCCACTCTCAGAAACGAGCTCCTCCCTCACTAACACACAGCCTGTCCCACTCTCAGATAACAGATCCTCCCTCACTATCACACAGCCTGTCCCACTCTCAGATAGCAGCTCCTCCCTCATTAACACACAGCCTGTCGCACTCTCAGATACCAGCTCCTCCCTCACTTACACACAGTCTGTCCGAATCTCAGATATCAGCTCCTCCCACACTAACACAGCCTGTCACACTCTCAGATAACAGATCCTCCCTCACTAATACAAAGCCCGACCCAACCTCCGATACCAGCTCCTTTGTCACTAACACACAGTCTGTCCCACTCTCAAATACCAGCTGCTCCCTCACTAACACACAGCCTGTGCCATGCACAGATAGCAGCTCTTCCTTCACCAACGCACAGCCTGTCCCACTCTCAGATACCATCTCCTTCCTCACTAACACACAGCCTGTCCCACTCTCAGATACCAGCTCCTCCCTCACTAACACAAAGCCTGTCCCACTCTCAGATACAAGATCATCCCTCACTAACAAAGAGCCTGTCCCATTCTCAGATACCAGCTCCTCCCTCACTAACAAACAGCATGTCCCGTTCTCAGATACAAGCTCCTCCCTCACTAACACACAACCTGTCCCACTCTCATATAGCAGCTCCTCCCTCATCAACACACAGCCTGTCACACTTTCAGATACCAGCTCCTCCCTCACTAACACACAGCCTGTCCCACTCTCAGATACCAGCTCCTCCCTCACTAACTCACAGCCTGTCCCACTCTCAGATACCAGCTCCTCCCTCACTAACACACAGCCTGTCCCACTCTCAGGTACCAGCTCCTCCCTAACACACACCCTGTCGCACTCTCAGATATCAGCTGCTCCCTCACTAACACACACCCTGTCCCACTCTCAGATACCAGCTCCTCCTACACTAACAAACAGCCTGTCCCACTCTCAGATACCAGCTCCTCCCTCACTAACACACAGCCTGTCCCACTCTCAGATACCAGCTCCTCCCTCACTAATACACAGCCTGTCCCACTCTCAGGTACCAGCTCCTCCCTAACACAAACCCTGTCCCACTCTCAGATACCAGCTCCTCCTACACTAACAAACAGCATGTCCCACTCTCAGATACAAGCTCCTCCCTCATTAAAACACAGCCCATTCCACTGTCAGATACCAGCTCCTCCCTCAATAACACACAGCGAACTCTTTCCCCCAATACCACCTCCTCCCTCACTAACACACAGCATGTCCCAGACCGAGATACCATCTCCTCCCTCACTAACACACAGCCTGTCTCACTCTCAGATACCAGCTCCTCCCTCACTAACACACAGCCTGTCCCACTGTCAGATACCATCTCCTCCCTCACTAAAAGAGAGCCTGTCCCACCCTCAGATACCAGCTCCTCCCTCACCGACACACAGCCTGTCCCAGACAGATACCAACTACTCCTTCACTAACTCAGCCTGTCCCACTCTCAGGTACAAGCAGCTCCATCACTAACTCTTCCTGTCCCACTCTCAGGTACAAGCAGCTCCATCACTAACTCTTCCTGTCCCACTCTCAGGTACCAGCTCCTCCCTCACTAACACACAGCCCGTCCGACTCTCAGATAGCAGCTCCTCCCTCACCAACACACAGCCTGTCCCACTCAGATACCAACTACTCCCTCACTAACTCATCCTTTCCCACTCTCAGGTAACAGCACCTCCCTCACTAACTCAGCCTGTCCCTCTCTGATACCACACCTCCCTCACTAACATACAGACTGTCCCACTCTCAGATACCAGCTCCTCCCTCACTAACATACAGACTGTCCCACTCTCAGATACCAGCTCCGCCCTCAATAACACAAAGCCTGAACCCAGTCACAGATACCAGCTCCTCCCTCACTAACACACAGCCTGTCCCACTCTCAGATACCAGCTCCTCCCTCACTAACACACCGTCTGTCCCACTCTTTGATACCAGCTCCTCCCTCACTAACACACAGTCTGTCCACTCTCAAATCCCAGATCATCCCTAACACACAGCCTGGCCCACTATCAGATACCAGCTACTCACTAACCCACAGCCATTCCTATATTCAGATACCAACTCGTCCCTCACTAACACACGTCCTGTCCCACTCTGAGATACCAGCTCCTTCCTTAGTAACCTACAGCCTGTCCCAGTCTCCGATACCAACTCCACCCTCACTAACACAGAGCCTGTCTGACTCTCAGATAGCAGCTCCTCCCTCACTAACAAACAGACTGTCAGATACTAACTCCTCCCTCACTAACATTCAGACAGTCCCACTCTCAGATACCAGCTCCTCCCTCATTAACACACAGCCTGTCCCACTCTCAGATACCGCCAACTCCCTCACTAACACACAGCCTGTCCCACTCTCAGATATCCGCTCCACACTCAATAACAAATAGCCTGTCCCAATCTCCGATACCAGCTCCTCCCTCAGTAACACACAGCTAGTCCCACTCTCAGATACCTGTCCCTCGCTCACTTACACACGGCATTTCCCACTCTCAGATACCAGCTCCTCCATCACTAACAGAATAGCTGTTCCAATCTCAGATACCAGCACGTTCCTCACTAAAACACAGCCTATCCTACTTTCAGATTCCACCTCATCCCTCACTAACACACAGCCTGTGCCAATCTCAGATACCAGCTACTCACTAACATAGAGCATGTCTCACTCTCAGATACCAGCTCCTCCCTCACGAACACACAGACTCTCCAACTGTCAGATACTAGCTCCTCCCTCACTAACAAACAGCCTTCCCACTCTCAGATACCACTCCTCCCTCACTAACACACAGCCTGTCCCACTCTTAGATATCAGCTCCTCCATCACTAACAAACAGCCTGTCCCAATTTCAGATACCAGTTCCTCCCTCACTAAAACACAGCCTGTTATACTCTCAGATTCCACTTCATCCCAAAGTAACATACAGCTGTCCCACTCTCAGATACCAGCTCCTCCCTCACTAACACACCGACTGTCCAACTGTCAGAAACTAGCTTCTCCCTCACGAACACACACCCTGTCCCACTCTCAGATACCAGCTCCTCCCTCACTAACACACAGTCTGTCTGATTCTCAGATAGCAGCTTCTCCCTCACTAACACACAGCCTGTCTGATTCTCAGATACCAGCTCCTCCCTCACTAACACACAGCCTATCCCACTCTCTGATACCAGCTCCTCCCTCACTAATGCACAGCCTTTCCAATCTCAGATACCAGTTCGTCCCTCACTATCACACAGCCTGTCTCTCTGCCCCTGATACCAGCTCCTCCCTCACTAACACAGGGCCCCTCCCAACATCCGATAACAGCTCCTCCTTCACTAACAAACACCCTGTTCCACTCTCAGATACAAGTTCCTCCTTCACTAACACACAGCCTGTCCCACTCTCATAGTCTGTCCGAACCTCAAATAGCAGCTCCTCCCTCATTAACTCAGAGCCAGTCCCAGTCTCTGATACAAGATCCTCCCCAAATAACACACACCTGTCCCACTCTCAGATAGCAGCTCCTCCCTCACTAACACACACTGTCCGAACCTCAGATATCAGCTCCTCCCTCACTAACACACAGTCTGTCCGAACCTCAGATATCAGCTCCTCCCTCACTAACACACACTGTCCGAACCTCAGATATCAGCTCCTCCCTCACTAACACACAGTCTGTCCGAACCTCAGATATCAGCTCCTCCCTCACTAACACACACTGTCCGAACCTCAGATATCAGCTCCTCCCTCACTAACAGACAGACTGAGCAACTGTCAGAAACTAGCTCCTCCCTCACTAACACAAACCCTGTCCCACTGTCAGATACCAGCTCCTCCCTCACTAACACACAGCCTGTCCCACTCTCAGATACCAGCTCCTCCCTCACTAACACACAGCCTGTCCCACTCTCAGATACCAGCTCCTCCCTCAGTAACAAACAGCCTGTCCCACTCTCAGATAACACCTCCTCCCTCACTAACACAGAGCCTATCCCACTATCAGATACCAGCTCCTCCATCACTAACAGAAAAGCTGTTCCAGTCTCAGATACCAGCAGCTCCCTCACTAAAACACAGCCTGTCCCACTCTCAGATACCGCCAACTCCCTCACTAACACACAGCCTGTCCCACTCTCAGATATCCGCTCCACACTCAATAACAAACAGCCGGTCCCAAACTCCGGTACCAGCTCCTCCCTCAGTAACACACAGCTAGTCCCACTCTCAGATACCTGTCCCTCGCTCACTTACAGACGGCATTTCCCATTCTCAGATACCAGCTCCTCCCTCACTAACACAGTGCCTATCGCACTATCAGATACCAGCTCCTCCATCACTAACAGAATAGCTGTTCCAATCTCAGATACCAGCACCTTCCTCACTAACACACAGCCTGTCCTACTTTCAGATTCCACCTCATCCCTCACTAACACACAGCCTGTCCCACTCTCAGATTCCACCTCATCCCTCACTAACACACAGCCTGTCCCACTCTCAGATAAAAGCACATCCATCACTAACACACAGCCTGTCCCAGTCTCAGATAACAGTACCGCACTCACTAACACACAGCCTGTCTCAATCTCTGCTATCAGCTCGTCCCTCATTAAAACACAGCCCATTCCACTCTCAGATACCAGCTCCTCCCTCACTAACACAGCCTATCCCACTCAGATACCAGCTCCTCCACCACTAACACACAGCGCGTTCCACACTCAGATACCAGCTCCACACTCAGTAACAAACAGCCTGTCCAAATCTCCGATACCAGCTCCTCCCTCACTAACACAGCCTATCCCACTATCAGATAGCAACTCCTCCCTCACTAACACAAAAGCTGTTCCAGTCTCAGATACCAGCACCTTCCTCACTAAAACACAGCCTGTCCTACTCTCAGATTCCTCTTCATCCCTCACTATCAGACAGCCTGTCCCACTCTCAGATTCCAGTTCCTCCCTAACACACAGCTTGTCCCACTCACAGATAACAGCACCTCCCTCACTAACACACAGCCAGTCCCTATATCACATATGAGGTTCTCCCTCACTAACACACAGCCTGTCCCACTCTCAGATATCAGCATCTCCCTCACTAACACACAGCCTGTCCCACTCTCAGATGCCAGCTCCTCGCTCACTAACACACAGCATGACCCAATCTCAGATAACAGCTCATCCCTCACGAACACACAACCTGTGCCACTCTCAGATATCAGCACCTCCCTCACTAATACACAGCCTGAACCACACTCAGATAGCAGCTCCTCCCTCACTAACACACAGCCTGTCCCACTCTGATATAAGCTCCTCCCTCACTAACAAACAGCCTGTCCAATTCTCAGATACCAGCCACTCTCTCACTAACACACAGCCTGTCCGACACTCAGATACAGCTCCTCCCTCACTAACACAGAGCCTGTCCCACTGGCAGATACCATCTCCTCCCTCACTAAAAAACAGCCTGTTATACTCTCAGATTCCACTTCATCCCAAAGTAACATACAGCCTGTCACAGTCTCAGATACCAGCTCCTCCCTCACCAACACACCGACTGTCCAACTGTCAGAAACTAGCTTCTCCCTCAAGAACACACACCCTGTCCCACTCTCAGATACCAGCTCCTCCCTCACTAACACACAGGCTGTCTGATTCTCAGATAACAGCTTCTCCCTCACTAACACACAGCCTATCCCACTCTCTGATACCAGCTCCTCCCTCACTAATGCAGCCTGTCCCAATCTCAGATACCAGTTCGTCCCTCACTATCACACAGCCTGTCTCTCTGCCCCTGATACCAGCTCATCCCTCACGAACACAGAGCCCCTCCCAACATCCGATAACAGCTCCTCCTTCACTAACACACAGCCTGTCCTGCTCTCAGATACCAGCTCCTCCCTCACTAACCAATAACCCATCCCACTCTCAGATACCACCTACTCCCTATCACACAGCCATTCCCACAATCAAATACCTGCTACTCCCTCACTAACAAACAGCCTTTCCCATTCT
The DNA here is from genome assembly GCA_026770705.1 of Isurus oxyrinchus. Classification (NCBI taxonomy): domain Eukaryota; kingdom Metazoa; phylum Chordata; class Chondrichthyes; order Lamniformes; family Lamnidae; genus Isurus; species Isurus oxyrinchus. The sequence continues at coordinate 11,002,220 of JANJGN010000017.1, read as the reverse complement.
CAGTTACCAGCTCCTTCCTCACTAACACACAGCCTGTCCGACTCTCAAATACCAGCTCCTCCCTCACTAACACACAGCCTGTCCCATTGTCAGATACCAGCTCGTCCCTCACTAACACACAGCCTGTCCCACTCTCAGATACCAGCCCCTCCCTCACTAACACACAGCCTGTCCCACTCTCAGATACCAGCTCCTCCCTCACTAACACACAGCCTGTCCCAATCTCAGATACCAGCTCTTCCCTCACTATCACACAGCCTGTCTCTCTGCTCCTGATACCAGCTCCTCCCTCACCAATATACAGTCGATCCCACACTCAGATACCAGCTCCTCCCTCACTAACACAGAGCCCCTCCCAACCTCCGATAACAGCTCCTCCTTCACTAACAAACACACTATTCCACTCTCAGATACAAGCTCCTCCTTCACGAACACACAGCCTGTCCCGCTCTCAGATACCAGCTCCTTCCTCACTAAACAATAGCCCGTCCCAGTCTCAGATACCACCTACTCCCTATCACACAGCCCATCCCACAATCAAATACCTGCTACACCCTCACTAACACACAGCCTGTCCAACTCTCAGATACTACCACCTCCCTCACTAATGCAAAATCTGTGCCATGCTCAGATACCAGCTTCTCCCTTACTAACACACAGCCCTTCCCACTCAGAAACCAGCTCCTCACTTAGAAACACACAGCCCCTCCCACTCTCAGATGCTATCTCCTCCATGATTAAAACACAGCCAGTCCCACTCTTAGATATCAGCTCCTCGCTCAATAACACACAGCCTGTCCCAATCTCAGATACCAACGCCTCCCTCACTAACACACAGACTGACTATCCCCCCGATAACAGCTCCTCCCTCACCAATACACAGTCAATCCCACTCTCAGATACCAGCTCCTCCCACACTAACACACAGCCTGTCCCACTCTCAGGTACCAGCTCCTCCATAACACACACCCTGTCGCACTCTCAGATATCAGCTACGCCCTCACTAACACACACCCTGTCCCACTCTGAGATAACAGCTCCTCCTACACTAACAAACAGCATGTCCCACTCTCAGATACAAGCTCCTCCCTCACTAACACACAGCCTGTCCCACTCTCAGGTACCAGCTCCTCCCTAACACACACCCTGTCGCTTTCGCAGATATCAGCTACTCCCTCACTAACACACACCCTGTCCCACTCTCAGATACCAGCTCCTCCTACACTAACAAACAGCATGTCCCACTCTCAGATACCAGCTCCTCCATCTCGAACAAACAGCCTGTCCCATTCTCAGATAATACCTCCTCCCTCACTAACACACAGCCTGTCTGATTCTCAGATAGCAGCTCTTCCCTCACTAACACACAGCCTATCCCACTCTCTGATACCAGCTCCTCCCTCACTATCACACAGCCTGTCTCTCTGCCCCTGACACCAGCTCCTCCCTCACTAACACACAGCCCTTCCCACTCAGAAACCAGCTCCTCACTTAGCAACACACAGCCCGTCCCACTCTTAAATACTACCACCTCCCTCACTAATGCACAATCTGTGCCATGCTCAGATACCAGCTCCTCCCTTACTAACACACAGCCCTTCCCACTCAGAAACCAGCTCCTCACTTAGCAACACACAGCCCCTCCCACTCTCAGATGCTATCTCCTCCATGATTAAAACACAGCCAGTCCCACTCTTAGATATCAGCTCCTCGCTCACTAACACACAGCCTGTCCCACTCTCAGATACCAACTCCTCCCTCACTAACGCACAGACTGACTATCCCCCCGATAACAGCTCCTCCCTCACAAATACACAGTCTATCCCATTCTCAGATACCAGCTCCTCCCACACTAAAAAACAGCCTGTCACACTCTCAGATAACAGCTCCTCCCTCATTAACACACAACCCGTCACACTTTCAGATAACAGATCCTCCCTCACTAACACAAAGCCCGACCCAACCTCCGATACCATCTCCTTTGTCACTAACACACAGTCTGTCCCACTCTCAAATACCAGCTGTTCCCTGACTAACAGAGAGCCTGTGCCATGCACAGATAGCAGCTCCTCCTTCACCTACACACAGCCTGTCCCACTTTCAGATACCAACTACTACCTCACTAACACACAGCCTGTCCCAGTCTCAGATACCAGCTCTTCCCTCACTATCACACAGCCTGTCTCTCTGCTCCTGATACTAGCTCCTCCCTCACCAATACACAGTCTATCCCACACTCAGATACCAGCACCTCCCTCACTAACACAGAGCCCCTCCCAACCTCCGATAAAAGCTCCTCCTTCACTAACAAACACCCTGTTCCACTCTCAGATACAAGCTCCTCCTTCACCAACACACAGCCTGTCCCGCTCTCAGATACCAGTTCCTCCCTCACTAACACACAGACTGTCTGATTCTCAGATAGCAGCTCTTCCCTCACTAACACACAGCCTATCCCACTCTCTGATACCAGCTCCTCCCTCACTAATGCACAGCCTGTCCCAATCTCAGATACCAGCTCTTCCCTCTCTATCACACAGCCTGGTTCTCTGCCCCTGATATTAGCTCCTCCCTCACCAATACACAATCTATCCCACTCTCAGATACCAGCTCCTCCTTCACTAACACACAGCCTGTCCTGCTCTCAGATACCAGCTCCTCCCTCACTACCCAATAGCCCGTCCCACTCACAGAAAGCACCTACTCCCTATCACACAGCCCATCCCACAATTAAATACCTGCTACACCCTCACTAACACACAGCCCGTCCACTCTCAGATACTACCACCTCCCTCACTAATGCACAATCTGTGCCATGCTCAGATACCAGCTCCTCCCTTACTAACACACAGCCCTTCCCACTCAGAAACCAGCTCCTCACTTAGCAACACACAGCCCCTCCCACTCTCAGATGCCATTTCCTCCATGATTAAAACACAGCCAGTCCCACTCTTAGATATCAGCTCCTCCCTCACCAATACACAGTCTATCCCACTCTCAGATACCAGCTCCTCCCACACTAACAAACAACCTGTCCTACTCTCAGATAGCAGCTCCTCCCTCATTAACACACATGTCATACTTTCAGATAACAGATCCTCCCTCACTAACACAAAGCCCGACCCAACCTCCGATACCAGCTCTTTTTTCACTAACACTCTCTGCCCCACTCTCAAATACCAGCTGCTTCCTAACTAACACAGAGCCTGTGCCATGCACAGATAGCAGCTCCTCCTTCACCAACACACAGCCTGTCTCACTCTCAGATACCGGCTCCTCATAAACAAACAAACAGCCTGTCCCACTCTCAGATACCGCCAACTCCCTCACTAACACACAGCCTGTCCCACTCTCAGATACCAGCTCCTCCATCACTAACACACAGCCCGTCCCATTCTCAGATGCAAACTCCACCCTCACTAACATACAGCCTGTCGCACTCTCAGCTACAAGTACCTCCCTCACTAACATACAGCCTGTCCCACTCTCAGATTACTGACACTCCAATAGTGAGGCACACCCGCAATTACTTCCACTCCAATAGTGCAGAACACCCTCAATTACTGCCACAACAATAGTGATGCACATCCTCATTTACAGACACTCCAATAGTGCAGCAGATACACAATTACTGACAGTCCAATACTGCAGCACACCCTCAATTACTGACACTCAAATAGTGCAGCACACCGTCAATAACTAACACTCCAATGGTGCAGCACAATCTCAAATACTGACCCTACAATAGTGCAGCACACCCTCAATTACTGACACTCCAATATTGCAGCACAACCTGAATTACTGACACTCCAATAGTGCAGCACACACTCAACTACTGACACCACAATAGTGCAGCACACCCTCAATTACTGACACCCCAATAGTGCAGAACACCCTCAATTACTGACACGCCAATAGTGCAGCACAGTCTCAATTTCTGAATCTACAATAGTGCAGCAACACCCCCAAACACTAGCACTCCAATGGTGCAGCACAATCTCAATTAATGACAATCCAATAGAGCAGCATATTTGAATTACAGACACTCCAATAGTGCGGCACACCCTCAATTACTGAACCTCTAATACTGCAGCACAGCCTCAATTACTGACACAGCAATAGTGCAGCACACCCTCAAATACTGACACTCCAGTTGAGATCACGGGGAGGTTAATGGGACAGAGAGTGAGATCACGAGGAGCATAAAGGGAGAGACAGTGACTTAACGGGGAGGTTAAAGGGAAAGAGAGTGAGATAACGGTAATGTTCAATGGACAGAGAGTGAGATCACGGGGAGTTTAAAGGGACAGAGAGTGAGATGACGGTGAGGTTAAATGGACAGAGAGTGAGGTCACAGAGAGGTTAAAGGGAGAGAGAGTGAGATCACGGGGAGGTTAAAGGGATAGAGAGTGAGATCACGGGGAGATTGAAGGGACAGAGAGTGAGATCACGGGGAGGTTAAAGGGACAGAGAGTGAGATCACGGGGAGGTTAAAGGGACAGAGAGTGAGTTCACGAGGAGGTTAAAAGAACAGAGAGTGAGATCACGGGGAGGTTAAAGAGACAGAGGGTGAGATTACGGAGATATTAAAGGGACAGAGAGTGAGATCACGGGGAGGATAAAGGGACAGAGAGTGAGATCACGGGGAGCTTAAAGGGACAGAGAGTGTGATCACGGGGAGGTTAAAGGGACAGAGAGTGAGATTAAAAGGAGGTTAAAGAGACAGAGGGTGAGATCACAGGGAGGCGAAAGAGACAGAGAGTGAGATCACAGGGAGGTTAAAGGGACAGAGAGTGAGATCACAGGTAAGTTTAACGGGACAGAGATTGAGATCATGGGGGGGTTAAAGGGACAGAGAGTGAGATCACGGGGAGGTTAACGGGACAGAGAGTGAGATCACGGGGAGTTAAAAGTGACAGAGTGTGAGATCACGGGGAGTTAAAAGTGACAGAGTGTGAGATCACGGGAAGGTTAAAGGGACAGTTAGTGAGATCACAGTGAGGTTAAAAAGACAGAGAGTGAGATCACGGGGAAGTTAAAGGGACAGATAGTGAGATCACCGGGAGTTTAAAGGGAAAGAGAGTGAGATCACGGGGAGGTTAAAGGGACAGAGAGTGAGATCACGGGGAGGTTAAAGGGACAGAGAGTGAGATCACAGGGAGGTTAAAGGGACATAGTGTGAGATCACGGGAGATTAAAGGGACAGAGTGTGAGATCACAGGGAGGTTAAAGGGACAGAGAGTGAGATCACGGGAGATTAAAGGGACAGAGTGTGAGATCACGGGGAGGTTAAAGGGACAGAGAGTGTGATCACAGGGAGGTTAAAAAGACAGAGAGTGAGATCACGGGGAAGTTAAAGGGACAGAGAGTGTGATCACAGGGAGGTTAAAGGGACAGAGAGTGAGATCACTGGGAGTTGAAAGGGAAAGACTGAGATCACAGGGAGGTTAAAGGGACAGAGAGTGAGATCACGGGGAGTTTAAAGGGACAAAGAGTGAGATCACAGGGAGACTAAAGGGACAGAGAGTGAGATCACGGGAGATTAAAGGAACAGAGTGTGAGATCACGGGGAGGTTAAATTGACAGAGTGTGAATTCAATGGGAGGGTAAAGGGACAGAGAGTGATATCACGAGGAGGTTAACAAGACACAGTGAGATCACGGGGACGTTTAAGGGACAGAGAGTGAGATCACCGGGAGTTTAAAGGGTAAGACAATGAGATCATGGGGAGGTTATAGGGACAGAGAGTGAGATCACGGGGAGGTTAAAGTGACAGAGACAGAGATCACGGGGAGGTTAAAGGGACAGTGAGTGAGATCACGGGGAGGTTAAAGTGACAGAGACTGAGATCACGGGGACGTTAAAGGGACAGTGAGTGAGATCACGGGGAGGATAAAGGATCAGAGAGTGAGATCACGGGGAGGCTAATGGGACAGAGAGTGAGATCACGGGGAGGTTAAAGGGACAGAGAGTGAGATCACGGGGAGGTTAAAGGGACAGAGAGTGAGATCACAGGGAGGTTAAAGGGACAGAGAGTGAGATCACGGGGAGGTTAAATTGACAGAGTGTGAATTCAATGGGAGGGTAAAGGGACAGAGAGTGATATCACGAGGAGGTTAACAAGACACAGTGAGATCACGGGGACGTTTAAGGGACAGAGAGTGAGATCACCGGGAGTTTAAAGGGTAAGAAAATGAGATCACGGGGAGGTTATAGGGACAGAGAGTGAGATCACGGGGAGGTTAAAGGGACAGTGAGTGAGATCACGGGGAGGATAAAGGATCAGAGAGTGAGATCACGGGGAGGTTAATGGGAAAGAGAGGGAAATCACGGGGAAGTTAAAGGGACTGAGATTGAGATCACGGGGAGGTTAAAGGGACAGAGAGTGAGATCACGGGGAAGTTAAAGGGACAGAGTGTGAGATCACGGGGAAGTTAAAGGGACTGAGAGTGAGATCACGGGAGATTAAAGGGACAGAGTGTGAGATCACGGGGAGGTTAAATTGACAGAGTGTGAATTCAATGGGAGGGTAAAGGGACAGAGAGTGATATCACAAGGAGGTGAACAAGACACAGTGAGATCACGGGGAAGTTTAAGGGACAGAGAGTGAGATCACCGGGAGTTTAAAGGGTAAGACAATGAGATCACAGGGAGGTTAAAGGGACAGAGAGTGAGATCACGGGGAGGTTATATGGACAGAGAGTGAGATCACGGTGAGGTTATTGGGAGAGAGAGGGAAATCACAGGGAAGTTAAAGGGAGTGAGAGTGAGATCATGGTGAGGTTAAAGGGACAGAGAGTGAAATTACTGGGAGATTGAAGTGACAGAGAGTGAGATCACGGGAGATTACAGGGACGAGACTGAGATCACGGGGAGGTTAAAGTAACAGAGCGTGAGATCACGGGGAGGTGAAAGTGACAGTAAGTGAGATCATGGGGAGGCTAAAGGGACAGAGAGTGAGATCACGGGGAGGTGAAAGGGATAGAGAGTGAGATCACACGAAGGTTGATGGGACAGAGAATGAGATCAGCGGGAGTTTACATCGACAGAGTGAGATCACGCGGAGTTTAAAGGGACAATGAGTGAGATCATGGTGAGGTTAATGGGAGAGAGAGGGAAATCACAGGGACGTTAAAGGGAGTGAGAGTGAGATCATGGTGAGGTTAAAGGGACAGAGAGTTAAATTACTGGGAGATTGAAGCGACAGAGAGTGAGATCACGGGGAGGTTAAAGGGACAGTAAGTGAGATCACGGGGAGGCGAAAGGGATAGAGAGTGAGATCACACGAAGGTTAATGGGGCAGAGAGTGAGATCAGTGGAAGTTTACATGGACAGAGTGAGATCACGCGGAGTTTAAAGGGCCAGAGGGTCAGAGCACGGGGAGGTTAAATGAGCAGAGAGTGAGATCAAGGGTAGGTTAATGGGACAGAGTGTGACATCACGGGGAGGATAAAGGGACAGAGAGTTAGATCACGGGGAAGTTAAAGGGACGGAGAGTGAGATCACGTGGAGGTTAAAGGGACAGAGGGTGAGATCACGGGGAGGTTAAAGTGACAGTGAGATCATAGGGAGGTTAAAGGGACAGAGAGTGAGATCACGGGGAGGTTAAATAGACAGAGAGTGAGAACACCGGAAGGTTCAAGGGACAGAGAGTGAGATCACGGGGAGGTTAAATAGACAGAGAGTGAGAACACCGGAAGGTTCAAGGGACAGAGAGTGAGATCACAGTGAGGTTAAAGGGACAGAGAGTGAGATCACGGGGAGGTTAAATAGACAGAGAGTGAGAACACCGGAAGGTTCAAGGGACAGAGAGTGAGATCACAGGGAGGTTAAAGGGACAGAGAGTGAGATCACGGGAGATTAAAGGGACAGAGTGTGAGATCACGGGGAGGTTAAATTGACAGAGTGTGAATTCAATGGGAGGTTAAAGGGACAGAGAGTGATATCACGAGGAGGTTAACAAGACACAGTGAGATCACGGGGAAATTAAGGGACAGAGAGTGAGATCACCGGGAGTTTAAAGGGTAAGACAATGAGATCACGGGGAGGTTAAAGTGACAGAGACTGAGATCACGGGGAGGTTAAAGGGACAGAGAGTGAGATCACGCAGAGTTTAAAGGGACAGTGAGTGAGATCACGGGGAGGTTAAAGGATCAGAGAGTGAGATCACGGGGAGGTTAATGGGACAGAGAGTGAGATCACGGGGAGGTTAATGGGACAGAGAGGGATATCACGGGGAAGTTAAAGGGACTGAGAGTGATATCACGGGGAGGTTAAAGGGACAGAGAGTGAGATCATGGTGAGTTTAAAGGGACAGAGAGTGAGATCACGGGGAGGTTAAAGGGAAAGACAGTGAGATCATGGGAGATTAAAGTGACAGAGTGTGAGATCACGGGAGATTAAAGGGACAGAGTGTGAGATCACGGGGAGGTTAAATTGACAGAGTGTGAATTCAATGGGAGGGTAAAGGGACAGAGAGTGATATCACAAGGAGGTGAACAAGACACAGTGAGATCACGGGGACGTTTAAGGGACAGAGAGTGAGATCACCGGGAGTTTAAAGGGTAAGACAATGAGATCACAGGGAGGTTATATGGACAGAGAGTGAGATCACGGGGAGGTTAAAGTGACAGAGACTGAGATCACGGGGACGTTAAAGGGACAGAGAGTGAGATCACGGGGATGTTAAAAAGACAGAGAGTGAGATCACGGGGAAGTTCAAGGGACAGAGAGTGAGATCACAGGAAGGGTAAATGGAAAGTAAGTGAGATCACGAGGAGATTAAAGGGACAGAGAGTGAGATCACGGGGAGGTTAAAGGGACAGAGAGTGAAATCACGGGAGATTAAAGGGACAGAGAGTGAGATCACGGGGAGGTTAAATTGACAGAGAGTGAATTCAATGGGAGGTTAAAGGGACACAGAGTGAGATCACGGGGAAGTTAAAGGGACAGAGAGTGAGATCACGGGGAGGTTAAAGGGACAGAGGGTGAAATCACCGGGAGGTTAAATTGACATTCAGTGAGATCACGGGGAGGTTAAAGGGACCGAGTGTGAGATCACGGGGAGTTTAAAATGACAGAGAGTGAGATCAAGGAGAGGTTAAAGGGACACAAAGTGAGATCACGGGGACGTTAAAGCAACAGAGAGTGTTATCACGGGGATGTTAAAGGATCAGAGAGTGAGATCACAGGGAGATTAAAGGGACTGAGAGAGAGATCACGGGGAAGTTCAAGGGACAGAGAGTGAGATCACGGGGAAGTTCAAGGGACAGAGAGTGAGATCACAGGAAGGATAAAGGGAAAGTGGGTGAGATCACGGGGAGATTAAAGGGACAGTGAGTGAGATCATGTCGAGGTAAAAGGATCAGAGAGTGAGATCACGGGGTGGTTAATGGGACAGAGAGTGAGATCACGGTGAAGTTAATGGGAGAGAGAGGGAAATCACAGGGAAGTTAAAGGGACTGAGAGTGAGATCATGGTGAGGTTAAAGGGACAGAGAGTGAAATTACTGGGAGATTAAAGCAACGGAGAGTGAGATCACAGGAGATTAAAGGGACAGAGCGTGAGATCACGGGGAGGTTAAAGTGACAGAGAGTGAGATCACAGGGAAGTTAAAGGGACAGAGAGTGAGATCACGGGGAGGTTAACGTGACAGAGAGTGAGATCACGGGGAGATTAAAGGGACAGAGAGTGAGATCACGGGGCGGTTAAAGTGACAGAGAGTGAGATCACGGGGAGGTTAAAGTGACAGAGAGTGAGATCACGGGGAGGTTAACGTGACAGAGAGTGAGATCACGGGGAGGTTAATGGGACAGTGAGTGAGATCAGCGGAAGTTTACATGGACAGAGTGAGATCACGTGGAGTTTAAAGGGACAGAGGGTCAGATCACGGGGAGGTTAAATGAGCAGAGACTGAGATCACGGGGAGGTTAAAGGGACAGGGAGTGAGATCACAGGGAAGTTCAAGGGACAGAGAGTGAGATCACGGGGATGTTAAAAAGACAGAGAGTGAGATCACGGGGAAGTTCAAGGGACAGAGAGTGAGATCACAGGAAGGGTAAAGGGAAAGTGGGTGAGATCACGGGGAGATTAAAGGGACAGAGAGTGAGATCACACGAAGGTTGATGGGACAGAGAATGAGATCAGTGGAAGTTTACATCGACAGAGTGAGATCACGCAGAGTTTAAAGGGACAGTGAGTGAGATCACGGGGAGGTAATAGCTTCAGAGAGTGAGATCACGGGGATTATTATGGGACAGAGAGTGAGATCACGGGGAGACTAAAGGGACAGAGAGTGAGATCACGGGGAGTTTAATGGGACAGAGAGTGAGATCACGGGGAGGTTAATGGGACAAAGAGTGAGATCACGGGGAGACTAAAGGGACAGAGAGTGAGATCACGGGGAGGTTAAAGGGACAGAGAGTGAGATCACGGGGAGGTTAAAGGGACAGAGAGTGAAATCACGGGAGATTAAAGGGACAGAGAGTGAGATCACGGGGAGGTTAAATTGACAGAGAGTGAATTCAATGGGAGGTTAAAGGGACACAGAGTGAGATCACGGGGAAGTTAAAGGGACAGAGAGTGAAATCACGGGGAGTTTAAAGTGACAGAGTGTGAGAACACGGGGAGGTTAAAGGGACAGAGGGTGAAATCACCGGGAGGTTAAATTGACATTCAGTGAGATCACGGGGAGGTTAAAGGGACAGAGAGTGACATCAAGGGGAGGTTAAAGGGACACAGAGTGAGATCACGGGGAAGTTAAAGCAACAGAGAGTGTGATCACGGGGATGTTAAAGGATCAGAGAGTGAGATCACGGGGAAGTTAAAGGGACTGAGAGAGAGATCGCGGAGAAGTTCAAGGGACAGAGAGTGAGATCACAGGAAGGGTAAAGGGAAAGTGGGTGAGATCACGGCGAGGTAAAAGGATCAGAGAGTGAGATCACGGGGTGGTTAATGGGACAGAGAGTGAGATCACGGTGAAGTTAATGGGAGAGAGAGGGAAATCACAGGGAAGTTAAAGGGACTGAGAGTGAGATCATGGTGAGGTTAAAGGGACAGAGAGTGAAATTACTGGGAGATTAAAGCAACGGAGAGTGAGATCACAGGAGATTAAAGGGACAGAGAGTGAGATCACGGGGAGGTTAAAGTGACAGAGAGTGAGATCACGGGGAGGTTAAAGTGACAGAGAGTGAGAGCACAGGGAAGTTAAAGGGACAGAGAGTGAGATCACGGGGAGGTTAACGTGACAGAGAGTGAGATCACGGGGAGGTTAAAGGGACAGAGAGTGAGATCACACGAAGGTTAATGGGACAGTGAGTGAGATCAGCGGAAGTTTACATGGACAGAGTGAGATCACGTGGAGTTTAAAGGGACAGAGGGTCAGATCACGGGGAGGTTAAATGAGCAGAGACTGAGATCACGCGGAGGTTAAAGGGACGGAGAGTGAGATCACGGGGAGGTTAAAGGGAAAGGGAATGAGATCACGGGGAGGTTAAAGGGACAGAGGGTGAGATCACGGGGAGGTTAAAGGGACAGAGGGTGAGATCATGGGGAGGTTAAAGGGACACAGAGTGAGATCACGGGGAAGTTAAAGCAACAGAGAGTGTGATCACGGGGATGTTAAAGGATCAGAGAGTGAGATCACGGGGAAGTTAAAGGGACTGAGAGAGAGATCACGGAGAAGTTCAAGGGACAGAGAGTGAGATCACAGGAAGGGTAAAGGGAAAGTGGGTGAGATCCCGGGGAGATTAAAGGGACAGAGAGTGAGATCACGGCGAGGTAAAAGGATCAGAGAGTGAGATCATGGGGTGGTTAATGGGACAGAGAGTGAGATCACGGTGAGGTTAATGGGAGAGAGAGGGAAATCACAGGGAAGTTAAAGGGACTGAGAGTGAGATCATGGTGAGGTTAAAGGGACAGAGAGTGAAATTACTGGGAGATTAAAGCAACGGAGAGTGAGATCACAGGAGATTAAAGGGACAGAGAGTGAGATCACGGGGATATAAGTGACAGAGATGAGATCACGGGGAGGTTAAAATGACAGAGAGTGAGATCACAGGGAAGTTAAAGGGACAGAGAGTGAGATCACGGGGAGGTTAACGTGACAGAGAGTGAGATCACGGGGAGGTTAAAGGGACAGAGTGAGATCACACAAAGTTTAATGGGACAGTGAGTGAGATCAGCGGAAGTTTACATGGACAGAGTGAGATCACACGGAGTTTAAAGGGACAGAGGGTCAGATCACGGGGAGGTTAAATGAGCAGAGACTGAGATCACGCGGAGGTTAAAGGGACGGAGAGTGAGATCACGTGGAGGTTAAAGGGAAAGGGAATGAGATCACGGGGAGGTTAAAGGGACAGAGGGTGTGATCACGGGGAGGTTAAAAAGACAGAGAGTGAGATCATGGGTAAGTTAAAGGGACAGAGAGTGTGATCACGGGGAGGTTAAAGGGACAGAGAGTGAGATCACGGGGAGGTTCAAGGGACAGAGAGTGAGATCACGGGGAAGTTAAAGGGACAGAGAGTGAGATCACGGGAGGGTAAAGGGAAAGTGGGTGAGATCACAGGGAGATTAAAGGGACAGAGAGTGAGATCACACGAAGGTTGATGGGACAGAGAATGAGATCAGCGGAAGTTTACATCGACAGAATGTGATCACGCAGAGTTTAAAGGGACAGTGAGTGAGATCACGGGGAGGTAATAGGATCAGAGAGTGACATCAAGGTGAGATTAAAGCTACAGAGAGTGAGATCACGGAGAGGGTAAAGTTTCAGAGAGTGAGATCACGGCGAGGTTAAAGGGACAGAGAGTGAGATAACGGGGAGGCTAAAGGGATAGAGGGTGAGATCACGGGGAAGTTAAAGGGACAGTAAGTGAGATCACGGGGATGTTAAAGTGACAGAGAGTGAGATCACGGGGAGGTAAAGGGACAGTAAGTGAGATCACGGGGATGTTAAAGTGACAGAGAGTGAGATCACGGGGAGGTAAAGGGACAGTAAGTGAGATCACGGGGAGGTAATAGCTTCAGAGAGTGAGATCACGGGGAGACTAAAGGGACAGAGAGTGAGATCACGGGGAGTTTAATGGGACAGAGAGTGAGATCACGGGGAGGTTAATGGGACAAAGAGTGAGATCACGGGGAGACTAAAGGGACAGAGAGTGAGATCACGGGGAGGTTAAAGGGACAGAGAGTGAGATCACGGGGAGGTTAAAGGGACAGAGAGTGAAATCACGGGAGATTAAAGGGACAGAGAGTGAGATCACGGGGAGGTTAAATTGACAGAGAGTGAATTCAATGGGAGGTTAAAGGGACACAGAGTGAGATCACGGGGAAGTTAAAGGGACAGAGAGTGAAATCACGGGGAGTTTAAAGTGACAGAGTGTGAGAACACGGGGAGGTTAAAGGGACAGAGGGTGAAATCACCGGGAGGTTAAATTGACATTCAGTGAGATCACGGGGAGGTTAAAGGGACAGAGAGTGACATCAAGGGGAGGTTAAAGGGACACAGAGTGAGATCACGGGGAAGTTAAAGCAACAGAGAGTGTGATCACGGGGATGTTAAAGGATCAGAGAGTGAGATCACGGGGAAGTTAAAGGGACTGAGAGAGAGATCGCGGAGAAGTTCAAGGGACAGAGAGTGAGATCACAGGAAGGGTAAAGGGAAAGTGGGTGAGATCACGGCGAGGTAAAAGGATCAGAGAGTGAGATCACGGGGTGGTTAATGGGACAGAGAGTGAGATCACGGTGAAGTTAATGGGAGAGAGAGGGAAATCACAGGGAAGTTAAAGGGACTGAGAGTGAGATCATGGTGAGGTTAAAGGGACAGAGAGTGAAATTACTGGGAGATTAAAGCAACGGAGAGTGAGATCACAGGAGATTAAAGGGACAGAGAGTGAGATCACGGGGAGGTTAAAGTGACAGAGAGTGAGATCACGGGGAGGTTAAAGTGACAGAGAGTGAGAGCACAGGGAAGTTAAAGGGACAGAGAGTGAGATCACGGGGAGGTTAACGTGACAGAGAGTGAGATCACGGGGAGGTTAAAGGGACAGAGAGTGAGATCACACGAAGGTTAATGGGACAGTGAGTGAGATCAGCGGAAGTTTACATGGACAGAGTGAGATCACGTGGAGTTTAAAGGGACAGAGGGTCAGATCACGGGGAGGTTAAATGAGCAGAGACTGAGATCACGCGGAGGTTAAAGGGACGGAGAGTGAGATCACATGGAGGTTAAAGGGACAGAGGGTGAGATCACGGGGAGGTTAAAGGGACAGAGGGTGAGATCATGGGGAGGTTAAAGGGACACAGAGTGAGATCACGGGGAAGTTAAAGCAACAGAGTATGTGATCACGGGGATGTTAAAGGATCAGAGAGTGAGATCACGGGGAAGTTAAAGGGACTGAGAGAGAGATCACGGAGAAGTTCAAGGGACAGAGAGTGAGATCACAGGAAGGGTAAAGGGAAAGTGGGTGAGATCCCGGGGAGATTAAAGGGACAGAGAGTGAGATCACGGCGAGGTAAAAGGATCAGAGAGTGAGATCATGGGGTGGTTAATGGGACAGAGAGTGAGATCACGGTGAGGTTAATGGGAGAGAGAGGGAAATCACAGGGAAGTTAAAGGGACTGAGAGTGAGATCATGGTGAGGTTAAAGGGACAGAGAGTGAAATTACTGGGAGATTAAAGCAACGGAGAGTGAGATCACAGGAGATTAAAGGGACAGAGAGTGAGATCACGGGGATATAAGTGACAGAGATGAGATCACGGGGAGGTTAAAGTGACAGAGAGTGAGATCACAGGGAAGTTAAAGGGACAGAGAGTGAGATCACGGGGAGGTTAACGTGACAGAGAGTGAGATCACGGGGAGGTTAAAGGGACAGAGTGAGATCACACAAAGTTTAATGGGACAGTGAGTGAGATCAGCAGAAGTTTACATGGACAGAGTGAGATCACACGGAGTTTAAAGGGACAGAGGGTCAGATCACGGGGAGGTTAAATGAGCAGAGACTGAGATCACGCGGAGGTTAAAGGGACGGAGAGTGAGATCACGTGGAGGTTAAAGGGAAAGGGAATGAGATCACGGGGAGGTTAAAGGGACAGAGGGTGTGATCACGGGGAGGTTCAAGAGACAGAGAGTGAGATCACGGGGAGGTTAAAAAGACAGAGAGTGAGATCATGGGTAAGTTAAAGGGACAGAGAGTGTGATCACGGGGAGGTTAAAGGGACAGAGAGTGAGATCACGGGGAGGTTCAAGGGACAGAGAGTGAGATCACGGGGAAGTTAAAGGGACAGAGAGTGAGATCACGGGAGGGTAAAGGGAAAGTGGGTGAGATCACGGGGAGGTTAAAGGGACTGAGAGTGAGATTACGGGGAGGTTAAAGGGACAGAGACTGAGATCACGGGGAGGTTAAAGGGACAGAGAGTGAGATCACAGGGAGATTAAAGGGACAGAGAGTGAGATCACACGAAGGTTGATGGGACAGAGAATGAGATCAGCGGAAGTTTACATCGACAGAATGTGATCACGCAGAGTTTAAAGGGACAGTGAGTGAGATCACGGGGAGGTAATAGGATCAGAGAGTGACATCAAGGTGAGATTAAAGCTACAGAGAGTGAGATCACGGAGAGGGTAAAGTGACAGAGAGTGAGATCACGGCGAGGTTAAAGGGACAGAGAGTGAGATCACGGCGAGGTTAAAGGGACAGAGAGTGAGATAACGGGGAGGCTAAAGGGATAGAGGGTGAGATCACGGGGAAGTTAAAGGGACAGTAAGTGAGATCACGGGGATGTTAAAGTGACAGAGAGTGAGATCACGGGGAGGTAAAGGGACAGTAAGTGAGATCACGGGGAGGCTAAAGGGATAGAGATTGAGATCACATGAAGGTTAATGGGATAGAGAGAGAGATCAGCAGAAGTTTACATGGACAATGTGAGATCACGCGGAGTGTAAAGGGACAGAGGGTCAGATCACGGGGATGTTAAATGGTCAGAGAGTCAGATCAAGGGCAGGTTAATGGGACAGCCTGTGAGATCACAGGGAGATTAAAGGGACAGAGAGTGAGATCACGGGGAGGTTCAAGGACAGAGAGTGAGATCACAGGAAGGGTAAAGGGAAAGTGGGTGAGATCACGGGGAGATTAAAGGGACAGAGAGTGAGATGACACGAAGGTTGATGGGACAGAGAAGGAGATCAGTGGAAGTTTACATCGTCAGAGTGAGATCACGCGGAGTTTAAAGGGACAAAGTGTGAAATCATGGGGAGACTAAAGCGTCACAGAGTGAGGTCACAGGGAGGTTGAAGGGACAGAGTGTGAGATCACGGGAGATTAAAGGGACAGAGAGTGAGATCACGTGGAGGTTAAATTGACAGAGAGTGAATTCAATGGGAGGTTAAAGGGACAGAGAGTGAGATCACGGTGAGGTGAAAGCAACAGAGAGTGAGATCACGAGGAGGTTAATAAGCCACAATGAGATCACAGGGAAGTTTAAGGGACAGTGAGTGAGTTCATGGGGAGTTTAAAGGGACAGAGCATGTGATCACGGGGAGGTTATAGGGAAAGAGAGTGAGATCACGGGGATGTTAAAGGGACAGAGAGTGAGATCATGGGGAGGTTATAGGGACAGAGAGTGAGATCACGGGGAGTTTAAAGGGTAAGACAATGAGATCACGGGGAGGTTAAAGTGACAGAGACTGAGATCACGGGGACGTTAAAGGGACAGAGAGTGAGATCACGCAGAGTTTAAAGGGACAGTGAGTGAGATCACGGGGAGGTTAAAGGATCAGAGAGTGCGATCACGGGGAGGTTAATGGGACAGAGAGTGAGATCACGGGGAGGTTAATGGGACAGAGAGGGAAATCACGGGGAAGTTAAAGGGACTGAGAGTGATATCACGGGGAGGTTAAAGGGACAGAGAGTGAGATCATGGTGAGTTTAAAGGGACAGAGAGTGAGATCACGGGGAGGTTAAAGGGAAAGACAGTGAGATCATGGGAGATTAAAGGGACAGAGTGTGAGATCACGGGAGATTAAAGGGACAGAGTGTGAGATCACGGGGAGGTTAAATTGACAGAGTGTGAATTCAATGGGAGGGTAAAGGGACAGAGAGTGATATCACAAGGAGGTGAACAAGACACAGTGAGATCACGGGGACGTTTAAGGGACAGAGAGTGAGATCACCGGGAGTTTAAAGGGTAAGACAATGAGATCACAGGGAGGTTATATGGACAGAGAGTGAGATCACGGGGAGGTTAAAGTGACAGAGACTGAGATCACGGGGACGTTAAAGGGACAGAGAGTGAGATCACGGGGATGTTAAAAAGACAGAGAGTGAGATCACGGGGAAGTTCAAGGGACAGAGAGTGAGATCACAGGAAGGGTAAATGGAAAGTAAGTGAGATCACGAGGAGATTAAAGGGACAGAGAGTGAAATCACGGGAGATTAAAGGGACAGAGAGTGAGATCACGGGGAGGTTAAATTGACAGAGAGTGAATTCAATGGGAGGTTAAAGGGACACAGAGTGAGATCACGGGGAAGTTAAAGGGACAGAGAGTGAGATCACGGGGAGGTTAAAGGGACAGAGGGTGAAATCACCGGGAGGTTAAATTGACATTCAGTGAGATCACGGGGAGGTTAAAGGGACCGAGTGTGAGATCACGGGGAGTTTAAAATGACAGAGAGTGAGATCAAGGAGAGGTTAAAGGGACACAAAGTGAGATCACGGGGACGTTAAAGCAACAGAGAGTGTTATCACGGGGATGTTAAAGGATCAGAGAGTGAGATCACAGGGTGATTAAAGGGACTGAGAGAGAGATCACGGGGAAGTTCAAGGGACAGAGAGTGAGATCACGGGGAAGTTCAAGGGACAGAGAGTGAGATCACAGGAAGGATAAAGGGAAAGAGGGTGAGATCACGGGGAGATTAAAGGGACAGTGAGTGAGATCACGGCGAGGTAAAAGGATCAGAGAGTGAGATCACGGGGTGGTTAATGGGACAGAGAGTGAGATCACGGTGAAGTTAATGGGAGAGAGAGGGAAATCACAGGGAAGTTAAAGGGACTGAGAGTGAGATCATGGTGAGGTTAAAGGGACAGAGAGTGAAATTACTGGGAGATTAAAGCAACGGAGAGTGAGATCACAGGAGATTAAAGGGACAGAGAGTGAGATCACGGGGAGGTTAAAGTGACAGAGAGTGAGATCACGGGGAGGTTAAAGTGACAGAGAGTGAGATCACAGGGAAGTTAAAGGGACAGAGAGTGAGATCACGGGGAGGTTAACGTGACAGAGAGTGAGATCACGGGGAGATTAAAGGGACAGAGAGTGAGATCACGGGGAGGTTAAAGTGACAGAGAGTGAGATCACGGGGAGGTTAAAGTGACAGAGAGTGAGATCACGGGGAGGTTAGCGTGACAGAGAGTGAGATCACGGGGAGGTTAATGGGACAGTGAGTGAGATCAGCGGAAGTTTACATGGACAGAGTGAGATCACGTGGAGTTTAAAGGGACAGAGGGTCAGATCACGGGGAGGTTAAATGAGCAGAGACTGAAATCACGCGGAGGTTAAAGGGACAGGGAGTGAGATCACAGGGAAGTTCAAGGGACAGAGAGTGAGATCACGGGGATGTTAAAAAGACAGAGAGTGAGATCACGGGGAAGTTCAAGGGACAGAGAGTGAGATCACAGGAAGGGTAAAGGGAAAGTGGGTGAGATCACGGGGAGATTAAAGGGACAGAGAGTGAGATCACACGAAGGTTGATGGGACAGAGAATGAGATCAGTGGAAGTTTACATCGACAGAGTGAGATCACGCAGAGTTTAAAGGGACAGTGAGTGAGATCACGGGGAGGTAATAGCTTCAGAGAGTGAGATCACGGGGATTATTATGGGACAGAGAGTGAGATCACGGGGAGACTAAAGGGACAGAGAGTGAGATCACGGGGAGTTTAATGGGACAGAGAGTGAGATCACAGGGAGGTTAATGGGACAAAGAGTGAGATCACGGGGAGACTACAGGGACAGAGAGTGAAATCACGGGAGATTAACGGGACAGAGAGTGAGATCACGGGGAGGTTAAAGGGACAGAGAGTGAAATCACGGGAGATTAAAGGGACAGAGTGTGAGATCACGGGAGATTAAAGGGACAGAGTGTGAGATCACGGGGAGGTTAAATTGACAGAGTGTGAATTCAATGGGAGGGTAAAGGGACAGAGAGTGATATCACAAGGAGGTGAACAAGACACAGTGAGATCACGGGGACGTTTAAGGGACAGAGAGTGAGATCACCGGGAGTTTAAAGGGTAAGACAATGAGATCACAGGGAGGTTATATGGACAGAGAGTGAGATCACGGGGAGGTTAAAGTGACAGAGACTGAGATCACGGGGACGTTAAAGGGACAGAGAGTGAGATCACGGGGATGTTAAAAAGACAGAGAGTGAGATCACGGGGAAGTTCAAGGGACAGAGAGTGAGATCACAGGAAGGGTAAATGGAAAGTAAGTGAGATCACGAGGAGATTAAAGGGACAGAGAGTGAGATCACGGGGAGGTTAAAGGGACAGAGAGTGAAATCACGGGAGATTAAAGGGACAGAGAGTGAGATCACGGGGAGGTTAAATTGACAGAGAGTGAATTCAATGGGAGGTTAAAGGGACACAGAGTGAGATCACGGGGAAGTTAAAGGGACAGAGAGTGAGATCACGGGGAGGTTAAAGGGACAGAGGGTGAAATCACCGGGAGGTTAAATTGACATTCAGTGAGATCACGGGGAGGTTAAAGGGACCGAGTGTGAGATCACGGGGAGTTTAAAATGACAGAGAGTGAGATCAAGGAGAGGTTAAAGGGACACAAAGTGAGATCACGGGGACGTTAAAGCAACAGAGAGTGTTATCACGGGGATGTTAAAGGATCAGAGAGTGAGATCACAGGGAGATTAAAGGGACTGAGAGAGAGATCACGGGGAAGTTCAAGGGACAGAGAGTGAGATCACGGGGAAGTTCAAGGGACAGAGAGTGAGATCACAGGAAGGATAAAGGGAAAGTGGGTGAGATCACGGGGAGATTAAAGGGACAGTGAGTGAGATCATGGCGAGGTAAAAGGATCAGAGAGTGAGATCACGGGGTGGTTAATGGGAGAGAGAGGGAAATCACAGGGAAGTTAAAGGGACTGAGAGTGAGATCATGGTGAGGTTAAAGGGACAGAGAGTGAAATTACTGGGAGATTAAAGCAACGGAGAGTGAGATCACAGGAGATTAAAGGGACAGAGCGTGAGATCACGGGGAGGTTAAAGTGACAGAGAGTGAGATCACAGGGAAGTTAAAGGGACAGAGAGTGAGATCACGGGGAGGTTAACGTGACAGAGAGTGAGATCACGGGGAGATTAAAGGGACAGAGAGTGAGATCACGGGGAGGTTAAAGTGACAGAGAGTGAGATCACGGGGAGGTTAAAGTGACAGAGAGTGAGATCACGGGGAGGTTAACGTGACAGAGAGTGAGATCACGGGGAGGTTAATGGGACAGTGAGTGAGATCAGCGGAAGTTTACATGGACAGAGTGAGATCACGTGGAGTTTAAAGGGACAGAGGGTCAGATCACGGGGAGGTTAAATGAGCAGAGACTGAGATCACGGGGAGGTTAAAGGGACAGGGAGTGAGATCACAGGGAAGTTCAAGGGACAGAGAGTGAGATCACGGGGATGTTAAAAAGACAGAGAGTGAGATCACGGGGAAGTTCAAGGGACAGAGAGTGAGATCACAGGAAGGGTAAAGGGAAAGTGGGTGAGATCACGGGGAGATTAAAGGGACAGAGAGTGAGATCACACGAAGGTTGATGGGACAGAGAATGAGATCAGTGGAAGTTTACATCGACAGAGTGAGATCACGCAGAGTTTAAAGGGACAGTGAGTGAGATCACGGGGAGGTAATAGCTTCAGAGAGTGAGATCACGGGGATTATTATGGGACAGAGAGTGAGATCACGGGGAGACTAAAGGGACAGAGAGTGAGATCACGGGGAGTTTAATGGGACAAAGTGTGAAATCATGGGGAGACTAAAGCGTCACAGAGTGAGGTCACAGGGAGGTTGAAGGGACAGAGTGTGAGATCACGGGAGATTAAAGGGACAGAGAGTGAGATCACGTGGAGGTTAAATTGACAGAGAGTGAATTCAATGGGAGGTTAAAGGGACAGAGAGTGAGATCACGGTGAGGTGAAAGCAACAGAGAGTGAGATCACGAGGAGGTTAATAAGCCACAATGAGATCACAGGGAAGTTTAAGGGACAGTGAGTGAGTTCATGGGGAGTTTAAAGGGACAGAGCATGTGATCACGGGGAGGTTATAGGGAAAGAGAGTGAGATCACGGGGATGTTAAAGGGACAGAGAGTGAGATCACGGGGAGGTTATAGGGACAGAGAGTGAGATCACGGGGAGGTTAATGGGAGAGAGAGGGAAATCACGGGGAAGTTAAAGGGACTGAGAGTGAGATCACGGGGAGGTTAAAGGGACAGAGAGTGAGATCACGGGGAGGTTAAAGGGACAGAGATTGAGATCAGGGAGGTTAAAGGAACAGAGAGTGAGATCACGGGGAGCTAAAGGGAGAGAGAGTGAGATCACGGGGATGTTGAAGGTACAGAGGGTGAGACCACGGGGAAGTTAAAGAGACAGAGAGTGAAATCACAGGAAGGGTAAATGGAAAGTAAGTGAGATCACGGGGAGATTAAAGGGACAGAGAGTGAGATCACGGGGAGATTAAAGGGACAGAGAGTGAGATCACGGGGAGATTAAAGGGACAGAGAGTGAGATCACACGAAGGTTGATGGGACAGAGAAGGAGATCAGCGGAAGTTTACATCGTCAGAGTGAGATCACGCGGAGTTTAAAGGGACAAAGTGTGAAATCACGGGGAGACTAAAGCGACACAGAGTGAGATCACAGGGAGGTTGAAGGGACAGAGTGTGAGATCAGGGGAGATTAAAGGGACAGAGAGTGAGATCACGTGGAGGTTAAATTGACAGAGAGTGAATTCAATGGGAGGTTAAAGGGACAGAGAGTGAGATCACGGTGAGGTGAAAGCAACAGAGAGTGAGATCACGGTGAGGTGAAAGCAACAGAGAGTGAGATCACGAGGAGGTTAATAAGCCACAATGAGATCACAGGGAAGTTTAAGGGACAGTGAGTGAGTTCATGGGGAGTTTAAAGGGACAGAGCATGTGATCACGGGGAGGTTACAGGGAAAGAGAGTGAGATCACGGGGATGTTAAAGGGACAGAGAGTGAGATCACGGGGAGGTTATAGGGACAGAGAGTGAGATCACGGGGAGGTTAATGGGAGAGAGAGGGAAATCACGGGGAAGTTAAAGGGACTGAGAGTGAGATTACGGGGAGGTTAAAGGGACAGAGACTGAGATCACGGGGAGGTTAAAGGGACAGAGAGTGAGATCACAGGGAGATTAAAGGGACAGAGAGTGAGATCACACGAAGGTTGATGGGACAGAGAATGAGATCAGCGGGAGTTTACATCGACAGAGTGAGATCACGCGGAGTTTAAAGGGACAGTGAGTGAGATCAAGGGGAGGTTAATGGGAGAGAGAGGGAAATCACAGGGAAGTTAAAGGGAGTGAGAGTGAGATCATGGTGAGGTTAAAGGGACAGAGAGTTAAATTACTGGGAGATTGAAGCGACAGAGAGTGAGATCACGGTGAGGTGAAAGCAACAGAGAGTGAGATCACGAGGAGGTTAATAAGCCACAATGAGATCACAGGGAAGTTTAAGGGAGAGTGAGTGAGTTCATGGGGAGTTTAAAGGGACAGAGCATGTGATCACGGGGAGTTTATAGGGAAAGAGAGTGAGATCACGGGGATGTTAAAGGGACAGAGAGTGAGATCACGGGGAGGTTATAGGGACAGAGAGTGAGATCAAGGGGAGGTTAATGGGAGAGAGAGGGAAATCACAGGGAAGTTAAAGGGAGTGAGAGTGAGATCATGGTGAGGTTAAAGGGACAGAGAGTTAAATTACTGGGAGATTGAAGCGACAGAGAGTGAGATCACGGGGAGGTTAAAGGGACAGTAAGTGAGATCACGGGGAGGCAAAAGGGATAGAGAGTGAGATCACACGAAGGTTAATGGGGCAGAGAGTGAGATCAGTGGAAGTTTACATGGACAGAGTGAGATCACGCGGAGTTTAAAGGGACAGAGGGTCAGAGCACGGGGAGGTTAAATGAGCAGAGAGTGAGATCAAGGGTAGGTTAATGGGACAGAGTGTGACATCACGGGGAGGATAAAGGGACAGAGAGTTAGATCACGGGGAGGTTAAAGGGACGGAGAGTGAGATCACGTGGAGGTTAAAGGGAAAGGGAATGAGATCACGGGGAGTTTAAAGGGACAGAGGGTGAGATCACGGGGTGGTTAAAGTGACAGTGAGATCATCGGGAGGTTAAAGGGACAGAGAGTGAGATCACGGGGAGGTTAAATAGACAGAGAGTGAGAACACCGGAAGGTTCAAGGGACAGACAGGGAAATCACAGGGAGGTTAAAGGGACAGTGAGTGAGATCACGGGGAGGGTAAAGGGAAAGTGGGTGAGATCATGGGGAGATTAAAGGGACAGAGAGTGAGATCACACGAAGGTTGATGGGACAGAGAACGAGATCAGCGGAAATTTACATCGACAGAGTGAGATCACGCGGAGTTTAAAGGGACAGTGAGTGAGATCACGGGGAGGTTAATGGGAAAGAGAGTGAGATCACGGGGAGGTTAATGGGAGAGAGAGGGAGATCACGGGAGATTACAGGGACAGAGGGTGAGATCATGGGGAGTTAAAGTGAAAGAGAGTGAGATCACGGGGAGGTTAAAGGGACAGAGAGTGAGATTACTGTGAGATTAAAGCGACAGAGAGTGAGATCACGGGAGATTACAGGGACAGAGAGTGAGATCACGGGGAGGTTAAAGGGATAGTAAGTGAGATCACGGGGAGGCTAAAGGGATAGAGGGTGAGATCACGGGGAGGTTGAAGTGACAGAGACTGAGATCACGGGGACGTTAAAGGGACAGAGAGTGAGATCACGGGGAGTTTAAAGTGACAGATGTGAGATCACGGGGATGTTGAAGTGAAAGAGAGTGATTTCACGGAACGGTTAAAGGGACAGTGAGTGAGATCACGCGGAGGTTAATGGGAAAGAGAGTGAGATCACGGGGAGGTTAATGGGAGAGAGAGGGAGATCACGGGAGATTACAGGGACAGAGGGTGAGATCATGGGGAGTTAAAGTGAAAGAGAGTGAGATCACGGGGAGGTTAAAGGGACAGAGAGTGAGATTACTGTGAGATTAAAGCGACAGAGAGTGAGATCACGGGAGATTACAGGGACAGAGAGTGAGATCACGGGGAGGTTAAAGGGATAGTAAGTGAGATCACGGGGTAATTAAAGGAACAGTAAGTGAGATCGGGGGACGCTAATTGGATAGAGAGTGAGATAACACGAAGGTTAATGGGACAGAGAGTGAGATCAGCGGAAGTTCACATGGAGCGAGTGAGTTCACGCGGACTTTAAAGGGACAGAGAGTCAGATCACGGGGATGTTAAATGGTCAGAGAGTCAGATCAAGGGGAGGTTAATGGGACACAGAGTGAGATCACAGGGAGGTTAATGGGACACAGAGTGAGATCACAGGGAGATTAAAGGGACAGAGAGTGAGATCACGGGGAGGTTAAAGGGACTGAGAGTGGGATCAAGGTGAGTTTAAAGGGCCAGAGGGTCAAATCACCGGGAGTTTAAAGGGACAGAGAGCGAGATCACAGGGAGGTTAAAGGGACAGAGAGTGAGATCACGGTGTTGTTTAAGGGACAGACTGCGATTACGGGGAGGATGAAGGGACAGAGTGAGATCACGGGGAGGTTGAAGGGACAGAGAGTGAGATCACGGGGAGGTTGAAGTGACAGAGACTGAGATCACGGGGACGTTAAAGGGACAGAGAGTGAGATCACGGGGACGTTAAAGTGACAGAGCGTGAGATCACGGGGAGATTAAAGGGACAGAGTGTGAGATCACGGGGAGGTTAAATTGACAGAGAGTGAATTCAATGGGAGGTTAAAGGGACAGAGAGTGAGATCACGGTGAGGTGAAAGCAACAGAGAGTGAGATCACGAGGAGGTTAATAAGCCACAATGAGATCACAGGGAAGTTTAAGGGACAGTGAGTGAGTTCATGGGGAGTTTAAAGGGACAGAGCATGTGATCACGGGGAGGTTATAGGGAAAGAGAGTGAGATCACGGGGATGTTAAAGGGACAGAGAGTGAGATCACGGGGAGGTTATAGGGACAGAGAGTGAGATCACGGGGAGGTTAATGGGAGAGAGAGGGAAATCACGGGGAAGTTAAAGGGACTGAGAGTGAGATCACGGGGAGGTTAAAGAGACAGAGAGTGAGATCACGGGGAGGTTAAAGGGACAGAGAGTGAGATCACAGGGAGATTAAAGGGACAGAGTGTGAGATCACGGGGAGGTTAAATTGACAGAGTGTGAATTCAATGGGAAGGTAAAGGGACAGAGAGTGATATCACGTGGAGGTTAACAAGACACAGTGAGATCACGGGGACGTTTAAGGGACAGAGAGTGAGATCACCGGGAGTTTAAAGGGTAAGACAATGAGATCATGGGGAGGTTATAGGGACAGAGAGTGAGATCACGGGGAGGTTAAAGTGACAGAGACTGAGATCACGGGGACGTTAAAGGGGCAGAGAGTGAGATCACGGGGATGTTAAAAAGACAGAGAGTGAGATCACGGGGAAGTTCAAGGGACAGAGAGTGAGATCACAGGAAGGGGAAATGGAAAGTAAGTGAGATCACGAGGAGATTAAAGGGACAGAGAGTGAGATCACACGAAGGTTGATGGGACAGAGAATGAGATCAGCGGGAGTTTACATCGACAGAGTGAGATCACGCGGAGTTTAAAGGGACAGTGAGTGAGATCACAGGGAGGTTAATGGGACAGAGAGTGAGATCACGGTGAGGTTATTGGGAGAGAGAGGGAAATCACAGGGAAGTTAAAGGGAGTGAGAGTGAGATCATGGTGAGGTTAAAGGGACAGAGAGTGAAATTACTGGGAGATTGAAGCGACAGAGAGTGAGATCACGGGAGATTACAGCGACAGAGACTGAGATCACGGGGAGGTTAAAGTGACAGAGAGTGAGATCACGGGGAGGTGAAAGGGACAGTAAGTGAGATCATGGGGAGGCTAAAGGGACAGAGAGTGAGATCACACGAAGGTTGATGGGACAGAGAATGAGATCAGCGGGAGTTTACATCGACAGAGTGAGATCACGCGGAGTTTAAAGGGACAGTGAGTGAGATCAAGGGGAGGTTAATGGGAGAGAGAGGGAAATCACAGGGAAGTTAAAGGGAGTGAGAGTGAGATCATGGTGAGGTTAAAGGGACAGAGAGTTAAATTACTGGGAGATTGAAGCGACAGAGAGTGAGATCACGGGGAGGTTAAAGGGACAGTAAGTGAGATCACGGGGAGGCGAAAGGGATAGAGAGTGAGATCACACGAAGGTTAATGGGGCAGAGAGTGAGATCAGTGGAAGTTTACATGGACAGAGTGAGATCACGCGGAGTTTAAAGGGGCAGAGGGTCAGAGCACGGGGAGGTTAAAGGGACAGAGAGTGAGATCAAGGGTAGGTTAATGGGACAGAGTGTGACATCACGGGGAGGATAAAGGGACAGAGAGTTAGATCACGGGGAGGTTAAAGGGACGGAGAGTGAGATCACGTGGAGGTTAAAGGGACAGTGTGTGAGATCACGGTGAGGTTATTGGGAGAGAGAGGGAAATCACAGGGAAGTTAAAGGGAGTCAGAGTGAGATCATGGTGAGGTTAAAGGGACAGAGAGTGAAATTACTGGGAGATTGAAGCGACAGAGAGTGAGATCACGGGGAGGTTAATGGGACAGAGAGTGAGATCACAGGAAGGGTAAATGGAAAGTAAGTGAGATCACGAGGAGATTAAAGGGACAGAGAGTGAGATCACACGAAGGTTGATGGGACAGAGAATGAGATCAGTGGGAGTTTACATCGACAGAGTGAGATCACGCGGAGTTTAAAGGGACAGTGTGTGAGATCACGGGGAGGTTAATGGGACAGAGAGTGAGATCACGGTGAGGTTATTGGGAGAGAGAGGGAAATCACAGGGAAGTTAAAGGGAGTGACAGTGAGATCATGGTGAGGTTAAAGGGACAGAGAGTTAAATTACTGGGAGATTGAAGCGACAGAGAGTGAGATCACGGGGAGGTTAAAGGGACAGTAAGTGAGATCACGGGGAGGCGAAACGGATAGAGAGTGAGATCACACGAAGGTTAATGGGGCAGAGAGTGAGATCAGTGGAAGTTTACATGGACAGAGTGAGATCACGCGGAGTTTAAAGGGGCAGAGGGTCAGAGCACGGGGAGGTTAAAGGGACAGAGAGTGAGATCAAGGGTAGGTTAAAGGGACGGAGAGTGAGATCACGTGGAGGTTAAAGGGACAGAGGGTGAGATCACGGGGAGGTTAAAGTGACAGTGAGATCATCGGGAGGTTAAAGGGACAGAGAGTGAGATCACGGGGAGGTTAAATAGACAGACAGTGAGAACACCGGAAGGTTCAAGGGACAGAGAGTGAGATCACAGGGAGGTTAAAGGGACAGAGAGTGAAATCACGGGAGATTAAAGGGTAAGACAATGAGATCACGGGGAGGTTATAGGGACAGAGAGTGAGATCACAGGAGATTAAAGGGTAAGACAATGAGATCACGGGGAGGTTATAGGGACAGAGAGTGAGATCACGGGGAGGTTAAAGTGACAGAGACTGAGATCACGGGGACGTTAAAGGGACAGAGAGTGAGATCACGCAGAGTTTAAAGGGACAGTGAGTGAGATCACGGGGAGGTTAATGGGACAGAGAGTGAGATCACGGGGAGGTTAATGGGACTGAGAGTGAGATCACAGGGAGGTTAAAGGGACAGAGAGTGAGATCACGGGGAAGTTAAAGGGACTGAGAGTGAGATCACAGGGAGGTTAAAGGGACAGAGTGTGAGATCACAGGGAGGTTAAAGGGACAGAGAGTGAGATCACGGGGAAGTTAAAGGGACAGAGTGTGAGATCACAGGGAGGTTAAAGGGACAGAGTGAGAGATCACGGGAGATTAAAGGGACAGAGTGTGAGATCACGGGGAGGTTAAATTGACAGAGTGTGAATTCAGTGGGAGGGTAAAGGGACAGAGAGTGATATCACAAGGAGGTGAACAAGACACAGTGAGATCACGGGGACGTTTAATGGACAGAGAGTGAGATCACCGGGAGTTTAAAGGGTAAGACAATGAGATCACAGGGAGGTTATATGGACAGAGAGTGAGATCACGGGGAGGTTAAAGTGACAGAGACTGAGATCACGGGGACGTTAAAGGGACAGAGTGTGAGATCACGGGGATGTTAAAAAGACAGAGAGTGAGATCACGGGTAAGTTCAAGGGACAGAGAGTGAGATCACAGGAAGGCGAAATGGAAAGTAAGTGAGATCACGAGGAGATTAAAGGGACAGAGAGTGAGATCACACGAAGGTTGATGGGACAGAGAATGAGATCAGCGGGAGTTTACATCGACAGAGTGAGATCACGCGGAGTTTAAAGGGACAGTGTGTGAGATCACGGGGAGGTTAATGGGACAGAGAGTGAGATCACGGTGAGGTTATTGGGAGAGAGAGGGAAATCACAGGGAAGTTAAAGGGAGTGAGAGTGAGATCATGGTGAGGTTAAAGGGACAGAGAGTTAAATTACTGGGAGATTGAAGCGACAGAGAGTGAGATCACGGGGAGGTTAAAGGGACAGTAAGTGAGATCACGGGGAGGCAAAAGGGATAGAGAGTGAGATCACACGAAGGTTAATGGGGCAGAGAGTGAGATCAGTGGAAGTTTACATGGACAGAGTGAGATCACGCGGAGTTTAAAGGGGCAGAGGGTCAGAGCACGGGGAGGTTAAAGGGACAGAGAGTGAGATCATCGGGAGGTTAAAGGGACAGAGAGTGAGATCACGGGGAGGTTAAATAGACAGAGAGTGAGAACACCGGAAGGTTCAAGGGACAGACAGGGAAATCACAGGGAGGTTAAAGGGACAGTGAGTGAGATCACGGGGAGGGTAAAGGGAAAGTGGGTGAGATCATGGGGAGATTAAAGGGACAGAGAGTGAGATCACACGAAGGTTGATGGGACAGAGAACGAGATCAGCGGAAATTTACATCGACAGAGTGAGATCACGCGGAGTTTAAAGGGACAGTGAGTGAGATCACGGGGATGTTAATGGGAAAGAGAGTGAGATCACGGGGAGGTTAATGGGAGAGAGAGGGAGATCACGGGAGATTACAGGGACAGAGGGTGAGATCATGGGGAGTTAAAGTGAAAGAGAGTGAGATCACGGGGAGGTTAAAGGGACAGAGAGTGAGATTACTGTGAGATTAAAGCGACAGAGAGTGAGATCACGGGAGATTACAGGGACAGAGAGTGAGATCACGGGGAGGTTAAAGGGATAGTAAGTGAGATCACGGGGAGGCTAAAGGGATAGAGGGTGAGATCACGGGGTAATTAAAGGAACAGTAAGTGAGATCGGGGGACGCTAATTGGATAGAGAGTGAGATAACACGAAGGTTAATGGGACAGAGAGTGAGATCAGCGGAAGTTCACATGGAGCGAGTGAGTTCACGCGGACTTTAAAGGGACAGAGAGTCAGATCATGGGGATGTTAAATGGTCAGAGAGTCAGATCAACGGGAGGTTAATGGGACACAGAGTGAGATCACAGGGAGGTGAATGGGACACAGAGTGAGATCACAGGGAGATTAAAGGGACAGAGAGTGAGATCACGGGGAGGTTAAAGGGACTGAGAGTGGGATCAAGGTGAGTTTAAAGGGCCAGAGGGTCAAATCACCGGGAGTTTAAAGGGACAGAGAGCGAGATCACAGGGAGGTTAAAGGGACAGAGAGTGAGATCACGGTGTTGTTTAAGGGACAGACTGCGATTACGGGGAGGATGAAGGGACAGAGTGAGATCACGGGGAGGTTGAAGGGACAGAGAGTGAGATCACGGGGAGGTTGAAGTGACAGAGACTGAGATCACGGGGACGTTAAAGGGACAGAGAGTGAGATCACGGGGACGTTAAAGTGACAGAGCGTGAGATCACGGGGATGTTGAAGTGAAAGAGAGTGAGTTCACGGGACGGTTAAAGTGACAGTGAGTGAGATCATGGGAAGGTTAATGGGAAAGGGAATGAGATCACGGGGAGGTTAAAGGGACAGAGGGTGAGATCACCGGGAGGTTAAAGTGACAGTTAGTGAGACAACGGGGAGGTTAAAAAGACAGAGAGTGAGATCACGCGGAAGTTAAAGGGACAGAGATTGAGATCCCCGGGAGTTTAAAGGGAAAGACAGTGACATTAAAGGGACAGCGAGTGAGATCACGGGGAGGTTCAAGGCACAGAGAGGGAGATCACGGTGTTGTTTAAGCGACAGAGTGAGATTGCGGGGAGGTTAAAGTGACAGAGACTGAGATCACGGGTACATTAAAGGGACAGAGAGTGAGATCACGGGGAGGTTAAACTGACAGATGTGAGATCACGGGGATGTTAAAGTGAAAGAGAGTGAGATCACGGGAAGGTTAACGTGACAGAGAGTGAGATCACAGGGAGGTTAAAGGGAAAGGGAATTAGATCACGGGGAGGTTAAAGGGACAGAGAGTGAGATCACGGGTAGGTTAAAGGAGCCGAGAGTAAGTTCACGGGGAGGTTAAAGGGACAGAGAGTGAGATCCGGGGGTGTTTAAAGGACAGAGAGTGAGATCACGGGGAGATTAAAGGGACAGATAGTGAGATCACGGGGAGGTTAAAGGGACAGAGGGTGAGATAACGGGGAGTTTAAAGGGTCAGAGAGTGAGATCACGAGGAGGTGAAAGGGACAGAGATTGAGATCACGGTGCAGTAAAAGGGACAGATAGTGAGATCACGGGGAGGATAAAGACACAGTGAATGAGATTACAGGGAGGTTAAAGGGACAGAGAATGAGATCACGAGGAGGTTAAAGGGACAGAGAGTGAGATCAGGGAGGTTAAAGGGACAGAGAGTGAGATCACGGGTAGGTTAAAGGAACAGAGAGTGAGATCACGGGGAGCTAAAGGGAGAGAGAGTGAGATCACGGGGAGGTTAAAGAGACAGAGAGTGAGATCATGCGGATTTTAAAGGGACAGAGAGTGAGATCACGGGGACGTTAAAGGGACAGAGAGTGAGATCACGGGGATGTTAAAAAGACAGAGTGAGTTCAAGGGGAGGTTAAAGGGACAGAGAGTGAGATCACGGGGATGTTAAAAAGACGAAGAGTGAGATCACGGGGAAGTTCAAGGGACAGAGAGTGAGATCACAGGAAGGGGAAATGGAAAGTAAGTGAGATCACGAGGAGATTAAAGGGACAGAGAGTGAGATCACACGAAGGTTGATGGGACAGAGAATGAGATCAGCGGGAGTTTCCATCGACAGAGTGAGATCACGCGGAGTTTAAAGGGACAGTGTGTGAGATCACGGGGAGGTTAATGGGACAGAGAGTGAGATCACGGTGAGGTTATTGGGAGAGAGAGGGAAATCACAGGGAAGTTAAAGGGAGTGAGAGTGAGATCACGGTGAGGTTAAAGGGACAGATCACGGTGAGGTTAAAATGACAGAGAATGAGTTCACAGGGTGGTTAAAGGGACAGAGATTGAGATCACAGTGTGGTTAAAGGGACAGATCACGGGGACATTAAAGGGAAAGAGATTGCAATCACGGGGAGGTTAAAGGGACGGCGATTGAGATCACTGGGATGTTAAAGGGACAGAGAGTGAGATCACGGGGAGGTTAAAGGGACAGAGAGTGGGATCACGGGTTGGATAAAGAGACAGAGACTGAGATCATGGGGAGGTTAAAGGGACAGAGAGTGAGATCACGGAGAGGTTAAAGGGACAGAGAGTTAGATCACGGTGAGGTTAAAGGGACAGAGAGTAAGATCAGGGGGAAGTTAAAGGGACAGAGAGTGAGATCACGGGGAGGTTAACGGGACTGAGAATGAGAGCTCTGGGAGGTTAAAGGGGCAGAGAGTCAGATCACGGCGAGGTTCAAGGGACTGAGTGTGAGATCATGGGGAGGTTATAGGGAAAGAGATTATGCTCATGGGGAGGTTAAAGAGACAGAGAGTATCACTGGGATGTTGAAGTGACAGAGAGTGAGATCACAGGGTGTTTTAAGGGACAGAGAGTGTGATCACTGGGAGCTTAAAGCGAGAGAGAGTGAGATCACGGCGAGGTTAAAGGAACAGAGAGTGAGATCACAGGGCGTTTAAAGGGACAGATCACGGTGACGTTAAAAGGACAGAGAGTGAGATCACTGGGAGGTTAAAGGGTAAGAGAGTGAGATCACATGGAGGGTAACGGGACAGAGAGTGAGATCATGGGAAGGAGAAAAGGACTGAGAGTGAGATCATGGCAAGGTTAAAGGGACAGAGAGTGAGATCACGAGGTGGTTAAAGGGACAGAGAGTGAGATCACAGGGAGGTTAAATGGACAGAGAGTGAGATCACGGGGCGGTTAAAGGGACAGAGAGTGAGATCACGGGGAGGTTAAATGGACAGAGAGTGAGATCATGGGGAGGTTATAGGGTAAGAGATTATGCTCATGGGGAGGTTAAAGAGACAGAGTGTATCACTGGGATGATGAAGTGACAGAGAGTGAGATCACTGGGAGCTTAAAGGGACAGAGAGTGAGATAACGGGGAGGTTAAAGGGACAGAGAGTGAGATCACGTGGAGGGTAACGGGACTGAGAGTGAGATCATGGCAAGGTTAAAAGTACTGAGAGTGAGATCATGGCAAGGTTAAAGGGACAGAGAGTGAGATCACGAGGTGGTTAAAGGGACAGAGAGTGAGATCACAGGGAGGTTAAAGGGACAGAGAGTGAGATCACTGGGTGGTTAAATGGACAGAGAGTGAGATCACAGGGAGGTTAAAGGGACAGAGAGTGAGATCACGAGGTGGTTAAAGGGACAGAGAGTGAGATCACAGGGAGGTTAAAGGGACAGAGAGTGAGATCACGGGGATGTTAAACGGACAGAGAGTGAGATCATGGGGAGCTTAAAGGGACAGAGAGTGAGATCACGGGGTGGAAAAACGGACAGAGAGTGAGATCACAGGGAGTTTAAAGGGACAGAGAGTCAGATCACGGCGAGGTTCAAGCAACTGAGTGTGAGATCATGGGGAGGTTATAGGGTAAGAGATTATTCTCATGGTGAGGTTAAAGAGACAGAGAGTATCACTGGGATGTTGAAGTGACAGAGAGTGAGATCACTGGGAGCTTCAAGGGACAGAGAGTGAGATCACGGCGAGGTTAAAGGAACAGAGAGTGAGATCACAGCGAGTTTAAAGGGACAGAGAGTGAGATCACTGGGAGCTTAAAGGGACAGAGAGTGAGATCACGGCGAGGTTAAACGAACAGAGAGTGACATCACAGCGAGTTTAAAGGGACAGAGAGTGAGATCACTGGGAGCTTAAAGGGACAGAGAGTGAGATCACGGCGAGGTTAAAGGAACAGAGAGTGAGATCACAGGGTGTTTAAAGGGACAGAGAGTGAGATCACTGGGAGCTTAAAGGGACAGAGAGTGAGATCACGGCGAGGTTAAAGGAACAGAGAGTGAGATCACTGGGAGCTTAAAGGGACAGAGAGTGAGATCACTGGGAGCTTAAAGTGACAGAGAGTGAGATCACAGCGAGTTTAAAGGGACAGAGAGTGAGATCACTGGGAGCTTAAAGGGACAGAGAGTGAGATCACGGCGAGGTTAAAGGAACAGAGAGTGAGATCACAGGGTGTTTAAAGGGACAGAGAGTGAGATCACTGGGAGCTTAAAGGGACAGAGAGTGATATCACGGCGAGGTTAAAGGAACAGAGAGTGAGATCACAGGGTGTTTAAAGGGACAGAGAGTGAGATCACTGGGAGCTTAAAGGGACAGAGAGTGAGATCACGGCGAGGTTAAAGGAACAGAGAGTGACATCACAGCGAGTTTAAAGGGACAGAGAGTGAGATCACTGGGAGCTTAAAGGGACAGAGAGTGAGATCACGGCGAGGTTAAAGGAACAGAGTGAGATCACAGGGTGTTTAAAGGGACAGATCACGGGGACGTTAAACGGACAGAGAGTGAGATCATGGTGAGTTTAAAGCGACAGAGAGTGAGATCACGTGGAGGGTAACGGGACTGAGAGTGAGATCATGGGAAGGTTAAAAGGACTGAGAGTGAGATCACGAGGTGGTTAAAGGGACAGAGAATGAGATGACGGGGAGGTTAAAGGGACAGAGAGTGAGATCACAGGGAGGTTAACGGGACTGAGAATGAGAGCTCTGGGAGTTTAAAGGGACAGAGAGTGAGATCACGGCGAGCTTAAAGGGACAGAGAGTGAGACCACAGTGAGGTTAAAGGGACAGAGGGTGAGACCACGGGGAAGTTAAAAGGACAGAGAGTGAGATCACGGGGAGGTTAACAGGACTGAGAATGAGAGCTCTGGGAGGTTAAAGGGGCAGAGAGTCAGATCATGGCGAGGTTCAAGGGACTGAGTGTGAGATCATGGGGAGCTTATAGGGAAAGAGATTATGCTCATGGGGAGGTTAAAGAGACAGAGAGTATCACTGGGATGTTGAAGTGACAGAGAGTGAGATCACAGGGTGTTTTAAGGGACAGAGAGTGTGATCACTGGGAGCTTAAAGGGAGAGAGAGTGAGATCACGGTGAGGTTAAAGGAACAGAGAGTGAGATCACAGGGCGTTTAAAGGGACAGATCACGGTGACGTTAAAAGGACAGAGAGTGAGATCACTGGGAGGTTAAAGGGTAAGAGAGTGAGATCACATGGAGGGTAACGGGACAGAGAGTGAGATCATGGGAAGGAGAAAAGGACTGAGAGTGAGATCATGGCAAGGTTAAAGGGACAGAGAGTGAGATCACGAGGTGGTTAAAGGGACAGAGAGTGAGATCACAGGGAGGTTAAATGGACAGAGAGTGAGATCACGGGGCGGTTAAAGGGACAGAGAGTGAGATCACGGGGAGGTTAAACGGACAGAGAGTGAGATCATGGGGAGGTTATAGGGTAAGAGATTATGCTCATGGGGAGGTTAAAGAGACAGAGTGTATCACTGGGATGATGAAGTGACAGAGAGTGAGATCACTGGGAGCTTAAAGGGACAGAGAGTGAGATCACGGGGAGGTTAAAGGAACAGAGAGTGAGATCACTGGGTGTTTAAAGGGACAGATCACGGGGACGTTAAACGGACAGAGAGTGAGATCACGGGGAGGTTAAAGGGACAGAGAGTGAGATCACGTGGAGGGTAACGGGACTGAGAGTGAGATCATGGCAAGGTTAAAAGTACTGAGAGTGAGATCATGGCAAGGTTAAAGGGACAGAGAGTGAGATCACGAGGTGGTTAAAGGGACAGAGAGTGAGATCACAGGGAGGTTAAAGGGACAGAGAGTGAGATCACTGGGTGGTTAAATGGACAGAGAGTGAGATCACAGGGAGGTTAAAGGGACAGAGAGTGAGATCACGAGGTGGTTAAAGGGACAGAGAGTGAGATCACAGGGAGGTTAAAGGGACAGAGAGTGAGATCACGGGGATGTTAAACGGACAGAGAGTGAGATCATGGGGAGCTTAAAGGGACAGAGAGTGAGATCACGTGGAGGGTAACGGGACTGAGAGTGAGATCATGGGAAGGTTAAAAGTACAGAGAGTGAGATCACGAGGTGGTTAAAGGGACAGAGAATGCGATGACGGGGAGGTTAAAGGGACAGAGAGTGAGATCACAGGGAGGTTAACGGGACTGAGAATGAGAGCTCTGGGAGTTTAAAGGGACAGAGAGTGAGATCACGGCGAGCTTAAAGGGACAGAGAGTGAGACCACAGTGAGGTTAAAGGGACAGAGGGTGAGACCACGGGGAAGTTAAAAGGACAGAGAGTGAGATCACGGGGAGGTTAACAGGACTGAGAATGAGAGCTCTGGGAGGTTAAAGGGGCAGAGAGTCAGATCATGGCGAGGTTCAAGGGAGTGAGTGTGAGATCATGGGGAGGTTATAGGGTAAGAGATTATGCTCATGGGGAGGTTAAAGAGACAGAGAGTATCACTGGGACGTTGAAGTGACAGAGAGTGAGATCACAGGGTGTTTTAAGGGACAGAGAGTGAGATCACTGGGAGGTTAAAGGGAGAGAGAGTGAGATCACGGGGAGGTTAAAGGGACAGTGAGTGAGATCACATGGAGGGTAACGGGACTGAGAGTGAGATCATGGGAAGGAGAAAAGGACTGAGAGTGAGATCATGGCAAGGTTAAAGGGACAGAGAGTGAGATCACGAGGTGGTTAATGGGACAGAGAGTGAGATCACAGGGAGGTTAAATGGGCAGAGAGTGAGATCACAGGGCGGTTAAAGGGACAGAGAGTGAGATCACGGGGAGGTTAAACGGACAGAGAGTGAGATCATGGGGAGCTTAAAGGGACAGAGAGTGAGATCACGGGGCGGAAAAACGGACAGAGAGTGAGATCATGGGGAGC
Organism: Isurus oxyrinchus; assembly: GCA_026770705.1. Lineage (NCBI taxonomy): Eukaryota > Metazoa > Chordata > Chondrichthyes > Lamniformes > Lamnidae > Isurus > Isurus oxyrinchus. The sequence continues at coordinate 10,965,642 of JANJGN010000017.1, read as the reverse complement.
TTAAAGGGACAGAGAGTGAGATCACAGGGAGTTTAAAGGGACAGAGAGTCAGATCACGGCGAGGTTCAAGCAACTGAGTGTGAGATCATGGGGAGGTTATAGGGTAAGAGATTATGCTCATGGTGAGGTTAAAGAGACAGAGAGTATCACTGGGATGTTGAAGTGACAGAGAGTGAGATCACTGGGAGCTTAAAGTGACAGAGAGTGAGATCACGGCGAGGTTAAAGGAACAGAGAGTGAGATCACAGGGTGTTTAAAGGGACAGATCACGGGGACGTTAAACGGACAGAGAGTGAGATCACGGGGAGGTTAACGGGACCGAGAGTGAGATCATGGGGAGCTTAAACGGACAGAGAGTGAGATCACGGCAAGTTTAAAGAGACCCAGAGTGAGATCAAGAGGAGGTTAAAGGGACAGAGAGTGAGATTACGGGGAGTTTAAAGTGACAGAGTGTGAGATCATGGCAAGGTTAAAGGGACAGAGAGTGAGATCACGAGGTGGTTAAAGGGACAAAGAGTGAGATCACAGGGAGGTTAAATGGACAGAGAGTGAGATGACGGGGAGGTTAAAGGGACAGAGAGTGAGATCACAGTAAGGATAAAGGGACAGAGTGTGAGATCACGGGGAGCTTAAAGGGACCGAGAGTGAGATCATGGGGAGGTTAAAGGGACAGAGAGTGAGATCACAGGGAGGGTAACGGGACTGAGAGTGAGATCATGGGAAGGTTAAAAGGACTGAGAGTGAGATCATGCGGATTTTAAAGGGACAGAGAGTGAGATCACAGGGAGGGTAACGGGACTGAGAGTGAGATCATGGGAAGGTTAAAAGGACTGAGAGTGAGATCATGCGGATTTTAAAGGGACAGAGAGTGAGATCACAGGGAAGTTAAAGGGACAGAGGGTGAGATCACGGGGAGGTTAAAGGGACAGAGACTGAGATCACGGGGACGTTAAAGGGACAGAGAGTGAGATCACGGGGATGTTAAAAAGACAGAGAGTGAGATCAAGGGGAGGTTAAAGGGACAGAGAGTGAGATCACGGGGATGTTAAAAAGACAAAGAGTGAGATCACGGGGAAGTTCAAGGGACAGAGAGTGAGATCACAGGAAGGGGAAATGGAAAGTAAGTGAGATCACGAGGAGATTAAAGGGACAGAGAGTGAGATCACACGAAGGTTGATGGGACAGAGAATGAGATCAGCGGGAGTTTCTATCGACAGAGTGAGATCACGCGGAGTTTAAAGGGACAGTGTGTGAGATCACGGGGAGGTTAATGGGACAGAGAGTGAGATCACGGTGAGGTTATTGGGAGAGAGAGGGAAATCACAGGGAAGTTAAAGGGAGTGAGAGTGAGATCACGGTGAGGTTAAAGGGACAGATCACGGTGAGGTTAAAATGACAGAGAATGAGTTCACAGGGTGGTTAAAGGGACAGAGATTGAGATCACAGTGTGGTTAAAGGGACAGATCACGGGGACATTAAAGGGAAAGAGATTGCAATCACGGGGAGGTTAAAGGGACGGCGATTGAGATCACTGGGAGGTTAAAGGGACAGAGAGTGAGATCATGGTGAGGTTAATAGGACATTGAGTGAGATCACGGGGAGGTTAAAGGGACAGAGAGTGAGATCACAGGTTGGATAAAGAGACAGAGACTGAGATCATGGGGAGGTTAAAGGGACAGAGAGTGAGATCACGGAGAGGTTAAAGGGACAGAGAGTGAGATCACGGGGAGGTTAACAGGACTGAGAATGAGAGCTCTGGGAGGTTAAAGGGGCAGAGAGTCAGATCACGGCGAGGTTCAAGGGACTGAGTGTGAGATCATGGGGAGGTTATAGGGAAAGAGATTATGCTCATGGGGAGGTTAAAGAGACAGAGAGTATCACTGGGATGTTGAAGTGACAGAGAGTGAGATCACAGGGTGTTTTAAGGGACAGAGAGTGTGATCACTGGGAGCTTAAAGGGAGAGAGAGTGAGATCACAGCGAGGTTAAAGGAACAGAGAGTGAGATCACAGGGCGTTTAAAGGGACAGATCACGGTGACGTTAAAAGGACAGAGAGTGAGATCACGGGGAGGTTAAAGGGTAAGAGAGTGAGATCACATGGAGGGTAACGGGACAGAGAGTGAGATCATGGGAAGGAGAAAAGGACTGAGAGTGAGATCATGGCAAGGTTAAAGGGACAGAGAGTGAGATCACGAGGTGGTTAATGGGACAGAGAGTGAGATCACAGGGAGGTTAAAGGGACAGAGAGTGAGATCACGAGGTGGTTAAAGGGACAGAGAGTGAGATCACAGGGAGGTTAAATGGACAGAGAGTGAGATCACGGGGCGGTTAAAGGGACAGAGAGTGAGATCACGGGGAGGTTAAACGGACAGAGAGTGAGATCATGGGGAGGTTATAGGGTAAGAGATTATGCTCATGGGGAGGTTAAAGAGACAGAGTGTATCACTGGGATGATGAAGTGACAGAGAGTGAGATCACTGGGAGCTTAAAGGGACAGAGAGTGAGATCACGGGGAGGTTAAAGGAACAGAGAGTGAGATCACAGGGTGTTTAAAGGGACAGATCACGGGGACGTTAAACGGACAGAGAGTGAGATCATGGGGAGGTTAAAGGGACAGAGAGTGAGATCACGTGGAGGGTAACGGGACTGAGAGTGAGATCATGGCAAGGTTAAAAGTACTGAGAGTGAGATCATGGCAAGGTTAAAGGGACAGAGAGTGAGATCACGTGGTGGTTAAAGGGACAGAGAGTGAGATCACAGGGAGGTTAAACGGACAGAGAGTGAGATCACAGGGAGGCTAAATGGACAGAGAGTGAGATCACGGAGACGTTAAACGGACAGAGAGTGAGATCATGGGGAGCTTAAAGGGACAGAGAGTGAGATCACGGGGTGGAAAAACGGACAGAGAGTGAGATCACAGGGAGTTTAAAAGGACAGAGAGTCAGATCACGGCGAGGTTCAAGCAACTGAGTGTGAGATCATGGGGAGGTTATAGGGTAAGAGATTATGCTCATGGGGAGGTTAAAGAGACAGAGAGTATCACTGGGATGTTGAAGTGACAGAGAGTGAGATCACGGCGAGGTTAAAGGAACAGAGAGTGAGATCACAGCGAGTTTAAAGGGACAGAGAGTGAGATCACAGCGAGTTTAAAGGAACAGAGAGTGAGATCACAGCGAGTTCAAAGTGACAGAGAGTGAGATCACTGGGAGCTTAAAGGGACAGAGAGTGAGATCACGGCGAGGTTAAAGGAACAGAGAGTGACATCACAGCGAGTTTAAAGGGACAGAGAGTGACATCACAGCGAGTTTAAAGGGACAGAGAGTGAGATCACTGGGAGCTTAAAGGGACAGAGAGTGAGATCACGGCGAGGTTAAAGGAACAGAGTGAGATCACAGGGTGTTTAAAGGGACAGATCACGGGGACGTTAAACGGACAGAGAGTGAGATCATGGTGAGTTTAAAGCGACAGAGAGTGAGATCACGTGGAGGGTAACGGGACTGAGAGTGAGATCATGGGAAGGTTAAAAGGACTGAGAGTGAGATCACGAGGTGGTTAAAGGGACAGAGAATGAGATGACGGGGAGGTTAAAGGGACAGAGAGTGAGATCACAGGGAGGTTAACGGGACTGAGAATGAGAGCTCTGGGAGTTTAAAGGGACAGAGAGTGAGATCACGGCGAGCTTAAAGGGACAGAGAGTGAGACCACAGTGAGGTTAAAGGGACAGAGGGTGAGACCACGGGGAAGTTAAAGGGACAGAGAGTGAGATCACGGGGAGGTTAACAGGACTGAGAATGAGAGCTCTGGGAGGTTAAAGGGGCAGAGAGTCAGATCACTGCGAGGTTCAAGGGACTGAGTGTGAGATCATGGGGAGGTTATAGGGTAAGAGATTATGCTCATGGGGAGGTTAAAGAGACAGAGAGTATCACTGGGACGTTGAAGTGACAGAGAGTGAGATCACAGGGTGTTTTAAGGGACAGAGAGTGAGATCACTGGGAGCTTAAAGGGAGAGAGAGTGAGATCACGGGGAGGTTAAAGGGACAGTGAGTGAGATCACATGGAGGGTAACGGGACTGAGAGTGAGATCATGGGAAGGAGAAAAGGACTGAGAGTGAGATCATGGCAAGGTTAAAGGGACAGAGAGTGAGATCACGAGGTGGTTAATGGGACAGAGATTGAGATCACAGGGAGGTTAAAGGGACAGAGAGTGAGATCACGAGGTGGTTAAAGGGACAGAGAGTGAGATCACAGGGAGGTTAAATGGACAGAGAGTGAGATCACGGGGAGGTTAAAGGGACAGAGAGTGAGATCACGGGGAGGTTAAACGGACAGAGAGTGAGATCATGGGGAGCTTAAAGGGACAGAGAGTCAGATCACGGGGTGGAAAAACGGACAGAGAGTGAGATCACAGGGAGTTTAAAGGGACAGAGAGTCAGATCACGGCGAGGTTCAAGGAACTGAGTGTGAGATCATGGGGAGGTTATAGGGTAAGAGATTATGCTCATGGTGAGGTTAAAGAGACAGAGAGTATCACTGGGATGTTGAAGTGACAGAGAGTGAGATCACTGGGAGCTTAAAGGGACAGAGAGTGAGATCACGGCGAGGTTAAAGGTACAGAGAGTGAGATCACAGGGTGTTTAAAGGGACAGATCACGGGGACGTTAAACGGACAGAGAGTGAGATCACGGGGAGGTTAACGGGACCGAGAGTGAGATCATGGGGAGCTTAAAGGGACAGAGAGTGAGATCACGGCAAGTTTAAAGAGACCCAGAGTGAGATCAAGAGGAGGTTAAAGGGACAGAGAGTGAGATTACGGGGAGTTTAAAGTGACAGAGTGTGAGATCATGGCAAGGTTAAAGGGACAGAGAGTGAGATCACGAGGTGGTTAAAGGGACAAAGAGTGAGATCACAGGGAGGTTAAATGGACAGAGAGTGAGATGACGGGGAGGTTAAAGGGACAGAGAGTGAGATCACAGTAAGGATAAAGGGACAGAGAGTGAGATCACGGGGAGCTTAAAGGGACCGAGAGTGAGATCATGAGGAGGTTAAAGGGACAGAGAGTCAGATCACGGGGTGGAAAAACGGACAGAGAGTGAGATCACAGGGAGTTTAAAGGGACAGAGAGTCAGATCACGGCGAGGTTCAAGGGACTGAGTGTGAGATCATGGGGAGGTTATAGGGTAAGAGATTATGCTCATGGGGAGGTTAAAGAGACAGAGTTAGTGATATGGCTGAGGTTTAACGGACAGAGAGTGAGATACCCAGTGGTTAAAAAGACAGAGAATGAGATCAGGCGGAGGTTAAATGGACAGAGAGTGAAATCACGGGGAGGTTAAAGGGACTGAGAGTGAGATCACGGGGAGGTTAACGGGACTGAGAATGAGAGCTCTGGGAGGTTAAAGGGACAGAGAGTCAGATCACGGCGAGGTTCAAGGGACTGAGTGTGAGATCATGGGGAGGTTATAGGGTAAGAGATTATGCTCATGGGGAGGTTAAAGAGACAGAGAGTATCACTGGGATGTTGAAGTGAAAGAGAGTGAGATCACTGGGAGCTTAAAGGGACAGAGAGTGAGATCACGGCGAGGTTAAAGGGACAGATCACGGGGACGTTAAACGGACAGAGAGTGAGATCACGGGGAGGTTAAAGGGACAGAGAGTGAGATCACGCAGAGTTTAAAGGGACAGTGAGTGAGATCATGGCAAGGTTAAAGGGACAGAGAGTGAGATCACGAGGTGGTTAAAGGGACAAAGAGTGAGATCACAGGGAGGTTAAATGGACAGAGAGTGAGATGACGGGGAGGTTAAAGGGACAGAGAGTGAGATCACAGTAAGGATAAAGGGACAGAGAGTGAGATCACGGGGAGCTTAAAGGGACCGAGAGTGAGATCATGAGGAGGTTAAAGGGACAGAGAGTGAGATCACAGGGAGGGTAACGGGACTGAGAGTGAGATCATGGGAAGGTTAAAAGGACTGAGAGTGAGATCACGGAGAGGTTAAAGGGAAAGAGAGTGAGATCATGGTGAGGTTAAAGCGACAGAGAGTGAGATCACGGGGAGGTTAAAGGGACAGTGAGTGAGATCACGGAGAGGTTAAAGGGACAGAGAGTGAGATCAGGGGGAGTTTAAAGGGACAGAGATTGAGATCACAGGGTGGTTAAAGGAACAGATCACGCTGAGGTTTAAATGACAGAGAATGAGATCACAGGGAGGTTAAAGGGATAGAGAGTGAGATCACGGGGATTTTAAACGGACAGACAGTGTGATCACAGGAACGTTAAAGGGACAGAGAGTGAGATCACGGGGATGTTAAATGGACAGAGATTGAGATCACAGGGAGGATAAAGGGACTGAGAGTGAGAGCACGGAGAGGGTAAATGACAGAGAGTGACTTAACGGCGAGCTTAAAGGGACAGAGAGTGAGATCAGTGGGAGGATAAATGGACTGAGAGTGAGATCATGGGGAGGTTAAAGGGACAGAGAGTGAGACCACAGTAAGGTTAAAGGGACAGAGGGTGAGACCACGGGGAAGTTAAAGGGACAGAGGTTGAGATCACGGGGAGGTTAACGGGACTGAGAATGAGAGCTCTGGGAGGTTAAAGGGACAGAGAGTCAGATCACGGCGAGGTTCAAGAGACTGAGTGTGAGATCATGGGGAGGTTATAGGGTAAGAGATTATGATCATGAGGAGGTTAAAGGGACAGAGAGTGTCACTGGGATGTTGAAGTGACAGAGAGTGAGATCACTGGGAGCTTCAAAGGACAGAGAGTGAGATTACGGCGAGGTTAAAGGAACAGAGAGTGAGATCACAGGGTGTTTAAAGAGACAGATCACGGGGAGGTTAAAGGGACAGAGAGTGAGATCACAGGGTGGTAAAAGGGACAGAGATTGAGATCACGGGGTGGTTAACGGGACAGAGAGTGAGATCACGGGAAGGTTAAAGGGACAGAGAGTGAGATCACGGCGAGGTTCAAGGGACAGGGAATGAGATCAAGGAGACTTTAAAGTGACGGCAATTGTGATCACGGGGAGGTTAAAGGGTAAGAGAGGAAGATCATTGGGAGGTTAAAGAGACAGAGAGTATCACTGGGAAGTTGAAGTGACAGAGAGAGAGATCACTGGGAGCTTAAAGGGAAAGAGAGTGAGATCATGGGGCGGTTAAAGGGACAGAGAGTGAGATCACAGGGAGGTTAAATGGACAGAGTGAGATCACGGGGACGTTAAACGGACAGAGAGTGAGATCACAGCGAGGTTCAAGGGACAGAGAGTGAGATCACGGGGACGTTAAACGGACAGATAGTGTGATCACGTGGAGGTTAAATGGACAGAGATTGCGATCCCGGGGAGTTGAAAGGGACAGAGTGAGATCACAGTGAGGATAACGGGACTGAGAGTGAGATCACGGGGAGGTTAAAGGGACCGAGAGTGAGATCATGGGGAGCTTAAAGGGACAGAGAGTGAGATCACGGCGAGGTTAAAGGAACAGAGTGAGATCACAGGGTGTTTAAAGGGACAGATCACGGGGACGTTAAACGGACAGAGAGTGAGATCATGGGGAGGTTAAAGGGACAGAGAGTGAGATCACGTGGAGAGTAACGGGACTGAGAGTGAGATCATGGGAAGGTTAAAAGGACTGAGAGTGAGATCATGGCAAGGTTAAAGGGACAGAGCGTGAGATCACAGGGAGGTTAAATGGACAGAGAGTGAGATCACGGGGAGGTTAAAGGGACCGAGAGTGAGATCATGGGGAGCTGAAAGGGACACAGAGTGAGATCACGGGGTGGAAAAACGGACAGAGAGTGAGATCACAGGGAGTTTAAAGGGACAGAGAGTCAGATCACGGCGAGGTTCAAGGGACTGAGTGTGAGATCATGGGGAGGTTATAGGGTAAGAGATTATGCTCATGGGGAGGTTAAAGAGACAGAGTTAGTGATATGGCTGAGGTTTAACGGACAGAGAGTGAGATACCCAGTGGTTAAAAAGACAGAGAATGAGATCAGGCGGAGGTTAAATGGACAGAGAGTGAAATCACGGGGAGGTTAAAGGGACTGAGAGTGAGATCACGGGGAGGTTAACGGGACTGAGAATGAGAGCTCTGGGAGGTTAAAGGGACAGAGAGTCAGATCACGGCGAGGTTCAAGGGACTGAGTGTGAGATCATGGGGAGGTTATAGGGTAAGAGATTATGCTCATGGGGAGGTTAAAGAGACAGAGAGTATCACTGGGATGTTGAAGTGAAAGAGAGTGAGATCACTGGGAGCTTAAAGGGACAGAGAGTGAGATCACTGGGAGGTTAAAGGGAGAGAGAGTGAGATCACGGGGAGGTTAAAGGGACAGTGAGTGAGATCACATGGAGGGTAACGGGACTGAGAGTGAGATCATGGGAAGGAGAAAAGGACTGAGAGTGAGATCATGGCAAGGTTAAAGGGACAGAGAGTGAGATCACGAGGTGGTTAATGGGACAGAGAGTGAGATCACAGGGAGGTTAAATGGGCAGAGAGTGAGATCACAGGGCGGTTAAAGGGACAGAGAGTGAGATCACGGGGAGGTTAAACGGACAGAGAGTGAGATCATGGGGAGCTTAAAGGGACAGAGAGTGAGATCACGGGGCGGAAAAACGGACAGAGAGTGAGATCATGGGGAGCTTAAAGGGACAGAGAGTGAGATCACAGGGAGTTTAAAGGGACAGAGAGTCAGATCACGGCGAGGTTCAAGCAACTGAGTGTGAGATCATGGGGAGGTTATAGGGTAAGAGATTATGCTCATGGTGAGGTTAAAGAGACAGAGAGTATCACTGGGATGTTGAAGTGACAGAGAGTGAGATCACTGGGAGCTTAAAGTGACAGAGAGTGAGATCACGGCGAGGTTAAAGGAACAGAGAGTGAGATCACAGGGTGTTTAAAGGGACAGATCACGGGGACGTTAAACGGACAGAGAGTGAGATCACGGGGAGGTTAACGGGACCGAGAGTGAGATCATGGGGAGCTTAAACGGACAGAGAGTGAGATCACGGCAAGTTTAAAGAGACCCAGAGTGAGATCAAGAGGAGGTTAAAGGGACAGAGAGTGAGATTACGGGGAGTTTAAAGTGACAGAGTGTGAGATCATGGCAAGGTTAAAGGGACAGAGAGTGAGATCACGAGGTGGTTAAAGGGACAAAGAGTGAGATCACAGGGAGGTTAAATGGACAGAGAGTGAGATGACGGGGAGGTTAAAGGGACAGAGAGTGAGATCACAGTAAGGATAAAGGGACAGAGTGTGAGATCACGGGGAGCTTAAAGGGACCGAGAGTGAGATCATGGGGAGGTTAAAGGGACAGAGAGTGAGATCACAGGGAGGGTAACGGGACTGAGAGTGAGATCATGGGAAGGTTAAAAGGACTGAGAGTGAGATCATGCGGATTTTAAAGGGACAGAGAGTGAGATCACAGGGAGGGTAACGGGACTGAGAGTGAGATCATGGGAAGGTTAAAAGGACTGAGAGTGAGATCATGCGGATTTTAAAGGGACAGAGAGTGAGATCACAGGGAAGTTAAAGGGACAGAGGGTGAGATCACGGGGAGGTTAAAGGGACAGAGACTGAGATCACGGGGACGTTAAAGGGACAGAGAGTGAGATCACGGGGATGTTAAAAAGACAGAGAGTGAGATCAAGGGGAGGTTAAAGGGACAGAGAGTGAGATCACGGGGATGTTAAAAAGACAAAGAGTGAGATCACGGGGAAGTTCAAGGGACAGAGAGTGAGATCACAGGAAGGGGAAATGGAAAGTAAGTGAGATCACGAGGAGATTAAAGGGACAGAGAGTGAGATCACACGAAGGTTGATGGGACAGAGAATGAGATCAGCGGGAGTTTCTATCGACAGAGTGAGATCACGCGGAGTTTAAAGGGACAGTGTGTGAGATCACGGGGAGGTTAATGGGACAGAGAGTGAGATCACGGTGAGGTTATTGGGAGAGAGAGGGAAATCACAGGGAAGTTAAAGGGAGTGAGAGTGAGATCACGGTGAGGTTAAAGGGACAGATCACGGTGAGGTTAAAATGACAGAGAATGAGTTCACAGGGTGGTTAAAGGGACAGAGATTGAGATCACAGTGTGGTTAAAGGGACAGATCACGGGGACATTAAAGGGAAAGAGATTGCAATCACGGGGAGGTTAAAGGGACGGCGATTGAGATCACTGGGAGGTTAAAGGGACAGAGAGTGAGATCATGGTGAGGTTAATAGGACATTGAGTGAGATCACGGGGAGGTTAAAGGGACAGAGAGTGAGATCACAGGTTGGATAAAGAGACAGAGACTGAGATCATGGGGAGGTTAAAGGGACAGAGAGTGAGATCACGGAGAGGTTAAAGGGACAGAGAGTGAGATCACGGGGAGGTTAACAGGACTGAGAATGAGAGCTCTGGGAGGTTAAAGGGGCAGAGAGTCAGATCACGGCGAGGTTCAAGGGACTGAGTGTGAGATCATGGGGAGGTTATAGGGAAAGAGATTATGCTCATGGGGAGGTTAAAGAGACAGAGAGTATCACTGGGATGTTGAAGTGACAGAGAGTGAGATCACAGGGTGTTTTAAGGGACAGAGAGTGTGATCACTGGGAGCTTAAAGGGAGAGAGAGTGAGATCACAGCGAGGTTAAAGGAACAGAGAGTGAGATCACAGGGCGTTTAAAGGGACAGATCACGGTGACGTTAAAAGGACAGAGAGTGAGATCACGGGGAGGTTAAAGGGTAAGAGAGTGAGATCACATGGAGGGTAACGGGACAGAGAGTGAGATCATGGGAAGGAGAAAAGGACTGAGAGTGAGATCATGGCAAGGTTAAAGGGACAGAGAGTGAGATCACGAGGTGGTTAATGGGACAGAGAGTGAGATCACAGGGAGGTTAAAGGGACAGAGAGTGAGATCACGAGGTGGTTAAAGGGACAGAGAGTGAGATCACAGGGAGGTTAAATGGACAGAGAGTGAGATCACGGGGCGGTTAAAGGGACAGAGAGTGAGATCACGGGGAGGTTAAACGGACAGAGAGTGAGATCATGGGGAGGTTATAGGGTAAGAGATTATGCTCATGGGGAGGTTAAAGAGACAGAGTGTATCACTGGGATGATGAAGTGACAGAGAGTGAGATCACTGGGAGCTTAAAGGGACAGAGAGTGAGATCACGGGGAGGTTAAAGGAACAGAGAGTGAGATCACAGGGTGTTTAAAGGGACAGATCACGGGGACGTTAAACGGACAGAGAGTGAGATCATGGGGAGGTTAAAGGGACAGAGAGTGAGATCACGTGGAGGGTAACGGGACTGAGAGTGAGATCATGGCAAGGTTAAAAGTACTGAGAGTGAGATCATGGCAAGGTTAAAGGGACAGAGAGTGAGATCACGTGGTGGTTAAAGGGACAGAGAGTGAGATCACAGGGAGGTTAAACGGACAGAGAGTGAGATCACAGGGAGGCTAAATGGACAGAGAGTGAGATCACGGAGACGTTAAACGGACAGAGAGTGAGATCATGGGGAGCTTAAAGGGACAGAGAGTGAGATCACGGGGTGGAAAAACGGACAGAGAGTGAGATCACAGGGAGTTTAAAAGGACAGAGAGTCAGATCACGGCGAGGTTCAAGCAACTGAGTGTGAGATCATGGGGAGGTTATAGGGTAAGAGATTATGCTCATGGGGAGGTTAAAGAGACAGAGAGTATCACTGGGATGTTGAAGTGACAGAGAGTGAGATCACGGCGAGGTTAAAGGAACAGAGAGTGAGATCACAGCGAGTTTAAAGGGACAGAGAGTGAGATCACAGCGAGTTTAAAGGAACAGAGAGTGAGATCACAGCGAGTTCAAAGTGACAGAGAGTGAGATCACTGGGAGCTTAAAGGGACAGAGAGTGAGATCACGGCGAGGTTAAAGGAACAGAGAGTGACATCACAGCGAGTTTAAAGGGACAGAGAGTGACATCACAGCGAGTTTAAAGGGACAGAGAGTGAGATCACTGGGAGCTTAAAGGGACAGAGAGTGAGATCACGGCGAGGTTAAAGGAACAGAGTGAGATCACAGGGTGTTTAAAGGGACAGATCACGGGGACGTTAAACGGACAGAGAGTGAGATCATGGTGAGTTTAAAGCGACAGAGAGTGAGATCACGTGGAGGGTAACGGGACTGAGAGTGAGATCATGGGAAGGTTAAAAGGACTGAGAGTGAGATCACGAGGTGGTTAAAGGGACAGAGAATGAGATGACGGGGAGGTTAAAGGGACAGAGAGTGAGATCACAGGGAGGTTAACGGGACTGAGAATGAGAGCTCTGGGAGTTTAAAGGGACAGAGAGTGAGATCACGGCGAGCTTAAAGGGACAGAGAGTGAGACCACAGTGAGGTTAAAGGGACAGAGGGTGAGACCACGGGGAAGTTAAAGGGACAGAGAGTGAGATCACGGGGAGGTTAACAGGACTGAGAATGAGAGCTCTGGGAGGTTAAAGGGGCAGAGAGTCAGATCACTGCGAGGTTCAAGGGACTGAGTGTGAGATCATGGGGAGGTTATAGGGTAAGAGATTATGCTCATGGGGAGGTTAAAGAGACAGAGAGTATCACTGGGACGTTGAAGTGACAGAGAGTGAGATCACAGGGTGTTTTAAGGGACAGAGAGTGAGATCACTGGGAGCTTAAAGGGAGAGAGAGTGAGATCACGGGGAGGTTAAAGGGACAGTGAGTGAGATCACATGGAGGGTAACGGGACTGAGAGTGAGATCATGGGAAGGAGAAAAGGACTGAGAGTGAGATCATGGCAAGGTTAAAGGGACAGAGAGTGAGATCACGAGGTGGTTAATGGGACAGAGATTGAGATCACAGGGAGGTTAAAGGGACAGAGAGTGAGATCACGAGGTGGTTAAAGGGACAGAGAGTGAGATCACAGGGAGGTTAAATGGACAGAGAGTGAGATCACGGGGAGGTTAAAGGGACAGAGAGTGAGATCACGGGGAGGTTAAACGGACAGAGAGTGAGATCATGGGGAGCTTAAAGGGACAGAGAGTCAGATCACGGGGTGGAAAAACGGACAGAGAGTGAGATCACAGGGAGTTTAAAGGGACAGAGAGTCAGATCACGGCGAGGTTCAAGGAACTGAGTGTGAGATCATGGGGAGGTTATAGGGTAAGAGATTATGCTCATGGTGAGGTTAAAGAGATAGAGAGTATCACTGGGATGTTGAAGTGACAGAGAGTGAGATCACTGGGAGCTTAAAGGGACAGAGAGTGAGATCACGGCGAGGTTAAAGGTACAGAGAGTGAGATCACAGGGTGTTTAAAGGGACAGATCACGGGGACGTTAAACGGACAGAGAGTGAGATCACGGGGAGGTTAACGGGACCGAGAGTGAGATCATGGGGAGCTTAAAGGGACAGAGAGTGAGATCACGGCAAGTTTAAAGAGACCCAGAGTGAGATCAAGAGGAGGTTAAAGGGACAGAGAGTGAGATTACGGGGAGTTTAAAGTGACAGAGTGTGAGATCATGGCAAGGTTAAAGGGACAGAGAGTGAGATCACGAGGTGGTTAAAGGGACAAAGAGTGAGATCACAGGGAGGTTAAATGGACAGAGAGTGAGATGACGGGGAGGTTAAAGGGACAGAGAGTGAGATCACAGTAAGGATAAAGGGACAGAGAGTGAGATCACGGGGAGCTTAAAGGGACCGAGAGTGAGATCATGAGGAGGTTAAAGGGACAGAGAGTCAGATCACGGGGTGGAAAAACGGACAGAGAGTGAGATCACAGGGAGTTTAAAGGGACAGAGAGTCAGATCACGGCGAGGTTCAAGGGACTGAGTGTGAGATCATGGGGAGGTTATAGGGTAAGAGATTATGCTCATGGGGAGGTTAAAGAGACAGAGTTAGTGATATGGCTGAGGTTTAACGGACAGAGAGTGAGATACCCAGTGGTTAAAAAGACAGAGAATGAGATCAGGCGGAGGTTAAATGGACAGAGAGTGAAATCACGGGGAGGTTAAAGGGACTGAGAGTGAGATCACGGGGAGGTTAACGGGACTGAGAATGAGAGCTCTGGGAGGTTAAAGGGACAGAGAGTCAGATCACGGCGAGGTTCAAGGGACTGAGTGTGAGATCATGGGGAGGTTATAGGGTAAGAGATTATGCTCATGGGGAGGTTAAAGAGACAGAGAGTATCACTGGGATGTTGAAGTGAAAGAGAGTGAGATCACTGGGAGCTTAAAGGGACAGAGAGTGAGATCACGGCGAGGTTAAAGGGACAGATCACGGGGACGTTAAACGGACAGAGAGTGAGATCACGGGGAGGTTAAAGGGACAGAGAGTGAGATCACGCAGAGTTTAAAGGGACAGTGAGTGAGATCATGGCAAGGTTAAAGGGACAGAGAGTGAGATCACGAGGTGGTTAAAGGGACAAAGAGTGAGATCACAGGGAGGTTAAATGGACAGAGAGTGAGATGACGGGGAGGTTAAAGGGACAGAGAGTGAGATCACAGTAAGGATAAAGGGACAGAGAGTGAGATCACGGGGAGCTTAAAGGGACCGAGAGTGAGATCATGAGGAGGTTAAAGGGACAGAGAGTGAGATCACAGGGAGGGTAACGGGACTGAGAGTGAGATCATGGGAAGGTTAAAAGGACTGAGAGTGAGATCACGGAGAGGTTAAAGGGAAAGAGAGTGAGATCATGGTGAGGTTAAAGCGACAGAGAGTGAGATCACGGGGAGGTTAAAGGGACAGTGAGTGAGATCACGGAGAGGTTAAAGGGACAGAGAGTGAGATCAGGGGGAGTTTAAAGGGACAGAGATTGAGATCACAGGGTGGTTAAAGGAACAGATCACGCTGAGGTTTAAATGACAGAGAATGAGATCACAGGGAGGTTAAAGGGATAGAGAGTGAGATCACGGGGATTTTAAACGGACAGACAGTGTGATCACAGGAACGTTAAAGGGACAGAGAGTGAGATCACGGGGATGTTAAATGGACAGAGATTGAGATCACAGGGAGGATAAAGGGACTGAGAGTGAGAGCACGGAGAGGGTAAATGACAGAGAGTGACTTAACGGCGAGCTTAAAGGGACAGAGAGTGAGATCAGTGGGAGGATAAATGGACTGAGAGTGAGATCATGGGGAGGTTAAAGGGACAGAGAGTGAGACCACAGTAAGGTTAAAGGGACAGAGGGTGAGACCACGGGGAAGTTAAAGGGACAGAGGTTGAGATCACGGGGAGGTTAACGGGACTGAGAATGAGAGCTCTGGGAGGTTAAAGGGACAGAGAGTCAGATCACGGCGAGGTTCAAGAGACTGAGTGTGAGATCATGGGGAGGTTATAGGGTAAGAGATTATGATCATGAGGAGGTTAAAGGGACAGAGAGTGTCACTGGGATGTTGAAGTGACAGAGAGTGAGATCACTGGGAGCTTCAAAGGACAGAGAGTGAGATTACGGCGAGGTTAAAGGAACAGAGAGTGAGATCACAGGGTGTTTAAAGAGACAGATCACGGGGAGGTTAAAGGGACAGAGAGTGAGATCACAGGGTGGTAAAAGGGACAGAGATTGAGATCACGGGGTGGTTAACGGGACAGAGAGTGAGATCACGGGAAGGTTAAAGGGACAGAGAGTGAGATCACGGCGAGGTTCAAGGGACAGGGAATGAGATCAAGGAGACTTTAAAGTGACGGCAATTGTGATCACGGGGAGGTTAAAGGGTAAGAGAGGAAGATCATTGGGAGGTTAAAGAGACAGAGAGTATCACTGGGAAGTTGAAGTGACAGAGAGAGAGATCACTGGGAGCTTAAAGGGAAAGAGAGTGAGATCATGGGGCGGTTAAAGGGACAGAGAGTGAGATCACAGGGAGGTTAAATGGACAGAGTGAGATCACGGGGACGTTAAACGGACAGAGAGTGAGATCACAGCGAGGTTCAAGGGACAGAGAGTGAGATCACGGGGACGTTAAACGGACAGATAGTGTGATCACGTGGAGGTTAAATGGACAGAGATTGCGATCCCGGGGAGTTGAAAGGGACAGAGTGAGATCACAGTGAGGATAACGGGACTGAGAGTGAGATCACGGGGAGGTTAAAGGGACCGAGAGTGAGATCATGGGGAGCTTAAAGGGACAGAGAGTGAGATCACGGCGAGGTTAAAGGAACAGAGTGAGATCACAGGGTGTTTAAAGGGACAGATCACGGGGACGTTAAACGGACAGAGAGTGAGATCATGGGGAGGTTAAAGGGACAGAGAGTGAGATCACGTGGAGAGTAACGGGACTGAGAGTGAGATCATGGGAAGGTTAAAAGGACTGAGAGTGAGATCATGGCAAGGTTAAAGGGACAGAGCGTGAGATCACAGGGAGGTTAAATGGACAGAGAGTGAGATCACGGGGAGGTTAAAGGGACCGAGAGTGAGATCATGGGGAGCTGAAAGGGACACAGAGTGAGATCACGGGGTGGAAAAACGGACAGAGAGTGAGATCACAGGGAGTTTAAAGGGACAGAGAGTCAGATCACGGCGAGGTTCAAGGGACTGAGTGTGAGATCATGGGGAGGTTATAGGGTAAGAGATTATGCTCATGGGGAGGTTAAAGAGACAGAGTTAGTGATATGGCTGAGGTTTAACGGACAGAGAGTGAGATACCCAGTGGTTAAAAAGACAGAGAATGAGATCAGGCGGAGGTTAAATGGACAGAGAGTGAAATCACGGGGAGGTTAAAGGGACTGAGAGTGAGATCACGGGGAGGTTAACGGGACTGAGAATGAGAGCTCTGGGAGGTTAAAGGGACAGAGAGTCAGATCACGGCGAGGTTCAAGGGACTGAGTGTGAGATCATGGGGAGGTTATAGGGTAAGAGATTATGCTCATGGGGAGGTTAAAGAGACAGAGAGTATCACTGGGATGTTGAAGTGAAAGAGAGTGAGATCACTGGGAGCTTAAAGGGACAGAGAGTGAGATCACGGCGAGGTTAAAGGGACAGATCACGGGGACGTTAAACGGACAGAGAGTGAGATCACGGGGAGGTTAAAGGGACAGAGAGTGAGACCACAGTGAAGTTAAAGGGACAGAGGGTGAGACCACGGGGAAGTTAAAGGGACAGAGAGTGAGATCACGGGGAGGTTAAAGGGACAGAGAGTGAGATCACGGGGAGGTTAAAGGGACAGAGAGTGAGATCACGGGGAGGTTAAAGGGACAGAGAGTGAGATCAGTGGGAGGATAAATGGACTGAGTGTGAGATCATGGGGAGGTGATAGGGTAAGAGATTATGCTCATGGTGAGGTTAAAGAGACAGAGAGTATCACTGGGATGTTGAAGTGACAGAGAGTGAGATCACTGGGAGCTTAAAGGGACAGAGAGTGAGATCACGGGGAGGTTAACGTGACCGAGAGTGAGATCAAGAGGAGGTTAAAGGGACAGAGAGTGAGATTACGGGGAGTTTAAAGTGACAGATTGTGAGATCATGTCAAGGTTAAAGGGACAGAGAGTGAGATCACGAGGTGGTTAAAGGGACAGAGATTGAGAACACAGTAAGGATAAAGGGACCGAGAGTGAGATCATGGGGAGCTTAAAGGGACCGAGAGTGAGATCATGGGGAAGTTAAAGGGACAGAGAGTGAGATCACAGGGAGGTTAAACGGACAGAGAGTGAGATCACGGGAAGGTTAAAGTGATAGAGAGTGAGATCACGTGGAGGGTAACGGGACTGAGAGTGAGATCATGGGAAGGTTAAAAGGACTGAGAGTGAGATCATGGAGAGGTTAAAGGGAAAGAGAGTGAGATCATGGTGAGGTTAAAGCGACAGAGAGTGAGATCACGGGGAGGTTAAAGGGACAGTGAGTGAGATCACGGAGAGGTTAAAGGGACAGAGAGTGAGATCAAGGAGAGTTTAAAGGGACAGAGATTGAGAATACGGGGAGATTAAAGGAACAGATCACGCCGAGGTTTAAATGACAGAGAATGACATCACAGGGTGGTTAAAGGGATAGAGAGTGAGATCACGAGGAGGTTATAGGGACAGAGAGTGAGATCACGGGGATGTTAAACGGACAGACAGTGTGATCACAGGGACGTTAAAGGGACAGAGAGTGAGATCACGGGGATGTTAAATGGACAGAGATTGAGATCACAGGGAGGATAAAGGGACTGAGAGTGAGAGCACGGAGAGGGTAAATGGACAGAGGGTGAGACCATGGGGAAGTTAAAGTGACAGAGACTAAGATCATGGGGAGGTTAAAGGGACAGAGAGTGAGATCACGGGGAGGATAAAGGGACAGAGAGTGAGATCATGGCAAGGTTTAAAGGGACAGAGAGTGAGATCACAGGGAGGTTAAATGGACAGAGAGTGAGATCACGGGGACGTTAACGGACAGAGAGTGAGATCACGGCGAGGTTCAAGGGACAGAGAGTAAGATCACTGGGAGGTTAAAGGGACAGTTCACGGTGAGGTTTAAATGACAGAGAATGAGTTCACAGGGTGGTTAAAGGGACAGAGATTGAGATCACAGTGTGGTTAAAGGGACAGATCACGGGGACATTAAAGGGAAAGAGATTGCGATCCCGGGCAGGTTAAAGGGACGGCGATTGAGATCACGGGGTGGTTAAAGGGTAAGAGAGTAAGATCACTGGGAGGTTAAAGGGACAGCGAGTGATATCATGGTGTGGTTAAAGGGACAGAGAATGAGATCGCGGTGAGGTTAAAAGGACTGAGTTTGAGATCACGGGGAGTTTCAAGGGACAGAGAGTGAGATCACGGGGTGTTTAATGGGACAGAGAGTGAGAGCACGTGGAGGTTAAAGGGACAGAGAGTGAGAGAACGGGGAGGTCAAAGGGACAGAGAGTGAGATCACGGGGTGGATAAAAAGACAGAGATTGAGATCACGGGAAGGTTAACGGGACAGAGTTAGTGATATGGGTGAGGTTTAACGGACAGAGAGTGAGATACCCAGTGGTTAAAAAGACAGAGAATGAGATCAGGCGGAGGTTAAATGGACAGAGAGTGAAATCACGGGGAGGTTAAAGGGACTGAGAGTGAGATCACGGGGAGGTTAAAGGGACAGAGAGTAAGATCATGGGGAGGTTAAAGGGACTGAGAGTGAGAGCACGGAGAGGGTAAATGGACAGAGAGTGAGTTAACGGCGAGCTTAAAGGGACAGAGAGTGAGATTAGTGGGAGGATAAATGGACTGAGAGTGAGATCATGGGGAGGTTAAAGGGACAGAGAGTGAGACCACAGTGAGGTTAAAGGGACAGAGGGTGAGACCACGAGGAAGTTAAAGGGACAGAGAGTGAGATCACGGGGAGGTTAACGGGACTGAGAATGAGAGCTCTGGGAGGTTAAAGGGACAGAGAGTCAGATCACGGCGAGGTTCAAGGGACTGAGTGTGAGATCATGGGGAGGTGATAGGGTAAGAGATTATGCTCATGGGGAGGTTAAAGAGACAGAGTGTATCACTGGGATGTTGAAGTGACAGAGAGTGAGATCACTGGGAGCTTAAAGGGACAGAGAGTGAGATCACGGCGACGTTAAACGGACAGAGAGTGAGATCACGGGGAGCTTAAAGGGACAGAGAGTGAGATCACGGGGAGTTTAAAAGGACAGAGACTGAGATCACGTGGAGGGTAAAGTGATAGAGAGATGAGATTACGGATAGGTTAAAGGGACAGAGAGTGAGATCATGGTGCGGTTAAAGGGAAAGAGAGTGAGATCATGGGGAGGTTAAAGGGACAGAGAGTGAGATCACGAGGAGGTAAAAGGGACAGAGAGTGAGATCACGGCGAGGTTTAAGGGACAGAGAGAGAGATCATGGTGAGGTTGAAAGCACTGAGAGTGAGAACACGGTGAGTTTAAAGGGACAGAGAGTGTGATCATGGTTAGGTTAAAAGGACTGAGAGTGAGATCATGGGGAAGTTAAAGGGACAGAGAGTGAGATCACGGGGAGGTTAAAAGGACTGAGAGTGAGATCATGGTGAGGTTAAAGGGACAGAGAGTGAGATCATGGTGAGGTTAAAGGGACAGAGAGTGAGATCAAGGGGAGTTTAAAGGGACAGAGATTGAGAACACGGGAAGTTTAAAGTTTCAGAGAGTGAGATCACGGGGAGGTTAAAGGAACAGAGAGTGAGATCACGGGGAGTTTAAAGGGACAGAGAGTGAGATCACGAGGAGGTTACAGCGATAGAGACTGAGATCACGGGGAGGTTAAAGGTAAAGTGAGCAACTAACTCAGCAGAGTAAACTGTTCATTATAGATACCCATCGACACAACTCCCAGTGATGGTGACAGGAGATAAAGGACCAAGCCTTTCTAGAGTAAGATAGTCAGAAGGTTTTTCCCAGGTTGGAAGAGTCAATTACTAGGGGGACATCGATTTAAGGTGAGAGGAGAAAACTATCGAGGAGATGTGCGGGGCAAGTTTTTTACGCAGAGGGTAGTGAGTGTCTGGAATTCGCTGCCAGAGGAGGTGGTGGAAGCAGGTACGATAGTGATGTTTAAGAGGCAGCTTGACAAATACATGACTAGGATGGGAATAGAGGGATACGGACCCCGGAAGTGCAAAATGTTTTAATTTGACGGGCAATATGATGGGTGGAGGCTTGGAGGGCCGAAGGGCCTGTTCCTGTGCTGTACTTTTCTCTGTTCTCTGATCTCGGGTGTGGTTGGTTGAAAGAGGTTAAATTAAACAGGTCCAAAACTCTCCAGTTGGAAGCAGGGCGACTGTCAGAGCTGCTAAAGAAATGTGACCCTGTCTGCAAGGACAGTGAGCTGGGGAACAATCCAAAGCCTACAGCAACCTCCTGGCTTCCTGAAACCAAGTCCAATGCCAAAAGCCCTGAGAGAGAAGGTTGATGCTGAGCTGAACCAGCTAGAGAGGCTGGGCGTCAGAAAAGTGGCTCAGTTCTCAGAGTGGGCAGCACCCCTAGTCCCTGGCCTTAAACCAGACCCGCCCATCCGGATCTGTGGGGGACTGTCAACTAACGGTCAACAGAGCGGCCAAGCTGCACAGGTACCCTATTCCCAAGATTGACCACCTCTGTACCAAACTAGCAGGAAGGACAATGTATACAAAGCTTCACATGAGGAACACGTATCAGACAGGTGGAGGGACAGGTTGTATTGAGGAGGCGGGAGGCTGCAGAAGGATTTGGACAGGTTAGGAGAATGGGCAAAGAAGTGGCAGATGGAATACAACGTGGGGAAGTGTGAGGTCATGTACTTTGGTAGGAGGAATAGAGACATAGACTATTTTCTAAATGGGGAGAGAATTCAGAAATCTGGAGCGCAAAGGGACTTGGGAGTCCTAGTCCAGGATTCTCTTAAGGATAACTTGCAGGATGAGTCGGTAGTTAGGAAGGCAAATGCAATGTTGGCATTTATTTCGAGAGGACTAGAATATAAAAGCAGGGATGTGTTGCTGAGGCTTTATAAGGCTCTGGTTAGACCACATTTAGAATATTGTGAGCAATTTTGGGCCCCGTATCTCAGGAAGGATGTGCTGGCCCTGGAGAGGGTCCAGAGGAGGTTCACGAGAACGATCCCAGGAATGAAAGGCTTAACATTTGAGGAACGTTTGAGGACTCTGGGTCTATACTCGATTAGAGTTTAGAAGGATGAGGGGGGATCTGATTGAAACTTACAGAATACTGAAAGGCCTGGATAGAGTGGACGTGGGGAAGATGTTTCCATTAGTAGGAGAGACTGGGACCCGAGGGAACAGCCTCAGAGTAAAGGGAAGACCTTTTAGAACAGAGATGAGGAGAAAATTCTTTAGGCCAGGGAGTGGGGAATCTATGGAATTCAGTGCCACAGAAGGCTGTGGAGGCCGGGTCATTGAGTGTATTTAAGACCGAGATAGATCGGTTCTTGATTGGTAAGGGGATCAAAGGGGAGAAGGTGGGAGAATGGGGTTGAGAAATTTATCCGCCATGATTGAATGGCAGAGCAGACTCGATGGGCCGAATGGCCTCATTTCTGCTCCGATGTCTTATGGTCTTATGGTCTAATCCTTGTGTTGTTGTGTTAGGGAGTGCGGCACACGTGGAGGGCGGGATTCCTCTGGAGGTCCCGGCCCAGCAACCCTCCCTCCGGCCAGGTCGGATGACCCCACTGCCCGTCTCCCCGTCGCCCCCCCCCCCCCCCCCGAGCCCCCACAAACCCCACCTCCCCCAACTCTCTCTCTCTCTCCTGCCACCCATGGGATCTCCCACAGCCGCCACGTGGTTGGGGTTGGCTGGTGCGCCGGACGGTGATGTGCGTGAGTGACGGTGATGGGGGGGTTGGTTAATGAGGGGGGGAGGGGAAGGAGGACCCTCCTCAACCAAATTAAAACTGCCAATCCCTCCTCTCCCCCGCAAAAACCCTAGTGACGTCATAAGGGGCGGGGCGTGTCTTTGCCCGCAGGCCCCGACCCGCTCCCCTGCACCTTCCACTGCCCAACGTGTCCCACCCTCAACCCCTTGAACCAATCGTCACAAAGCTCCTCCCCACATCCCTCTCCTGATTGGCTTGATCGGTTTGTGACTTCACAATGGGAGGGGGAAGGGCGGAGCGCCACTGGCCTTTATAAAGGGGGCCGGGTTGGGGGTGGAGCTGCTCTGGGCCCCGCCCATTCCGCAGTCAATGCCTCTGCTGGGTCGGTGCTCGTTTTGCGGTGAAGGGAGAGGGAAGAGGTTCGACGGGTGTGCCGGGCGCTGCTGGTGAGTCATGGTCGGAGGAGCCCCTGGGGCTGCAGCGAGAGGAAGGAGCCGGGAGAGAGAGAGAGAGAGAGAAGAGGCGCAAAGTCCGCCCGCCGCATCCTGAATTCCCGCTGCATGGACGGCGGGGCTGGGTCGGACCGAGCGAAGCGGCGGCGGAGAGGGTGAGATCGTAACTTGTATTTTATCCCCCTCCTCCCCTAACCCCCTCCCCCCCCCCCACCAATACCCTCCCCTAACCCCCCTCCTTCACTCTCCTCCAATACCCTCCCCTAACCTCCCCTCCTTCACTCTCCTCCAATACCTTCCCCTAACCTCCCCTCCTTCACTCTCCTCCAATACCCCACCCACCCACTGGATGTCTGTCCTACAGGTGGAATCCATCCTGAATTCCCACTCCATGGAGGGGGGAGGGGTTGGGGGGGGGTAGTGTGGGGAACTTGGGGAACTGCCCACGGGCACAACAGTCCTCGCCCAGGTAAGTGAAGAGTTTGATAAGGGTTTGGGGAGAGAGCGGGACAGTGGGATTAGTTTGGGATTGACAGGGCGATTGGATGAGAGAGAGCTGGGCGATGGGATGGGATGTGATATGAGAGAGAGCTGGGCGATGGGATGGGATGTGATATGAGAGAGAGCTGGGCGATGGGATGGGATGTGATATGAGAGAGAGCTGGGCGATGGGATGGGATGTGATATGAGAGAGAGCTGGGCGATGGGATGGGATGTGATATGAGAGAGAGCTGGGCGATGGGATGGGATGTGATATGAGAGAGAGCTGGGCGATGGGATGGGATGTGATATGAGAGAGAGCTGGGCGATGGGATGGGATGTGATATGAGAGAGAGCTGGGCGATGGGATGGGATGTGATATGAGAGAGAGCTGGGCGATGGGATGGGATGTGATATGAGAGAGAGCTGGGCGATGGGATGGGATGTGATATGAGAGAGAGCTGGGCGATGGGATGGGATGTGATATGAGAGAGAGCTGGGCGATGGGATGGGATGTGATATGAGAGAGAGCTGGGCGATGGGATGGGATGTGATATGAGAGAGAGCTGGGCGATGGGATGGGATGTGATATGAGAGAGAGCTGGGCGATGGGATGGGATGTGATATGAGAGAGAGCTGGGCGATGGGATGGGATATGAGAGAGAGCTGGGCGATGGGATGGGATGTGATATGAGAGAGAGCTGGGCGATGGGATGGGATGTGATATGAGAGAGAGCTGGGCGATGGGATGGGATGTGATATGAGAGAGAGCTGGGCGATGGGATGGGATGTGATATGAGAGAGAGCTGGGCAGTGGGATGGGATGTGATATGAGAGAGAGCTGGGCAGTGGGATGGGATGTGATATGAGAGAGAGCTGGGCGATGGGATGGGATGTGATATGAGAGAGAGCTGGGCAGCGGGATGGGATGTGATATGAGAGAGAGCTGGGCGATGGGATGGGATGTGATATGAGAGAGAGCTGGGCGATGGGATGGGATGTGATATGAGAGAGAGCTGGGCGATGGGATGGGATGTGATATGAGAGAGAGCTGGGCGATGGGATGGGATGTGATATGAGAGAGAGCTGGGCGATGGGATGGGATGTGATATGAGAGAGAGCTGGGCGATGGGATGGGATGTGATATGAGAGAGAGCTGGGCGATGGGATGGGATGTGATATGAGAGAGAGCTGGGCGATGAGTTTGTGATTGATACAGGGATATGGGGGGGAAGAGTGTGATTTTCTGAGGGGTGTTGGGAACATTGGGGTAAATGGCTGGTCCGGTTCAGTTTCTGGCTAATGGTAACCCCCAGGATGTTGATAGTGGGGGTAGGGGGGTTACTGAGGTTTGTGGGGATTGGACACTGTGAAGCAGAGATTGAAATGGTGTTTGTGTCTCAACAGGGAGAGTCGGAAGTGCCGGGTACATCACTTCAGGAGCAGCCGTGTGTGATGGGAATCACTTTGAACGTCATGGGACACTGGCTGTATTCTCGCTTGTTGGAGACGGTCATTGTCTGGCAAAAGGGAGAAGCCTGGGGAGAATGAGACAACACAGCCAAGACAGGCCGAATGGACCTCCCGTGCTGGAACCATCCTGTGATTTGGAGATCGCCATTCAGCCCATTCTGCCTGCGCCAGCTCGTTGCAGCCGCCGGACGCACGCCTCCCGCGGCCGCCGGACGCACGCCTCCCGCGGCCGCCGGACGCACGCCTCCCGCGGCCGCCGGACGCACGCCTCCCGCGGCCGCCGGACGCACGCCTCCCGCGGCCGCCGGACGCACGCCTCCCGCGGCCGCCGGACGCACGCCTCCCGCGGCCGCCGGACGCACGCCTCCCGCGGCCGCCGGACGCACGCCTCCCGCGGCCGCCGGACGCACGCCTCCCGCGGCCGCCGGACGCACGCCTCCCGCGGCCGCCGGACGCACGCCTCCCGCGGCCGCCGGACGCACGCCTCCCGCGGCCGCCGGACGCACGCCTCCCGCGGCCGCCGGACGCACGCCTCCCGCGGCCGCCGGACGCACGCCTCCCGCGGCCGCCGGACGCACGCCTCCCGCGGCCGCCGGACGCACGCCTCCCGCGGCCGCCGGACGCACGCCTCCCGCGGCCGCCGGACGCACGCCTCCCGCGGCCGCCGGACGCACGCCTCCCGCGGCCGCCGGACGCACGCCTCCAACTGGGTTGACTGGACAGACAGGGTTAAACGCGATTTCTCTTTCACTGAACCATCAGGACTCTGCCTGATTGCCTTGAATTTGTCCAAGTGCCTGCTAGAAGCTTAATAAACTTTTTCAACATGATCAATGTTATGCTGACTGGCTTGTGGTTTCTTGCTTTCTGTCTCCGCTCATTTCAATAAGGGACTTACACAGGAAAATGGTCAATCTAATGGAACCTGCCCCAAATCTAGATAACTTGAGAAAATTAAAAACAACGTGTTAACAATCTCACGATCCACAGCTTTTAAAACACTCCGATGAAGTCCATTAGCACCTGGGCACTTGACAGCAAAACCCCAGTGAATGGCTCTCAAAAATACTGCTCACCACAGCACATCCTTAACAGCACATCCATAGCATGTCCCACACTCAGATACCATCTCCTCCCTCACTAACACACAGACCGTCCCAACCTCCGATACCAGCTCCTGCTTCACCAACAAACACCCTGTCCCACTCTCAGCTACCAGCCCCACCCTCACTAACACAGCCTGTCCCACTGTCAGATACCAGGTCCTCCCTCACTAAACACACAAACTGTCCCAGTCTAAGATACAAGCTCCACCCTCAACAACACAGCCTGTCCCACTCTCAAATACCAGCAACTTCCTCACTAACACACAGCCTGTTCCATATTCAGATACCAGCTCCCCCCTCACTAACACTCAGCCCATCCCACTCTCAGATACCAACTCCTCCCTCACTAACAAACACCGTGTCCGACTCTCAGATATCAGCTCCTCAATCACTAACACACAGCCTGTCCCACTCGCAGATACCAGCTACTCAATAACATACAGCCTGTCCCACTCGCAGATACCAGCTCCTCAATCACTAACACAGAGCCCATTCCACTCTCAGATACCAGCTCCTATCTAACTATCACACAGCCTGTCTCTCTGACCCTGATACCATCTCCTTCCTCACTAACAGTCTATCCCAGTCTCAGATACCAGCTTCACCCTCACCAACACACAGCCCATCCCACTCTCAGATACCAGCTACTCACTAACACACAGCCTGTCCCACACTCAGATACTAGCTCCACCCTCATTAACACACAGCCAGTCCGACTCTCAGATAACAGATACTCACTCTCTAACACACAGCCTGTCCCACTCTCAGATACCTGCTCCTCCCTCACGAACACCCAACCCGTCACAGACCCAGCTACCCGCTACTCCCTCACGAACACCCAACCCGTCACAGACACAGCTACCCGCTACTCCCTCACTAACACAAAGCCTGTCCCAACCTCCGATACCAGCTGCTCCCTCATTAACACAGTCTGTCCCATTCTCAAATAATAGCTCCTCCCTCACCAATACACAGTCTGTCCCACTCTCAGATACCAGCTCCACCCTCACTAACACCCAGCGTGTCACAGACTGATACCAGCTACTCCCTCAGTAAAACAGCCCGTCCCAACCTCCGATACCAGCATCTCCTTCACTAACACACAGCCTGTCCCACTCAAATGCCAGCTCCTCACTAAATAACACACAGCCCGTCCCAATCTCAGATACCAGCTCCTCCCTCAATAATACCCAGCCTGTCCCACACTCAGATACCAGCTCCTCGCTCACTAACACACAGACTCTCCCACTCTCAGATACCTGATCCTCCCTCACTAACACACAGCCTGTCCCACTCTCCGATACCAGCTCCTCCTTCACCAACACACAGCCTGACCCACTATCAGATTCCAGATCCTCCCTCACAAACACACAGCCTGTCCCACTCAGTTACCATCTCCTCCACTAACAAACACCCTGTCCTAACCACATATACCAGCTCCTCCCTCACTAACACACAGCCTGTCCCTCTCTCAGATACCAGCTCCTCCCTCACTAACACACAGCCTGTCCCACTCTCAGATACCAGCTCCTCACTAACACACAGCCTGTCCCACTCTCAGATACCAGCTCCTCCCTCACTAACACACAGCTTGTCCCACTCTCAGATACCAGCTCCTCCCTCACTAATACACTGCCTGTTCCACTCTCAGATACCAATTCCTCGCTCAATAAACACAGACCCTGTCCCATTCTCAGATACCAGCTCCTCCCTCACTAACACACAGCTTGTCCCACTCTCAGATACCAGCTCCTCCCTCACTAACACACAGCCTGTCCCACTCTCAGATAAAAGCACATCCATCACTAACACACAGCCTGTCCCAGTCTCATAACAGTACCGCACTCACTAACACACAGCCTGTCTCAATCTCTGCTATCAGCTCGTCCCTCATTAAAACACAGCCCATTCCACTCTCATAACAGCTACTCCCTCACTAATACACAGCCCATCCCACTCTCAGATACCAGCTCCTCCATCACTAACACACAGCGCTTTCCACACTCAGATACCAGCTCCCCTCACTAACAAAAAGCCCATCCCACACTCAGATACCAACTTCTTCAACACTAACAAACACCCTGTCCCAATCTCAGATACCAGCTACCTCCCTCACTAACACCCAGCCCGTCACACTCAGATACCAGCTCCTCCATCACTAACTCAGAGCCTGTCCCACTGTCAGATACCAGCTCCTCAATCACTAACACCCAGCTTGTCACACACTCAGATACCAGCTCCTCCCTCACTAACACAGAGCCCGTCTCAACCTCTGATACCAGCTCCTCCTTCACGAACAAACACCCTGTCCCAATCTCATATACCAGCCACACCCTCACCAACATACAGCCTGTCCCACTCTCAGATACCGGCTCCTCCCTCACCAATACACAGTCTGTCCGACTCTCAATACCAGCCCCGCCCTCCCCAGTGCACAGTCTGTCCCAATCTCAAATACCTGCTCCTCACTAAATAACACACAGCCCATCCCAATCTCAGATACCAGCTCCTTCGTCAATAATACCCAGCCCGTCCCACACTGAGATTCAGCTCCTCACTAACACACAGCCTGTCCCACACTCAGATACGAGCTCCTCACTCACTAACACACAGACTCTCCCACTGTGAGACACCATCTCTTTAATCACTAACACATAGACTCTCCCACTCTCAGATACCAGATCCTCCCTCACTAAGACACAGCCTGTCCCACTCTCAGATACCAGCTCCTCCTCACTAACATACAGCCCTACCCACTCTCAGATACCAGCTCCGCCCTCACCCACACGCAGCACATCACACACTCAGATACCACCTCCCTCATGAACACACAGCCTATCCCACTATCAGATACAAGCTTCTCCATCATTAACAAACACCCTGTCCCAATCTAAGATACCAGCTCCTCCCTCACTAACACACAGCCTGTCCCACTCTCAGATGCCAGTTCCTCAATCACTAACAGAGCCCATTCCGCTCTCAGATACCAGCTCCTAACTATCACACAGCCTGTCTCTCTGCCAGATACCAACTCCTCCCTCACTAACACGCAGCCTCTCTCACTCTCAGATACCAGCTCCACCCTTACTAACACCCAGTGTGTCACAGACCCAGATACCAGCTACTCGCTCAGTAACACAGCCCGTCCCAATCTCCGATACCATCTTCTCCTTCACTAACAAACACCCTGTCCCAATCTCAGATACCAGCTCCTCCCTCACTAACACACAGTCTGTCCCACTCTCAGATGCCAGCTTCTCCCTCACTAACACACAGACTCTCCTACTCTCAAATACTAGCGACTCCCTCACTAACACCAAGTCCTCTCTCACCAACACACAGCCTGTCCCACTCTCAAATACCAGATCCTCCCTCCCCAACACAAAGCCTGTCCCACTCTCAGATACAGCTACTCCTTCACTAACACACAGCCTGTCCCAATCTCAGATACCAGCTGCTCCCTCACTAACACACAGCCTGTCCCACTCTCCGAAACCAGCTCCCCCCTCACTAACACACACCAAGACCCACTCTCAGATACCAGATCCACCCTCACTGACACACAGCCTGTCACACTCTCAGATACAAGCTCCACCCTCATTAACACACAGCCCTACCCACTCGCAGATACCAGCTCCTCCCTAACTAACACAGAGCCTGTGCCATGCGCATACCAGCTCCTCACTCAGTAACACACAGCCGTCCCACTCAGAAACCAACTCCTCACTGTGCAACACACAGCCCGTCGCACACTCAGATATCAGCTCCTCCTTCAATAACAATCAACCTGTTCCATTCTCAGTTACCTGCTCCTCCCTCACTAACACACAGCCTGTCCCAGACCGAGATACCAGCTACAACCTCACTAACACACAGCCTGTCCCACTCTCAGATACCAACTCCTCCCTCACTAACAGAGAGCCTGTCCCACCCTCAGGTACCAGCTCCTCCCTCACCAACACACAGCCTGTCCCAGTCAGATACCAACTACTCATTCACTAACTCAGCCTGTCCCACTCTCAGGTACAAGCAGCTCCATCACTAACTCTTCCTGTCCCACTCTCAGGTACCAGCTCCTCCCTCACTAACAAAAAGATCGTCCCACACAGAAGCCAGCTCCTCACTTAGTAACACACAACCCGACCCACTCTCAGATACCAGCTCCTCCCTCACTAACACACAGCCTGTCCCACTCTCAGATACCATCTCCTCCCTCACTAACACGGACCCCGTCCCACTATCAGATACCAGCTCTTCCCTCGCTAACACACAGACTGTCCCACTGTCAGATACCAGCTCCTCCCTCATTAACACACAGCCCTACCCACTCTCAGATGCCAGCTCCCCCCACAGTAACACCCATCCCGTCACACACTCAGATACCAGCTCCTCCCTCACTAACACACAGTCCGTCCCACTCAGAAACCAGCTCCTCAATTAGCAACACACAGCCCGTCCCGCTCTCAGTTACCAGCTACTCCCTGACTAACACAAAGCCTCTTTCTCTCTCCCTGATACCAGCTCCTCCCTCACCAATACACAGTCTGTCCCACTCTCAGATAGCAGCTCCTCCCTCACTTACACACACTCGGTCCCACTCACAAATACCAGCTCCTCAATCACTAACACACAGCCCTTCCCACGCAGAAACCTGCTCCTCCCTCATTAACACACAGCCCTACCCACTCACAGATACCAGCTCCTCCCTAACAAACAGCCCGTCCAACTCAGAAACCAACTCCTCACTGTGCAACACACAGCCTGTCGCACACTCAGATATCAGTTCCTCTTTCAATAACAATCACCCTGTTCCATTCTCAGTTACCTGCTCCTCCCTCATTAACACACAGCCTGTCCCACTCTCAGATACAATCTCCTCCCTCATTAAAACACAGCCCATTCCACTGTCAGATACCACCTCCTCCCTCACTACTACACAGCCCATCCCACAATCAGGTAGCACCTCCTCCCTCACTAACACAGAGCCTGTCCCACTGTCAGATACATACTCCTCCCTCACTAACACAAAGCCTGTCCGACTCTCAGATTCCAACTCGTCCCTTACTAACACACTGCCTGTCCGACTCTCAGAGATAGCAGTTCCTCCCACACTATAAACACAGACAGTCCCTATCTCAGATACCAGCTTCTCCCTCACAAAGACACAGCCAGTCGCACTCTTAGACACCAGCTCTTCCCTCACTAACAAACAACCTGTCCCAATCTCAGCTACGCCCTCCTCCCTCACAAACACACAGCCTGTCCCACTCTCAGATACCAGCTCGTCCCACATTAAAACACAGCCCGTTCCACTCTCAGATACCAGCTCCTCCATCACTAACACACAGCGCGTTCCACACTCAGATACCAGCTCCACACTCACTAACAAACAGCCTGTTCCAATCTCCGATAGCAGCTCCTCCCTCACTAACACATAGCTGGTCCCATTCTCAGATACCAGCTCCTCCCTCACTAACACAAAAGCTGTTCCAGTCTCAGATACCAGCACCTTCCTCACTAAAACACAGCCTGTCCTACTCTCAGATTTCACTTCATCCCTCACTAACACACAGCCTGTCCCACTCTCAGATACCAGCTCCTCCATCACTAACACAAACCCTGTCCCACTATGAGATATCCGCTCCTCACTCACATACACCAATTCCACTTTCAGGTACCAGGTACCCTCACTAACACACAGCCTGTCCCACTCTCAGATACCAGCTCCTCCATCACTAACACAAACCCTGTCCCACTATGAGATATCCGCTCCTCACTCACTAACATACACCAATTCCACTTTCAGGTACCAGGTACCCTCACTAACACACAGCCTGTCCCACTCTCAGATACCAGCACCTCCCTCAATAACACACTGTCTGTCCGAATCTCAGATAACAGCTCCCCCCTCACTAACACACAGCCTGTCCCACTCTCAGATACCAGCTCATCCTACACTAACAAACAGCATGTCCCACTCTCAGATACCAGCTCCTCCCTCAACAACAAACAGCCTGTCCCACTCTCAGATAACACCTCCTCCCTCACTAACACACAGCCTATCTGATTCTCAGATAGCAGCTCCTTCCTCACTAACACACAGCCTATCCCACTCTCTGATACCAGCTCCTCCCTCACTAATGCACAGCCTGTCCCAATCTCAGATACCAGCTCTTCCCTCACTATCACACAACCTGTCTCTCTGTCCCTGAGACCAGCTCCTCCCTCACCAATACACAGTCTATCCCACTCTCAGATACCAGCTCCTCCCTCACTAAAACAGAGCCCCTCCCAACATCCGATAACAGCACCTCCTTCACTAACAAACACCCTGTTCCACTCTCAGATACCAGCTCCTCCCTCACTAACCAATAGCCTGTCCCACTCTCAGATACCACCTACTCCCTATCACACAGCCCATCCCACAAGCAAATACCTGCTACTCCCTCACTAACACACAGCTTGTCCCACTCTCAGATACCACCACCTTACTCACTAATGCACAATCTGTGCCACGCTCAGATACCAGCTCCACCCTTACTAACACACAGCCCTTCCCACTCAGAAACCAGCTCCTCACTTAGCAACAAACAGCCCCTCCCACTCTGATGCCATCTCCTCCATGATTAAAACACAGACAGTCCCACTCTTAGATATCAGCTCCTCACTCATTAACACACAGCCTGTCCCACTCTCAGATACCAACTCCTCCCTCACTAACGCACAGACTGACTATCCCCCCGATAACAGCTCCTCCCTCACCAATACACAGTCTATCCCATTCTCAGATACCAGCTCCTCCCACACTAACAAACAACCTGTCCTACTCTCAGATAGCAGCTCCTCCCTCATTAACATACAGCCTGTCACACTCTCAGATACAAGCTCCTCCCTCATTAAAACACAGCCCATTCCACTGTCAGATACCAGCTCTCCCTCAGTAACACACAGCCTGGCTCTCTCCCCTTGATACCACCTCCTCCCTCACTAACACAAAGCCCGTCCCACTCTCAGATACCAGCTGCTCCCTCACTAACACACAGCCCATCCGACTCTCAGATAGCAGCTCCTCCCTCACCAACACACAGCCTGTCCCATTCAGATACCAACTACTCCCTCACTAACTCATCCTTTCCCACTCTCAGGTAGCAGCACCTCCCTCACTAACTCAGCCTTTCCCTCTCTCAGATACCACTCCTCCCTCACTAACATACAGACTGTCCCACTCTCAGATACCAGCTCCTCCCTCACTAACATACAGACTGTCCCACTCTCAGATACCAGCTCCGCCCTCAATAACACACGGCCCGAACCCAGTCTCAGATACCAGCTCCTCCCTCACTAACGCACAGCCTGTCCCACTCTCAGATACCAGCTCCTCCCTCACTAACACACCGTCTGTCCCACTCTTTGATACCAGCTCCTCCCTCACTAACACACAGTCTGTCCACTCTCAAATCCCAGATCATCCCTAACACACAGCTTGGCCCACTATCAGATACCAGCTCCTCACTAACCCACAGCCTGTCCTATATTCAGATACCAACTCGCACCTCACTAACACACGCCCTGTCCCACTCTGAGATACCAGCTCCTTCCTT
This sequence comes from Isurus oxyrinchus, assembly GCA_026770705.1. Lineage (NCBI taxonomy): Eukaryota > Metazoa > Chordata > Chondrichthyes > Lamniformes > Lamnidae > Isurus > Isurus oxyrinchus. The sequence goes on along the minus strand of JANJGN010000017.1, from coordinate 10,932,332 downwards.
AGTAACACACAGCCTGTCCCAGTCTCCGATACCAACTCCACCCTCACTAACACAGAGCCTGTCTGACTCTCAGATAGCAGCTCCTCCCTCACTAACAAACAGACTGTCAGATACTAACTCCTCCCTCACAAACACTCAGACAGTCCCACTCTGAGATACCAGCTCCTCCATCATTAACACATAGCCTGTCCCACTCTCAGATAGCAGCCCCTCGCTCACTAACACACAGCCTGTCCCACTCTCAGATTCCACCTCATCCCTCAATAACACACAGCTTGTCCCACTCTCAGATAACAGCACCTCGCTCACTAACACACAGCCTGTCCCAATCTCAGATACCAGCTACTCACTCACTAACATAGAGCATGTCTCACTCTCAGATACCAACTCCTCCCTCACTGACACACAGCCTGTCCCATTCTCAGATAGCAGCTCCTCCCTCACGAACACACAGTCTTTCCCACTCTCAGATACTAGCTCCACCCTCACTAACACACAGCCCATTCCAATCTCATATACCAGCTTCTCGCTCAATAACACTCTCAAGTCCCACACTCAAGTACAAGCTCCTCCCTAACACACAGCCTGTCCCACTCACAGTTAGGAGCTCCTCCCTCACTAACAGACAGCCTATTCGACTCTCAGATGCTGGGTCCTCCCTCAATAACACAGCCTGACCCCCTCTCAGATACCAGCTCCTCCCTCACTAACACACAGCCTGTCCCATTCTCAGATACCAGCTCCTCCCCTACTAACACACAGCCTGTCCCACACTCAGATAACAGCAGCTCCCTCATTATCACACAGCCTGTCCCACTCTCAGATACCACCAACTCCCTCACTAACACACAGCCTGTCCCATTCTCAGATACCAGCTCCTCCCCTACTAACACACAGCCTGTCCCACACTCAGATAACAGCAGCTCCCTCATTATCACACAGCCTGTCCCACTCTCAGATACCACCAACTCCCTCACTAACACACAGCCTGTCCCACTCTCAGATATCCGCTCCACACTCAATAACAAACAGCCTGTCCCAATCTCCGGTACCAGCTCCTCCCTCAGTAACACACAGCTAGTCCCACTCTCAGATACCTGTCCCTCGCTCACTTACACACGGCATTTCCCACTCTCAAATACCAGCTCCTCCCTCACTAACACAGAGCCTATCCCACTATCAGATACCAGCTCCTCCATCACTAACAGAAAAGCTGTTCCAGTCTCAGATATCAGCAGCTCCCTCACGAAAACACAGCCTGTCCCACTCTCGGATACCGCCAACTCCCTCACTAACACACAGCCTGTCCCACTCTCAGATATCCGCTCCACACTCAATAACAAACAGCCGGTCCCAATCTCCGGTACCAGCTCCTCCCTCAGTAACACACAGCTAGTCCCACTCTCAGATACCTGTCCCTCGCTCACTTACAGACGGCATTTCCCATTCTCAGATACCAGCTCCTCCATCACTAACAGAATAGCTGTTCCAATCTCAGATACCAGCACCTTCCTCACTAAAACACAGCCTGTCCTACTTTCAGATTCCACCTCATCCCTCACTAACACACAGCCTGTCCCAATCTCAGATACCAGCTCCTCACTAACACATAGCTTGTCCCACTCTCAAATAAAAGCACCTCCCTCACTAACACACAGCCTGTCCCACTCTCAGATACCAGCTCCTCCCTCACTAACACACAGCCTGTCCCACTCTCAGATACCAGCTCCTCCCTCACTAACACACAGCCTGTCCCACTCTCAGATACCAGCTCCTCCCTCACTAACACACAGCTTGTCCCACTCTCAGATACCAGCTCCTCACTAACACACAGCCTGTCACACTCTCAGATAACAGTACCGCACTCACTAACACACAGCCTGACTCAATCTCAGCTATCAGCTCGTCCCTCATTAAAACACAGCCCATTCCACTCTCATAACAGCTCCTCCCTCACTAATACACAGCCCATCCCACTCTCAGATACCAGCTCCTCCATCACTAACACACAGCGCGTTCCACAGTCAGATACCAGCTCCACACTCACTAACAAACAGCCTGTCCAAATCTCCGATACCAGCTCCTCCCTCACGAATACATAGCTAGTCCCATTCTCAGATACCAACTCCTCCCTCACTAACACAGCCTATCCCACTATCAGATACCAACATCTCCCTCACTAACAAAAAAGCTGTTCCAGTCTCAGATACCAGCACCTTCCTCACTAACACACAGCCTGTCCTACTCTCAGATTCCTCTTCATCCCTCACTAACACACATCCTGTCCCACTCTCAGATTCCAGCTCCTCCCTAACACACAGCTTGTCCCACTCACAGATAACAGCACCTCCCTCACTAACACACAGCCAGTCCCAGCTCCTCACTCACTAACACACAGCATGACCCAATCTCAGATAACAGCTCATCCCTCACTAACACACAATCTGTGCCACTCTCAGATATCAGCACCTCCCTCACTACTACACAGCCTGAACCACACTCAGATAGCAGCTCCTCCCTCACTAACACACAGCCTGTCCCACTCTGATATAAGCTCCTCCTTCACTAACAAACAGCCTGTCCGATTCTCAGATACCAGCCACTCTCTAACACACAGCCTGTCCCACACTCAGATACAGCTCCTCCCTCACTAACACCCTGTCCCACTCTCAGATATCAGCTCCTCCCTCACCATCAAACAGCCTGTCCCACTCTCAGCCACCAGCTACTACTTCACTAACACAGAGCCTGTCCCACTGTCAGATACCATCTCCTCCCTCGCTAAAACACAGCCTGTTATACTCTCAGATTCCACTTCATCCCAAAGTATCATACAGCCTGTCCCACTCTCAGATACCAGCTCCTCCCTCACTAACACACCGACTGTCCAACTGTCAGAAACTAGCTTCTCCCTCACGAACACACACCCTGTCCCACTCTCAGATACCAGCTCCTCCCTCACTAACACACAGCCTGTCTGATTCTCTGATACCAGCTCCTCCCTCACTAATGCACAGCCTGTTCCAATCTCAGATACCAGTTCGTCCCTCACTATCACACAGCCTGTCTCTCTGCCCCTAATACCAGCTCCTCCCTCACTAACACAGAGCCCCTCCCAACATCCGATAACAGCTCCTCCTTCACTAACAAACACCCTGTTCCACTCTCAGATACAAGTTCCTCCTTCACTAACACACAGCCTGTCCTGCTCTCAGATACCAGCTCCTCCCTCACTAACCAATAACCCATCCCACTCTCAGATACCACCTACTCCCTATCACACAGCCATTCCCACAATCAAATACCTGCTACTCCCTCACTAACAGCCTGTCCCATTCTCAGTTACCAGCTCCTACCTCACTAACACACAGCCTGTCCGACTCTCAAATAGCATCTCCTCCCTCATTAACACAGAGCCAGTCCCACTCTGATACCAGCTCCTCCCTCACTAACACACAGCCTGTCCCACTCTCAGATACCAGCTCCTCCCTCACTAACAGTCTGTCCGAACCTCAAATAGCAGCTCCTCCCTCATTAACACAGAGCCAGTCCCACTCTCTGAAACAAGATCCTCCCCAAATAACACACACCTGTCCCACTCTCAGATACCAGCTCCTCCCTCACTAACACACAGTCTGTCCGAACCTCAGATAGCAGCTCCTCCCTCACTAACAAACTGCCTGTCCCACTCGCAGATATCAGCTCCTCCCTCAGTAACAAACAGCCTGTCCTACTCTCAGATAACACCTTGTCCCTCACTAACACACAGCCTGTACCACACTCAGATAGCAGCTCCTCCCTCACTAACACACAGCCTATCCTAATCTCTGATACCAGCTCGTCCCTCACTAATGCACAGCCTGTCCCAAGCTCAGATACCAGCTCTTCCCTCACTATCACACAGCCTGTCTCTCTGCTCCTGATACTAGCTCCTCCCTCACCAATATACAGTCTATCCCACACTCAGATACCAGCTCCTCCCTAACTAACAAAGAGCCCCTCCCAACCTCCGATAACAGCTCCTCCTTCACTAACAAACACCCTATTCCACTCTCAGATACAAGCTCCTCCTTCACGAACACACAGCCTGTCCCGCTCTCAGATACCAGCTCCTTCCTCACTAAACAATAGCCCGTCCCACTCTCAGATACCACCTACTCCCTATCACACAGCCCATCCCACAATCAAATACCTGCTACACCCTCACTAACACACAGCCCGTCCACTCTCAGATACTACCACCTCCCTCACTAATGCACAATCTGTGCCATGCTCAGATACCAGCTTCTCCATTACTAACACACAGCCCTTCCCACTCAGAAACCAGCTCCTCACTTAGCAACACACAGCCCCTCCCACTCTCAGATGCTATCTCCTCCATGATTAAAACACAGCCAGTCCCACTCTTAGATATCAGCTCATCCCTCAATAACACAGTCTGTCCCAATCTCAGATACCAACGCCTCCCTCACTAACACACAGACTGACTATCCCCCCGATAACAGCTCCTCCCTCACCAATACACAGTCTATCCCACTCTCAGATACCAGCTCCTCCCACACTAACAAACAGCCTGTCCTACTCTCAGATAGCAGCTCCTCCCTCAATAACACACAGCCTGTCATACTCTCAGATAACAGATCCTCCCTCACTAACACAAAGCCCGACCCAACCTCCGATACCAGCTCCTTTTTCACTAACAGACCGTCTGCCCCACTCTCAAATACCAGCTGCTCCCTCACTAACACAGTCTGTGCCATGCACAGCAGCTCCTCCTTTAGCAACACACAGCCTGTCACTCTCAGATGCCAGCTCCTCCCTCACTAACACACAGCCTGTCCCACTCTCAGATACCAGCTCCTCCCTCACTAACACACAAAATGTCCCACTTTCAGAAACCAACTAATCCCTCACTAACACACAGCCTGTCCCACTCTCAGATACCAGCTCCTCCCTCACAAACACACAGCCTGTCCCACTCTCAGATACCAGCTCCTCCCTCACTAACACACAGCCTGTCCCACTCTCAGAAACCAGCTCCTCCCTCACTAACACACAGCCTGTCCCACTCTCAGATACCAGCTCCTCCCTCACTAACACACAGCCTGTCCCACTCTCAGATACAAGCTCCTCCCTTATTAACAGAGAGCCTGTTCCACTCTCAGATACAAGATCCTCCCTCACTATCACACAGCCTGTCCCACTCTCAGATAGCAACTCCTCCTTCATTAACAAACTGCCTGTCCCACTCTCAGATATCAGCTCCTCCCACACTAACACACAGCCTGTCATACTCTCAGATAACAGATCCTCCCTCACTAATACAAAGCCCGACCCAACCTCCGATACCAGCTCCTTTGTCACTAACACACAGTCTGTCCCACTTTCAAATACCAGCTCCTCCCTCACTAACACACAGCCTGTCCCACTCTCAGATACCAGCTCCTCCCTCACTAACACAGCCTGTCCCACTCTCAGATACCAGCTCCTCCCTCACTAACACACAGCCTGTCCCACTCTCAGATACCAGCTCCTCCCTCACTAACACAAACCCTGTCCCACTGTCAGATACCAGCTCCTCCCTCACTAACACACAGCCTGTCCCACTCTCAGGTACCAGCTCCTCCCTAACACACACCCTGTCGCTTTCGCAGATATCAGCTACTCCCTCACTAACACACACCCTGTCCCACTCTCAGATACCAGCTCCTCCCTCTCTAACAAACAGCCTGTCCCATTCTCAGATAATACCTCCTCCCTCACTAACACACAGCCTGTCTGATTCTCAGATAGCAGCTTCTCCCTCACTAACACACAGCCTGTCTGATTCTCAGATAACACCTCCTCCCTCACTAACACACAGCCTGTCTGATTCTCAGATAACACCTCCTCCCTCACTAACACACAGCCTATCCCACTCTCTGATACCAGCTCCTCCCTCACTAATGCACAGCCTGTCCCAATCTCAGATACCAGCTCCTCCCTCACTAACACACAGCCCTTCCCACTCAGAAACCAGCTCCTCACTTAGCAACACACAGCCCCTCCCACTCTCAGATGCCATTTCCTCCATGATTAAAACACAGCCAGTCCCACTCTTAGATATCAGCTCCTCGCTCACTAACACACAGCCTGTCCCACTCTCAGATACCAGCTCCTCCCTCACTAACACAGTCTGTCCGAACCTCAGATAGCAGCTCCTCCCTCACTAACAAACTGCCTGTCCCACTCGCAGATATCAGCTCCTCCCTCAGTAACAAACAGCCTGTCCTACTCTCAGATAACACCTTCTCCCTCACTAACACACAGCCTGTACCACACTCAGATAGCAGCTCCTCCCTCACTAACACACAGCCTATCCTAATCTCTGATACCAGCTCGTCCCTCACTAATGCACAGCCTGTCCCAAGCTCAGATACCAGCTCTTCCCTCACTATCACACAGCCTGTCTCTCTGCTCCTGATACTAGCTCCTCCCTCACCAATATACAGTCTATCCCACACTCAGATACCAGCTCCTCCCTAACTAACAAAGAGCCCCTCCCAACCTCCGATAACAGCTCCTCCTTCACTAACAAACACCCTATTCCACTCTCAGATACAAGCTCCTCCTTCACGAACACACAGCCTGTCCCGCTCTCAGATACCAGCTCCTTCCTCACTAAACAATAGCCCGTCCCACTCTCAGATACCACCTACTCCCTATCACACAGCCCATCCCACAATCAAATACCTGCTACACCCTCACTAACAGCCTGTCCCATTCTCAGTTACCAGCTCCTACCTCACTAACACACAGCCTGTCCGACTCTCAAATAGCATCTCCTCCCTCATTAACACAGAGCCAGTCCCACTCTGATACCAGCTCCTCCCTCACTAACACACAGCCTGTCCCACTCTCAGATACCAGCTCCTCCCTCACTAACAGTCTGTCCGAACCTCAAATAGCAGCTCCTCCCTCATTAACACAGAGCCAGTCCCACTCTCTGAAACAAGATCCTCCCCAAATAACACACACCTGTCCCACTCTCAGATACCAGCTCCTCCCTCACTAACACAGTCTGTCCGAACCTCAGATAGCAGCTCCTCCCTCACTAACAAACTGCCTGTCCCACTCGCAGATATCAGCTCCTCCCTCAGTAACAAACAGCCTGTCCTACTCTCAGATAACACCTTGTCCCTCACTAACACACAGCCTGTACCACACTCAGATAGCAGCTCCTCCCTCACTAACACACAGCCTATCCTAATCTCTGATACCAGCTCGTCCCTCACTAATGCACAGCCTGTCCCAAGCTCAGATACCAGCTCTTCCCTCACTATCACACAGCCTGTCTCTCTGCTCCTGATACCAGCTCCTCCCTCACCAATATACAGTCTATCCCACACTCAGATACCAGCTCCTCCCTAACTAACAAAGAGCCCCTCCCAACCTCCGATAACAGCTCCTCCTTCACTAACAAACACCCTATTCCACTCTCAGATACAAGCTCCTCCTTCACGAACACACAGCCTGTCCCGCTCTCAGATACCAGCTCCTTCCTCACTAAACAATAGCCCGTCCCACTCTCAGATACCACCTACTCCCTATCACACAGCCCATCCCACAATCAAATACCTGCTACACCCTCACTAACACACAGCCCGTCCAACTCTCAGATACTACCACCTCCCTCACTAATGCACAATCTGTGCCATGCTCAGATACCAGCTTCTCCCTTACTAACACACAGCCCTTCCCACTCAGAAACCAGCTCCTCACTTAGCAACACACAGCCCCTCCCACTCTCAGATGCTATCTCCTCCATGATTAAAACACAGCCAGTCCCACTCTTAGATATCAGCTCATCCCTCAATAACACACAGCCTGTCCCAATCTCAGATACCAACGCCTCCCTCAATAACACACAGACTGACTATCCCCCCGATAACAGCTCCTCCCTCACCAATACACAGTCTATCCCACTCTCAGATACCAGCTCCTCCCACACTAACAAACAGCCTGTCCTACTCTCAGATAGCAGCTCCTCCCTCAATAACACACAGCCTGTCATACTCTCAGATAACAGATCCTCCCTCACTAACACAAAGCCCGACCCAACCTCCGATACCAGCTCCTTTTTCACTAACAGACCGTCTGTCCCACTCTCAGATACCAGCTCCTCCCTCACCAACACACAGCCTGTCCCACTCTCAAATACCAGCTGCTCCCTCACTAACACACAGCCTGTCCCACTCTCAGATACCAGCTCCTCCCTCACTAACACACAGCCTGTCCCACTCTCAGATACCAGCTCCTCCCTCACTAACACACAGCCTGTCCCACTCTCAGGTACCAGCTCCTCCCTAACACACACCCTGTCGCTTTCGCAGATATCAGCTACTCCCTCACTAACACACACCCTGTCCCATTCTCAGATACCAGCTTCTCCCTCACTAACACACAGCCTGTCTGATTCTCAGATAACACCTCCTCCCTCACTAACACACAGCCTGTCTGATTCTCAGATAGCAGCTCTTCCCTTACTAACACACAGCCTATCCCACTCTCTGATACCAGCTCCTCCCTCACTAATGCACAGCCTGTCCCAATCTCAGATACCAGCTCCTCCCTCACTAACACACAGCCCATCCCACTCAGAAACCAGCTCCTCACTTAGCAACACACAGCCCCTCCCACTCTCAGATGCCATTTCCTCCATGATTAAAACACAGCCAGTCCCACTCTTAGATATCAGCTCCTCGCTCACTAACACACAGCCTGTCCCACTCTCAGATACCAACTCCTCCCTCACTAACACACAGACTTACTCTCCCCATTATACCAGCTCCTCCCACACTAACAAACAGCCTGTCACACTCTCAGATAGCAGCTACTCCCTCATTAACACACAACCCGTCACACTTTCAGATAACAGATCCTCCCTCACTAACACAAAGCCCGACCCAACCTCTGATACCATCTCCTTTGTCACTAACACACAGTCTGTCCCACTCTCAAATACCAGCTGTTCCCTCACTAAGAGAGAGCCTGTGCCATGCACAGATAGCAGCTCCTCCTTCACCAACACACAGCCTGTCCCACTTTCAGATACCAACTACTCCCTCACTAACACACAGCCTGTCCCAGTCTCAGATACCAGCTCCTCCCTCACTAACACACAGCCTGTCCCACTTTCAGATAACAACTACTCCCTCACTCACACACAGTCTGTCCCAGTCTCAGATACCAGCTCCTCCCTCACTAACACACAGCCTGTCCCACTCTCAGATACCAGCTCTTCCCTCACTATCACACAGCCTGTCTCTCTGCTCCTGATACTAGCTCCTCCCTCACCAATACACAGTCTATCCTACAGTCAGATACCAGTTCCTCCCTCACTAACACAGAGCCCCTCCCAACCTCCGATAAAAGCTCCTCCTTCACTAACAAACAACCTAATCCACTCTCAGATACAAGCACCTCCTTCACGAACACACAGCCTGTCCCATTCTCAGATACCAGCTCCTCCCTCACTAACACACAGCCTGTCCCACTTTCAGATAGCAGCTCCTTCTTCACCTACACACAGCCTGTCCCACTCTCAGATACCAGCTCCTCCCTCACTAACACAGCCTGTCCCACTCTCAGATACCAGCTCCTCCCTCACTAACACACAGCCTGTCCCACTCTCAGATACCAGCTACTCCCTCACTAACACACAGCCTGTCCCACTCTCAGATATCAGCTACTCCTTCACCTACACACAGCCTGTCCCACTCTCAGATACCAGCTCATCCCTCACTAACACACAGCCTGTCCCACTCTCAGATACCAGCTCCTCCCTCACTAACACACAGTCTGTCTGAATCTCAGATAGCAGCTCCTCCATCACTAACAAACTGCCTGTCCCACTCTCAGATACCAGCTCCTCCCTCACTAACACACAGCCTGTCCCACTCTCAGATATCAGCAACTCCTTCACCTACACACAGCCTGTCCCAGTCTCAGATACCAGCTCCTCCCTCACTAACACACAGCCTGTCCCACTCTCAGATACCAGCTCCTCCTACACTAACAGTCTGTCCGAACCTCAAATAGCAGCTCCTCCCTCATTAACACAGAGCCAGTCCCACTCTCTGAAACAAGATCCTCCCCAAATAACACACACCTGTCCCACTCTCAGATACCAGCTCCTCCCTCACTAACACAGTCTGTCCGAACCTCAGATAGCAGCTCCTCCCTCACTAACAAACTGCCTGTCCCACTCGCAGATATCAGCTCCTCCCTCAGTAACAAACAGCCTGTCCTACTCTCAGATAACACCTTGTCCCTCACTAACACACAGCCTGTACCACACTCAGATAGCAGCTCCTCCCTCACTAACACACAGCCTATCCTAATCTCTGATACCAGCTCGTCCCTCACTAATGCACAGCCTGTCCCAAGCTCAGATACCAGCTCTTCCCTCACTATCACACAGCCTGTCTCTCTGCTCCTGATACTAGCTCCTCCCTCACCAATATACAGTCTATCCCACACTCAGATACCAGCTCCTCCCTAACTAACAAAGAGCCCCTCCCAACCTCCGATAACAGCTCCTCCTTCACTAACAAACACCCTATTCCACTCTCAGATACAAGCTCCTCCTTCACGAACACACAGCCTGTCCCGCTCTCAGATACCAGCTCCTTCCTCACTAAACAATAGCCCGTCCCACTCTCAGATACCACCTACTCCCTATCACACAGCCCATCCCACAATCAAATACCTGCTACACCCTCACTAACACACAGCCCGTCCACTCTCAGATACTACCACCTCCCTCACTAATGCACAATCTGTGCTATGCTCAGATACCAGCTTCTCCCTTACTAACACACAGCCCCTCCCACTCAGAAACCAGCTCCTCACTTAGCAACACACAGCCCCTCCCACTCTCAGATGCTATCTCCTCCATGATTAAAACACAGCCAGTCCCACTCTTAGATATCAGCTCATCCCTCAATAACACAGTCTGTCCCAATCTCAGATACCAACGCCTCCCTCAATAACACACAGACTGACTATCCCCCCGATAACAGCTCCTCCCTCACCAATACACAGTCTATCCCACTCTCAGATACCAGCTCCTCCCACACTAACAAACAGCCTGTCCTACTCTCAGATAGCAGCTCCTCCCTCAATAACACACAGCCTGTCATACTCTCAGATAACAGATCCTCCCTCACTAACACAAAGCCCGACCCAACCTCCGATACCAGCTCCTTTTTCACTAACAGACCGTCTGCCCCACTCTCAAATACCAGCTGCTCCCTCACTAACACAGTCTGTGCCATGCACAGATAGCAGCTCCTCCTTTAGCAACACACAGCCTGTCACTCTCAGATGCCAGCTCCTCCCTCACTAACACACAGCCTGTCCCACTCTCAGATACCAGCTCCTCCCTCACAAACACACAGCCTGTCCCACTCTCAGATACCAGCTCCTCCCTCACTAACACACAGCCTGTCCCACTCTCAGAAACCAGCTCCTCCCTCACTAACACACAGCCTGTCCCACTCTCAGATACCAGCTCCTCCCTCACTAACACACAGCCTGTCCCACTCTCAGATACAAGCTCCTCCCCCACTAACAAACAGCCTGTCCCACTCTCAAATAGCAGCTCCTCCCTTATTAACAGAGAGCCTGTTCCACTCTCAGATACAAGATCCTCCCTCACTATCACACAGCCTGTCCCACTCTCAGATAGCAACTCCTCCCTCATTAACAAACTGCCTGTCCCACTCTCAGATATCAGCTCCTCCCACACTAACACACAGCCTGTCATACTCTCAGATAACAGATCCTCCCTCACTAATACAAAGCCCGACCCAACCTCCGATACCAGCTCCTTTGTCACTAACACACAGTCTGTCCCACTTTCAAATACCAGCTGCTCCCTCATTAACACACAGCCTGTGCCATGCACAGATAGCAGCTCCTCCTTCACCAACGCACAGCCTGTCCCACTCTCAGATACCAGCTCCTCCCTCACCAACACACAGCCTGTCCCACTCTCAAATACCAGCTGCTCCCTCACTAACACACAGCCTGTCCCACTCTCAGATACCAGCTCCTCCCTCACTAACACACAGCCTGTCCCACTCTCAGATACCAGCTCCTTCCTCACTAACACACAGCCTGTCCCACTCTCAGATACCAGCTCCTCCCTCACTAACACACAGCCTGTCCCACTCTCAGATACTAGCTCCTCCCTCACTAACACACAGCCTGTCCCACTCTCAGGTACCAGCTCCTCCCTAACACACACCCTGTCGCTTTCGCAGATATCAGCTACTCCCTCACTAACACACACCCTGTCCCATTCTCAGATACCAGCTCCTCCCTCACTAACACACAGCCTGTCTGATTCTCAGATAGCAGCTTCTCCCTCATTAACACACAGCCTGTCTGATTCTCAGATAACACCTCCTCCCTCACTAACACACAGCCTGTCTGATTCTCAGATAGCAGCTCTTCCCTTACTAACACACAGCCTATCCCACTCTCTGATACCAGCTCCTCCCTCACTAATGCACAGCCTGTCCCAATCTCAGATACCAGCTCCTCCCTCACTAACACACAGCCCATCCCACTCAGAAACCAGCTCCTCACTTAGCAACACACAGCCCCTCCCACTCTCAGATGCCATTTCCTCCATGATTAAAACACAGCCAGTCCCATTCTTAGATATCAGCTCCTCGCTCACTAACACACAGCCTGTCCCACTCTCAGATACCAACTCCTCCCTCACTAACACACAGACTTACTCTCCCCATTATACCAGCTCCTCCCACACTAACAAACAGCCTGTCACACTCTCAGATAGCAGCTACTCCCTCATTAACACACAACCCGTCACACTTTCAGATAACAGATCCTCCCTCACTAACACAAAGCCCGACCCAACCTCTGATACCATCTCCTTTGTCACTAACACACAGTCTGTCCCACTCTCAAATACCAGCTGTTCCCTCACTAAGAGAGAGCCTGTGCCATGCACAGATAGCAGCTCCTCCTTCACCAACACACAGCCTGTCCCACTTTCAGATACCAACTACTCCCTCACTAACACACAGCCTGTCCCAGTCTCAGATACCAGCTCCTCCCTCACTAACACACAGCCTGTCCCACTTTCAGATAACAACTACTCCCTCACTCACACACAGTCTGTCCCAGTCTCAGATACCAGCTCCTCCCTCACTAACACACAGCCTGTCCCACTCTCAGATACCAGCTCTTCCCTCACTATCACACAGCCTGTCTCTCTGCTCCTGATACTAGCTCCTCCCTCACCAATACACAGTCTATCCTACAGTCAGATACCAGTTCCTCCCTCACTAACACAGAGCCCCTCCCAACCTCCGATAAAAGCTCCTCCTTCACTAACAAACAACCTAATCCACTCTCAGATACAAGCACCTCCTTCACGAACACACAGCCTGTCCCATTCTCAGATACCAGCTCCTCCCTCACTAACACACAGCCTGTCCCACTTTCAGATAGCAGCTCCTTCTTCACCTACACACAGCCTGTCCCACTCTCAGATACCAGCTCCTCCCTCACTAACACAGCCTGTCCCACTCTCAGATACCAGCTCCTCCCTCACTAACACACAGCCTGTCCCACTCTCAGATACCAGCTACTCCCTCACTAACACACAGCCTGTCCCACTCTCAGATATCAGCTACTCCTTCACCTACACACAGCCTGTCCCACTCTCAGATACCAGCTCATCCCTCACTAACACACAGCCTGTCCCACTCTCAGATACCAGCTCCTCCCTCACTAACACACAGTCTGTCTGAATCTCAGATAGCAGCTCCTCCATCACTAACAAACTGCCTGTCCCACTCTCAGATACCAGCTCCTCCCTCACTAACACACAGCCTGTCCCACTCTCAGATATCAGCAACTCCTTCACCTACACACAGCCTGTCCCAGTCTCAGATACCAGCTCCTCCCTCACTAACACACAGCCTGTCCCACTCTCAGATACCAGCTCCTCCTACACTAACAAACAGCCTGTCCCATTCTCAGATAACACCTCCTCCCTCACTAACACACAGACTGTCTGATTCTCAGATACCAGCTCTTCCCTCACTATCACACAGCCTGTCTCTCTGCCCCTGATATTAGCTCCTCCCTCACCAATACACAATCTATCCCACTCTCAGATACTAGCTCCTCCATCACTAAGACACAGCCTGTCCCGCTCTCAGATACCAGCTCCTCCCTCACTAACCAATAGCCCGTCCCACTCTCAGAAAGCACCTACTCCCTATCACACAGCCCATCCCACAATCAAATACCTGCTACACCCTCACTAACACACAGCCCATCCCACTCTCAGATACTACCACCTCCCTCACTAATGCACAATCTGTGCCATGCTCAGATACCAGCTCCTCCCTTACTAACACACAGCCCTTCCCACTCAGAAACCAGGTCCTCACTTAGCAACACACAGCCCCTCCCACTCTCAGATGCTATCTCCTCCATGATTAAAACACAGCCAGTCCCACTCTTAGATATCAGCTCCTCGCTCAATAACACACAGCCTGTCCCACTCTCAGATACCAACTCCTCCCTCACTAACGCAGACTGACTCTCCCCATGATAACAGCTCCTCCCTCACCAATACACAGTCTATCCCACTCTCAGGTACCAGCTCCTCCCACACAAACAAACAGCCTGTCCTACTCTCAGATAGCAGCTCTTCCCTCATTAACACACAACATGTCACACTTTCAGATAACAGATCCTCCCTCACTAACACAAAGCCCGACCCAACCTCCGATACCAGCTCTTTTTTCACTAACACAGTCTGCCCCACTCTCAAATACCAGCTGCTCCCTCACTAACACAGAGCCTGTGCCATGCACAGATAGCAGCTCCTCCCTCACCAACACACAGCCTGTCCCACTCTCAGATACCGCCAACTCCCTCACTGACACACAGCCTGTCCTACTGTCAGATACCAGCTCCTCCATCACTAACACACAGCCCGTCCCATTCTCAGATACAATATCCACCCTCACTAACATACAGCCTGTCGCACTCTCAGCCACAAGTACCTCCCTCACTAACAAACAGCCTGTCCCATTCTCAGATACCAGCTCTGCCCTCACTAACACACAGCCTGTCCGATTCTCAGATACCAGCTCGTCCCTCACTAACACACAGCCTGTCCTACTCTCAGATAGCAGCTACTCCCTCATTAACACACAGCCTGTCCCACTCTCAGATACCAGCTCCTCCTCACTAACACAGAGCCTGTCCCACCCTCAGATACCAGCTCCCCCCTCACCAACACACAGCCTGTCCCTCTCAGTTACCAACTACTCCCTCACTAACTCAGCCTGTCCCACTCTCAGATACCAGCTCCTCCCTCACTGACACAGAGCCTGTCCTACCCTCAGATACCTGCTCCTCCCTCACTAACACACAGCCTGTCCCACTCTCAGATACCAGCTCCTCCCTCACTAACAAACAGCCTGTCCCATTCTCATTTACCAGCTCCTACCTCAGTAACACACAGCCTGTCCGACTCTCAAATAGCAGCTCCTCCCTCACTAACACAAAGCCTGTCCCACTCTCAGATACAAGATCCTCCCTCACTAACATAAAGCCTGTCCCACTCTCAGATGCTAGCTCCTCCCTCACTAACACACAGCCTGTCCCACTCTCAGATAATCGCTCCTCCCTCACTAACAAACAGCAATTCCATTCTCAGATACCAGCTTGTCCCTCACTAACACACAGACCGTCCCATTCTCACATACCAGTTCCTCCCTCACTAACACCCAGCCAGTCCCACTCACAGATATCCGCTCCTCCTTCACTAACAAACAGCAATTCCAATCTCAGATACCAGCTCCTCCCGCACTAACAAACAGCCTGTCCCACACAGATACCAGCTCCTCCAACACTGACACACAGCCTGTCCCACACTCAGATACCAGCTACACCCTCACTAACAAAGAACGTGTTCCAAACTCAGCTACATGCTATTCACTCACGAAGGCACAGCCCATCCCACTCTCAGATACCAGTTCCGCCAACACTGACACACAGCCAGTCCTACTCACAGACACCTGCACTTCACTCACTAACATACAGCCAGTCCCTATCTCAGATACCAGCTTCTCCCTCACTAACACAGTCTGTCCCACTCTCATATACCAGCTGCTCCCTCACTAACACACAGCTCGCCCCACTCTCAGCTACAAACTCCTCCAACACTAACACGTAGCCCGTCCCACTTTCAGATGCCCGCTCCTCCCTCACTAAAACACAGCCCGTCCCACTGTCAGATACTAAATCCTCCCTAACACAACGCCTGTCCCACTCTCAGATACCAGCTCCTCCCTCATTAACACACAGCCTGTCCCAATCTCAGATAACAGCTCGTCTCTCACAAACACACATCTTGTCCCAGTCTGAGAAACCAGCTCCTCCCTAACACACAGCTTGTCCCACTCTCAGATAACAGCACGACACTAACACACAGCCTGTCCCACTCTCAGTTAACAGCATCTCCCTCACTATCACACAGTCTGTCCACTCTCAAATACCAGATCCACCCTAACACAGAACCTCTCAGATACCAGCTCCTCACTAACCCACAGCCTGTCCTAAACTCAGTTACCAACTCGTCCCTCACTAACACACACTCTGTCCCACTCTGAGATACCAGCTCCTCCCTTAGTAACACAGAGCCTGTCCCAGTCGGCGATACCAACTCCACCCTCAATAACACGCAGCCTGTCCGACTCTCAGATAGCAGCTCCTCCCTCACTAACAGACTGTCAGATACTAACTCTTCCCTCACTAACACACATCCTGTCCTGCTCTCAGATATCCGCTCCACACTCAGTAACAAACAGCCTGTCCCAGTCTCAGATACCATCTCCTCCCTCACTAACACACAGCCTGTCCAACTCTCAGATACCAGCTCCTCCATCACTAACACAAAGCCTGTCCCGCTCTCAGATATCCGCTCCACACTCAGTAACAAACAGCCTGTCCCAATCTCCAATACCAGCTCCTCCCTCATTAACACACAGCCTGTCTCACTCTCAGATATCAGCTCCTCCCTCACTAACACACAGCCTGTCCAACTCTCAGATACCAGCTCCTCCATCACTAACACAAAGCCTGTCCCGCTCTCAGATATCCGCTCCACACTCAGTAACAAACAGCCTGTCCCAGTCTCAGATACCATCTCCTCCCTCACTAACACACAGCCTGTCCAACTCTCAGATACCAGCTCCTCCATCACTAACACAAAGCCTGTCCCGCTCTCAGATATCCGCTCCACACTCAGTAACAAACAGCCTGTCCCAATCTCCAATACCAGCTCCTCCCTCATTAACACACAGCCTGTCTCACTCTCAGATACCATCTCCTCCCTCACTAACACACAGCCTGTCCAACTCTCAGATACCAGCTCCTCCATCACTAACACAAAGCCTGTCCCGCTCTCAGATATCCGCTCCACACTCAGTAACAAACAGCCTGTCCCAATCTCCAATACCAGCTCCTCCCTCATTAACACACAGCCTGTCTCACTCTCAGATATCAGCTCCTCCCTCACTAACACACAGCCTGTCCTAATCTCAGATATCAGCTCCTCACTCATTAACACAGCCTGTCCCACTCTCAGATACCAGCTCCTCCCTCACTAACACACAGCCTGTCCCACTCTCAGATACCGCCAACTCCCTCACTAACACACAGCCCGTCCCACTCTCAGATACCAGCTCCTCCCTCACTAACACACAGCCTGTCCCACTCTCAGATACCAGCTCCTTGCTCACTAACACACAGCATGTCGCACTCTCAAATACCAGCTCCTCCCTCAATACAACACAGCCTATTCCACTATCAGATACCAGCTGCTCCCTCACTAACTGAAAAGCTGTTCCAGTCTCAGATACCAGCACATTCCTCACTAAAACACAGCATGTCCCACTCTCAGATTCCACATCATTCCCTCAATAACACACAGCTTGTCCCACTCTCAGATAACAGCACCTCACTTACTAACACAGAGGTTGTCCCACTCTCAGATAACGGCACCTCGCTCACTAACACACAACCTGTCCCAATCTCAGATAGCAGCTACTCACTCACTAACACACAGTCTGTCCCACACTCAGATACCAGCTCCTCCCTGACTAACACACAGCCTGTCCCACTCTCAGAAACCAGCTCCTCCCTCACTGACACACAGCCTGTCCAAATCTCAGATACCAGCTCCTCCATCACTAACACAAAGCCTGTCCCGCTCTCAGATATCCGCTCCACACTCAGTAACAAACAGCCTGTCGCAATCTCCGATACCATCTCCTCCCTCACTAACACACAGCCTGTCCCACTCTCAGATATCAGCTCCTGCCTCACTAACACACAGCCTGTCCTAATCTCAGATATCAGCTCCTCACTCATTAACACAGCCTGTCCCACTCTCAGATACCAGCCCCTCACTCACTAACAAATAGCCTGTCCCACTCTCAGATACCGCCAACTCCCTCACTAACACACAGCCTGTCCCACTCTCAGATACCAGCTCTTCCCTCACTAACACACAGCTAGTCCCACTCTCAGATACCTGCTCCTCCCTCACTAACACACTGCCTGTCCCACTCTCAGATACTAGCTCCAACCTCACTAACACAGCCCATTCCACTCTCATATACCAGCTTCTCACTCAATAACACACAACCTGTCCCACCCTCAAGTACCAGCACCTTCCTCACTAACACACAGCCTGTCCCACTCTCAGATTCTACCTCATCTCTCAATAACACACAGCTTGTCCCACTGTCAGATAACAGCACCTCTCTCACTAACACACATGTTGTCCCAATCTCAGATAACAGCACCTCCCCCACTAACACCCAGCCAGTCCCTATCTCAGATACCAGCTCCTACCTCAACAACAGACTGCCAGTCCAACTCGCAGATACCAGCTCGTCCCTCATTAAAACACAGCCCATTCCACTCTCAAGTAAGAGCTACTCCCTCACTAAAAAGCAGCCTGTCCGACTTTCAGATAGTAACTCCTCCCTCACTAACACACAGCCTGTCCCACTCTCAGATACCAGCTACTCCCGCAATAACACACAGCCTGTCCCACTCTCAGATACCAGCTCCTGACTAACACTCAGCCTGTCCCACTCTCAGATAGCAGTTCCTCCCTCACTAACACACAGGCTGTCCCACTCTCAGATACCAGCTCCTCACTAACACACAGCCTATTCCACTATCACATACCAGCTTCTCCCTCACTAACACACAGCCTGTCCCACTCTCAGATACCAGCTCTTCACTAACACACAACCTGTCCCACATTCAGATACCAACTCCTCCCTCACTAACACACAGCCTGTCCCACTCTCAGATACCAGCTCCTCTCTCACTAACACACAACCTGTCCGACTCTCAGATAGTAGATCGTCCCTCATTAACAAACAACTTGTCCCACTTTCAGACCCCAGCTCCTTCCTCACTAACACACAGCCTGCCCCACTCTCAGATAGCAGTTCCTCCCTCATGAACACACAGCCTGTCCCACTCTCAGATAGCAGTTTCTCCCTCACTAACACAAAGCCTTTCCGACTCTAAGATAACAGCTCCACACTAACTAACATCCAGCCTGTCCCATTCTCCAATACCAGATCTTCGCTCACTAACACCCAGACCGTCTCTATCTCAGATACCAGCTTCTCCCTTACAAACACACAGCCGGTCCGACTCACAGACACCAGCTCGTCCCTCATTAAAACACAGCCCATTCCACTCTCAGATACCAGCTCCTCCCTCACTAACACACAGCCCGTCCCAATCTCAGATACCAGCTCCTCACTCACTAACATACAGCCTGTCCCACTCTCAGATAACAGCTCCTCGCTAACACAAAACCTATCCCACTCTCAGATACCAGCTCATCACTAATCCACAGCCTGTTCCAACCTCAGAAAGCAGCTCCTCGCTAACATACAGTCTATCCCACTCTCAGATACCAGCCCCTCGCTTACTAAAACACTAGTCTGTCCCACTCTCAGATACCAGCTACTCCCTAACAGACAGCTCCTCCAACTCTCAGATAACAGCACCTCCCTCAGTAACACAAAGCCTGTCCCACTCTGAGATGCCAACTCCTCCCTCACTAACAAACAGCCTGTCCCAATCTCAGATACCAGCCCATCCCTCACCAATACACAGCCGGTCTCACTCTCAGATACCACTTCCTCGCTCAATAAACACAGAGCCTGTCCCATTGCCAGATAACAACTCCACCCTCACTAACACACAGCCCAATCCACTCTCATATACAAGCTTCTCCCTTCATAACACACAGCCTGTCCCAGCCTCATTTACTGACACTCCAATAGGGCAGCACACCCTCAATTACTGACACTCAAATAGTGCAGCACACCCTCAGTTACTGATACTCCAATAATGCAGCACACCCTCAGTTACTGATACTCCAATAATGCAGCACACCCTCAATTACTGACACCCCAATACTGCAGCACACGCTCATTTACTGACACTCCAATAGTGCAGCACACCCTCAATTACTGACACTCCAATAGTGCAGCAGACCCTCAATTACTGACACTCCAATAGTGCAGCACACCCTCAATTACTGACATTCAAATTGTGCAGCACATCCTCAATTACTGACACTCCAATAGTGCAGCACACTCTCTATTACTGACCCTCCAATAGTGCAGCACATCCTCAATTACTGACACTCCAATACTGCAGCACACCCTCATTTACTGACACTCCAATAGTGCAGTACACCCTCAATTACTGACACTCCAATAGTGCAGCAAACCCTCAATTACTGACACTCCAATAGTGCAGCACACCCTCAAGTACTGACATTCAAATTGTGTAGCACATCCTCAATTACTGACACTCCAATAGTGCAGCACACTCTCTATTACTGACCCTCCAAAAGTACAGCACACCCTCAATTACTGACACTCCAATAGTGCCACACAACCTCAATTACTGAAAGTCCAATAGTACAGCACATCCTCAATTACTGAAACTCCAAAATTGCAGCACACCCTCAATTTCTGACATTCCAATAGTGCAGCACACCCTCAATTACTGACACTCCGGTAGTGCAGCACACCATCAATTACTGACACACTAATTGTGCAACACACCCTGAATTATTGACACTAAAATTGTGCAGCACGCCCCTAATTACTGACCTTCCAATAATGCAGCACAATCTCAATTACTTCTGCTCGAATAGTGCAGCACACCCTCAATTATTAACAATCGAATAATGCAGAACATCCTCAATTACCGACACTCCAATAGTGCAGCAAAACCTCAATTACTGACACAAATAGTGCAGCAAAACCTCAATTACTGACACAAATAGTGCAGCAAAACCTCAATTACTGACACAAATAGTGCAGCACACACTCAATTACTGACAATCCAAAAGGGCAGCACAACCTCAATTACTAACACTCCAATGGTGCAGCACACCCTCAATTACTAACACTCCAATAGTGCAGCACACCCTCAATTACTGACAATCCAAAAGGGCAGCACACACTCAATTCCTCACACTTCAATGGTGAAGCTCAGCCTCAATTACTGACAATCCAATAATGCAGCATACCCTCAATTACCAGCACTCCAATGGTGCAGCAAACTCTCAATTACTGACACACCAATATGCAGCAAACCCTCAATTACTGACACTCCAACAGTGAAGCACACCCTCAATTACTGACACTTCAATAATGCAGCACACCCTCAATTACTGACACTTCAATAGTGCAGCACACCCTCAATGACTGACACTCCAAAAGTGCAGCACACCCTCAATTACTGACAATCCAATAATGCAGCACACCCTTAATTACTGACACTCCAATAGTGCAGCATACACTCCACTACTGACACTCCAATAGTGCATCACACACTCAAATACTAGCACACCAATGTGCAGCATACTTTCAATTACTGACACTACAATATTGCAGCAAACCCTCAATTACTGGCACTCCAATAATGCAAAACACAAATTACTAACACTCCAATGGTGCAGCACAATCTCAATTACGGACCCTCTAATATTGCAGCACACCGTCAATTAATAATACTCCAATGGTGCAGTACACCCTCATGTACTGACACACCAATAGTGCAGCAAACCCTCAATTACTGACCCTACAATATTGCAACTCACCCTCAATTACTGACTGTCCAAAATTGCAGAACTACCTCAATTTTTGACTTCCGATACATCAGCACACCCTCAATAACTTCCCCGCCAATAGTGCAGCACACCCTCAATTATTAACAATCCAATAATGCTCAATCCAACATCCTCAATTACCGACACTCCAGTTGTGCAGGAGACCCTCAATTACTGACACTGAAATAGTGCAGCACACACTTAATTACTGACACTCCAATAGTGAGGCACACCTGCAATTACTTCCACTCCAATAGTGCAGAACACCCTCAATTACTGCCACAACAATAGTGATGCACATCCTCATTTACAGACACTCCAGTAGTGCAGCAGATACACAATTACTGACAGTCCAATACTGCAGCACACCCTCAATTACTGACACTCAAATAGTGCAGCACACCGTCAATAACTAACACTCCAATGGTGCAGCACAATCTCAAATACTGACCCTACAATAGTGCAGCACACCCTCAATTACTGACACTCCAATATTGCAGCACGTCCTCAATTACTAACACTCCAATGGTGCAGCACACACTCAATTAGAGCCACTCCAATAGTGCAACACACTCAATTACTGACACTCCAATAGTGCAGCACACCCTCAATTACTGACACCACAATAGTGCAGCACACCCTCAATTACTGACACCCCAATAGTGCAGCACACCCTCAATTACTGACACCACAATAGTGCAGCACACCCTCAATTACTGACACCCCAATAGTGCAGAACACCCTCAATTACTGACACTCCAATAGTGTAGCACAGTCTCAATTTCTGAATCTACAATAGTGCAGCAACACCCCCAAACACTAGCACTCCAATGGTGCAGCACAATCTCAATTAATGACAATCCAATAGAGCAGCATATTTGAATTACAGACACTCCAATAGTGCGGCACACCCTCAATTACTGAACCTCTAATACTGCAGCACAGCCTCAATTACTGACACAGCAATAGTGCAGCACACCCCCAAATACTGACACTCCAATTGAGATCACGGGGAGGTTAATGGGACAGAGAGTGAGATCACGAGGAGGATAAAGGGAGAGACAGTGACTTAACGGGGAGGTTAAAGGTAAAGAGAGTGAGATAACGGGGAGGTTAAATGGACAGAGAGTGAGATCACGGGGAGTTTAAAGGGACAGAGGGCGAGATCACGGGGAGGTTGAAGCGACAGAGAGTGAGATGACGGTGAGGTTAAATGGACAGAGAGTGAGGTCACAGAGAGGTTAAAGGGAGAGAGAGTGAGATCACGGCGAGGTGAAAGGGATAGAGAGTGAGATCACGGGGAGATTGAAGGGACAGAGTGTGAGATCACGGGGAGGTTAAAGGGAAAGAGAGTGAGATCACGGGGAGGTTAAAAAGACCGAGAGTGAGATCACAGGGAAGTTAAAGCAACAGAGAGTGAGATCACTGGGAGTTGAAAGGGAAAGACAGTGAGATCACGGGGAGGTTAAAGGGACAGAGTGTGAGATCATAGGGAGGTTTAATTGACAGAGAGTGAATTCAAAGGGAAGTTAAAGAGACAGAGAGTGAGATCACGGGGAGGTTAAAGTAACAGAGAGTGAGATCACGGGGAGGTTAATGGGACAGAGAGTGAGATCACGGGGAGTTTAATGGGAGAGAGAGGGAGATCACGGGGAAGTTAAAGGGACAGAGAGTGAGATCACGGGGAGGTTAAAGGGACAGAGAGTGAGATCACGGGGAGGTTAAAGGGACAGAAATTGAGATCACCAGGAGTTTAAAGGGACAGAGAGCGAGATCACAGGGAGGTTAACGGGACAGATAGTGAGATCAAGTGAAGTTAAAGGGACAGAGACAGAGATCACGGGGAGGTTAAAGGGACAGAGGGTGAGATCGCGGGGAGGTTAAAGGAACAGAAAGTGAGATCACGGGGAGCTTAAAGGGACAGAGACTGAGATCACCGGGAGTTTAAAGGGTAAGACAATGAGATCACGGGGAGGTTATAGGGACAGAGAGTGAGATCACGGGGAGTTTCATGGGAAAGCTTTTGAGATCACGGGGAGGTTAAAGGGACAGAGACTGAGATCACGGGGATGTTAAAAAGACAGAGAGTGAGATCACAGGCAGGGTAAAGGGAAAGTAAGTGAGATCACGGGGAGATTAAAGGGACAGAGAGTGAGATCACACGAAGGTTGATGGGACAGAGAATGAGATCACACGAATGTTGATGGGACAGAGAATGAGATCAGCGGAAGTTTACATCGACAGAATGTGATCACGCAGAGTTTAAAGGGACAGTGAGTGAGATCACGGGGAGGTAATAGGATCAGAGAGTGAGATCATGGTGAGGTTAAAGTGACAGAGAGTGAGATCACGGGGAGGTTAAAGGGACAGAGAGTGAGATCACGGGAATGTTAAAAAGACAAAGCGTGAGATCACGGGAAGTTCAAGGGACAGAGAGTGAGATCACAGGAAGGTTGATGGGACAGAGAATGAGATCAGCGGAAATTTACAGCGTCAGTGTGAGATCACGCGGAGTTTAAAGGGACAGAGAGTGAGATCACGGGGAGGTTAAAGGGACAGATAGTGAGATCATGGTGATGTTATTGGGACACAGAGTGTGATCACGGGGAGGTTAAAGGGACAGAGAGTGAGATCACGGGGAGGTTAACGGGACAGAGAGAGAGATCAAGGGGAGGTTAAAGGGACTGAGAGTGAGATCACCGGGAGTTTAAAGGGAAAGACAGTGAGATCACGGGAGATTAAAGGGACAGAGAGTGAGATCACGGGGAGGTTAAAGGGACAGTAAGTGAGATCACGGGAGGCTAAAGGGATAGAGAGTGAGATCACACGAAGGATAATGGGACAGAGAGTGAGATCACGGGGAGCTTAAAGGGACAGAGAGTGAGATCAAGGGGAGGTTAACGGGACAGAGAGTGAGATCACGGGGACATTAAAGGGACAGAGAGTGCGATCACGGGGAGTTTAAAGTGACAGAGTGTGAGATCACGGGGATGTTAAAGTGAAAGAGAGTGAGATCACGGGAAGGTTAAAGTGACAGAGAGTGAGATCACGGGAAGGTTAAAGTGACAGAGAGTGAGATCACGGGGAGGTTAAAGGGACTGAGGGTGAGATCATCGGGAGGTTAATTTGACAGTTAGTGAGATCACGGGGAGGTTAAAGGAACAGAGAGTGAGATCACGGGAAGGTTAAAGTGACAGAGAGTGAGATCACGGGGAGGTTAAAAAGACAGAGAGTGAGATCACGGGGAAGTTAAAGGGACAGAGAGTGTGATCACAGGAAGGGTAAAGGGAAAGTGGGTGAGATCACGGGGAGATTAAAGGGACAGAGAGTGAGATCACACGAAGGTTGATGGGACAGAGAATGAAATCAGCGGATGTTTACATCGACAGAGTGAGATCACGGGGAGGTTAATGGGACAGAGAGTGAGATCACGGGGAGGTTAATGGGAGTGAGAGTGAGATCACGGGGAGGTTAATGGGAAAGGGAATGAGATCACAAGGAGGTTAAAGGGACAGAGAGTGAGATCATGGTGTTGTTTAAGGGAAAGAGGGAGATACGGGGAGGTTAAAGTGAAAGAGAGTGAGATCACGGGGACGTTAATGGGACAGAGAGTGAGATCACGGGGAGGTTAAAGTGACAGAGAGTGAAATCACGGGGAGGTTAAAGGGACAGAGAGTGAGATCACCGGGAGGTTAAGTCGACAGTCAGTGAGATCACAGGGAGGTTAAAGGGACAGAGAGTGAGATCACGGGGAAGTTAAAGGGACAGAAACTGAGGTCACGGGGTGGTTAAAGGGACAGAGAGTGAGATCACGGGGAGGATAAACGGACAGAGGGTGAGATCACCGGGAGGTTAAAAAAACAGAGAGTGAAATCACGGGGAAGTAAAAGGGACTGAGAGAGAGATCACGGGAATGTTGAAGGGACAGAGAGTGAGATCACCGGGAGTTGAAAGGGAAAGAGTGACATCAAGGGGAGGTTCAAGGGAAAGCTTTTGAGATCACAGGGAGGTTAAAGGGACAGAGAATGAGATCACGGGGATGTTAAAAAGACAGAGAGTGAGATCACGGGGAGGTTAAAAAGACAGAGAGTGAGATCACGGGGAAGTTCAAGGGACAGAGAGTGAGATCACAGGAAGGGTAAAGGGAAAGTGGGTGAGATCACGAGGAGATTAAAGGGACAGAGAGTGAGATCACACGAAGGTTGATGGGACAGAGAATGAGATCAGCGGAAGTTTACATCGACAGAGTGAGATCACGCGGAGTTTAAAGGGACAGTGAGTGAGACCACGGGGAAGTTAAAGGGACTGAGAGTGAGATCATGGTGAGGTTAAAGGGACAAAGAGTGAGATCACGGGGAGACTAAAGGGACAGAGAGTGAGATCACGGGAGATTAAAGGGACACAGAGTGAGATCACGCGGAAGTTAAAGGGACAGAGAGTGCGATCGCAGGGAGTTTAAAGGGAAAGACAGTGAGATCACAGGGAGATTAAAGGGACAGAGAGTGAGATCACGGGGAGGTTAAAGGGACAGAGAGTGAGATCACGGGGAGGTTAAAGGGACAGAGAGTGAGATCACGGGGAGGTTAAAGGGAACGGGAATGAGATCACGGGGAGGTTAAAGGGACAGAGAGTGAGATCACGGGGAGGTTAAAGGGACAGAGAGTGAGATCACGGGGAGGTTAAAGGGAACGGGAATGAGATCACGGGGAGGTTAAAGGGACAGAGAGCGAGATCACGGGGAGGTTAAAGGGACAGAGAGTGAGATCACGGGGAGGTTAAAGGGACAGAGAGTGAGATCACGGGGAGGTTAAAGGGAACGGGAATGAGATCACGGGGAGGTTAAAGGGACAGAGAGTGAGATCAAGGGGAGGTTAAAGGGACAGAGAGTGAGATCACAGGGAAGTTAAAGCAACAGAGAGTGTGATCATGGGGATGTTAAAGGAACAGAGAGTGAGATCACCGGGAGTTGAAAGGGACAGAAATTGAGATCATGGGGAAGTTCAAGGGACAGAGAGTGAGATCACAGGGAGGTTAAAGGGACTGAGAGTGAGATCAAGGGGAGGTTAAAGGGACTGAGAGTGAGATCAAAGGGAGGTTAAAGGGACAGAGAGTGTGATCACGGGGAGGTTAAAGCGATAGAGAGTGAGATCACGGGGAGGTTTAATTGACAGAGAGTGAATTCATTGGGAGGTTAAAGGGACAGAGTGTGAGATCACGGGGAGGTTAAAGTAACAGAGAGTGAGATCACGGGGAGATTAAAGGGACAGAGTGTGAGATCATAGGGAGGTTTAATTGACAGAGAGTGAATTCAAAGGGAAGTTAAAGAGACAGAGAGTGAGATCACGGGGAGGTTAAAGTGACAGAGAGTGAGATCACGGGGAGGTTAATGGGACAGAGAGTGAGATCACGGGGAGTTTAATGGGAGAGAGAGGGAGATCACGGGGAAGTTAAAGGGACAGAGAGTGAGATCACGGGGAGGTTAAAGGGACAGAGAGTGAGATCACGGGGAGGTTAAAGGGACAGAAATTGAGATCACCAGGAGTTTAAAGGGACAGAGAGCGAGATCACAGGGAGGTTAACGGGACAGATAGTGAGATCAAGTGAAGTTAAAGGGACAGAGACAGAGATCACGGGGAGGTTAAAGGGACAGAGGGTGAGATCGCGGGGAGGTTAAAGGAACAGAAAGTGAGATCACGGGGAGCTTAAAGGGACAGAGACTGAGATCACCGGGAGTTTAAAGGGTAAGACAATGAGATCACGGGGAGGTTATAGGGACAGAGAGTGAGATCACGGGGAGGTTCATGGGAAAGCTTTTGAGATCACGGGGAGGTTAAAGGGACAGAGACTGAGATCACGGGGATGTTAAAAAGACAGAGAGTGAGATCACAGGCAGGGTAAAGGGAAAGTAAGTGAGATCACGGGGAGATTAAAGGGACAGAGAGTGAGATCACACGAAGGTTGATGGGACAGAGAATGAGATCACACGAAGGTTGATGGGACAGAGAATGAGATCAGCGGAAGTTTACATCGACAGAATGTGATCACGCAGAGTTTAAAGGGACAGTGAGTGAGATCACGGGGAGGTAATAGGATCAGAGAGTGAGATCATGGTGAGGTTAAAGTGACAGAGAGTGAGATCACGGGGAGGTTAAAGGGACAGAGAGTGAGATCACGGGAATGTTAAAAAGACAAAGCGTGAGATCACGGGATGTTCAAGGGACAGAGAGTGAGATCACAGGAAGGTTGATGGGACAGAGAATGAGATCAGCGGAAATTTACAGCGTCAGTGTGAGATCACGCGGAGTTTAAAGGGACAGAGAGTGAGATCACGGGGAGGTTAAAGGGACAGATAGTGAGATCATGGTGATGTTATTGGGACACAGAGTGTGATCACGGGGAGGTTAAAGGGACAGAGAGTGAGATCACGGGGAGGTTAACGGGACAGAGAGAGAGATCAAGGGGAGGTTAAAGGGACTGAGAGTGAGATCACCGGGAGTTTAAAGGGAAAGACAGTGAGATCACGGGAGATTAAAGGGACAGAGAGTGAGATCACGGGGATGTTAAAGGGACAGTAAGTGAGATCACGGGAGGCTAAAGGGATAGAGAGTGAGATCACACGAAGGATAATGGGACAGAGAGTGAGATCACGGGGAGCTTAAAGGGACAGAGAGTGAGATCAAGGGGAGGTTAACGGGACAGAGAGTGAGATCACGGGGACATTAAAGGGACAGAGAGTGCGATCACGGGGAGTTTAAAGTGACAGAGTGTGAGATCACGGGGATGTTAAAGTGAAAGAGAGTGAGATCACGGGAAGGTTAAAGTGACAGAGAGTGAGATCACGGGAAGGTTAAAGTGACAGAGAGTGAGATCACGGGGAGGTTAAAGGGACTGAGGGTGAGATCATCGGGAGGTTAATTTGACAGTTAGTGAGATCACGGGGAGGTTAAAGGAACAGAGAGTGAGATCACGGGAAGGTTAAAGTGACAGAGAGTGAGATCACGGGGAGGTTAAAAAGACAGAGAGTGAGATCACGGGGAAGTTAAAGGGACAGAGAGTGTGATCACAGGAAGGGTAAAGGGAAAGTGGGTGAGATCACGAGGAGATTAAAGGGACAGAGAGTGAGATCACACGAAGGTTGATGGGACAGAGAATGAAATCAGCGGATGTTTACATCGACAGAGTGAGATCACGGGGAGGTTAATGGGACAGAGAGTGAGATCACGGGGAGGTTAATGGGAGTGAGAGTGAGATCACGGGGAGGTTAATGGGAAAGGGAATGAGATCACAAGGAGGTTAAAGGGACAGAGAGTGAGATCATGGTGTTGTTTAAGGGAAAGAGGGAGATACGGGGAGGTTAAAGTGAAAGAGAGTGAGATCACGGGGACGTTAATGGGACAGAGAGTGAGATCACGGGGAGGTTAAAGTGACAGAGAGTGAAATCACGGGGAGGTTAAAGGGACAGAGAGTGAGATCACCGGGAGGTTAAGTCGACAGTCAGTGAGATCACGGGGAGGTTAAAGGGACAGAGAGTGAGATCACCGGGAGTTGAAAGGGAAAGAGTGACATCAAGGGGAGGTTCAAGGGAAAGCTTTTGAGATCACAGGGAGGTTAAAGGGACAGAGAATGAGATCACGGGGATGTTAAAAAGACAGAGAGTGAGATCACGGGGAGGTTAAAAAGACAGAGAGTGAGATCACGGGGAAGTTCAAGGGACAGAGAGTGAGATCACAGGAAGGGTAAAGGGAAAGTGGGTGAGATCACGAGGAGATTAAAGGGACAGAGAGTGAGATCACACGAAGGTTGATGGGACAGAGAATGAGATCAGCGGAAGTTTACATCGACAGAGTGAGATCACGCGGAGTTTAAAGGGACAGTGAGTGAGACCACGGGGAAGTTAAAGGGACTGAGAGTGAGATCATGGTGAGGTTAAAGGGACAAAGAGTGAGATCACGGGGAGACTAAAGGGACAGAGAGTGAGATCACGGGAGATTAAAGGGACACAGAGTGAGATCACGCGGAAGTTAAAGGGACAGAGAGTGCGATCGCAGGGAGTTTAAAGGGAAAGACAGTGAGATCACAGGGAGATTAAAGGGACAGAGAGTGAGATCACGGGGAGGTTAAAGGGACAGAGAGTGAGATCACGGGGAGGTTAAAGGGACAGAGAGTGAGATCACGGGGAGGTTAAAGGGAACGGGAATGAGATCACGGGGAGGTTAAAGGGACAGAGAGTGAGATCACGGGGAGGTTAAAGGGACAGAGAGTGAGATCACGGGGAGGTTAAAGGGAACGGGAATGAGATCACGGGGAGGTTAAAGGGACAGAGAGCGAGATCACGGGGAGGTTAAAGGGACAGAGAGTGAGATCACGGGGAGGTTAAAGGGACAGAGAGTGAGATCACGGGGAGGTTAAAGGGAACGGGAATGAGATCACGGGGAGGTTAAAGGGACAGAGAGTGAGATCAAGGGGAGGTTAAAGGGACAGAGAGTGAGATCACAGGGAAGTTAAAGCAACAGAGAGTGTGATCATGGGGATGTTAAAGGAACAGAGAGTGAGATCACCGGGAGTTGAAAGGGACAGAAATTGAGATCATGGGGAAGTTCAAGGGACAGAGAGTGAGATCACAGGGAGGTTAAAGGGACTGAGAGTGAGATCAAGGGGAGGTTAAAGGGACTGAGAGTGAGATCAAAGGGAGGTTAAAGGGACAGAGAGTGTGATCACGGGGAGGTTAAAGCGATAGAGAGTGAGATCACGGGGAGGTTTAATTGACAGAGAGTGAATTCATTGGGAGGTTAAAGGGACAGAGTGTGAGATCACGGGGAGGTTAAAGTAACAGAGAGTGAGATCACGGGGAGATTAAAGGGACTGAGAGTGAGATCAAGGGGTGGTTAAAGGGTCTGAGAGTGAGATCAAGGGGAGGTTAAATGGACAGAGAGTGAGATCAAGGGGAGGTTAATGGTACAGACAGTGAGATCATGGGGAGGTTAAAGGGACCGAGAGTAAGATCAAGGGGAGGTTAACGGGACAGAGAGAGAGATCACGGGGAGGTTAGAGGGACTGAGAGTGAGAACACAGGGAGTTTAAAGGGACAGATTGTGAGATAACAGGGAGGTTAAATTGACAGAGAGTGAATTCAATGGTAGGTTAAATGGACAGAAAGTGAGATCACGGGGAGGTTAAAGTAACAGAGAGTGAGATCACGGCGAGGTTAAAGGGACAGAGAGTGATATCACGAGGAGGTTAACAAGACACAATGAGGTCACGGGGAAGTTTAAGGGACAGTGAGTGATTTCATGGGGAGTTTAAAGGGACAGAGCGTGTGATCACGGGGAGGTTATAGGGACAGAGAGTGAGATCACGGGGATGTTAAAGGGACAGTGAGTGTGATAATGGGGAGGTTAAAGGGACAGAGACTGAGATCACCGGGAGTTTAAAGGGTAAGACAATGAGATCACGGGGAGGTTATAGGGACAGAGAGTGAGATCACGGGGAGGTTCATGGGAAAGCTTTTGAGATCACGGGGAGGTTAAAGGGACAGAGACTGAGATCACGGGGATGTTAAAAAGACAGAGAGTGAGATCACGGGGAAGTTCAAGGGACAGAGAGTGAGATCACAGGAAGGGTAAAGGGAAAGTAAGTGAGATCACGGGGAGATTAAAGGGACAGAGAGTGAGATCACACGAAGGTTGATGGAACAGAGAATGAGATCAGCGGGAGTTTACATCGACAGAGTGAGATCACGCGGAGTTTAAAGGGACAGTGAGTGAGATCACGGGGAGGTTAATGGGACAGTGAGTGAGATCACGGTGAGGTTAATGGGAGAGAGAGGGAAATCACACGGAAGTTAAAGGGACTGAGTGTGAGATCATGGTGAGGTTAAAGGGACAGAGAGTGAAATTACTGGGAGATTAAAGCAACAGAGAGTGAGATCACGGGAGATTAAAGGGACAGAGAGTGAGATCACGGGGAGGTTAAAGGGACAGAGAGTGAGATCACAGGGAGGTTAAAGGGACAGTAAGTGAGATCACGGGGAGGCTAAAAGGATAGAGGGTGAGATCACAGGGAAGTTAAAAGGACAGTGAGTGAGATCACGGGGAGGTTAAAGGGACAGAGAGTGAGATCACGGGAGGCTAAAGGGATAGAGGGTGAGATCACACGAAGGTTAATGGGACAGTGAGTGAGATCAGCGGAAGTTTACATGGACAGAGTGAGATCACGCGGAGTTTAAAGGGACAGAGGGTCAGATCACGGGGAGGTTAAATGAGCAGAGACTGAGATCACGCGGAGGTTAAAGGGACAGAGGGTCAGATCACGGGGATGTTAAATGGTCAGAGAGTCAGATCAAGGGGAGGTTAATGGGACAGTAAGTGAGATCACGGGGAGGATAAAGGGACAGAGAGTGAGATCACGGGGATGTTGAAGGGACTGAAAGTGAGATCATGCTGAGGTTAAAGGGACAGAGAGTGAGATCACGGGGAGGTTAAAGGGACAGAGAGTGAGATCACGGGGAGGTTAAAGGGACAGTGAGTGAGATCACGGGGAATTTAAAGGGACAGAGAGTGAGACCACGAGGATGTTAACAAGACAGAGTGAGATCACGGGGAAGTTTAAGGGATAGAGAGTGATATCACGGGGAGTTTAAAGGGACAGAGCGTGTGATCACGGGGAGGTTATAGGGAAAGAGAGAGAGATCACGGGGAGGTTAAAAAGACAGAGAGTGAGATCACGGGGAGGTTAAAGGGACAGAGAGTGAGATCACGGGGTGTTTAAAGGGAAGGACAGTGAGATCACGGGGAGGTTAAAGGGACTGAGAGTGAGATCATGGGGAGGTTCAAGGGAAAGCTTTTGAGATCACGGGGAGGTTAAAGGGACAGAGGTTGAGATCACGAGGAAGTTAAAGGGACAGTCAGTGAAATCACAGGGACGCTAAATGGATAGAGAGTGAGATCACACGAAGGTTAATGGGACAGAGAGTGAGATCAGTGGAAGTTTACATGGACAGAGTGAGATCATGAGGAGTTTAAAAGGACAGACGGTCAGATCACGGGGATATTAATGGGAGAGAGAGGGAGATCACGGGGAAGTTAAAGGGACTGAGAGTGAGATCATGATGAGGTTAAAGGGACAGAGAGTGAGTTCACGGGGAGGTTAAAGGGACAGAGAGTGAGATCACGGGGAGGTTAAAGTGACAGAGAGTGAGATCACGGGGAGGTTAAAGGGACAGAGAGTGAGATCACGGGTAGGTTAAAGGGACAGAGAGTGAGATCTGGAGGAGGTTAACAAGTCAGAGTGAGATCACGGGGAAGTTGAAGGGACAGAGAGTGAATTCAAGGGGAGTTGAAAGGGACAGAGCGTGTGATCATGGGGAGGTTATAGGGACAGAGAGTGAGTTCACTGGAAGTTTAAAGGGACAGAGAGTGAGATCAGGGGGAGTTTAAATGGAGAGAGGGTGAGATCACAGGGAGTTTGAAGGGACAGAGACAGAGATCACCGGTAGGTTAAAAGTTCAGAGAATGCGATCAGGATGAGGTTAAAGGGACAGAGGGAGAGATCACTGTGAGGTTAAACAGACTGTGAGTGAGATCACGGGGAGTTTAAAGGGAGAGAGAGTGATATCACAGGGAGGTTAAATGGACAGAAAGTAGGATCACGGGGAGGTTCAAGGGACAGTAAGTGAGATCACGGGGACATTAACGTGTCATAGACTGAGGTCACAGGGAGGTTAAAGGGGCAGAGTGAGAGATCACGGGATGGTTAAAGGGACAGAGAGTGAGATCACGGGGAGGTTAAAGGAACATAGAGTGAGATCACGGGGAGGTTAAAGGGCCTGAGAGTCAGATCACAGGGGGATTAATGGGACAGAGACTGAGATCACGGGGAGGTTAAAGGGACTGAGAGTGAGATCAAGGTGAGTTTAAAGGGCCAGAGAGTCAGATCATGGTGAGGTTAAAGGGACAGAGAGTAAGATCACAGGGAGGTTAAAGGGTCAGACAGTTAGATAACGGGGAGTTTAAAGGGCCAGAGAGTGAGATCACGGGGTGGTTAAAGGGACAGAGTGAGATCACAGGGAGGTTAAAGGGTCAGAGAATTAGATAACGGGGAGGTTAAACGGACAGAGACTGAGATCACGTGAAGGTTAAAGGGACAGAGAGTGAGATCACGGGGAGGTTAAAAAGAAAGAGAGTGAGATCACGGGAAAGTTAAAGGGACAGGGAGTGAGATCACGGGGAGGTTAATGGGACAGAGAGTGAGATCACGGGGAGGTTAATGGGACAGAGAGTGAGATCACGGGGAGGTTAATGGGACAGAGAGTGAGATCACGCGAGGTTAATGGGACAGGGAATGAAATCATTGGTAGGTTAATGGGACAGAGAGTGAGATCACGGGGAGGTTAAGGGAAAGATTTTGAGACCATGGGGAGGTTAAGAGGACAGAGAGTGAGATCACGGGGAGGTTAAAAAGAAAGAGAGTGAGATCACGGGAAAGTTAAAGGGACAGGGAGTGAGATCACGGAGAGGTGAATGGGACAGAGAGTGAGATCACGGGGAGGTTAATGGGACAGAGAGTGAGATCACGGGGAGGTTAATGGGACAGAGAGTGAGATCACGGGGAGGTTAATGGGACAGAGAGTGAGATCACGGGGATGTTAATGGGACAGGGAATGAAATCATTGGTAGGTTAATGGGACAGAGAGTGAGATCACGGGGAGGTTAAGGGAAAGATTTTGAGACCATGCGGAGGTTAAGGGGACAGAGAGTGAGATCACGGGGAGATTGAAGGGATAGAGAATTAGATCACAGGGAGGTTAACAGGACAGATAGTGAGATCACAGGGAGGTTAAAGGACCAGAGAGTGAGATAACGGTGAGGTTAAAGGGACAGAAAGTCAGATCCTGGGTAGTTTAAAGGGTCAGAGAGTTAGATAACGGGGAGGTTAAAGGACCAGAGAGTGAGATCAGGGGGAGTTTAAAGGGACAGAGAGAGAGATCACAGGGGGTTAAATGGCAAGAGAGTGATATTACTGGGAGATTAAAGGGACAGAGAGTGAGATCACAGGGAGGTCAAATGGACAGAGAGTGAGATCACGAGGTGGTTTAAGGGACAGGGTGCGATCACGGGGAGGTTGGAGGGATAGCGAGTGAGATCACGGGGAGGTTAATGGAACAGAGATTGAGATCACTAGGAGGTTAAAGGGACAGAGTGTGAGATGACGGGGAGGTTAAAGTAACAGAGTGAGATCACGGGGAGGTTAAAGGGACAGTGAAAGAAGTCACGGGGAGGTTAACGGGACAGAGAGTGAGATCACGGGGAGGTTAAAGGGACAGAGAGTGCGATCACGGGGAGGTTAAAGTGACAGAGATTCAGATCAAGGGGAGTTTAAAGGGACTGATAGTAAGATCACAGGGAGGTTAAAGGGACAGAGACTGAGATCACGGGGAGATTAAAGGGACTGAGAGTGAGAACAAGGTGAGTTTAAAGGGCCAGAGATGCAGATCACGGGGAGTTTAAAGGGAGAGAGAGTGAGATCAAGGGGAGTTTAAAGGGACAGAGATTGAGAATACGGGGAGGTTAAAGGGACAGAGGGTGAGATAACGGGGAGTTTAAAGGGTCAGAGAGTGAGTTCACGGGGAGTATAAAGGCACAGAGAGTGAGATCACGGGAGGTAAAAGGGACAGAGAGTGAGATCACGGGGAGGTTAAAGGTACAGAGGGTGAGACCACGGGGAATTTAAAGGGACAGAGAGTGAGATCACGGGGAGGTTAACGGGACTGAGAATGAGAGCACTGGGAGGTTAAAGGGACAGAGAGTCAGATCACGGCGAGGTTCAAGGGACTGAGTGTGAGAACATGTGGAGGTTACAGGGTAAGAGAGTAAGATCATGAGGACTGTAAAGGGACAGAGAGCATCACTGGGATGTTGAAGTGACAGAGAGTGAGATCACTGGGAGCTGAAAGGGACAGAGAGTGAGATCACGGCGAGGTGAAAGGAACAGAGAGTGAGATCACAGGGTGTTTAAAGGGACAGATCACGGGGAGGTTAAAGGGACAGAGAGTGAGATCACAGGGTGGTTAAAGGGACAGAGATTGAGATCACTGGGTGGTTAAAGGGACAGAGAGTGAGATCATGGGTGGTTAACGGGACAGAGAGTGAGATCACGGGGAGGTTAAAGGGACACAGAGTGAGATCACGGCGATGTTCAAGGGACAGGGAATGAGATCACGGAGAGTTTAAAGTGACGACGATTGCGATCACGGGGAGGTTAAAGGGTAAGTGAGTAAGATCATGGGAAGGTTAAAGGGACAGAGTATCACTGGGAAGTTGAAGTGACAGTGAGTGAGATCAGGGGGAGGTAAAGGGCCAGAGAGTGAGAACATGGGGCGGTTAATGGGACAGAGAATGAGATCGCGGGGAGGATAAAGGGACAGAGAGTGAGATCAAGGGGAGGTTAACAGGACAGAGAGTGAGATCACGGGGAGGTTAAACGGACAGAGAGTGAGATCACGGGGAGGTTCAAGGGACAGAGAGTGAGATCACGGGGAGGTTAAAGGGATAGAGAGTGAGATCACGAGGAGGTTAAAGGGATAGAGAGTGAGATCACGGGGAGGTTAAACGGACAGAGAGTGAGATCACGGTTAGGTTAAAATGACGGAGAGTGAGATCACGGTGAGGTTAATGGGACAGTGAGTGATATCACGTGTAGGTTATATGGACAGAGAGTGAGATCACGGGGAGGTTAAAGGGACAGAGAGTGAGATCACGGGGAGGTTAAAGAGACAGAGAGTGAGATCACGGGGAGGATAAAGGGACAGAGAGTGAGATCATGGGGAGGTTAAAGGGACAGAGAGTGAGATCACGGGGAGGTAAAAGGGACAGAGAGTGAGATAATGGGGTGGATAAAGGGACAGAGAGTGAGATCACGGGGAGGTTAAAATGATGGAGAGTGGGATCACGGGGAGGTTAAAGGGACAGAGAGTGAGATCACGTGTAGGTTATATGGACAGATAGTGAGATCACGGGGAGGTTAAAGGGACAGAGAGTGAGATCACGGGGAGGTTAAAGGGACAGAGAGTGAGATCAAGGGGAGGTTAAAGGGACAGAGACTGAGATCACGTGGAGGTTAAAGGGACAGAGAGTGAGATCACGGGAAGGTTAAAGGGACAGAGAGTGAGATCACGGGGAGGTTAAAGGGACAGAGAGTGAGATCAAGGGGAGGTTAAAGGGACAGAGACTGAGATCACGTGGAGGTTAAAGGGACAGAGAGTGAGATCACGGGAAGGTTAAAGGGACAGAGAGTGAGATCACGGGGAGGTTAAAGTGACAGAGAGTGAGATCACGGGGAGGTTAACAGGACAGAGATTGAGAATCCGGGGAGGTTAATGTTTCAGAAGGTGATATCACTGGGAACTTAAAGGGACAGAGAGAGAGATCATGGGGCAGTTAAAGGGACAGAGAGTGAGATCACGGGGAGGATAAAGGGACAGAGAGTGAGATCATGGGGCAGTTAAAGGGACAGAGAGTGAGATCACGGGGAGGATAAAGGGACAGAGAGTGAAATCACATGGAGGTTAAAGGGACAGAGAGTGAGATCACGGGGAATTTAAAGGGTCAGAGAGTGAGATCACGTGGAGGGTAAAATGACAGAGAGTGAAATCACATGGAGGTCAAAGGGACAGAGGGTGAGATCACGGGGAGGTTAAACGGACAGAGAGTGAGATCATGGTGAGGTTAAAGGGACAGAGAGTGAGGTCACAGGAAGGATAAAGGGAAAGAGAATGAGATCATGGGGAGCTTAAAGGGACAGAGATTGAGAATACAGGGAGGTTAATGTTTCAGAGAATGAGATCATGGGGAGCGTAAAGGGACAGAGAGTGAGATCACAGGGTGGTTAAAGGGACAGATCACGGTGAGGTTAAAGGCACAGAGATTGAGATCACAGGGTGGTTAAAGGGACAGATCACGGGGAGGTTAAAAGGACAGAGAGTGAGATCACAGGATTGTTAAAGGTGCAGAGATTGAGATCACAGGGTGGTTAAAGGGACAGAGAGTCAGATCACGGCGAGGTTCAAGGGACAGGGAATGAGATCACGGAGAGTTTAAAGGGACAGAGAGTGAGATCACGGGGAGGATAAAGGGACAGAGAGTGAGATCACGGCAAGGTTAAAGGGACAGAGAGTGAGATGAAATGGAAGGTTAAAGGGATAGAGATTGAGATCACAGGGATGTTAAAGGGACAGTGAGTGAGGTCACAGGAAGGATAAAGGGACATAGAGTGAGATCACGGGGAGGTTAAAGGGACAGAGATTGAGATCACGGGGAGGTTAATAGGACATTGAGTGAGATCACGTGGAGGTTAAAGGGACAGAGAGTGAGATCACGGGGAGGATAAAGGGACAGAGAGTGAGATCACGGGGAGGTTAAAGGGACAGAGTGAGATCACGGGAAGGTTAAAGGGACAGAGTGTGAGATCAAGTGGAGGGTAAAGAAAAGTGTGAGATCATGTGGAGGTTAACGGGACAGACAGTGAGATCACAGGGAGTTTAAAAGTACTGAGAATGAGATCACGGTGAGGTTAAAGGGACAGAGAGTGAGCTCACAGGGAGCGTAAAGGGATTGTGAGTGAGATCACGGTGAGGTTAAAGGGACAGAGAGTGAGATCACGGGGAGGGTAAAGGGACAGAGAGTGAGATCAAGGGGAGGTTAAAGGGTAAGAGAGTGAGATCACGGGGAGGTTAAAGGGACAGAGAGTGAAATCACGGGGAGGTAAAGGGACAGAGAGTGAGATCATGGGGAGGTTAAAGGGACAGAGATTGAGAATACGGGGAGGTTAAAGGGACAGAGAGTGAGATCACGGGGAGGTTGAAGGGACAGAGAGTGAGATCACGGGAGGTTGAAGGGACAGAGAGTGAGATCACGGGGAGGTAAAAGGGACATAGAGTGAGATCATGGGGTGGTTAAAGGGACAGGAAGTGAGATCACGGGGAGGTTAAAGGGACAGAGAGTGAGATCACGGGGATGTTAAACAGACAGAGAGTGTGTTCATTGGGAGGTTAAAGGGACAGAGAGTGAGATCGCGGTTAGGTTAAAATGACGGAGAGTGGGATAACGGTGAGGTTAATGGGACAGTGAGTGATATCACGTGTAGGTTATATGGACAGATAGTGAGATCACAGGGAGTTTAAAAGGGACAGAGAGTGAGCTCACAGGGAGCGTAAAGGGATTGTGAGTGGGATCACGGTGAGGTTAAAGGGACAGAGTTTGAGATCACGAAGAGGTTAAAGGGAAAGAGAGTGAGATCAAGGGGAGGATAAAGGGACAGAGAGTGAGATCACGGGGATGTTAAAGTTTCAGAAGGTGATATCACTTGGAACTTAAAGGGACAGAGAGTGAGATCATGGGGCAGTTAAAGGGACAGAGAGTGAGATCACGGGGAGGATAAAGGGACAGAGAGTGAGATCACGGTTAGGTTAAAATGACGGAGAGTGAGATCACGGTGAGTTTAATGGGACAGTGAGTGATATCACGTGTAGGTTATATGGACAGATAGTGAGATCACGGGGAGGTTAAAGGGACAGAGAGAGATCACGTGGAGTTTAAAGGGACAGAGAGTGAGATCACGGAGAGGTTAAAAAGAAAGAGAGTGAGATCACGGGGATGTTAAAGGGACAGGGAGTGAGATCACGGGGAGGTTAATGGGACAGAGAGTGATATCACGGGGAGGTTAATGGGACAGAAAGTGAGATCACGGGGAGGTTAATGGGACAGAGAGTGAGATCACGGGGAGGTTAATGGGACAGAGAGTGAGATCACGGGCAGGATAAAGGGACACAGAGTGATATCACGGTGAGGTTAATGGGACAGAGAGTGAGATCACGGTGAGTTTCAAGCGACAGAGAGTGAGATCACAGGGTGGTTAAAGGGACAGATCACGGTGAGGTTAAAGGCACAGAGATTGAGATCACAGGGTGGTTAAAGGGACAGATCACGGGGAGGTTAAAAGGACAGAGAGTGAGATCACAGGATTGTTAAAGGTGCAGAGATTGAGATCACAGGGTGGTTAAAGGGACAGAGAGTCAGATCACGGCGAGGTTCAAGGGACAGGGAATGAGATCACGGAGAGTTTAAAGGGACAGAGAGTGAGATCACGGGGAGGATAAAGGGA
The DNA here is from genome assembly GCA_026770705.1 of Isurus oxyrinchus. NCBI lineage: Eukaryota > Metazoa > Chordata > Chondrichthyes > Lamniformes > Lamnidae > Isurus > Isurus oxyrinchus. The sequence continues at coordinate 10,891,909 of JANJGN010000017.1, read as the reverse complement.
CAGAGAGTGAGATCACGGTAAGGTTAAAGGGACAAAGAGTGAGATCACGGGGAGGTTAAAGGGACAGAGAGTGAGATCACGAGGACGTTAAAGGGACAGAGAGTGAGATGAAATGGAAGGTTAAAGGGATAGAGATTGAGATCACAGGGATGTTAAAGGGACAGAGAGTGAGATCATGGTGAGCTTAAAGGGACAGAGAGTGAGATCACGTGGAAGGTTAAAGGGATAGAGATTGAGATCACAGGGATGTTAAAGGGACAGAGAGTGAGATCTTGGGGAGGTTAATAGGACATTGAGTGAGATCATGGGGAGGATAAAGGGACAGAGAGTGAGATCACGGGGAGGTTAAAGGGACAGAGAATGAGATCAAGGGGAGTTTAAAGGGACAGATATTGAGAATACGGGGAGGTTAATGTTTCAGAGAGTGAGATCACGGGAAGGTTAAAGGGACAGAGGGTGAGATCAAGTGGAGGGTAAAGAAAAGAGTGAGATCATGTGGAGGTTAATGGGACAGACAGTGACATCACAGGGAGTTTAAAAGTACTGAGAATGAGATCACGGTGAGGTTAAAGGGACAGAGAGTGAGCTCACAGGGAGGGTAAAGGGATTGAGAGTGGAATCACGGGGACGTTTAAAAGACAGAGAGTGAGATCACGTGGAGGGTAAAGGGACTGAGAGTGAGATCATGGGGAGGATAAAGGGTAAGAGAATATGATCATGTGGCAGTTAAAGGGACAGAGTGTGAGATCACGGGGAGGATAAAGGGACAGAGAGTGAGATCACAGCAAGTTTAAAGGGACAGAGAGTGAGATCACGGGGTGGTTAAAGGGACAGATCACGAGGAGGTTAAAAGGACAGAGAGTGAGATCACGGGGAGGTTAAAGGGACAGAGATTGAGATCACGGGGAGGTTAAAGGGACAGAGATTGAGATCACGGGGAGGTTACAGGGACAGAGAGTGAGATCACGGGGAGGTTAAAGGGAAAGAGATTGAGATCACAGGGTGGTTAAAGGGACAGAGAGTGAGATCACGGGGAGGTTAAAGGGACAGAGAGTGAGATCACGGTGAGGTTCAAGGGACAGGGAATGAGATCACAGAGAGTTTAATGGGACGGCGATTGTGATCACGGGGAGGTTAAAGGGTAAGAGAGGAAGATCATGGGGAGGTTATAGGGTAAGAGATTATGCTCATGGGGACGTTAAAGTGACAGAGAGTATCACTGGGAAGTTGAAGTGACAGAGAGTGAGATCATGGGGCGGTGAAAGGGACAGAGAGTGAGATCACGGTGAGGTTAAAGGGACAGTGATTGAGATCACAGGGTGGTTAAAGGGACAGATCACGGTGAGGTTAAAAGGACAGAGATTGAGATCGCAGGGTGGTTAAAGGGACAGATCATGGGGACATTAAAGGGACAGAGATTGCGATCATGGGGAGGTTAAAGGGACGACAATTGAGTTCACGGGGAGGTTAAAGGGTAAGCGAATAAGATCACTGGGAGGTTAAAGTGACAGAGAGTGAGATCACGGGGAGGTTAAATGGACAGAGAGTGAGATCACGGCAAGGTTAAATGGACAGAGAGTGAGATCACGGGGAGTTTTAAGGGACAGAGAGAGAGATCACGGTGAGGTTAAAGGAACAGAGAGAGAGATCACGGTGAGGTTAAAGGGACAGAGAGAGAGATCATGGTGAGGTTGAAAGCACTGAGAGTGAGAACACAGTGAGTTTAAAGGGACAGAGAGTGTGATCATGGTGAGGTTAAAAGGACTGAGAGTGAGATCATGGTGAGTTTAAAGGGACAGAGAGTGAGATCATGGGGAAGTTAAAGGGACAGAGAGTGAGATCACGGGGAGGGTAAAAGGACTGAGAGTGAGATCATGGTGAGGTTAAAGGGACAGAGAGTGAGATCACGAGGAGGTTACAGCGACAGAGACTGAGATCACGAGGAGGTTAAAGGTAAAGTGAGCAACTAACTCAGCAGAGTAAACTGTTCATTATAGACACCCATCGACACAACTCCCAGTGATGGTGACAGGAGATAAAGGACCAAGCCTTTCTAGAGTAAGATAGTCAGAAGGTTTTTCCCAGGTTGGAAGAGTCAATTACAAGGGGGACATAGATTTAAGGTGAGAGGAGAAAACTATCGAGGAGATGTGCGGGGCAAGTTTTTTACGCAGAGGGTAGTGAGTGTCTGGAATTCGCTGCCAGAGGAGGTGCTGGAAGCAGGTACGATAGTGATGTTTAAGAGGCAGCTTGACAAATACATGACTAGGATGGGAATAGAGGGATACGGACCCCGGAAGTGCAAAATGTTTTAGTTTGACGGGCAATATGGTGGGTGGAGGCTTGGAGGGCCGAAGGGCCTGTTCCTGTGCTGTACTTTTCTCTGTTCTCTGATCTCGGGTGTGGTTGGTTGAAAGAGATCAAATTAAACAGGTCCAAAACTCTCCAGTTGGAAGCAGGGCGACTGTCAGAGCTGCTAAAGAAATGTGACCCTGTCTGCAAGGACAGTGAGCTGGGGAACAATCCAAAGCCTACAGCAACCTCCTGGCTTCCTGAAACCAAGTCCAATGCCAAAAGCCCTGAGAGAGAAGGTTGATGCTGAGCTGAACCAGCTAGAGAGGCTGGGCGTCAGAAAAGTGGCTCAGTTCTCAGAGTGGGCAGCACCCCTAGTCCCTGGCCTTAAACCAGACCCGCCCATCCGGATCTGTGGGGGACTGTCAACTAACGGTCAACAGAGCGGCCAAGCTGCACAGGTACCCTATTCCCAAGATTGACCACCTCTGTACCAAACTAGCAGGAAGGACAATGTATACAAAGCTTCACATGAGGAACACGTATCAGACAGGTGGAGGGACAGGTTGTATTGAGGAGGTGGAGAGGCTGCAGAAGGATTTGGACAGGTTAGGAGAATGGGCAAAGAAGTGGCAGATGGAATACAACGTGGGGAAGTGTGAGGTCATGCACTTTGGTAGGAGGAATAGAGGCATAGACTATTTTCTAAATGGGGAGAGAATTCAGAAATCTGGAGTGCAAAGGGACTTGGGAGTCCTAGTCCAGGATTCTCTTAAGGTTAACTTGCAGGATGAGTCGGTAGTTAGGAAGGCAAATGCAATGTTGGCATTTATTTCGAGAGGACTAGAATATAAAAGCAGGGATGTGTTGCTGAGGCTTTATAAGGCTCTGGTTAGACCACATTTAGAATATTGTGAGCAATTTTGGGCCCCGTATCTCAGGAAGGATGTGCTGGCCCTGGAGAGGGTCCAGAGGAGGTTCACGAGAACGATCCCAGGAATGAAAGGCTTAACATTTGAGGAACGTTTGAGGACTCTGGGTCTATACTCGATTAGAGTTTAGAAGGATGAGGGGGGATCTGATTGAAACTTACAGAATACTGAAAGGCCTGGGTAGAGTGGACGTGGGGAAGATGTTTCCATTAGTAGGAGAGACTAGGACCCGAGGGCACAGCCTCAGAGTAAAGGGAAGACCTTTTAGAACAGAGATGAGGAGAAAATTCTTTAGGCCAGAGAGTGGGGAATCTATGGAATTCATTGCCACAGAAGGCTGTGGAGGCCGGGTCATTGAGTGTATTTAAGACCGAGATAGATCGGTTCTTGATTGGTAAGGGGATCAAAGGGGAGAAGGTGGGAGAATGGGGTTGAGAAACTTATCAGCCATGATTGAATGGCGGAGCAGACTCGATGGGCCGAATGGCCTCATTTCAGCTCCTATGTCTTATGGTATTATGGTCTAATCCTTGTGTTGTTGTGTTAGGGAGTGCGGCACACGTGGAGGGCGGGATTCCTCTGGAGGTCCCGGCCCAGCAACCCTCCCTCCGGCCAGGTCGGATGACCCCACTGCCCGTCTCCCCGTCGCCCCCCCCCGCCCGACCCCCCACAAACCCCACCTCCCCCAACTCTCTCTCTCTCTCCTGCCACCCATGGGATCTCCCACAGCCGCCACGTGGTTGGGGTTGGCTGGTGCGCCGGACAGTGATGTGCGTGAGTGACGGTGATGGGGGGGTTGGTTAATGAGGGGGGGAGGGGAAGGAGGACCCTCCTCAACCAAATTAAAACTGCCAATCCCTCCTCTAACCCCCAAACCCCCTAGTGACGTCATAAGGGGCGGGGCGTGTCTTTCCCCGCAGGCCCCGACCCGCTCCCCTACACCGCCCACTACCCAACGTGTCCCACCCTCAACCCCTTGAACCAATCGTCACAAAGCTCCTCCCCACATCCCTCTCCTGATTGGCTATGATCGGTTTGTGACTTCACAATGGGAGGGGACAGGGCGGAGCGCCACTGGCCTTTATAAAGGGGGCCGGGTTGGGGGTGGAGCTGCTCTGGGCCCCGCCCATTCCGCAGTCAGTGCCTCTGCTGGGTCGGTGCTCGTTTTGCGGTGAAGGGAGAGGGAAGAGGTTCGACGGGTGTGCCGGGCGCTGCTAGTGAGTCATGGTCGGAGGAGCCCCTGGGGCTGCAGCGAGAGGAAGGAGCCGGGAGAGAGGCGGGAGAGAGAGAGAGAGAGAGAGAGAAGAGGCGCAAAGTCCGCTCGCCTCATCCTGAATTCCCGCTACATGGACGGCGGGGCTGGGTCGGACCGAGCGAAGCGGCGGCGGCGGCGAGGGTGAGATCGTAACTTGTATTTTATCCCCCTCCTCCCCTAACACCGCCCCCCAATACCCTCCCCTAACCCCCCTCCTTCACTCTCCTCCAATACCCTCCCCTAAACCCCCCTCCTTCACTCTCCTCCAATACCCTCCCCTAACCAACCCCCCTCCTTCACTCTCCTCCAATACCCTCTCCTAACCTCCCCTCCTTCACTGTCCTCCAATACCCTCTCCTAACCTCCCCTCCTTCACTCTCCTCCAATACCCACCCCTAACGCACCCCTCCTTCACTGTCCTCCAATACCCTCTCCTAACCTCCCCTCCTTCACTCTCCTCCAATACCCACCCCTAACGCACCCCTCCTTCACTCTCCTCCAATACCCTCCCCCTAACCCCCCTCCTTCACTCTCCTCCAATACCCACCCCTAACGCACCCCTCCTTCACTGTCCTCCAATACCCTCCCATAACCCATCCCTCCTTCACTCTCCTCCAATACCCTCCCCTAACCCACCCCTTCACTTTCCATCAATACCCTCCCCTAACCTCCCCTCCTTCACTCTCCTCCAATACCTTCCCCTAACCCCCCTCCATCACTCTCCGCCAATACCCTCCCCTCCTTCACTCTCCTCCAATACCCCACCCACCCACTGGATGTCTGTCCTACAGGTGGAATCCATCCTGAATTCCCACTCCATGGAGGGGGGAGGGGTTGGGGAGGGTTGTGTGGGGAACTTGGGGAACTGCCCACGGGTACAACAGTCCTCGCCCAGGTAAGTGAAGAGTTTGATAAGGGTTTGGGGAGAGAGCGGGACAGTGGGATTCGTTTGGGATTGACAGGGCGATTGGATGAGAGAGAGCTGGGCGATGGGATGGGATGTGATATTAGAGAGAGGTGGGCGATGGGATGGGATGTGATATGAGAGAGAGCTGGGCGATGGGATGGGATGTGATATGAGAGAGAGCTGGGCGATGGGATGGGATGTGATATGAGAGAGAGCTGGGCGATGGGATGGGATGTGATATGAGAGAGAGCTGGGCGATGGGATGGGATGTGATATGAGAGAGAGCTGGGCGATGGGATGGGATGTGATATGAGAGAGAGCTGGGCGATGGGATGGGATGTGATATGAGAGAGAGCTGGGCGATGGGATGGGATGTGATATGAGAGAGAGCTGGGCGATGGGATGGGATGTGATATGAGAGAGAGCTGGGCGATGGGATGGGATGTGATATGAGAGAGAGCTGGGCGATGGGATGGGATGTGATATGAGAGAGAGCTGGGCGATGGGATGGGATGTGATATGAGAGAGAGCTGGGCGATGGGATGGGATGTGATATGAGAGAGAGCTGGGCGATGGGATGGGATGTGATATGAGAGAGAGCTGGGCGATGAGTTTGTGATTGATACAGGGATATGGGGGGGAAGAGTGTGACTTTCTGAGGGGTGTTGGGAACATTGGGGTAAATGGCTGGTCCGGTTCAGTTTCTGGCTAATGGTAACCCCCAGGATGTTGATAGTGGGGGTAGGGGGGTTACTGAGGTTTGTGGGGATTGGACACTGTGAAGCAGAGATTGAAATGGTGTTTGTGTCTCAACAGGGAGAGTCGGAAGGGCCGGGTACATCACTTCAGGAGCAGCCGTGTGTGATGGGAATCCCTTTGAACGTCATGGGACACTGGCTGTATTCTCGCTTGTTGGGGACGGTCATTGTCTGGCAAAAGGGAGAAGCCTGGGGAGAATGAGACAACACAGCCAAGACAGGCCGAATGGACCTCCCGCGCTGGAACCATCCTGTGATTTGGAGATCGCCATTCAGCCCATTCTGCCTGCGCCAGCTCATTGCAGCCGCCGGACGCACGCCTCCCGCGGCCGCCGGACGCACGCCTCCCGCGGCCGCCGGACGCACGCCTCCCGCGGCCGCCGGACGCACGCCTCCCGCGGCCGCCGGACGCACGCCTCCCGCGGCCGCCGGACGCACGCCTCCCGCGGCCGCCGGACGCACGCCTCCCGCGGCCGCCGGACGCACGCCTCCCGCGGCCGCCGGACGCACGCCTCCCGCGGCCGCCGGACGCACGCCTCCCGCGGCCGCCGGACGCACGCCTCCCGCGGCCGCCGGACGCACGCCTCCCGCGGCCGCCGGACGCACGCCTCCCGCGGCCGCCGGACGCACGCCTCCCGCGGCCGCCGGACGCACGCCTCCCGCGGCCGCCGGACGCACGCCTCCCGCGGCCGCCGGACGCACGCCTCCCGCGGCCGCCGGACGCACGCCTCCCGCGGCCGCCGGACGCACGCCTCCCGCGGCCGCCGGACGCACGCCTCCCGCGGCCGCCGGACGCACGCCTCCCGCGGCCGCCGGACGCACGCCTCCCGCGGCCGCCGGACGCACGCCTCCCGCGGCCGCCGGACGCACGCCTCCCGCGGCCGCCGGACGCACGCCTCCCGCGGCCGCCGGACGCACGCCTCCCGCGGCCGCCGGACGCACGCCTCCCGCGGCCGCCGGACGCACGCCTCCCGCGGCCGCCGGACGCACGCCTCCCGCGGCCGCCGGACGCACGCCTCCCGCGGCCGCCGGACGCACGCCTCCCGCGGCCGCCGGACGCACGCCTCCCGCGGCCGCCGGACGCACGCCTCCCGCGGCCGCCGGACGCACGCCTCCCGCGGCCGCCGGACGCACGCCTCCCGCGGCCGCCGGACGCACGCCTCCCGCGGCCGCCGGACGCACGCCTCCCGCGGCCGCCGGACGCACGCCTCCCGCGGCCGCCGGACGCACGCCTCCCGCGGCCGCCGGACGCACGCCTCCCGCGGCCGCCGGACGCACGCCTCCCGCGGCCGCCGGACGCACGCCTCCCGCGGCCGCCGGACGCACGCCTCCCGCGGCCGCCGGACGCACGCCTCCCGCGGCCGCCGGACGCACGCCTCCCGCGGCCGCCGGACGCACGCCTCCCGCGGCCGCCGGACGCACGCCTCCCGCGGCCGCCGGACGCACGCCTCCCGCGGCCGCCGGACGCACGCCTCCCGCGGCCGCCGGACGCACGCCTCCCGCGGCCGCCGGACGCACGCCTCCCGCGGCCGCCGGACGCACGCCTCCCGCGGCCGCCGGACGCACGCCTCCCGCGGCCGCCGGACGCACGCCTCCCGCGGCCGCCGGACGCACGCCTCCCGCGGCCGCCGGACGCACGCCTCCCGCGGCCGCCGGACGCACGCCTCCCGCGGCCGCCGGACGCACGCCTCCCGCGGCCGCCGGACGCACGCCTCCCGCGGCCGCCGGACGCACGCCTCCCGCGGCCGCCGGACGCACGCCTCCCGCGGCCGCCGGACGCACGCCTCCCGCGGCCGCCGGACGCACGCCTCCCGCGGCCGCCGGACGCACGCCTCCCGCGGCCGCCGGACGCACGCCTCCCGCGGCCGCCGGACGCACGCCTCCCGCGGCCGCCGGACGCACGCCTCCCGCGGCCGCCGGACGCACGCCTCCCGCGGCCGCCGGACGCACGCCTCCCGCGGCCGCCGGACGCACGCCTCCCGCGGCCGCCGGACGCACGCCTCCCGCGGCCGCCGGACGCACGCCTCCCGCGGCCGCCGGACGCACGCCTCCCGCGGCCGCCGGACGCACGCCTCCCGCGGCCGCCGGACGCACGCCTCCCGCGGGGTTGACTGGACAGACAGGGTTAAACGCGATTTCTCTTTCACTAAACCATCCGGACTCTGCCTGATTGCCTTGAATTTGTCCAAGTGCCTGCTAGAAGCTTAATAAACTTTTTCAACATGATCAATGTTATGCTGACTGGCTTGTGGTTTCTTGCTTTCTGTCTCCGCTCATTTCAATAAGGGACTTACACAGGAAAATGTGTTAACAATCTCACGATCAACATCTTTTAAAACACTGCGATGAAGTCCATTAGCACCTGGGCACTTGTCAGCAAAACCCCAGTGAATGGCTCTCTCAAAAATACTGCTCACCACAGCACATCCTTAACACCACATCCACTCACTAATGCACAATCTGTGCCACGCTCAGATCCCAGCTCCACCCTTACTAACACAGCCCTTCCCACTCAGAAACCAGCTCCTCACTTAGCAACACACAGCCCCTCCCACTCTCAGATGCTATCTCCTCCATGATTAAAACACAGACAGTCCCACTCTTAGATATCAGCTCCTCACTCATTAACACACAGCCTGTCCCACTCTCAGATACCAACTCCTCCCTCACTAACGCACAGACTGACTATCCCCCCGATAACAGCTCCTCCCTCACCAATACACAGTCTATCCCATTTTCAGATACCAGCTCCTCCCACACTAACAAACAACTTGTCCTACTCTCAGATAGCAGCTCCTCCCTCATTAACATACAGCCTGTCACACTCTCAGATAACAGATCCTCCCTCACTAATACAAAGCCCGACCCAACCTCCGATACCAGCTCCTTTTTCACTAACAGTCTGCCCCGCTCTCAAATACCAGCTGCTCCCTCACTAACACAGAGCCTATGCCATGCACAGATAGCAGCTCCTCCCTCACCAACACACAGCCTGTCCAAATCTCATATACCAGATCCTCCCTCGCTAATAAACTGCCTGTTCCACTCTCAGATACCAATTCCTCGCTCAATAAACACAGACCCTGTCCCATTCTCAGATACCTGCGCTTCCCTCACTAACAAACAACCTGTCCCAATCTCAGCTAAGAGCTCCTCCCTCACGAACACACAGCCTATCCCACTCTCAGATACCAGCTCGTCCCTCATTACAATACAGCCCGTTCCACGCTCAGATACCAGCTCCTCCATCACTAACACAGCCTATCCCACTATCAGATACCAACTCCTCCCTCACTAACACAAAAGCTGTTCCAGTCTCAGATACCAGCACCTTCCTCACTAAAACACAGCCTTTCCTACTCTCAGGTTACAATTCATCCCTCACTAACACACAGGCTGTCACACTCCCAGATACCAGCTTGTCAATCACTAACAAACAGCCTGTCCCACTCTCACATACCAGCTCCTCCCTCACTAACACACAGGCTGTCCCACTCTCAGATACAAGCTCCTGCCTCAGTAACAAACAGCCTGTCCTACTCTCAGATAACACCTCCTCCCTCACTAACACACAGCCTGTCCCAATCTCAGATACCAGCTCTTCCCTCACTATCACACAGCCTGTCTCTCTGCTCCTGATACTAGCTCCTCCCTCACCAATATACAGTCTATCCCACACTCAGATACCAGCTCCTCCCTCACTAACACAGAGCCCCTCCCAACCTCCGATAACAGCTCCTCCTTCACTAACAAACACCCTATTCCACTCTCAGATACAAGCTCTTCCTTCACGAACACACAGCCTGTCCCACTCTCTGATACCAGCTCCTTCCTCACTACCCAATAGCCCGTCCCACTCTCAGATACCACCTACTCCCTATCACACAGCCCATCGCACAATCAAATACCTGCTACACCCTCACTAACACACAGCCCGTCCAACTCTCAGATACTACCACCTCCCTCACTAATGCACAATCTGTGCCATGCTCAGATACCAGCTTCTCCCTTACTAACACACAGCCCTTCCCACTCAGAAACCAGCTCCTCACTTAGCAACACAGCCCCTCCCACTCTCAGATGCCATCTCCTCCATGATTAAAACACAGCCAGTCCCACTCTTAGATATCAGCTCCTCCCTCAATAACACACAGCCTGTCCCAATCTCAGATGCCAACGCCTCCCTCACTAACACACAGACTGACTATCCCCCCGATAACAGCTCCTCCCTCACCAATACACAGTCTATCCCACTCTCAGATACCAGCTCCTCCCACACTAACAAACAGCCTGTCCTACTCTCAGATAGCAGCTCCTTCCTCAATAACACACAGCCTGTCACACTCTCAGATAACAGATCCTCCCTCACTAACACAAAGCCCGACCCAACCTCCAATACCAGCTCCTCCTTCACTAACAAACAGCCTATTCCACTCTCAGATACAACCTCCTCCCTCACTAACAAACAGCCTGTCCCATTCTCAGAAAGCAGCTCCTACCTCACTCACACACAGCCTGTCCCACTCTCAAATAGCAGCTCCTCCCTTATTAACACAGAGCCTGTCCCACTCTCAGATACAAGATTCTCCCTCACTATCACACAGCCTGTCCCACTCTCAGATACCAGCTCCTCCCTCATTAACACACAGCCTGTCCCACTCTCAGATACCAGTTCCTCCCTCACTAACACACAGCCTGTCCCACTCTCAGATACCAGCTCCTGCCACACTAACAAACAGCCTGTCCTACTCTCAGATAGCAGCTCCTTCCTCAATAACACACAGCCTGTCACACTCTCAGATAACAGATCCTCCCTCACTAGCACAAAGCCCGACCCAACCTCCAATACCAGCTCCTCCTTCACTAACAAACAGGCTATTCCACTCTCAGATACAACCTCCTCCCTCACTAACAAACAGCCTGTCCCATTCTCAGAAAGCAGCTCCTACCTCACTCACACACAGCCTGTCCCACTCTCAAATAGCAGCTCCTCCCTTATTAACACAGAGCCTGTCCCACTCTCAGATACAAGATTCTCCCTCACTATCACACAGCCTGTCCCACTCTCAGATACCAGCTCCTCCCTCATTAACACACAGCCTGTCCCACTCTCAGATACCAGTTCCTCCCTCACTAACACACAGCCTGTCCCACTCTCAGATACCAGCTCCTCCCTCACTAACACACAGCCTGTCCCACTCCCAGGTACCAGCTCCTCCTTAACACACACCCTGTCGCACTCTCAGATATCAGCTACTCCCTCACTAACACACACCCTGTCCCACTCTCAGATACCAGCTCCTCCTACACTAACAAACAGCATGTCCCACTCTCAGATACAAGCTCCTCCCTCATTAAAACACAGCCCATTCCACTGTCAGATTCCAGCTCCTCCCTCAGTAACACACAGCGAACTCTTTCCCCCAATACCACCTCCTCCCTCACTAACACACAGCCCTTCCCACTGTCAGATACCAACTCTTCCCTCACTAACACACAGCATGTCCCAGACCGAGATACCAGCTGCAACCTCACTAACACGCAGCCTGTCTCACTCTCAGATACCAGCTCCTCCCTCACTAACACACAGCCTGTCCCACTCTCAGAAACCAGCTCCTCCCTCACTAAAAGAGAGCCTGTCCCACCCTCAGATACCAGCTCCTCCCTCACCGACACACAGCCTGTCCCAGACAGATACCAACTACTCCTTCACTAACTCAGCCTGTCCCACTCTCAGGTACAAGCTGCTCCATCACTAACTCTTCCTGTCCCACTCTCAGGTACAAGCAGCTCCATCACTAACTCTTCCTGTCCCACTCTCAGGTACCAGCTCCTCCCTCACCACCACAAAGCCTGTCCCACTCTCAGATACCAGCTATTCCCTCGCTAACACACAGTCTGTCCCACTGTCAGATACCAGCTCCTCCCTCATTAGCTCACAGCTCGACCCACTCTCAGATGCCAGCTCCCCCCACAGTCACACCCATCCCGTCACACACTCAGATACCAGCTCCTCAATTAGCAACACACAGCCCGTCCCACTCTCAGTTACCAGCAACTCCCAGACTAACACAAAGCCTCTTTCTCTCCCCCTGATACCAGCTCCTCCCTCACCAACACACAATCTGTCCCACTCTCAGATAGCAGCTCCTCCCTCACTAACACACACTCGGTCCCACTCCCAAATACCAGCTCCTTAATCACTAACACACAGCCCTTCCCACACAGAAACCAGCTCCTCACTTAGCAACACACAGCCTGTCCCACTCTCAGATACCAGCTCCTCCCTCACTAACCCAAGCCAATCCCACTCTCAGATACCACATACTACCTCATTAACACACCGTCTGTCCGACTGTCAGATACCAGCTCCTCCCTCATTAACACACAGCCCTAACCACTCACAGAAACCAGCTCCTCCCTTACTAACAAACAGCCTGTCCCACTCAGAAACCAAATCCTCACTGAGCAACACACCGCCCGTCGCACACTCAGATATCAGCTCCTCCTTCAATAACAATCACCCTGTTCCATTCTAAGTTACCTGCTCCTCCCTCACTAACACACAGCCTGTCCCACTCTCAGATACAAGCTCCTCCCTCATTAAAACACAGCCCATTCCACTGTCAGATACCAGCTCTCCCTCAGTAACACACAGCCTGGCTCTCTCCCCTTGATACCACCTCCTCCCTCACTAACACACAGCCCGTCCCACTCAGATACCAGCTCCTCCCTCACTAACACACAGCCTGTCCGACTCTCAGATAGCAGCTCCTCCCTCACCAACACACAGCCTGTCCCACTCAGATACCAACTACTCCCTCACTAACTCATCCTTTCCCACTCTCAGGTAGCAGCACCTCCCTCACTAAATCAGCCTGTCCCTCTCTGATACCACTCCTCCCTCACTAACATACAGACTGTCCCACTCTCAGATACCAGCTCCTCCCTCACTAACATACAGACTGTCCCACTCTCAGATACCAGCTCCGCCCTCAATAACACACGGCCCGAACCCAGTCTCAGATACCAGCTCCTCCCTCACTAACGCACAGCCTGTCCCACTCTCAGATACCAGCTCCTCCCTCACTAACACACAGTCTGTCCACTCAAATCCCAGATCATCCCTAACACACAGCCTGGCCCACTATCAGATACCAGCTCCTCACTAACCCACAGCCTGTCCTATATTCAGATACCAACTCGTCCCTCACTAACACACGCCCTGTCCCACTCTGAGATACCAGCTCCTTCCTTAGTAACACACAGCCTGTCCCAGTCTCCGATACCAACTCCACCCTCACTAACACAGAGCCTGTCTGACTCTCAGATAGCAGCTCCTCCCTCACTAACAAACAAACTGTCAGATACTAACTCCTCCCTCACAAACACTCAGACAGTCCCACTCTCAGATACCAGCTCCGCCATCATTAACACACAGCCTGTCCCACTCAGATTCCACCTCATCCCTCATTAACACACAGCCTGTCCCACTCTCAGATAACAGCACCTCGCTCACTAACACACAGTCTGTCCCAATCTCAGATACCAGCTACTCACTCACTAACATAGAGCATGTCTCACTCTCATACCAACTCCTCCCTCACTGACACACAGCCTGTCCCATTCTCAGATACTAGCTCCTCCCTCACTAACACACAGCCTGTCCCACTCTCAGATAACAGCTCCTCCCTCACTAACACACAGTCTGTCCCAATCTCAGTTAGGAGCTCCTCCCTCACTAACAGACAGCCTATTCGACTCTCAGATGCTGGGTCCTCCCTCAATAACACAGCCTGACCCCCTCTCAGATACCAGCTCCCCCCTCACTAACACACAGGCTGTCCCACTCTCAGATACCAGCTCCTCCCTCACTAACACACAGCCTGTCCCACTCTCAGATAACAGCTCCTCCCTCACTAACACACAGCCTGTCCCACTCTCAGATAACAGCAGCTCCCTCATTATCACACAGTCTGTCCACTCTCAGATACCAGATCCTCCTTAACACACAGCCTGTCAAACTCTCAGATACCAGCTCCTCACTAACCCACAGCCTCTCCTAAACTCAAATACCAACTCGTCCTTCACTAACACACACCTTCTCCCAGTCTGAGATACCAGCTCCTCCCTCACTAACAAACAGACTGTCAGATACTAACTCATCCCTCACTAACACACAGCCTGTCCCACTCTCAGATACCGCCAACTCCCTCACTAACACACAGCCTGTCCCACTCTCAGATATCCGCTCCACACTCAATAACAAACAGCCTGTCCCAATCTCCGGTACCAGCTTCTCCCTCAGTAACACACAGCTAGTCCCACTCTCAGATACCTGTCCCTCGCTCACTTACACACGGCATTTCCCACTCTCAGATGCCAGCTCCTCCCTCACTAACACAGAGCCTATCCCACCATCAGATACCAGCTCCTCCATCACTAACAGAAAAGCTGTTCCAGTCTCAGATACCAGCAGCTCCCTCATTAAAACACAGCCTGTCCCACTCTCAGATACCGCCAACTCCCTCACTAACACACAGCCTGTCCCAATCTCAGATATCCGCTCCACACTCAATAACAAACAGCCGGTCCCAATCTCCGGTACCAGCTCCTCCCTCAGTAACACACAGCTAGTCCCACTCTCAGATACCTGTCCCTCGCTCACTTACAGACGGCATTTCCCATTCTCAGATACCAGCTCCTCCATCAGTAACAGAATAGCTGTTCCAATCTCAGATACCAGCACCTTCCTCACTAAAACACAGCCTGTCCTACTCTCAGATTCCACCTCATCCCTCACTAAAACACAGCCTGTCCTACTCTCAGATTCCACCTCATCCCTCACTAACACAAAGCCTGTCCCAATCTCAGATACCAGCTCCTCACTAACACGTAGCTTGTCCCACTCTCAAATAAAAGCACCGCCCTCACTAACACACAGCCTGTCCCACTCTCAGATACCAGCTCCTCCCTCACTAACACACAGCCTGTCCCTCTCTCAGATACCAGCTCCTCCCTCACTAACACACAGCCTGTCCCACTCTCAGATACCAGCTCCTCCCTCACTAACACACAGCCTGTCCCACTCTCAGATACCAGCTCCTCACTAATACACAGCCTGTCACACTCTCAGATAAAAGCACATCCATCACTAACACACCCTGTCCCAGTCTCAGATAACAGTACCGCACTCACTAACACACAGCCTGTCTCAATCTCTGCTATCAACTCGTCCCTCATTAAAACACAGCCCATTCCACTCTCATAACAGCTCCTCCCTCACTAACACACAGCCTGTCCCAATCTCAGATACCAACTCCTCCCTCACTAACGCACAGACTGTATCTCCCCATGATATCAGCTCCTCCCTCACCGATACACAGTCTATCCCACTCTCAGATACCAGCTCCTCCCATACTAACAAACAGCCTGTCACACTCTCAGATAGCAGCTACTCCCTCATTAACACACAACCCGACACACTTTCAGGTAACAGATCCTCCCTCACTAACACAAAGCCCGACCCAACCTCCGATACCATCTCCTTTGTCACGAACACACAGTCTGTCCCACTCTCAAATACCAGCTGTTCCCTCACTAACAGAGAGCCTGTGCCATGCACAGATACCAGATCCTCCATCACTAACACACAGCCTGTCCCACTTTCAGATACCAACTATTCCCTCAGTAATACACAGCCTGTCCCACTTTCAGATACCAACTACTCCCTCACTAACACACAGCCTGTCCCACTCTCAGATACCAGCTCCTCCCTCACTAACATACAGCCTGTCCCACTTTCAGATACCAGCTCCTCCCTCACTAACACACAGCCAGTCCCACTCTGATACCAGCTCCTCCCTCACTAACACACAGCCTGTCCCACTCTCAGATATCAGCTCCTCCCTCACTAACACACAGCCTGTCCCACTCTCAGATACCAGCTCGTCCCTCACTAATGCACAGCCTATCCTACTCTCTGATACCAGCTCGTCCCTCACTAATGCACAGTTTGTCCCAATCTCAGATACCAGCTCTTCCCTCACTAACACACAGCCTGTCTCTCTGCTCCTGATACTAGCTCCTCCCTCACCAATACACAGTCTATCCCACACTCAGATACCAGCTCCTCCCTCACTAACACAGAGCCCCTCCCAACCGCCGATAACAGCTCCTCCTTCACGAACAAACAACCTAATCCACTCTCAGATACAAGCTCCTCCTTCACGAACACACAGCCTGTCCCACTCTCAGATATCAGCTCCTCCCTCACTAACACACACCCTGTCCCACTTTCAGATATCAGCTACTCCCTCACTAACACACAGCCTGTCCCACTCTCAGATACCAGCTCCTACCTAACACACAGCCTGTCCCACTCTCAGATACCAGCTCCTCCTACACTAACAAACAGCATGTCCCACTCTCAGATACCAGCTCCTCCCTCTCTAACAAACAGCCTGTCCCATTCTCAGATAACACCTCCTCCCTCACTAACACACAGCCTGTCTGATTCTCAGATAGCAGCCCTTCCCTCACTAACACACAGCCTATCCCACTCTCTGATACCAGCTCCTCCCTCACTAATGCACAGCCTGTCCCAATCTCAGATACCAGCTCCTCCCTCACTATCACACAGCCTGTCTCTCTGCCCCTGATATTAGATCCTCCCTCACCAATACACAATCTATCCCACTCTCAGATACTAGCTCCTCCTTCCCTAACACACAGCCTGTCCCGCTCTCAGATACCAGCTCCTCCCTCACTAACTAATAGTCCGTCCCACTCTCAGAAAGCACCTACTCCCTATCACACAGCCCATCCCACAATCAAATACCTGCTACACCCTCACTAACACACAGCCCGTCCCATTCTCAGATACAAGCTCCACCCTCACTAACATACAGCCTGTCGCACTCTCAGCTACAAGTACCTCCCTCACTAACAAACAGCCTGTCCCATTCTCAGATACCAACTCTGCCCTCACTAACACACAGCCTGTCCGATTCTCAGATACCAGCTCGTCCCTCACTAACACACAGCCTGTCCTACTCTCAGATAGCAGCTACTCCCTCATTAACACATAGCCTGTCCCACTCTCAGATACCAGCTCCTCCTCACTAACACAGAGCCTGTCCCACCCTCAGATACCAGCTCCCCCCTCACCAACACACAGCCTGTACCTCTCAGTTACCAACTACCCCCTCACTAACTCAGCCTGTCCCACTCTCAGATACCAGCTCCTCCCTCACTAACACAGAGCCTGTCCCACTCTCAGATACAAGATCCTCCCTCACTAACACACAGCCTGTCCCACTCTCAGATAATCGCTCCTCCCTCACTAACAAACAGCAATTCCATTCTCAGATACCAGCTTGTCCCTCACTAACACACAGACCGTCCCATTCTCACATACCAGTTCCTCCCTCACTAACACCCATCCAGTCCCACTCACAGATATCCGCTCCTCCTTCACTAACAAACAGCAATTCCAATCTCAGATACCAGCTCCTCCCGCACTAACAAACAGCCTGTCCCACACTCAGATACCAGCTCCTCCAACACTGACACACAGCCTGTCCCACACTCAGATACCAGCTACACCCTCACTAACAAATAACGTGTCCCAAACTCAGCTACATGCTATTCACTCACTAAGGCACAGCCCGTCCCACTCTCAGATACCAGTTCCTCCAACACTGACACACAGCCTGTCCCACTCACAGACACCGGCACTTCACTCACTAACACACAGCCAGTCCCTATCTCAGATACCAGCTTCTCCCTCACTAACACAGTCTGTCCCATTCTCATATACCAGCTACTCCCTAACTAACACACAGCTCGCCCCACTCTCAGCTACAAGCTCCTCCAACACTAACACGTAGCCCGTCCCACTTTCAGATGCCCGCTCCTCCCTCACTAAAACACAGCCCGTCCCACTGTCAGATACTAAATCCTCCCTAACACAAAGCCTGTCCCACTCTCAGATACCAGCTCCTCCCTCATTAACACACAGCCTGTCCCAATCTCAGATAACAGCTCCTCTCTCACAAACACACATCTTGTCCTATTCTGAGAAACCAGCTCCTCCCTAACACACAGCTTGTCCCACTCTCAGATAACAGCACCACACTAACACACAGCCTGTCCCACTCTCAGTTAACAGCATCTCCCTCACTATCACACAGTCTGTCCACTCTCAAATACCAGATCCACCCTAACACAGAACCTCTCAGATACCAGCTCCTCACTAACCCACAGCCTGTCCTAAACTCAGTTACCAACTCGTCCCTCACTAACACACACTCTTTCCCACTCTGAGATACCAGCTCCTCCCTTAATAACACACAGCCTGTCCCAGTCGGCGATACCAACTCCACCCTCAATAACACGCAGCCTGTCCGACTCTCAGATACCAGCTCCTCCCTCACTAACAAACAGACTGTCAGATACTAACTCCTCCCTCACTAACACACAGCCTGTTCCGCTCTAAGATATCCGCTCCACACTCAGTAACAAACAGCCTGTCCCAGTCTCAGATACCATCTCCTCCCCCACTAACACACAGCCTGTCCAACTCTCAGATACCAGCTCCTCCATCACTAACACAAAGCCTGTCCCGCTCTCAGATATCCGCTCCACACTCAGTAACAAACAGCCTGTCCCAATCTCCGATACCAGCTCCTCCCTCACTAACACACAGCCTGTCCTAATCTCAGATATCAGCTCCTCACTCATTAACACAGCCTGTCCCACTTTCAGATACCAGCCCCTCACTCACTAACAAACAGCCTGTCCCACTCTCAGATACCACCAACTCCCTCACTAACACACAGCCTGTCCCACTCTCAGATACCAGCTCCTCCATCACTAACACACAGCCCGTCCCACTCTCAGATACCAGCTCCTCCCTCACGAACACACTGCCTGTCCCACTCTCAGATACTAGCTCCAACCTCACTAACACAGCCCATTCCACTCTCATATACCAGCTTCTCACTCAATAACACACAGCCTGTCCCACCCTCAAGTACCAGCACCTTCCTCACTAACACACAGCCTGTCCCACTCTCAGATTCTACCTCATCTCTCAATAACACACAGCTTGTCCCACTGTCAGATAACAGCACCTCCCTCACTAACACACATGTTGTCCCACTCTCAGATAACAGCACCTCCCCCACTAACACCCAGCCAGTCCCTATCTCAGATACCAGCTCCTACCTCAACAACAGACTGCCAGTCCAACTCGCAGATACCAGCTTGTCCCTCATTAAAACACAGCCCATTCCACTCTCAAGTAAGAGCTACTCCCTCACTAAAAAGCAGCCTGTCCGACTTTCAGATACCAACTCCTCCCTCACTAACACACAGCCTGTCCCACTCTCAGATACCAGCTACTCCCGCAATAACACACAGCCTGTCCCACTCTCAGATACCAGCTCCTGACTAACACACAGGCTGTCCCACTCTCAGATACCAGCTCCTCACTAACACACAGCCTATTCCACTCTCACATACCAGCTTCTCCCTCACTAACACACAGCCTGTCCCACTCTCAGATACCAGCTCTTCACTAACACACAACCTGTCCCACATTCAGATACCAACTCCTCCCTCACTAACACACAGCCTGTCCCACTCTCAGATACCAGCTCTTCACTAACACACAACCTGTCCCACATTCAGATACCAGCTCCTCCCTCACTAACACACAGCCTGTCCCACTCTCAGATACCAGCTCTTCACTAACACACAACCTGTCCCACATTCAGATACCAGCTCCTCCCTCACTAACACACAGCCTGTCCCACTCTCAGATACCAGCTCCTCTCTCACTAACACACAACCTGTCCGACTCTCAGATAGTAGATCGTCCCTCATTAACAAACAACTTGTCCCACTTTCAGACCCCAGCTCCTTCCTCACTGACACACAGCCTGCCCCACTCCCAGATAGCAATTCCTCCCTCACGAACACACAGCCTGTCCCACTCTCAGATAGCAGTTCCTCCCTCACGAACACACAGCCTTTCCGACTCTAAGATAACAGCTCCACACTAACTAACATCCAGCCTGTCCCATTCTCCAATACCAGATCTTCGCTCACTAACACCCAGACCGTCCCTATCTCAGATACCAGCTTCTCCCTTACAAACACACAGCCGGTCCGAGTCACAGACACCAGCTCGTCCCTCATTAAAACACAGCCCATTCCACTCTCAGATACCAGCTCCTCCCTCACTAACACACAGCCCGTCCCAATCTCAGATACCAGCTCCTCACTCACTAACATACAGCCTGTCCCACTCTCAGATAACAGCTCCTCGCTAACACAAAACCTATCCCAGTCTCAGATACCAGCTCATCACTAATCCACAGCCTGTTCCAACCTCAGAAAGCAGCTCCTCGCTAACACACAGTCTATCCCACTCTCAGATACCAGCCCCTCGCTTACTAAAACACAGTCTGTCCCACTCTCAGATACCAGCTACTCCCTAACAGACAGCCCCTCCAACTCTCAGATAACAGCACCTCCCTCAGTAACACAAAGCCTGTCCCACTCTGAGATGCCAACTCCTCCCTCACTAACAAACAGCCTGTCCCAATCTCAGATACCAGCCCATCCCTCACCAATACACAGCCGGTCTCACTCTCAGATACCATTTCCTCGCTCAATAAACACAGAGCCTGTCCCACTGCCAGATAACAACTCCACCCTCACTAACACACAGCCCAATCCACTCTCATATACAAGCTTCTCCCTTCATAACACACAGCCTGTCCCTGCCTCATTTACTGACACTCCAATAGTGCAGCACACCCTCAATTACTGATACTCCAATAATGCAGCACACCCTCATTTACTGACACTCCAAAAGTAAAGCACAACCTCATTTACGAGCACTCCAATAATGCAGCACACTTTGAATTCCTGATATTCCAAAAGAGCAGCACACCCTCAATTACTGACACCCCAATACTGCAGCACACTCTCATTTACTGACACTCCAATAGTGCAGCAGACCCTCAATTACTGACACTCCAATACTACAGCACGCCCTCATTTACTGACACTCCAATAGTGCAGCAGACACCCTCAATTACTGACACTCCAATAGTGCAGCACACCCTCATTTACTGACACTCCAATAGTGCAGTACACCCTCAATTACTGACACTCCAATAGTGCAGCACACCCTCAATTACTGACACTCCAATAGTGCAGCACAACCTCAAGTACTGACATTCAAATTGTGCAGCACACCCTCAATTACTGACACTCCAATAGTGCCACACAACCTCAATTACTGAAAGTCCAATAGTACAGCACATCCTCAATTACTGAAACTCCAAAATTGCAGCACACTCTCAATTATTGTCACTCCAATAGTACAGTAGACCCTCAATTACTGACCCTCCAATGGCGCAGCACACAATCAATTAATGACCCTCCAAGAGTGCAGCAGACCCTCAATTACTGACACTACAATAGTGCAGTACACCCTCATTTACTGACACTCCAATAGTGCAGCACACCCTCAATTACTGACACTCCGGTAGTGCAGCACACCATCAATTACTGACACACTAATCGTGCAGCACACCCTGAATTACTGACACTAAAATTGTGCAGCACGCCCCTAATTACTGACCTTCCAATAATGCAGCACAATCTCAATTACTTCCGCTCGAATAGTGCAGCACACCCTCAATTATTAACAATCGAATAATGCAGAACATCCTCAATTACCGACACTCCAATAATGCAGCAAAACCTCAATTACTGACACAAATAGTGCAGCAAAACCTCAATTACTGACACAAATAGTGCAGCACACACTCAATTACTGACAATCCAAAAGGGCAGCACAACTTCAATTACTAACACTCCAATGGTGCAGCACAACCTCAATTACTAACACTCCAATGGTGCAGCACACCCTCAATTAGTAACACTCAAATAGTGCAGCACAACCTCAACTACTGACAGTCCAATAATGCAGCACACCCTCAATTACTGACAATCCAAAAGGGCAGCACACACTCAATTACTAACACTTCAATGGTGAAGCTCAGCCTCAATTACTGACAAGCCAATAATGCAGCATACCCTCAATTACTAGCACTCCAATGGTGCAGCAAACTCTCAATTACTGGCACTCCAATACTGCAGCACATCCTCAGTTATTGACACATCCATACTGCAGCAAACCCTCAATTACTAACACTCCAAAGGTGCAGCAAACACATCTACTGACACACCAATATGCAGCAAACCCTCAATTACTGACACTCCAACAGTGAAGCACACCCTCAATTACTGACACTCCAATAGTGCAGCACACCCTCAATTACTGACACTCCAATACTGCAGCACACCCTCAATTACTGACACTACAATAATGCAGCACACCCTCAATGACTGACACTACAATAATGCAGCACACCCTCAATTACTGACACCCCAATAGTGCAGCACACCCTCAATTACTGACACACCAATAATGCAAAACACCTTCAATTACTAACACTCTAATGGTGCAGCACAATCTCAATTACGGACCCTCCAATATTGCAGCACACCCTCAATTAATAACACTCCAATGGTGCAGTACACCCTCATGTACTGACACACCAATAGTGCAGCAAACCCTCAATTACTGACCCTACAATATTGCAACTCACCCTCAATTACTGACTGTCCAAAATTGCAGAACTACCTCAATTTTTGACTTCCGATAGATCAGCACACCCTCAATTACTTCCCCGCCAATAGTGCAGCACACCCTCAATTAATAACACTCCAATGGTGCAGTTCACCCTCATGTACTGACACACCAATAGTGCAGCAAACCCTCAATTACTGACCCTACAATATTGCAACTCACCCTCAATTACTGACTGTCCAAAATTGCAGAACTACCTCAATTTTTGACTTCTGATAGATCAGCACACCCTCAATTACTTCCCCGCCAATAGTGCAGCACACCCTCAATTATTAACAATCCAATAATGCTCAATCCAACATCCTCAATTACCGACACTCCAGTTGTGCAGGAGACCCTCAATTACTGACACTGAAATAGTGCAGCACACACTTAATTACTGACACTCCAATAGATCAGCACACCCGCAATTACTTCCCCGCCAATAGTGCAGCACACCCTCAATTAATAACACTCCAATGGTGCAGTTCACCCTCATGTACTGACACACCAATAGTGCAGCAAACCCTCAATTACTGACCCTACAATATTGCAACTCACCCTCAATTACTGACTGTCCAAAATTGCAGAACTACCTCAATTTTTGACTTCTGATAGATCAGCACACCCGCAATTACTTCCCCGCCAATAGTGCAGCACACCCTCAATTAATAACACTCCAATAGTGATGCACATCCTCATTTACAGACACTCCAATAGTGCAGCAGATACACAATTACTGACAGTCCAATACTGCAGCACACCCTCAATTACTGACACTCAAATAGTGCAGCACACCATCAATAACTAACACTCCAATGGTGCAGCACAATCTCAAATACTGACCCTACAATAGTGCAGCACACCCTCAATTACTGACACTCCAATATTGCAGCACGCCCTCAATTACTAACACTCCAATCGTGCAGCACACACTCAATTAGAGACACTCCAATAGTGCAGCACACACTCAATTACTGACACTCCAATAGTGCAGCACACCCTCAATTACTGACACCACAATAGTGCAGCACACCCTCAATTACTGACACCCCAATAGTGCAGAACACCCTCAATTACTGACACTCCAATAGTGCAGCACAGTCTCAATTTCTGAATCTACAATAGTGCAGCAACACCCCCAAACACTAGCACTCAAATGGTGCAGCACAATCTCAATTAATGACAATCCAATAGAGCAGCATAATTGAATTACAGACACTCCAATAGTGCGGCACACCCTCAATTACTGAACCTCTAATACTGCAGCACACCCTCAATTACTGACACTCAAATAGTGCAGCACACCGTCAATAACTAACACTCCAATGGTGCAGCACAATCTCAAATACTGACCCTACAATAGTGCAGCACACCCTCAATTACTGACACTCCAATATTGCAGCACGCCCTCAATTACTAACACTCCAATGGTGCAGCACACAGTCAATTAGAGACACTCCAATAGTGCAGCACACCCTCAATTACTGACACCACAATAGTGCAGCACACCCTCAATTACTGACACCCCAATAGTGCAGAACACCCTCAATTACTGACACTCCAGTAGTGCATCACAGTCACAATTTCTGAATCTACAATAGTGCAGCAACACCCCCAAACACTAGCACTCAAATGGTGCAGCACAATCTCAATTAATGACAATCCAATAGAGCAGCATATTTGAATTACAGACACTCCAATAGTGCGGCACACCCTCAATTACTGAACCTCTAATACTGCAGCACAGCCTCAATTACTGACACAGCAATAGTGCAGCACACCCCCAAATACTGACACTCCAGTTGAGATCACGGGGAGGTTAATGGGACAGAGAGTGAGATCACGAGGAGGATAAAGGGAGAGACAGTGACTTAACGGGGAGGTTAAAGGGAAAGAGTGTGAGATAACGGGGAGGTTAAATGGACAGAGAGTGAGATCACGGGGAGTTTAAAGGGACAGAGGGCGAGATCACGGTGAGGTTCAATGGACAGAGAGTGAGGTCACAGAGAGGTTAAAGGGAGAGAGAGTGAGATCACGGGGAGGTTAAAGGGATAGAGAGTGAGATCACGGGGAGATTGAAGGGACAGAGAGTGAGATCACGGGGAGGTTAAAGGGACAGAGTGTGAGATCACGGGGAGGTTAAAGAGACAGAGGGTGAGATTATGGGGATATTAAAGGGACAGAGAGTGAGATCACAGGGAGGTTAAAGGCACAGAGAGTGAGATCATGGGGAGGTTAACGGGACCGAGATTCAGATCATGGGGAGGATAAAGGGACAGAGAGTGAGATCATGGGGAGTTTAAAGGGACAAAGAGTGAGTTCACGGGGAGGTTAAAGGAACAGAGAGTGAGATCACGGGGAGGTTAAAGAGATAGAGAGTGAGATTACGGAGATATTAAAGGGACAGAGAGTGAGATCACGGGGAGGATAAAGGGACAGAGAGTGAGATCACGGGGAGCTTAAAGGGACAGAGAGTGTGATCACGGGGAGGTTAAAGGGACAGAGAGTGTGATCACGGGGAGGTTAAAGGGACAGAGAGTGAGATTAAAAGGAGGTTAAAGAGACTGAGGGTGAGATCAAGGGGTGGTTAAAGAGACAGAGAGTGAGATCACAGGGAGGTTAAAGGGACAGAGATTGAAATCATGGGGAGGTTAACGGGACAGAGATTGAGATCAAGGGGAGGTTAAAGGGACTGAGAGTGGGATCACGGGGAGTTAAAAGTGACAGAGAGTGAGATCACGGGAAGGTTTAAGGTACAGTTAGTGAGATTACAGTGAGGTTAAAAAGACAGAGAGTGAGATCACGGGGAAGTTAAAGGGACAGAGAGTGTGATCACAGGGAGGTTAAAGGGACAGAGAGTGAGATCACCGGGAGTTTCAAGGGAAAGACAGTGAGATCACAGGAGATTAAAGGGACAGAGAGAGAGATCACGGGGAGTTTAAAGGGACAGTGAGTGAGATCGGGGGGAGGTTAAAGGGACAGAGAGTGAGATCACGGGAGATTACAGGGACAGAGAGTGAGAAAACGGGGAGGTTAAAGGGACAGAGAGCGAGATCACAGCGAGGTTAAAGGGACAGAGAGTGAGATCATGGGGAGGTTAACGGGACCGAGATTCAGATCATGGGGAGGATAAAGGGACAGAGAGTGAGATCATGGGGAGTTTAAAGGGACAAAGAGTGAGTTCACGGGGAGGTTAAAGGAACAGAGAGTGAGATCACGGGGAGGTTAAAGAGACAGAGGGTGAGATTACGGAGATATGAAAGGGACAGAGAGTGAGATCACGGGGAGGTTAAAGGGACAGAGAGGGTGATCACGGGGAGGTTAAAGGAACAGAGAGTGAGATTAAAAGGAGGTTAAAGAGACTGAGGGTGAGATCACAGGGAGGCTAAAGAGACAGAGTGAGATCACAGGGAGGTTAAAGGGACAGAGATTGAAATCATGGGGAGGTTAACGGGACAGAGATTGAGATCAAGGGGAGGTTAAAGGGACTGAGAGTGGGATCACGGGGAGTTAAAAGTGACAGAGAGTGAGATCACGGGAAGGTTAAAGGTACAGTTAGTGAGATTACAGTGAGGTTAAAAAGACAAGAGAGTGAGATCACAGGGAAGTTAAAGGGACAGAGAGGGTGATCACAGGGAGGTTAAATGGACAGAGAGTGAGATCACGGGGAGGTTAAATAGACAGAGACTGAGAACACCGGCAGGTTCAAGGGACAGAGAGTGAGATCTTTGGGAGCTTAAAGGGACAGAGATGAGATCACAGGGAGGTTAAAGGGACAGAGAGCGAGATCACAGCGAGGTTAAAGGGACAGAGAGTGAGATAACGAGGAGGTTAAAGGGACAGAGAGTGAGATCATGGGGAGGTTAACGGGACCGAGATTCAGATCACAGGGAGGTGAAAGGGACAGAGAGTGAGATCACGGAGATGTTAAGGGGACAGAGAGTGAGATCACGGTGAGCTTAAAAGGACAGAGAGTGAGATCACGGGGAGGATAAAGGGACAGAGAGTGAGATCACGGGGAGCTTAAAGGGACAGAGAGTGTGATCACGGGGAGGTTAAAGGGACAGAGAGTGAGATTAAAAGGAGGTTAAAGAGACAGAGGGTGAGATCATGGGGTGGTTAAAGAGACAGAGGGTGAGATCACAGGGAGGCTAAAGGGACAGAGAGTGAGATCACGGGGAGGTTAAAGGGACAGAGAGTGAGATCACGAGGAAGTTTAACGGGACAGAGATTGAGATCATGGGGGGGTTAATGGGACAGATAGTGAGATCATGGTGAGGTTATTGGGACACAGAGTGAGATCACGGGGAAGTTAAAGGGACAGGAGTGAGATCACGGGGAGATTAACGGGACAGAGAGAGAGATCAAGGGGAGGTTAAAGGGACTGAGAGAGAGATCAAGGGGAGGTTAAAGGGACTGAGAGTGGGATCACGGGGAGTTAAAAGTGACAGAGTGTGAGAGCACGGGGAGTTTAAAGTGAAAGAGAGTGAGATCACGGGAAGGTTAAAGTGACAGAGAGTGAGATCACAGTGAGGTTAAAAAGACAGAGTGAGATCACGGGGAAGTTAAATGGACAGAGTGTGATCACAGGGAGGTTAGAGGGACAGAGAGTGTGATCACAGGGAGGTTAAAGGGACAGAGAGTGAGATCACGGGGAGGTTAAAAAGACCGAGAGTGAGATCACAGGGAGTTGAAAGGGAAAGACAGTGAGATCATGGGGAGGTTAAAGGATCAGAGAGTGAGATCACGGGGAGGTTAATGGGACAGAGAGTGAGATCACGGGGAGTTTAATGGGAGAGAGAGGGAGATCACGGGGAAGTTAAAGGGACTGAGAGTGAGATCACGGGGAGGTTAAAGGGACAGAGAGTGAGATCACGGGGAAGTTAAAGGGACTGAGAGTGAGATCATGGTGAGGTTAAAGGGACAGAGATTGAGATCACCGGGAGTTTAAAGTTACAGAGAGCGAGATCACAGGGAGGTTAACGGGACAGATAGTGAGATCAAGTGAAGTTAAAGGGACAGGGACAGAGATCACAGGGAGGTTAAAGGGACAGAGGGTGAGATCGCGGGGAGGTTAAAGGAACAGAGAGTGAGATCACGGGGAGGTTAAAGGGACAGAGACTGAGATCACCGGGAGTTTAAAGGGTAAGACAATGAGATCACGGGGAGGTTATAGAGACAGAGAGTGAGATCACGGGGAGGTTAAAGGGACAGAGAGTGAGATCACACGAAGGTTGATGGGACAGAGAGTGAGATCACACGAAGGTTGATGGGACAGAGAATGAGATCAGCGGGAGTTTACATCGACAGAGTGAGATCACGCGGAGTTTAAAGGGACAGTGAGTGAGATCACGGGGAGGTAATAGCTTCAGAGAGTGAGATCACGGTGAGGTTAAAGGGACTGAGAGTGAGATCACGGGGATGTAAAAGGGACAGAGAGTGAGATCACGGGGAGGTTAAAGGGACAGTGTGTGAGATCACGGGGAGGTTAATGGGACAGAGAGTGAGATCACAGTGAGGTTAATGGGAGAGAGAGGGAAATCACAGGGAAGTTAAAGGGACTGAGAGTGAGATCATGGTGAGGTTAAAGGGACAGAGAGTGAAATTACTGGGAGATTAAAGCAACGGAGAGTGAGATGACGGGAGGTTAAAGTGACAGAGAGTGAGATCACGGGGAGGTTAAAGGGATAGAGAGTGAGATCACACGAAGGTTAATGGGACAGTGAGTGAGATCAGCGGAAGTTTACATGGACAGAGTGAGATCACGCGGAGTTTAAAGTGACAGTGCGTGAGATCACGGGGAGCTAATAGGATCAGAGAGTGAGATCACGGTGAGGTTAAAGCGACAGAGAGTGAGATCTCGGAGAGGTTAAAGTGACAGAGAGTGAGATCACGGGGAGGTTAAAGGGAAAGTAAGTGAGATCACGGGGAGGCTAAAGGGACAGAGGGTCAGATCACGGGGAAGTTAAAGGGACAGTAAGAGAGATCACGGGGAGGCTAAAGGGACAGAGGGTCAGATCACGGGGATGTTAAAGGGTCTGAGAGTGAGATCAAGGGGAGGTTAAAAAGACAGAGTGTGATCACGGGGATGTTAAAGGGACAGAGAGTGAGATCACCAGGAGTTGAAAGGGAAAGACAGTGAGATCACAGGGAGGATAAACGGACAGAGGGTGAGATCACCGGGAGGTTAAAAAGACAGAGAGTGAAATCACGGGGAAGTTAAAGGGACTGAGAGAGAGATCACGGGGATGTTAAAGGGACAGAGAGTGAGATCACGGGGAGGTTAAAAAGACAGAGAGTGTGATCACGGGGATGTTGAAGGGACAGAGAGTGAGATCACCGGGAGTTGAAAGGGAAAGAGCGACATCACGGGGAGGTTCAAGAGAAAGCTTTTGAGATCACAGGGAGGTTAAAGGGACAGAGTGTGACGTCACGGGGAGGTTAAAGGGACAGAGAGTGAGATCACGGGGATGTTAAAAAGACAGAGAGTGAGATCACGGGGAAGTTCAAGGGACAGAGAGTGAGATCACAGGAAGGGTAAAGGGAAAGTGGGTGAGATCACGGGGAGATTAAAGGGACAGAGAGTGAGATCACACGAAGGTTGATGGGACAGAGAATGAGATCAGCGGAAGTTTACATCGACAGAGTGAGATCACGCGGAGTTTAAAGGGACAGTGAGTGAGATCACGGGGAAGTTAAAGGGACTGAGAGTGAGATCATGGTGAGGTTAAAGGGACAGAGAGTGAGATCACGGGAGATTAAAGGGACAGAGTGTGAGATCACAGGGAGGTTAAAGGGACAGAGAGTGAGATCACGGGAGATTAAAGGGACACAGAGTGAGATCACGGGGAAGTTAAAGGGACAGAGAGTGCGATCGCAGGGAGTTTAAAGGGAAAGACAGTGAGATCACGGTGAGGTTAAAGGGAACGGGAATGAGATCACGGGGAGGTTAAAGGGACAGAGGGTGAAATCACTGGGAGGTTAAATTGACATTCAGTGAGATCATGGGGAGGTTAAAGGGAAAGAGAGTGAGATCAAGGGGAGGTTAAAGGGACAGAGAGTGAGATCACAGGGAAGTTAAAGCAACAGAGATTGTGATCATGGGGATGTTAAAGGGACAGAGAGTGTGATCATGGGGAGTTGAAAGGGACAGAGAGTGAGATCACGGGCAAGTTAAAGGGACTGAGAGTGAGATCAAGGGGAGGTTAAAGGGACTGAGAGTGAGATCAAGGGGAGGTTAAAGGGACAGAAAGTGAGATCAAGGGGAGGTTAAAGCGATAGAGAGTGAGATCACGGGGAGGTTAAATTGACAGAGAGTGAATTCATTGGGAGATTAAAGGGACAGAGAGTGAGATCACGGGGAGGTTAAAGTAACAGAGAGTGAGATCACGGGGAGGTTAAAGGGACTGAGAGTGAGGTCAAGGGGTGGTTAAAGGGACTGAGAGTGAGATCAAGGGGAGGTTAAATGGACTGAGAGTGAGATCAATGGGAGGTTAATGGTACAGACAGTGAGATCATGGGGAGGTTAAAGGGACCGAGAGTAAGATCAAGGGGAGGTTAACGGGACAGAGAGAGAGATCACGGGGAGTTTAAAGGGACTGAGAGTGAGAACACAGGGAGTTCAAAGGGACAGATTGTGAGATAACAGGGAGGTTAAATTGACAGAGACTGAATTCAATGGGAGGTTAAATGGACAGAGAGTGAGATCACGGGGAGGTTAAAGGGACAGAGAGTGATATCACGAGGAGGTTAACAAAACACAATGAGGTCACGGGGAAGTTTAAGGGACAGTGAGTGAGTTCATGGGGAGTTTAAAGGGACAGAGCGTGTGATCACGGGGATGTTAAAGGGACAGAGAGTGAGATCACGGGCAGGATAAAGGGACACAGAGTGATATCACGGTGAGGTTAATGGGACAGAGAGTGAGATCACGGGGAGGTTATAGGGACAGAGAGTGAGATCACGGGGATGTTAAAGGGACAGAGAGTGTGATCACGGGGAGGTTAAAGGGACAGGGTGCGATCACGGGGAGGTTACAGGGATAGCGAGTGAGATCACGTGGAGGTTAATGGAACAGAGATTGAGATCACGAGGAGGTTAAAGGGACAGAGTGTGAGATGATGGGGTGGTTAAAGTAACTGAGAGTGAGATCACGGGGAGATTAATGGGACAGAGAGTGAGATTACGGGGAGGTTAAAGGGACAGTGAATGAAATCACGGGGAGGTTAACGGGACAGAGAGTGAGATCACGGGGAAGTTAAAGTGACAGAGATTCAGATCAACGGGAGTTTAAAGGGACTGATAGTAAGATCACAGGGAGGTTAAAGGGACAGAGACTGCGATCACGGGGAGGTTAAAGGGACTGAGAGTTAGAACAAGGTGAGTTTAAAGGGCCAGAGAGTCAGATCATGCTGAGGTTAAAGGGCCAGAGATTCAGATCACGGGGAGTTTAAAGGGAGAGAGAGTAAGATCATAGGGAGGTTAAAGGGTCAGAGAGTTAGATAATGGGGATGTTAAAGGGCCAGAGAGTGAGATCATGGGGAGTTTAAAGGGACAGAGGGTGAGAGCACAGGGAGGTTAAAGGGACAGAGAGTGAGATCACGGGGTGGTTTAAGAGACAGAGATTGAGATCAGGTGGAGTTTAAATGGACAGAGGGTGAGATCACAGGGAGTTTGAAGGGACAGAGAATGAGATCTCGGGTAGGTTAAAGGTTCAGAGAATGCGATCAGGATGATGTTAAAGGGACAGAGATTGAGATCACGGCGAGGTTAAACGGACTGTGACTGAGATCACGGAGAAGTTAAAGGGACAGAGAGTGAGATCATGTGGAGGTTAAGGAGACAGGGAGTGAGATCACGGTGTCGTTAAGGGGATAGAGATTGAGATCACGGGGAAGTTAAATGGACAGAGAGTGAAATCACGGGGAGGTTTAAGTGACAGAGATTGAGATCACGGGGAAGTTAAATGGACAGAGAGTGAGATCATGGGGAGGTTAAAGTGACAGAGATTGAGATCACGGGGAGGTTAACGGGACAGAGAGTGAGATCACGGCGAGGTTAAATGGACTGTGAGTGAGATCACAGAGAAGTTAAAGGGACAGAGAGTGAGATCATGGGGAGGTTAAGGAGACAGAGAGTGAGATCACGGGGTCGTTAAGGGGACAGAGATTGAGATCACGGGAAAGTTAAATGGACAGAGAGTGAGATCAAGGGGAGGTTAAAGGGACAGAGAGTGAGATCACGGGGAGGTTAAAGGGACAGAGAGTGAGATCACGGGTAGGTTAAAGGGACAGAGAGTGAGATCAAGGGGAGGTTAAAGGGACAGAGAGAGAGATCACGGGGAGGTTAAAGGGACAGAGAGTGATATCACGAGGAGGTTAACAAAACACAATGAGGTCACGGGGAAGTTTAAGGGACAGTGAGTGAGTTCATGGGGAGTTTAAAGGGACAGAGCGTGTGATCACGGGGATGTTAAAGGGACAGAGAGTGAGATCACGGGCAGGATAAAGGGACAGAGAGTGAGATCACGGGGATGTTAAAGGGACAGAGAGTGTGATCACAGGGAGGTTAAAGGGACAGAGAGTGTGATCACGGGGAGGTTAAAGGGACAGAGACTGAGATCACCAGGAGTTTAAAGGGTAAGACAATGAGATCACGGGGAGGTTAAAGGGACAGAGAGTGAGATCACGGGGAGGTTAAAGTGACAGAGAATGAGATCAGCGGAAGTTTACATCGACAGAGTGAGATCACGCGGAGTTTAAAGGGACAGTGAGTGAGACCACGGGGAAGTTAAAGGGACAGAGAGTGAGATCACGGGAGATTAAAGGGACACAGAGTGAGATCACGGGGAAGTTAAAGGGACAGAGAGTGCGATCGCAGGGAGTTTAAAGGGAAAGACAGTGAGATCACGGGGAGGTTAAAGGGAACGGGAATGAGATCACGGGGAGGTTAAAGGGACAGAGGGTGAAATCACCGGGAGGTTAAATTGACATTCAGTGAGATCATGGGGAGGTTAAAGGGAAAGAGAGTGAGATCAAGGGGAGGTTAAAGGGACAGAGAGTGAGATCACAGGGAAGTAAAAGCAACAGAGAGTGTGATCATGGGGATGTTAAAGGGACAGGGAGTGAGATCACCGGGAGTTGAAAGGGACAGAGATTGAGATCATGGGGAAGTTCAAGGGACTGAGAGTGAGGTCAAGGGGTGGTTAAAGGGACTGAGAGTGAGATCAAGGGGAGGTTAAATGGACTGAGAGTGAGATCAATGGGAGGTTAATGGTACAGACAGTGAGATCATGGGGAGGTTAAAGGGACCGAGAGTAAGATCAAGGGGAGGTTAACGGGACAGAGAGAGGGATCACGGGGAGTTTAAAGGGACTGAGAGTGAGAACACAGGGAGTTCAAAGGGACAGATTGTGAGATAACAGGGAGGTTAAATTGACAGAGACTGAATTCAATGGGAGGTTAAATGGACAGAGAGTGAGATCACGGGGAGGTTAAAGGGACAGAGAGTGATATCACGAGGAGGTTAACAAAACACAATGAGGTCACGGGGAAGTTTAAGGGACAGTGAGTGAGTTCATGGGGAGTTTAAAGGGACAGAGCGTGTGATCACGGGGATGTTAAAGGGACAGAGAGTGAGATCACGGGCAGGATAAAGGGACACAGAGTGATATCACGGTGAGGTTAATGGGACAGAGAGTGAGATCACGGGGAGGTTATAGGGACAGAGAGTGAGATCACGGGGATGTTAAAGGGACAGAGAGTGTAATCACGGGGAGGTTAAAGGGACAGAGAGTGAGATCACGGGGAGGTTAAAGGGACAGAGAGTGAGATCACAGGGAGTTTAAAGGGTAAGACAATGAGATCACGGGGAGGTTATAAGGACAGAGAGTGAGATCACGGGGAGGTTCATGGGAAAGCTTTTGAGATCACGAGGAGGTTAAAGGGACAGAGACTGAGATCACGGGGATGTTAAAAAGACAGAGAGTGAGATCACGGGGAAGTTCAAGGGACAGAGAGTGAGATCACAGGAAGGGTAAAGGGAAAGTAAGTGAGATCACCGGGAGACTAAAGGGACAGAGAGTGAGATCACACGAAGGTTGATGGGACAGAGAATGAGATCAGCGGGAGTTTACATCGACAGAGTGAGATCACGCGGAGTTTAAAGGGACAGTGAGTGAGATCACGGGGAGGTTAATGGGACAGAGAGTGAGATCACGGTGAGGTTAATGGGAGAGAGAGGGAAATCACAGGGAAGTTAAAGGGACTGAGTGTGAGATCATGGTGAGGTTAAAGGGACAGAGAGTGAAATTACTGGGAGATTAAAGCAACGGAGAGTGAGATCACGGGGAGATTAAAGGGACAGAGAGTGAGATCACGGGGAGGTTAAAGGGACAGAGAGTGAGATCACGGGGAGGTTAAAGGGACAGTAAGTGAGATCACGGGGAGGCTAAAGGGATAGAGAGTGAGATCACACGAAGGTTAATGGGACAGTGAGTGAGATCAGCGGAAGTTTACATGGACAGAGTGAGATCACGTGGAGTTTAAAGGGACAGAGGGTCAGATCACGGAAGGTTAAATGAGCAGAGACTGAGATCACGCGGAGGTTAAAGGGACAGAGGGTCAGATCACGGGGATGTTAAATGGTCAGAGAGTCAGATCAAGGGGAGGTTAATGGGACAGAGTGTGAGATCACAGGGAGGTTAAAGGGACAGAGTGTGAGATCACGGGGATGTTGAAGGGACTGAAAGTGAGATCATGCTGAGGTTAAAGGGACAGAGAGTGAGATCACGGGGAGGTAAAAGGGACAGAGAGTGAGATCACGGGGAGGTTAAAGGGACAGTCAGTGAGATCACGGGGAATTTAAAGGGACAGAGAGTGAGATCACGAGGATGTTAACAAGACAGAGTGAGATCACGGGGAAGTTTAAGGGATAGAGAGTGATATCACGGGGAGTTTAAAGGGACAGAGCGTGTGATCACAGGGAGGTTATAGGGAAAGAGAGTGAGATCACGGGGAGGTTAAAAAGACAGAGAGTGAGATCACGGGGAGGTTAAAGGGACAGAGAGTGAGATCACGGGGTGTTTAAAGGGAAGGACAGTGAGATCACGGGGAGGTTAAAGGGACAGAGGTTGAGATCACGGGGAAGTTAAAGGGACAGTAAGTGAAATCACAGGGACGCTAAATGGATAGAGAGTGAGATCACACAAAGGTTAATGGGACAGAGAGTGAGATCAGCGGAGGTTTACATGGACAGAGTGAGATCATGAGGAGTTTAAAGGGACAGAGGGTCAGATCACGGGGATGTTAATGGGAGAGAGAGGGAGATCACGGGGAAGTTAAAGGGACTGAGAGTGAGATCATGGGGAGGTTCAAGGGAAAGCCTTTGAGATCACGGGGAGGTTAAAGGGACAGAGATTGAGATCACGGGGAAGTTAAAGGGACAGTAAGTGAAATCACAGGGACGCTAAATGGATAGAGAGTGAGATCACACGAAGATTAATGGGACAGAGAGTGAGATCAGCGGAAGTTTACATGGACAGAGTGAGATCATGAGGAGTTTAAAGGGACAGAGGGTCAGATCACGGGGATACTAATGGGAGAGAGAGGGAGATCACGGGGAAGTTAAAGGGACTGAGAGTGAGATCATGGGGACGTTAAATGGACAGAGAGTGAGATCACGGGGAGGTTAAAGGGACAGAGAGTGAGATCACGGGGAGGTTAAAGGGAAAGTGTGTGAGATCACGGGGAGGTTAAAGGGACAGAGAGTGATATCACGAGGAGGTTAACAAGTCAGAGTGAGATCACGGGGAAGTTTAAGGGACAGAGAGTGAGTTCAAGGGGAGTTTAAAGGGACAGAGCGTGTGATCATGGGGAGGTTATAGGGACAGAGAGTGAGTTCACTGGAAGTTTAAAGGGACAGAGAGTGAGATCAGGGGGAGTTTAAATGGAGAGAGGGTGAGATCACGGGGAGTTTGAAGGGACAGAGACAGAGATCACCGGTAGGTTAAATGTTCAGAGAATGCGATCAGGATGAGGTTAAAGGGACAGAGAGAGAGATCACTGTGAGGTTAAACAGATTGTGAGTGAGATCACGGGGAGTTTAAAGGGGCAGAGTGTGATATCACAGGGAGGTTAAATGGACAGAAAGTTAGATCACGGGGAGCTTCAAGGGACAGTAAGTGAGATCACGGGGACATTAACGTGTCATAGACTGAGGTCACAGGGAGGTTAAAGGGGCAGAGTGAGAGACCACGGGGATGGTTAAAGGGACAGAGAGTGAGATCACGGGGAGGTTAAAGGAACATAGAGTGAGATCACGGGGAGGCTAAAGGGACAGAGACTGAGATCAAGGGTAGGTTAATGGGACAGAGAGAGGGATCACGGGGTGGTCAGAGGGATAGAGAGTGAGATCACGGGGAGGTTAAATTGACAGAGAGTGAATACAATGGGAGGTTAAAGGGACAGAGAGTGAGATCACAGGGAGGTTGAATGGACAGAGATTGAGATTACGGGGTGGTTTAAGGGACAGACTGAGATCACGGGGAGGTTAAAGGGACAGATTTAGATCACGGGGAGGTTAAAGGGATAGCGAGTGAGATCACGTGGAGGTTAATGGGTCAGAGAGTGAGATCACGGGGAGGTTAAAGGGCCTGAGAGTCAGATCACAGGGGGATTAAAGGGACAGAGACTGAGATCACGGGGAGGTTAAAGGGACTGAGAGTGAGATTACGGGGTGAGTTTAAAGAGTCAGATCATGGTGAGGTTAAAGGGCCAGAGAGTCAGATCACGGGGAGTTTAATGGGGCAGAGAGTAAGATCACAGGGAGGTTAAAGGGTCAGACAGTTAGATAATGGGGAATTTAAAGGGCCAGAGAGTGAGATCACGGGGTGGTTTAAGGGACAGAGTGAGATCACAGGGAGGTTAAAGGGTCAGAGAGTTAGATAACGGGGAGGTTAAAGGGACAGAGACTGAGATCACGTGAAGGTTAAAGGGACAGAGAGTGAGATCACGGGGAGGTTAATGGGACAGAGATTGAGATCACGGGGAGGTTAATGGGACAGGGAATGAAATCATTGGTAGGTTAAAGGGTCAGAGAGTTTGATCACAGGGAGATTAAAGGGACAGAGAATGAGATCACGGAGAGGTTATAGGGACATAGAGTGATATCACGGGGAGGTTCAAGGGAAAGCTTTTGAGATCGCGGGGAGGTTAAAGGGACAGAGGGTGAGATCATGGGGAGGTTAAAGGGACAGAGAGTGAGATCACACGAAGGTTAATGGGACAGAGAGTGAGATCAGCGGAAGTTTACATGGACAGAGTGAGATCACGTGGAGTTTAAAGGGACAGAGGGTCAGATCACGGGGACGTTAAAGGGTCAGAGAGTGAGATCACGGGGAGGTAAATGGGACAGAGAGTGAGATCACGGGGATGTTAAAGGGAGAGAGAGTGAGATCACGGGGATGTTAAAGGGACAGAGATTCAGATCAAGGGGAGTTTAAAGGGACAGATAGTAAGATCACAGGGAGGTTAAAGGGTCAGAGAGTTTGATCACAGGGAGATTAAAGGGACAGAGACTGAGATCACGGAGAGGTTATAGGGACATAGAGTGATATCACGGGGAGGTTCAAGGGAAAGCTTTTGAGATCACGGGGAGGTTAAAGGGACAGAGAGTGAGATCACGGGGAGGTTAAAGGACCAGAGAGTGAGATCAGGGGGAGTTAAAAGGGACAGAGAGCGAGATCACAGGGGGTTCAATGGCCAGAGAGTGAGATTACTGGGAGTTTAAAGGGACAGAGAGATCACAGGGAGGTTGAATGGACAGAGAGTGAGATCACAGGGAGATTAAAGGGACAGAGAGTGAGATCACGGGGAGGTTAAAGGGACAGAGAGTGAGATCACGGGGTGGTTAAAGGTACAGAGAGTGAGATCACGGGGAGGTTAAAGGGATAGTGAATGAAATCACGGGGAGGTTAACGGGACAGAGAGTGAGATCACGGGGAGGTTAAAGTGACAGAGATTCAGATCAAGGGGAGTTTAAAGGGACAGAAAGTAAGATCACAGGGAGGTTAAAGGGTCAGGGAGTTAGATCACGGGGAGGTTAAAGGGCCTGAGAGTGAGATCACAGGGGGATTAAAGGGACAGAGACTGAGATCACAGGGAGGTTAAAGGGACTGAGAGTGAGATCAAGGTGAGTTTAAAGGGCCAGAGAGTCAGATCATGGTGAGGTTAAAAGGACAGAGAGTAAGATCACAGGGAGGTTAAAGGGTCAGACAGTTAGATAACGGGGAGTTTAAAGGGGCAGAGAGTGAGATCACGGGGTGGTTTAAGGGACAGAGTGAGATCACAGGGAGGTTAAAGGGTCAGAGAATTAGATAACGGGGAGGTTAAAGGGACAGGGAGTGAGATCACGGGGAGGTTAATGGGACAGAGAGTGAGATCACGGGGATGTTAATGGGACAGAGAGTGAGATCACGGGGAGGTTAATGGGACAGAGAGTGAGATCACGGGGAGGTTAATGGGACAGGGAATGAAATCATTGGTAGGTTAATGGGACAGAGAGTGAGATCACGGGGAGGTTAATGGGACAGAGAGTGAGATCACGGGGAGATCAAAGGGATAGAGAATTAGATCACAGGGAGGTTAACAGGACAGATAGTGAGATCATGGGGAGGTTAAAGGGACAGAGAATGCGATGAGGATGAGATTAAAGGGAATGAGAGTGAGATCACAGGGAGGTGAAAGGGACTGAGAGTGAGATCACGGTGAGTTTAAAGGGCCAGAGAGTCAGATCATGGCGAGGTTAAAGGGACAGAAAGTCAGATCCTGGGTAGTTTAAAGGGTCAGAGAGTTAGATAACGGGGAGGTTAAAGGACCAGAGGGTGAGATCAGGGGGAGTTTAAAGGGACAGAGAGAGAGATCACAGGGGGTTAAATGGCAAAAGAGTGAGATTACTGGGAGATTAAAGGGACAGAGAGTGAGATCACGGGGTGGTTTAAGGGACAGAGTGTGATCACGGGGAGGATAAAGGGACAGGGTGCGATCACGGGGAGGTTAAAGGGATAGCGAGTGAGATCACGTGGAGGTTAATGGAACAGAGATTGAGATCACGAGGAGGTTAAAGGGACAGAGAGTGAGATCATGGGAGGTTAAAGGGACAGAGAGTGAGATCACGGGGAGATTAAAGGGACAGACAGTGAGATCACGAGGAGGTTAAAGGGACAGAGTGTGAGATGACGGGGAGGTTAAAGTAACTGAGAGTGAGATCACAGGGAGGTAAAGGGACAGAGAGTGAGATCACGGGGAGGTTAAAGGTACAGAGAGTGAGATCACGGGGAGGTTAAAGGGACAGTGAATGAAATCACGGGGAGGTTAACGGGACAGAGAGTGAGATCACGGGGAGGTTAAAGTGACAGAGATTCAGATCAAGGGGAGTTTAAAGGGACAGATAGTAAGATCACAGGGTGGTTAAAGGTTCAGGGAGTTAGATCACGGGGAGGTTCAAGGGCCTGAGAGTGAGATCACAGGGGGATTAAAGGGACAGAGACTGAGATCACGGGGAGGTTAAAGGGACTGAGACTGAGATCAAGGTGAGTTTAAAGGGCCAGAGAGTCAGATCATGGTGAGTTTAAAGGGCCAGAGAGTCTGATCACGGGGAGTTTAAAGGGACAGAGAGTAAGATCACAGGGAGGTTAAAGGGTCAGACAGTTAGATAACGGGGAGTTTAAAGGGCCAGAGAGTGAGATCACGGGGTGGTTAAAGGTACAGAGAGTGAGATCACGGGGAGGTTAAAGGGACAGTGAATGAAATCACGGGGAGGTTAACGGGACAGAGAGTGAGATCACGGGGAGGTTAAAGTGACAGAGATTCAGATCAAGGGGAGTTTAAAGGGACAGATAGTAAGATCACAGGGAGATTAAAGGGTCAGAGAGTTAGATAACGGGGAGGTTAAAGGGACAGAGACTGAGATCACGTGAAGGTTAAAGGGACAGAGAGTGAGATCACGGAGAGGTTAAAAAGAAAGAGAGTGAGATCACGGGGATGTTAAAGGGACAGGGAGTGAGATCACGGGGAGGTTAATGGGACAGAGAGTGATATCACGGGGAGGTTAATGGGACAGAAAGTGAGATCACGGGGAGGTTAATGGGACAGAGAGTGAGATCACGGGGAGGTTAATGGGACAGAGAGTGAGATCACGGGCAGGATAAAGGGACACAGAGTGATATCACGGTGAGGTTAATGGGACAGAGAGTGAGATCACGGGGAGGTTATAGGGACAGAGAGTGAGATCACGGGGAGGTTAAAGGGACAGAGAGTGAGATCACGGGGAGGTTAAAGGGACAGAGACTGAGATCACCAGGAGTTTAAAGGGTAAGACAATGAGATCACGGGGAGGTTATAAGGACAGAGAGTGAGATCACGGGGAGGTTCATGGGAAAGCTTTTGAGATCACGAGGAGGTTAAAGGGACAGAGACTGAGATCACGGGGATGTTAAAAAGACAGAGAGTGAGATCACGGGGAAGTTCAAGGGACAGAGAGTGAGATCACAGGAAGGGTAAAGGGAAAGTAAGTGAGATCACCGGGAGACTAAAGGGACAGAGAGTGAGATCACACGAAGGTTGATGGGACAGAGAATGAGATCAGCGGGAGTTTACATCGACAGAGTGAGATCACGCGGAGTTTAAAGGGACAGTGAGTGAGATCACGGGGAGGTTAATGGGACAGAGAGTGAGATCACGGTGAGGTTAATGGGAGAGAGAGGGAAATCACAGGGAAGTTAAAGGGACTGAGTGTGAGATCATGGTGAGGTTAAAGGGACAGAGAGTGAAATTACTGGGAGATTAAAGCAACGGAGAGTGAGATCACGGGGAGATTAAAGGGACAGAGAGTGAGATCACGGGGAGGTTAAAGGGACAGAGAGTGAGATCACGGGGAGGTTAAAGGGACAGTGAGTGAGATCACGGGGAGGCTAAAGGGATAGAGAGTGAGATCACACGAAGGTTAATGGGACAGTGAGTGAGATCAGCGGAAGTTTACATGGACAGAGTGAGATCACGCGGAGTTTAAAGGGACAGAGGGTCAGATCACGGAAGGTTAAATGAGCAGAGACTGAGATCACGCGGAGGTTAAAGGGACAGAGGGTCAGATCACGGGGATGTTAAATGGTCAGAGAGTCAGATCAAGGGGAGGTTAATGGGACAGAGTGTGAGATCACAGGGAGGTTAAAGGGACAGAGTGTGAGATCACGGGGATGTTGAAGGGACTGAAAGTGAGATCATGCTGAGGTTAAAGGGACAGAGAGTGAGATCACGGGGAGGTTAAAGGGACAGTCAGTGAGATCACGGGGAATTTAAAGGGACAGAGAGTGAGATCACGAGGATGTTAACAAGACAGAGTGAGATCACGGGGAAGTTTAAGGGATAGAGAGTGATATCACGGGGAGTTTAAAGGGACAGAGCGTGTGATCACAGGGAGGTTATAGGGAAAGAGAGTGAGATCACGGGGAGGTTAAAAAGACAGAGAGTGAGATCACGGGGAGGTTAAAGGGACAGAGAGTGAGATCACGGGGTGTTTAAAGGGAAGGACAGTGAGATCACGGGGAGGTTAAAGGGACAGAGGTTGAGATCATGGGGAAGTTAAAGGGACAGTAAGTGAAATCACAGGGACGCTAAATGGATAGAGAGTGAGATCACACAAAGGTTAATGGGACAGAGAGTGAGATCAGCGGAGGTTTACATGGACAGAGTGAGATCATGAGGAGTTTAAAGGGACAGAGGGTCAGATCACGGGGATGTTAATGGGAGAGAGAGGGAGATCACGGGGAAGTTAAAGGGACTGAGAGTGAGATCATGGGGAGGTTCAAGGGAAAGCCTTTGAGATCACGGGGAGGTTAAAGGGACAGAGATTGAGATCACGGGGAAGTTAAAGGGACAGTAAGTGAAATCACAGGGACGCTAAATGGATAGAGAGTGAGATCACACGAAGGTTAATGGGACAGAGAGTGAGATCAGCGGAAGTTTACATGGACAGAGTGAGATCATGAGGAGTTTAAAGGGACAGAGGGTCAGATCACGGGGATACTAATGGGAGAGAGAGGGAGATCACGGGGAAGTTAAAGGGACTGAGAGTGAGATCATGGGGACGTTAAATGGACAGAGAGTGAGATCACGGGGAGGTTAAAGGGACAGAGAGTGAGATCACGGGGAGGTTAAAGGGAAAGTGTGTGAGATCACGGGGAGGTTAAAGGGACAGAGAGTGATATCACGAGGAGGTTAACAAGTCAGAGTGAGATCACGGGGAAGTTTAAGGGACAGAGAGTGAGTTCAAGGGGAGTTTAAAGGGACAGAGCGTGTGATCATGGGGAGGTTATAGGGACAGAGAGTGAGTTCACTGGAAGTTTAAAGGGACAGAGAGTGAGATCAGGGGGAGTTTAAATGGAGAGAGGGTGAGATCACGGGGAGTTTGAAGGGACAGAGACAGAGATCACCGGTAGGTTAAATGTTCAGAGAATGCGATCAGGATGAGGTTAAAGGGACAGAGAGAGAGATCACTGTGAGGTTAAACAGATTGTGAGTGAGATCACGGGGAGTTTAAAGGGACAGAGAGTGATATCACAGGGAGGTTAAATGGACAGAAAGTTAGATCACGGGGAGCTTCAAGTGACAGTAAGTGAGATCACGGGGACATTAACGTGTCATAGACTGAGGTCACAGGGAGGTTAAAGGGGCAGAGTGAGAGATCACGGGGATGGTTAAAGGGACAGAGAGTGAGATCACGGGGAGGTTAAAGGAACATAGAGTGAGATCACGGGGAGGCTAAAGGGACAGAGACTGAGATCAAGGGTAGGTTAATGGGACAGAGAGAGAGATCACGGGGTGGTCAGAGGGATAGAGAGTGAGATCACGGGGAGGTTAAATTGACAGAGAGTGAATACAATGGGAGGTTAAAGGGACAGAGAGTGAGATCACAGGGAGGTTGAATGGACAGAGATTGAGATTACGGGGTGGTTTAAGGGACAGACTGAGATCACGGGGAGGTTAAAGGGACAGATTTAGATCACGGGGAGGTTAAAGGGATAGCGAGTGAGATCACGTGGAGGTTAATGGGTCAGAGAGTGAGATCACGGGGAGGTTAAAGGGCCTGAGAGTCAGATCACAGGGGGATTAAAGGGACAGAGACTGAGATCACGGGGAGGTTAAAGGGACTGAGAGTGAGATTACGGGGTGAGTTTAAAGAGTCAGATCATGGTGAGGTTAAAGGGCCAGAGAGTCAGATCACGGGGAGTTTAATGGGGCAGAGAGTAAGATCACAGGGAGGTTAAAGGGTCAGACAGTTAGATAACGGGGAATTTAAAGGGCCAGAGAGTGAGATCACGGGGTGGTTTAAGGGACAGAGTGAGATCACAGGGAGGTTAAAGGGTCAGAGAGTTAGATAACGGGGAGGTTAAAGGGACAGAGACTGAGATCACGTGAAGGTTAAAGGGACAGAGAGTGAGATCACGGGGAGGTTAATGGGACAGAGATTGAGATCACGGGGAGGTTAATGGGACAGGGAATGAAATCATTGGTAGGTTAAAGGGTCAGAGAGTTTGATCACAGGGAGATTAAAGGGACAGAGAATGAGATCACGGAGAGGTTATAGGGACATAGAGTGATATCACGGGGAGGTTCAAGGGAAAGCTTTTGAGATCGCGGGGAGGTTAAAGGGACAGAGGGTGAGATCATGGGGAGGTTAAAGGGACAGAGAGTGAGATCACACGAAGGTTAATGGGACAGAGAGTGAGATCAGCGGAAGTTTACATGGACAGAGTGAGATCACGCGGAGTTTAAAGGGACAGAGGGTCAGATCACGGGGACGTTAAAGGGTCAGAGAGTGAGATCACGGGGAGGTAAATGGGACAGAGAGTGAGATCACGGGGATGTTAAAGGGAGAGAGAGTGAGATCACGGGGATGTTAAAGGGACAGAGATTCAGATCAAGGGGAGTTTAAAGGGACAGATAGTAAGATCACAGGGAGGTTAAAGGGTCAGAGAGTTTGATCACAGGGAGATTAAAGGGACAGAGACTGAGATCACGGAGAGGTTATAGGGACATAGAGTGATATCACGGGGAGGTTCAAGGGAAAGCTTTTGAGATCACGGGGAGGTTAAAGGGACAGAGAGTGAGATCACGGGGAGGTTAAAGGACCAGAGAGTGAGATCAGGGGGAGTTAAAAGGGACAGAGAGCGAGATCACAGGGGGTTCAATGGCCAGAGAGTGAGATTACTGGGAGTTTAAAGGGACAGAGAGAGAGATCACAGGGAGGTTGAATGGACAGAGAGTGAGATCACAGGGAGATTAGAGGGACAGAGAGTGAGATCACGGGGAGGTTAAAGGGACAGAGAGTGAGATCACGGGGTGGTTAAAGGTACAGAGAGTGAGATCACGGGGAGGTTAAAGGGACAGTGAATGAAATCACGGGGAGGTTAACGGGACAGAGAGTGAGATCACGGGGAGGTTAAAGTGACAGAGATTCAGATCAAGGGGAGTTTAAAGGGACAGATAGTAAGATCACAGGGAGGTTAAAGGGTCAGGGAGTTAGATCACGGGGAGGTTAAAGGGCCTGAGAGTGAGATCACAGGGGGATTAAAGGGACAGAGACTGAGATCACAGGGAGGTTAAAGGGACTGAGAGTGAGATCAAGGTGAGGTTAAAGGGACAGAGAGTAAGATCACAGGGAGGTTAAAGGGTCAGACAGTTAGATAACGGGGAGTTTAAAGGGGCAGAGAGTGAGATCACGGGGTGGTTTAAGGGACAGAGAGATCACAGGGAGGTTAAAGGGTCAGAGAATTAGATAACGGGGAGGTTAAAGGGACAGGGAGTGAGATCACGGGGAGGTTAATGGGACAGAGAGTGAGATCACGGGGATGTTAATGGGACAGAGAGTGAGATCACGGGGAGGTTAATGGGACAGAGAGTGATATCACGGGGAGGTTAAAGGGACAGGGAATGAAATCATTGGTAGGTTAATGGGACAGAGAGTGAGATCACGG
Source organism: Isurus oxyrinchus (assembly GCA_026770705.1). Lineage (NCBI taxonomy): Eukaryota > Metazoa > Chordata > Chondrichthyes > Lamniformes > Lamnidae > Isurus > Isurus oxyrinchus. The sequence goes on along the minus strand of JANJGN010000017.1, from coordinate 10,847,018 downwards.
GGAGGTTAATGGGACAGAGAGTGAGATCACGGGGAGATCAAAAGGATAGAGAATTAGATCACAGGGAGGTTAACAGGACAGATAGTGAGATCATGGGGAGGTTAAAGGGACAGAGAATGCGATGAGGATGAGATTAAAGGGAATGAGAGTGAGATCACAGGGAGGTGAAAGGGACTGAGAGTGAGATCACGGTGAGTTTAAAGGGCCAGAGAGTCAGATCATGGTGAGGTTAAAGGGACAGAAAGTCAGATCCTGGGTAGTTTAAAGGGTCAGAGAGTTAGATAACGGGGAGGTTATAGGACCAGAGGGTGAGATCAGGGGGAGTTTAAAGGGACAGAGAGAGAGATCACAGGGGGTTAAATGGCAAGAGAGTGAGATTACTGGGAGATTAAAGGGACAGAGAGTGAGATCACGGGGTGGTTTAAGGGACAGAGTGTGATCACGGGGAGGATAAAGGGACAGGGTGCGATCACGGGGAGGTTAAAGGGATAGCGAGTGAGATCATGTGGAGGTTAATGGAACAGAGATTGAGATCACGAGGAGGTTAAAGGGACAGAGAGTGAGATCATGGGGAGGTTAAAGGGACAGAGAGTGAGATCACGGGGAGATTAAAGGGACAGACAGTGAGATCACGAGGAGGTTAAAGGGACAGAGTGTGAGATGACGGGGAGGTTAAAGTAACTGAGAGTGAGATCACAGGGAGGTAAAGGGACAGAGAGTGAGATCACGGGGAGGTTAAAGGTACAGAGAGTGAGATCACGGGGAGGTTAAAGGGACAGTGAATGAAATCACGGGGAGGTTAACGGGACAGAGAGTGAGATCACGGGGAGGTTAAAGTGACAGAGATTCAGATCAAGGGGAGTTTAAAGGGACAGATAGTAAGATCACAGGGTGGTTAAAGGTTCAGGGAGTTAGATCACGGGGAGGTTCAAGGGCCTGAGAGTGAGATCACAGGGGGATTAAAGGGACAGAGACTGAGATCACGGGGAGGTTAAAGGGACTGAGACTGAGATCAAGGTGAGTTTAAAGGGCCAGAGAGTCAGATCATGGTGAGTTTAAAGGGCCAGAGAGTCTGATCACGGGGAGTTTAAAGGGACAGAGAGTAAGATCACAGGGAGGTTAAAGGGTCAGACAGTTAGATAACGGGGAGTTTAAAGGGCCAGAGAGTGAGATCACGGGGTGGTTTAAGGGACAGAGTGAGATCACAGGGAGATTAAAGGGTCAGAGAGTTAGATAACGGGGAGGTTAAAGGGACAGAGACTGAGATCACGTGAAGGTTAAAGGGACAGAGAGTGAGATCACGGAGAGGTTAAAAAGAAAGAGAGTGAGATCACGGGGATGTTAAAGGGACAGGGAGTGAGATCACGGGGTGGTTAATGGGACAGAGAGTGAGATCACGGGGAGGTTAATGGGACAGAGAGTGAGATCACGGGGAGGTTAATGGGACAGAGAGTGAGATCACGGGGAGGTTAATGGGACAGAGAGTGAGATCATTGGTAGGTTAATGGGACAGAGAGTGAGATCACGGGGAGGTTAAGGGAAAGATTTTGAGACCATGTGGAGGTTAAGGGGACAGAGAGTGAGATCACGGGGAGATCAAAGGGATAGAGAATTAGATCACAGGGAGGTTAACAGGACAGATAGTGAGATCATGGGGAGGTTAAAGGGACAGAGAATGCGATGAGGATGAGATTAAAGGGACTGAGAGTGAGATCACAGGGAGGTGAAAGGGACTGAGAGTGAGATCACGGTGAGTTTAAAGGGCCAGAGAGTCAGATCATGGTGAGGTTAAAGGGACAGAAAGTCAGATCCTGGGTAGTTTAAAGGGTCAGAGAGTTAGATAACGGGGAGGTTATAGGACCAGAGGGTGAGATCAGGGGGAGTTTAAAGGGACAGAGAAAGAGATCACAGGGGGTTAAATGGCAAGAGAGTGAGATTACTGGGAGATTAAAGGGACAGAGAGTGAGATCACGGGGTGGTTTAAGGGACAGAGTGTGATCACGGGGAGGATAAAGGGACAGGGTGCGATCACGGGGAGGTTAAAGGGATAGCGAGTGAGATCACGTGGAGGTTAATGGAACAGAGATTGAGATCACGAGGAGGTTAAAGGGACAGAGAGTGAGATCATGGGGAGGTTAAAGGGACAGAGAGTGAGATCACGGGGAGATTAAAGGGACAGACAGTGAGATCACGAGGAGGTTAAAGGGACAGAGTGTGAGATGACGGGGAGGTTAAAGTAACTGAGAGTGAGATCACAGGGAGGTAAAGGGACAGAGAGTGAGATCACGGGGAGGTTAAAGGTACAGAGAGTGAGATCACGGGGAGGTTAAAGGGACAGTGAATGAAATCACGGGGAGGTTAACGGGACAGAGAGTGAGATCACGGGGAGGTTAAAGTGACAGAGATTCAGATCAAGGGAGTTAAAGGGACTGATAGTAAGATCACAGGGAGGTTAAAGGGACTGAGAGTGAGATCAAGGTGAGTTTAAAGGGCCAGAGAGTGAGATCATGGGGAGTTTAAAGGGACAGAGGGTGAGTGCACAGGGAGGTTAAAGGGACAAAGAGTGAGATCACGGGATGGTTTAAGGGACAGAGTGAGATTGCGGGGAGGTTAAAGGGACAGAGAGTGAAATCACGGGGAGGTTAAAAAGAAAGTGAGTGAGATCACGGGGAGGTTGAATGGACAGAGAGTGAGATCACGGGGAGGTTAAAGGGACAGATTTAGATCACGGGGAGGTTAAAGGGATAGCGAGTGAGATCACGTGGAGATTAATGGAACAGAGAGTGAGATCACGGGAGGTTAAAGGTACAAAGAGTGAGATCACGGAGAGGTTAAAGGGATAGTGAATGAAATCAAGGGGAGGTTAACGGGACAGAGAGTGAGATCACGGGGAGGTTAAAGTGACAGAGATTCAGATCAAGGGGAGTTTAAAGGGACAGATAGTAAGATCACAGGGTGGTTAAAGGTTCAGGGAGTTAGATCACGGGGAGGTTCAAGGGCCTGAGAGTGAGATCACAGGGGGATTAAAGGGACTGAGACTGAGATCAAGGTGAGTTTAAAGGGCCAGAGAGTCAGATCATGGTGAGTTTAAAGGGCCAGAGAGTCTGATCACGGGGAGTTTAAAGGGACAGAGAGTAAGATCACAGGGAGGTTAAAGGGTCAGACAGTTAGATAACGGGGAGTTTAAAGGGCCAGAGAGTGAGATCACTGGGTGGTTTAAGGGACAGAGTGAGATCACAGGGAGATTAAAGGGTCAGAGAGTTAGATAACGGGGAGGTTAAAGGGACAGAGACTGAGATCACGTGAAGGTTAAAGGGACAGAGAGTGAGATCACGGAGAGGTTAAAAAGAAAGAGAGTGAGATCACGGGGATGTTAAAGGGACAGGGAGTGAGATCACGGGGAGGTTAATGGGACAGAGAGTGAGATCACGGGGAGGTTAATGGGACAGAGAGTGAGATCACGGGGAGGTTAATGGGACAGAGAGTGAGATCACGGGGAGGTTAATGGGACAGAGAGTGAGATCATTGGTAGGTTAATGGGACAGAGAGTGAGATCACGGGGAGGTTAAGGGAAAGATTTTGAGACCATGTGGAGGTTAAGGGGACAGAGAGTGAGATCACGGGGAGATCAAAGGGATAGAGAATTAGATCACAGGGAGATTAACAGGACAGATAATGAGATCACGGGGAGGTTAAAGGACCAGAGAGTGAGATAACGGTGAGTTTAAAGGGACAGAGATTCAGATCCTGGGTAGTTTAAAGGGTCAGAGAGTTAGATAACGGGGAGGTTAAAGGACCAGAGCGTGCGATCAGGGGGAGTTTAAAGGGACAGAGAGTGAGATCACAGGGGGTTAAATGGCAAGAGAGTGATATTACTGGGAGATTAAAGGGACAGAGAGTGAGATCACAGGGAGGTCAGATGGACAGAGAGTGAGATCACGAGGTGGTTTAAGGGACAGGGTGCGATCACGGGGAGGTTAGAGGGATAGCGAGTGAGATCACGGGGAGGTTAATGGAACAGAGATTGAGATCACTAGGAGGACAGAGTGTGAGATGACGGGGAGGTTAAAGTAACAGAGTGAGATCACGGGGAGGTTAAAGGGACAGTGAAAGAAATCACGGGGAGGTTAACGGGACAGAGAGTGAGATCACGGTGAAGTTAAAGTGACAGAGATTCAGATCAAGGGGAGTTTAAAGGGACTGATAGTAAGATCACAGGGAGGTTAAAGGGACAGAGACTGAGATCACTGGGAGATTAAAGGGACTGAGAGTGAGAACAAGGTGAGTTTAAAGGGCCAGAGAGTCAGATCATGGTGAAGATAAAGGGCCAGAGATGCAGATCACGGGGAGTTTAAAGGGAGAGAGAGTGAGATCAAGGGGAGTTTAAAGGGACAGAGATTGAGAATATGGGGAGGTTAAAGTTTCAGAGAGTGAGATCACGGGAAGGTTAAAGGGACAGAGGGTGAGATAACGGGGAGTTTAAAGGGTCAGAGAGTGAGTTCACGGGGAGTATAAAGGCACAGAGAGTGAGATCACGGGGAGGTTAAAGGTACAGAGGGTGAGACCACGGGGAATTTAAAGGGACAGAGAGTGAGATCACGGGGAGGTTAACGGGACTGAGAATGAGAGCACTGGGAGGTTAAAGGAACAGAGAGTCAGATCACGGCGAGGTTCAAGGGACAGAGTGTGAGAACATGGGGAGGTTACAGGGTAAGAGAGTAAGATCATGAGGACTGTAAAGGGACAGAGAGCATCACTGGGATGTTGAAGTGACAGAGAGTGAGATCACTGGGAGCTGAAAGGGACAGAGATTGAGATCACAGCGAGGTTAAAGGGACAGATCACGGGGAGGTTAAAGGGACAGAGATTGAGATCACAGGGTGGATAAAGGGACAGAGAGGGAGATCACAGGGTGGTTAAAGGGACAGAGATTGAGATCACTGGGTGGTTAAAGGGACAGAGAGTGAGATCACAGGGTGGTTAAAGGGACAGAGAGTGAGATCACAGGGTGGTTAAAGGGACAGAGAGTGAGATCATGGGTGGTTAACGGGACAGAGAGTGAGATCACGGGGAGGTTAAAGGGACAGAGAGTGAGATCACGGGGAGGTTAAAGGGACAGAGAGTGAGATCACGGCGATGTTCAAGGGACAGGGAATGAGATCACGGAGAGTTTAAAGTGACGGCGATTGCGATCACGGGGAGGTTAAAGGGTAAGTGAGTAAGATCATGGGAAGGTTAAAGGGACAGAGTATCACTGGGAAGTTGAAGTGACAGAGAGTGAGATCACGGGGAGGTAAAGGGCCAGAGAGTGAGAACATGGGGCGGTTAATGGGACAGAGAGTGAGATCACGGGGAGGTTAAAGAGACAGAGAATGAGATCGCGGGGAGGATAAAGGGACAGAGAGTGAGATCAAGGGGAGTTTAAAGGGACAGAGAGTGAGATCACGGGGAGGTTAAAGGGACAGAGAGTGAGATCACGGGGAGGTTAAAGGGACAGAGAGTGAGATCACGGGGAGGTTAAAGTGACAGAGAGTGAGATCACGGGGAGGATAAAGGGACAGAGAGTGAGATCAAGGGGAGTTTAAAGGGACAGAGAGTGAGATCACGGGGAGGTTAAAGGGACAGAGAGTGAGATCACGGGGAGGATAAAGGGACAGAGAGTGAGATCACGGCAAGGTTAAAGGGACAGAGAGTGAGATCACGGTTAGGTTAAAATGATGGAGAGTGAGATCACGGTGAGGTTAATGGGACAGTGAGTGATATCAAGTGTAGGTTATATGGACAGATAGTGAGATCACGGGGAGTTTAAAGGGACAGAGAGTGAGATCACGGGGAGGTTAATAGGACATTGAGTGAGATCACGGGGAGGTTAAAGGGACAGAGAGTGAGATCACGGGAAGGTTAAAGGGACAGAGGGTGAGATCAAGTGGAGGGTAAAGAAAAGAGTGAGATCATGTGGAGGTTAACGGGACAGACCGTGAGATCACAGGGAGTTTAAAAGTACCGAGAATGAGATCACGGTGAGGTTAAAGGGACAGAGAGTGAGATCACGTGGAGGGTAAAGGGACTGAGAGTGAGATCATGGGGAGGTTAAAGGGTAAGAGAGTGAGATCACGGGGAGGTTAAAGGGACAGAGAGTGAAATCAAGGGGAGTTTAAAGGGACAGAGATTGAGAATACAGGGAGGTTAAAGTTTCAGAGAGTGAGATCACGGGAAGTTTAAAGGGACAGAGAGTGAGATCACGGGAAGGTTAAAGGGACAGAGGGTGAGATAACGGGGAGTTTAAAGGGTCAGAGAGTGAGTTCACGGGGAGTATAAAGGCACAGAGAGTGAGATCACGGAGAGGTTAAAGGTACAGAGGATGAGATCACGGGGAGGTTAAAGGTACAGAGGGTGAGACCACGGGGAATTTAAAGGGACAGAGAGTGAGATCACGGGGAGGTTAACGGGACTGAGAATGAGAGCACTGGCAGGTTAAAGGGACAGAGAGTCAGATCACGGCGAGGTTCAAGGGACTGAGTGTGAGAACATGGGGAGGTTACAGGGTAAGAGAGTAAGATCATGAGGACTGTAAAGGGACAGAGAGCATCACTGGGATGTTGAAGTGACAGAGAGTGAGATCACTGGGAGCTGAAAGGGACAGAGAGTGAGATCACTGGGAGCTGAAAGGGACAGAGATTGAGATCACGGCGAGGTTAAAGGAACAGAGTGTGAGATCACAGGGTGTTTAAAGGGACAGATCATGGGGAGGTTAAAGGGACAGAGATTGAGATCACAGGGTGGTTAAAGGGACAGATCACTGGGAGGTTAAAGGGACAGAGATTGAGATCACTGGGTGGTTAAAGGAACAGAGTGTGAGATCACAGGGTGTTTAAAGGGATAGATCACGGGGTGGTTAAAGGGACAGAGAGTGAGATCACAGGGTGGTTAAAGGGACAGAGATTGAGATCACTGGGTGGTTAAAGGGACAGAGAGTGAGATCATGGGTGGTTAACGGGACAGAGAGTGAGATCATGGGTGGTTAACGGGACAGAGAGAGAGATCACGGGGAGGTTAAAGGGACAGAGAGTGAGATCACCGTGAGGTTAAAGGGACAGAGAGTGAGCTCACAGGGAGGGTAAAGGGATTGAGAGTGGAATCACGGGAAGGTTTAAAAGACAGAGAGTGAGATCACGTGGAGTGTAAAGGGACTGAGAGTGAGATCATGTGGAGGATAAAGGGTAAGAGAATATGATCATGTGGCAGTTAAAGGGACAGAGTGTGAGATCACGGGGAGGATAAAGGGACAGAGAGTGAGATCACGGCAAGTTTAAAGAGAAAGTGAGTGAGGTCACAGTGTTGTTAAAGGGACAGATCACGGAGAGGTTAAAGGGACAGAGAGTGAGATCACGGGGGGGTTAAAGGGACAGAGAGTGAGATCACGGGAAGGTTAAAGGGACAGAGAGTGAGATCACGGCGAGGTTCAAGGGACAGGGAATGAGATCACGGAGAATTTAAAGTGACGGCGATTGCGATCACGGGGAGGTTAAAGGGTAAGAGAATAAGATCATGGGGACGTTAAAGTGACAGAGAGTATCACTGGGAAGTTGAAGTGACAGAGAGTGAGATCATGGGGCGGTGAAAGGGACAGAGAGTGAGATGAAATGGAAGGTTAAAGGGATAGAGATTGAGATCACAGAGTGGTTAAAGGGACAGAGAGGGAGATCACAGGGTGGTTAAAGGGACAGAGATTGAGATCACTGGGTGGTTAAAGGGACAGAGAGTGAGATCACAGGGTGGTTAAAGGGACAGAGAGTGAGATCATGTGTGGTTAACGGGACAGAGAGTGAGATCACGGGGAGGTTAAAGGGACAGAGAGTGAGATCACGGGGAGGTTAAAGGGACAGAGAGTGAGATCACGGCGATGTTCAAGGGACAGGGAATGAGATCACGGAGAGTTTAAAGTGACGGCGATTGCGATCACGGGGAGGTTAAAGGGTAAGTGAGTAAGATCATGGGAAGGTTAAAGGGACAGAGTATCACTGGGAAGTTGAAGTGACAGAGAGTGAGATCACGGGGAGGTAAAGGGCCAGAGAGTGAGAACATGGGGCGGTTAATGGGACAGAGAGTGAGATCACGGGGAGGTTAAAGAGACAGAGAATGAGATCGCGGGGAGGATAAAGGGACAGAGAGTGAGATCAAGGGGAGTTTAAAGGGACAGAGAGTGAGATCACGGGGAGGTTAAAGGGACAGAGAGTGAGATCACGGGGAGGTTAAAGGGACAGAGAGTGAGATCACGGGGAGGTTAAAGGGACAGAGAGTGAGATCACGGGGAGGTTAAAGTGACAGAGAGTGAGATCACGGGGAGGATAAAGGGACAGAGAGTGAGATCAAGGGGAGTTTAAAGGGACAGAGAGTGAGATCACGGGGAGGTTAAAGGGACAGAGAGTGAGATCACGGGGAGGATAAAGGGACAGAGAGTGAGATCACGGCAAGGTTAAAGGGACAGAGAGTGAGATCACGGTTAGGTTAAAATGATGGAGAGTGAGATCACGGTGAGGTTAATGGGACAGTGAGTGATATCAAGTGTAGGTTATATGGACAGATAGTGAGATCATGGGGAGTTTAAAGGGACAGAGTGTGACATCACGGGGAGGTTAAAGGGACAGAGAGTGAGATCAAGGGGAGGTTAAAGGGACGGAGAGTGAGATCACGTGGAGTTTAAAAGGAACACAGAGTGAGATCACAAGGAGGTTAAAGGGACAGAGAGTGAGATCACAGGGAGGTTAAAGGGACAGAGAGTGAGTTCAAGGGGAGGTTAAAGGGACAGAGAGTGAGATCACGGTGAGGTTAAAGGGACAGAGAGTGAGATCAAGGGGAGGTTAAAGGGACAGAGAGTGAGATCAAGTTTAGGTTAAAATGACGGAGAGTGAGATCACGGTGAGGTTAATGGGACAGAGAGTGAGATCACGTGGAGTTTAAAGGGACAGAGAGTGAAATCACATGGAGGTTAAAGGGACAGTGAGTGACATCACGTGTAGGTTATATGGACAGATAGTGAGATCACGGGGAGGTTAAAGGGACAGAGAGTGAGATCACGTGGAGTTTAAAGGGACAGAGAGTGAAATCGCATGGAGGTTAAAGGGACAGAGAGTGAGAAAACGGGAGTTTAAAGGGACAGAGAGTGAGATCACGGGGAGGTTAAACGGACAGAGAGTGAGATCATGGTGAGGTTAAAGGGACAGAGAGTGAGATCACAGGAAGGATAAAGGGAAAGAGAATGAGTTCATGGGGAGCTTAAAGGGACAGAGAGTGAGATCACGGTGAGTTTCAAGCGACAGAGAGTGAGATCACAGGGTGGTTAAAGGGACAGATCACGGTGAGGTTAAAGGCACAGAGATTGAGATAACAGGGTGGTTAAAGGGACAGATCACGGGGAGGTTAAAAGGACAGAGAGTGAGATCACAGGATTGTTAAAGGTGCAGAGATTGAGATCACAGGGAGGTTCAAGGGACAGAGAGTCAGATCACGGCGATGTTCAAGGGACAGAGAGTGAGATCACGGAGAGTTTAAAGGGACAGAGAGTGAGATCATGGCGCGGTTAAAGGGACAGAGAGTGAGATCACTGGGAACTTAAAAGGACAGAGAGTGAGATCACGGGGAGGATAAAGGGACAGAGAGTGAGATCACGGCAAGGTTAAAGGGACAAAGAGTGAGATCACGAGGAGGTTAAAGGGACAGAGAGTGAGATGAAATGGAAGGTTAAAGGGATAGAGATTGAGATCACAGGGATGTTAAAGGGACAGTGAGTGAGATCATGGTGAGTTTAAAGGGAGAGAGAGTGAGATCACGGGGAAGTTAAAGGGACAGAGAGTGAGATCACATGGAAGGTTAAAGGGATAGAGATTGAGATCACAGGGATGTTAAAGGGACAGAGAGTGAGATCATAGGGAGGTTAATAGGACATAGAGTGAGATCACGGGGAGGTTAAAGGGACAGAGAGTGAGATCACGGGAAGGTTAAAGGGACAGAGGGTGAGATCAAGTGGAGGGTAAAGAAAAGAGTGAGATCATGTGGAGGTTAACGGGACAGACAGTGAGATCACAGGGAGTTTAAAAGTACTGAGAATGAGATTACGGTGAGGTTAAAGGGACAGAGAGTGAGATCACAGGGAGGTTAAAGGGTAAGAGAGTGAGATCACGGGGAGGTTAAAGGGACAGAGAGTGAAATCAAGGGGAGTTTAAAGGGACAGAGATTGAGAATACGGGGAGGTTAAAGTTTCAGAGAGTGAGATCACGGGAAGGTTAAAGGGACAGAGGGTGAGATAACGGGGAGTTTAAAGGGTCAGAGAGTGAGTTCACGGGGAGTATAAAGGCACAGAGAGTGAGATCACGGAGAGGTTAAAGGTATAGAGGATGAGATCACGGGGAGGTTAAAGGTACAGAGGGTGAGACCACGGGGAATTTAAAGGGACAGAGAGTGAGATCACGGGGAGGTTAACGGGACTGAGAATGAGAGCACTGGGAGGTTAAAGGGACAGAGAGTCAGATCACGGCGAGGTTCAATGGACTGAGTGTGAGAACATGTGGAGGTTACAGGGTAAGAGAGTAAGATCATGAGGACTGTAAAGGGACAGAGAGCATCACTGGGATGTTGAAGTGACAGAGAGTGAGATCACTGGGAGCTGAAAGGGACAGAGAGTGAGATCACTGGGAGCTGAAAGGGACAGAGATTGAGATCACGGCGAGGTTATAGGAACAGAGTGTGAGATCACAGGGTGTTTAAAGGGACAGATCATGGGGAGGTTAAAGGGACAGAGATTGAGATCACAGGGTGGTTAAAGGGACAGATCACTGGGAGGTTAAAGGGACAGAGATTGAGATCACTGGGTGGTTAAAGGAACAGAGTGTGAGATCACAGGGTGTTTAAAGGGATAGATCACGGGGTGGTTAAAGGGACAGAGAGTGAGATCACAGGGTGGTTAAAGGGACAGAGATTGAGATCACTGGGTGGTTAAAGGGACAGAGAGTGAGATCATGGGTGGTTAACGGGACAGAGAGTGAGATCATGGGTGGTTAACGGGACAGAGAGAGAGATCACGGGGAGGTTAAAGGGACAGAGAGTGAGATCACCGTGAGGTTAAAGGGACAGAGAGTGAGCTCACAGGGAGGGTAAAGGGATTGAGAGTGGAATCACGGGAAGGTTTAAAAGACAGAGAGTGAGATCACGTGGAGTGTAAAGGGACTGAGAGTGAGATCATGTGGAGGATAAAGGGTAAGAGAATATGATCATGTGGCAGTTAAAGGGACAGAGTGTGAGATCACGGGGAGGATAAAGGGACAGAGAGTGAGATCACGGCAAGTTTAAAGAGAAAGTGAGTGAGGTCACAGTGTTGTTAAAGGGACAGATCACGGAGAGGTTAAAGGGACAGAGAGTGAGATCACGGGGGGGTTAAAGGGACAGAGGGTGAGATCACGGGAAGGTTAAAGGGACAGAGAGTGAGATCACGGCGAGGTTCAAGGGACAGGGAATGAGATCACGGAGAGTTTAAAGTGACGGCGATTGCGATCACGGGGAGGTTAAAGGGTAAGAGAATAAGATCATGGGGACGTTAAAGTGACAGAGTGTATCACTGGGAAGTTGAAATGACAGAGAGTGAGATCATGGGGCGGTGAAAGGGACAGAGAGTGAGATCACGGTGAGGTTAAAGGGACAGAGATTGAGATCACAGGGTGGTTAAAGGGACAGATCAAGGTGAGGTTAAAAGGACAGAGAATGAGATCGCAGGGTGGTTAAAGGGACAGATCATGGGGACATTAAAGGGACAGAGATTGCAATCACGGGGAGGTTAAAGGGACGACAATTGAGTTCACGGGGAGGTTAAATGGTAAGAGAATAAGATCACTGGGAGGTTAAAGGGACAGAGAGTGAGATCACGGGGAGGTTAAATTGACAGAGAGTGAGATCACGGGGAGGATAAAGGGACAGAGAGTGAGATCACGGTGAGTTTAAAGGGACAGAGAGAGAGATCACGGGGAGTTTAAAGGGACAGAGAGTGAGATCACGAGGAGGTTACAGCGACTCAGACTGAGATCACGGGGAGGTTAAAGAGACATTGAGAAACTAACTCAGCAGAGTAAACTGTTCATTATAGACACCCATCGACACAACTCCCAGTGATGGTGACAAGAGATAAAGGACCAAGCCTTTCTAGAGTAGAGATCGTCAGAAGGTTTTTCCCAGGGTGGAAGAGTCAATTACTAGGGGGACATCGATTTAAGGTGAGAGGAGAAAACTATCGAGGAGATGTGCGGGGCAAGTTTTTTACACAGAGGGTAGTGAGTGTCTGGAATTCGCTGCCAGAGGAGGTGGTGGAAGCAGGTACGATAGTGATGTTTAAGAGGCAGCTTGACAAATACATGACTAGGATGGGAATAGAGGGATACGGACCCCGGAAGTGCAAAATGTTTTAGTTTGACGGGCAATATGATGGGTGGAGGCTTGGAGGGCCGAAGGGCCTGTTCCTGTGCTGTACTTTTCTCTGTTCTCTGATCTCGGGTGTGGTTGGTTGAAAGAGATTAAATTAAACAGGTCCAAAACTCTCCAGTTGGAAGCAGGGCGACTGTCAGAGCTGCTAAAGAAATGTGACCCTGTCTGCAAGGACAGTGAGCTGGGGAACAATCCAAAGCCTACAGCAACCTCCTGGCTTCCTGAAACCAAGTCCAATGCCAAAAGCCCTGAGAGAGAAGGTTGATGCTGAGCTGAACCAGCTAGAGAGGCTGGGCGTCAGAAAAGTGGCTCAGTTCTCAGAGTGGGCAGCACCCCTAGTCCCTGGCCTTAAACCAGACCCGCCCATCCGGATCTGTGGGGGACTGTCAACTAACGGTCAACAGAGCGGCCAAGCTGCACAGGTACCCTATTCCCAAGATTGACCACCTCTGTACCAAACTAGCAGGAAGGACAATGTATACAAAGCTTCACATGAGGAACACGTATCAGACAGGTGGAGGGACAGGTTGTATTGAGGAGGTGGAGAGGCTGCAGAAGGATTTGGACAGGTTAGGAGAATGGGCAAAGAAGTGGCAGATGGAATACAACGTGGGGAAGTGTGAGGTCATGCACTTTGGTAGGAGGAATAGAGGCATAGACTATTTTCTAAATGGGGAGAGAATTCAGAAATCTGGAGCGCAAAGGGACTTGGGAGTCCTAGTCCAGGATTCTCTTTAGGTTAACTTGCAGGTTGAGTCGGTAGTTAGGAAGGCAAATGCAATGTTGGCATTTATTTCGAGAGGACTAGAATATAAAAGCAGGGATGTGCTGCTGAGGCTTTATAAGGCTCTGGTTAGACCACATTTAGAATATTGTGAGCAATTTTGGGCCCCGTATCTCAGGAAGGATGTGCTGGCCCTGGAGAGGGTCCAGAGGAGGTTCACGAGAACGATCCCAGGAATGAAAGGCTTAACATTTGAGGAACGTTTGAGGACTCTGGGTCTATACTCGATTAGAGTTTAGAAGGATGAGGGGGGATCTGATTGAAACTTACAGAATACTGAAAGGCCTGGATAGAGTGGACGTGGGGAAGATGTTTCCATTAGTAGGAGAGACTAGGACCCGAGGGAACAGCCTCGGAGTAAAGGGAAGACCTTTTAGAACAGAGATGAGGAGAAAATTCTTTAGGCCAGGGAGTGGGGAATCTATGGAATTCATTGCCACAGAAGGCTGTGGAGGCCGGGTCATTGAGTGTATTTAAGACCGAGATAGATCGGCTCTTGATTGGTAAGGGGATCAAAGGGGAGAAGGTGGGAGAATGGGGTTGAGAAACTTATCAGCCATGATTGAATGGCGGAGCAGACTCGATGGGCCGAATGGCCTAATTTCTGCTCCTATGTCTTATGGTATTATGGTCTAATCCTTGTGTTGTTGTGTTAGGGAGTGCAGCACGCGTGGAGGGCGGGATTCCTCTGGAGGTCCCGGCCCAGGAACCCTCCCTCCGGCCAGGTCGGATGACCCCACTGCCCATCTCCCCGACCCCCCACAAACCCCACCTCCCCCAACTCTCTCTCTCTCTCCTGCCACCCATGGGATCTCCCACAGCCGCCACGTGGTTGGGGTTGGCTGGTGCGCCGGACGGTGATGTGGGTGAGTGACGGTGATGGGGGGTTTGTTGATGAGGTGGGGAGGGGAAGGAGGACCCTCCTCAACCAAATTAAAACTGCCAATCCCTCCTCTCCCCCGCAAACCCCCTAGTGACGTCATAAGGGGCGGGGCCTGTCTTTGCCCGCAGGCCCCGCCCCGACCCGCTTCCCTACACCGCCCACAACCCAACGTGTCCCACCCTCAACCGCTTGAACCAATCGTCACAAAACTCCTCCCCACATCCCTCTCCTGATTGGCTTGATCGTTTTGTGACTTCACAATGGGAGGGGGCAGGGCGGAGCGCCGCTGGCCTTTATAAAGTGGGCCGGGTTGGGGGTGGAGCTGCTCTGGGCCCCGCCCATTCCGCAGTCAGTGCCACCGCTGGGTCGGTGTTCGTTTTGCGGTGAAGGGAGAGGGAAGAGGTGTCGACGGGTGTGTCGGGCGCCGCTGGTGAGTCATGGTCGCCTCTTGTTGTGGTCGGAGGAGCTCCTGGGGCTGCAGCGAGAGGAAGGAGCCGGGAGAGAGAGAGAGAGAGAGAGAGAAGAGGCGCAAAGCCCGCCCGCCGCGGCCGCCCCGCTCGCCGCATCCTGAATTCCCGCTACATGGACGGCGGGGCTGGGTCGGACCGAGCGAAGCGGCGGCGGCGGAGAGGGTGAGATCGTAACTTGTATTTTATCCCCCTCCTCCCCTAACCCCCCCCACCAATACCCTCCCCTAACCCCCCTCCTTCACTCTCCTCCAATACCCTCCCCTAACCCCCCTCCTTCACTCTCCTCCAATACCCTCCCCTAACCCCCCTCCTTCACTCTCCTCCAATACCCTCCCCTAACCTCCCCTCCTTCACTCTCCTCCAATACCTTCCCCTAACCTCCCCTCCTTCACTCTCCTCCAATACCCCACCCACCCACTGGATGTCTGTCCTACAGGTGGAATCCATCCTGAATTCCCACTCCATGGAGGGGGGAGGTGGTGTGGGGAACTTGGGCAACTGCCCACGGGCACAACAGTCCTCGCCCAGGTAAGTGAAGAGTTTGATAAGGGTTTGGGGAGAGAGCGGGACAGTGGGATTAGTTTGGGATTGACAGGGCGATTGGATGAGTGAGAGCTGGGCGATGGGATGAGAGAGAGCTGGGCGATGGGATGGGATGTGATATGAGAGAGAGCTGGGCGATGGGATGGGATGTGATATGAGAGAGAGCTGGGCGATGGGATGGGATGTGATATGAGAGAGAGCTGGACGATGGGATGGGATGTGATATGAGGGAGAGCTGGGCGATGGGATGGGATGTGATATGAGAGAGAGCTGGGCGATGGGATGGGATGTGATATGAGAGAGAGCTGGGCGATGGGATGGGATGTGATATGAGAGAGAGCTGGGCGATGGGATGGGATGTGATATGAGAGAGAGCTGGGCGATGGGATGGGATGTGGTATGAGAGAGAGCTGGGCGATGGGATGGGATGTGATATGAGAGAGAGCTGGGCGATGGGATGGGATGTGATATGAGAGAGAGCTGGGCGATGGGATGGGATGTGATATGAGAGAGAGCTGGGCGATGGGATGGGATGTGATATGAGAGAGAGCTGGGCGATGGGATGGGATGTGATATGAGAGAGAGCTGGGCGATGGGATGGGATGTGATATGAGAGAGAGCTGGGCGATGGGATGGGATGTGATATGAGAGAGAGCTGGGCGATGGGATGGGATGTGATATGAGAGAGAGCTGGGCGATGGGATGGGATGTGATATGAGAGAGAGCTGGGCGATGGGATGGGATGTGATATGAGAGAGAGCTGGGCGATGGGATGGGATGTGATATGAGAGAGAGCTGGGCGATGGGATGGGATGTGATATGAGAGAGAGCTGGGCGATGGGATGGGATGTGATATGAGAGAGAGCTGGGCGATGGGATGGGATGTGATATGAGAGAGAGCTGGGCGATGGGATGGGATGTGATATGAGAGAGAGCTGGGCGATGGGATGGGATGTGATATGAGAGAGAGCTGGGCGATGGGATGGGATGTGATATGAGAGAGAGCTGGGCGATGGGATGGGATGTGATATGAGAGAGAGCTGGGCGATGGGATGGGATGTGATATGAGAGAGAGCTGGGCGATGGGATGGGATGTGATATGAGAGAGAGCTGGGCGATGGGATGGGATGTGATATGAGAGAGAGCTGGGCGATGGGATGGGATGTGATATGAGAGAGAGCTGGGCGATGGGATGGGATGTGATATGAGAGAGAGCTGGGCGATGGGATGGGATGTGATATGAGAGAGAGCTGGGCGATGGGATGGGATGTGATATGAGAGAGAGCTGGGCGATGGGATGGGATGTGATATGAGAGAGAGCTGGGCGATGAGTTTGTGATTGATACAGGGATATGGGGGGGAAGAGTGTGACTTTCTGAGGGGTGTTGGGAACATTGGGGTAAATGGCTGGTCCGGTTCAGTTTCTGGCTAATGGTAACCCCCAGGATGTTGATAGTGGGGGTAGGGGGGTTACTGAGGTTTGTGGGGATTGGACACTGTGAAGCAGAGATTGAAATGGTGTTTGTGTCTCAACAGGGAGAGTCGGAAGTGCCGGGTACATCACTTCAGGAGCAGCCGTGTGAGATGGGAATCCCTTTGAACGTCATGGGACACTGGCTGTATTCTCGCTTGTTGGGGACGGTCATTGTCTGGCAAAAGGGAGAAGCCTGGGGAGAATGAGACAACACAGCCAAGACAGGCCGAATGGACCTCCCGCGCTGGAACCATCCTGTGATTTGGAGATCGCCATTCAGCCCATTCTGCCTGCGCCAGCTCATTGCAGCCGCCGGACGCACGCCTCCCGCGGCCGCCGGACGCACGCCTCCCGCGGCCGCCGGACGCACGCCTCCCGCGGCCGCCGGACGCACGCCTCCCGCGGCCGCCGGACGCACGCCTCCCGCGGCCGCCGGACGCACGCCTCCCGCGGCCGCCGGACGCACGCCTCCCGCGGCCGCCGGACGCACGCCTCCCGCGGCCGCCGGACGCACGCCTCCCGCGGCCGCCGGACGCACGCCTCCCGCGGCCGCCGGACGCACGCCTCCCGCGGCCGCCGGACGCACGCCTCCCGCGGCCGCCGGACGCACGCCTCCCGCGGCCGCCGGACGCACGCCTCCCGCGGCCGCCGGACGCACGCCTCCCGCGGCCGCCGGACGCACGCCTCCCGCGGCCGCCGGACGCACGCCTCCCGCGGCCGCCGGACGCACGCCTCCCGCGGCCGCCGGACGCACGCCTCCCGCGGCCGCCGGACGCACGCCTCCCGCGGCCGCCGGACGCACGCCTCCCGCGGCCGCCGGACGCACGCCTCCCGCGGCCGCCGGACGCACGCCTCCCGCGGCCGCCGGACGCACGCCTCCCGCGGCCGCCGGACGCACGCCTCCCGCGGCCGCCGGACGCACGCCTCCAACTGGGTTGACTGGACAGACAGGGTTAAACGCGATTTCTCTTTCACTAAACCATCAGGACTCTGCCTGATTGCCTTGAATTTGTCCAAGTGCCTGCTAGAAGCTTAATAAACTTTTTCAACATGATCAATGTTATGCTGACTGGCTTGTGGTTTCCTGCTTTCTGTCTCCGCTCATTTCAATAAGGGACTTACACAGGAAAATGGTCAATCTAATGGAACCTGCCCCAAATCTAGATAACTTGAGAAAATTAAAAACAACGTGTTAACAATCTCACGATCAACATCTTTTAAAACACTGCGATGAAGTCCATTAGCACCTGGGCACTTGACAGCAAAACCCCAGTGAATGGCTCTCTCAAAAATACTGCTCACCACAGCACATCCTTAACAGCACATCCATAGCATGTCCCACACTCAGATACCATCTCCTCCCTCACTAACACACAATCCGTCCCAACCTCCGATACCAGCTTGCTTCACCAACAAACACCCTGTCCCACTCTCAGCTACCAGCCCCACCCTCACTAACACAGCCTGTCCCACTGTCAGATACCAGGTCCTCCCTCACTAAACACACAAACTGTCCCAGTCTAAGATACAAGCTGCACCCACAACAACACACAGCCTGTCCCAATCTCAAATACCAGCAACTTCCTCACTAACACACAGCCCCGTTCCACTCTCAGATACCAGCTCCTCCATCACTAACACACAGCGCGTTCCACACTCAGATACCAGCTCCACACTCACTAACACAGCCTATCCCACTATCAGATACCAACTCCTCCCTCACTAACACAAAAGCTGTTCCAGTCTCAGATACCAGCACCTTCCTCACTAAAACACAGCCTGTCCTACTCTCAGATACCAGCTCCTCCCTCACTACAACACAGCCTGTCCTACTCTCAGATTTCACTTCATCCCTCACTAACACACAGCCTGTCCCACTCTCTGATACCAGCTCCTCCCTCACTACAACACAGCCTGTCCTACTCTCAGATTCCAGCTCCTCCCACACTAATACACAGCCTGTCCCACTCTCAGATACCAGCTCCTCCATCACTAACACAAACCCTGTCCCACTATGAGATATCCGCTCCTCACTCACTAACATACACCAATTCCACTTTCAGGTACCCTCACTAACACACAGCCTGTCCCACTCTCAGATACGAGCTCCTCCCTCAATAACACACAGTCTGTCCGAATCTCAGATAACAGCTCCCCCCTCACTAACACACAGCCTGTCCCACTCTGATACCAGCTCATCCTACACTAACAAACAGCATGTCCCACTCTCAGATACCAGCTCCTCCCTCACTAACAAACAGCCTGTCCCACTCTCAGATAACACCTCCTCCCTCACTGACACACAGCCTATCTGATTCTCAGATACCAGCTCCTCCCTCACTTACAACAGCCTGTCCCAATCTCAGATACCAGCTCTTCCCTCACTATGACATAACCTGTCTCTCTGTCCCTGAGACCAGCTCCTCCCTCACTAAAACAGAGCCCCTCCCAACATCCGATAACAGCACCTCCTTCACTAACAAACACCCTGTTCCACTCTCAGATACAAGCTCCTCCTTCACTAACACAGCCTGTCCCACTGTCAGATACCAGCTCCTCCCTCACTAACCAATAGCCCGTCCCACACTCAGATACCACCTACTCCCTATCACACAGCCCATCCCACAAGCAAATACCTGCTACTCCCTCACTAACACACAGCTTGTCCCACTCTCAGATACCACCACCTTACTCACTAATGCACAATCTGTGCCACGCTCAGATACCAGCTCCACCCTTACTAACACACAGCCCTTCCCACTCAGAAACCAGCTCCTCACTTAGCAACAAACAGCCCCTCCCACTCTGATGCCATCTCCTCCATGATTAAAACACAGACAGTCCCACTCTTAGATATCAGCTCCTCACTCATTAACACACAGGCTGTCCCACTCTCAGATACCAACTCCTCCCTCACTAACGCACAGACTGACTATCCCCCTGATAACAGCTCCTCCCTCACCAATACACAGTCTATACCATTCTCAGATACCAGCTCCTCCCACACTAACAAACAACCTGTCCTACTCTCAGATAGCAGCTCCTCCCTCATTAACATACAGCCTGTCACACTCTCAGATAATAGATCCTCCCTCACTAATACAAAGCCCGACCCAGCCTCCGATACCAGCTCCTTTTTCACTAACAGTCTGCCCCACTCTCAAATACCAGCTGCTCCCTCACTAACACAGAGCCTGTGCCATGCACAGATAGCAGCTCCTCACTCACCAACACACAGCCTGTCCAAATCTCATATACCAGATCCTCCCTCACTAATACACTGCCTGTTCCACTCTCAGATACCAATTCCTCGCTCAATAAACACAGACCCTGTCCCATTCTCAGATACCTGCTCTTCCCTCACTAACAAACAACCTGTCCCAATCTCAGCTACGAGCTACTCCCTCACTAACACACAGCCTGTCCCACTCTCAGATACCAGCTCGTCCCTCATTACAATACAGCCCGTTCCACGCTCAGATACCAGCTCCTCCATCACTAACACAGCCTATCCCACTATCAGATACCAACTCCTCCCTCACTAACACAAAAGCTGTTCCTATCTCAGATACCAGCACCTTCCTCACTAAAACACAGCCTTTCCTACTCTCAGGTTACAGTTCATCCCTCACTAACACACAGGCTGTCACACTCCCAGATACCAGCTCTTCAATCACTAAGAAACAGCCTGTCCCACTCGCAGATACCAGCTCCTCCCTCACTAACACACAGACTGTCCCACTCTCAGATACCAGCTCCTCCTACACTAACAAACAGCATGTCCCACGCTGATACCAGCTCCTCCCTCACTAACAGCCTGTCCCACTCTCAGATAACACCTCCTCCCTCACTAACACACAGCCTGTCTGATTCTCAGACACCAGCTCCTCCATCACTAAGAATAGCTGTTCCAATCTCAGATACCAGCACCTTCCTCACTAAAACACAGCCTGTCCTACTTTCAGATTCCACCTCATCCCTCACTACCACACAGCCTGTCCCAATCTCAGATACCAGCTCCTCACTAACACATAGCTTGTTTCACTCTCAAATAAAAGCATCTCCATCACTAACACACAGCCTGTCCCAGTCTCAGATACCAGCACCGCCCTCAAAAACACACAGCCTGTCCCACTCTCAGATACCAGCTCCTCCCTCACTAACACACAGCCTGTACCACTCTCAGCTACCAGCTCCTCCCTCACTAACACACAGCCTGTCCCTCTCTCAGATACCAGCTCCTCCCTCACTAACACACAGCCTGTCCCACTCTCAGATACCAGCTCCTCCCTCACTAACACACAGCTTGTCCCACTCTCAGATACCAGCTCCTCACTAATACACAGCCTGTCACACTCTCAGATAAAAGCACATCCATCACTAACACACAGCCTGTCCCAGTCTCAGATAACAGTACCACACTCACTAACACACAGCCTGTCTCAATCTCAGCTATCAGCTCGTCCCTCATTAAAACACAGCCCATTCCACTCTCATAACAGCTCCTCCCTCAATAATACACAGCCCATCCCACTCTTAGATACCAGCTCCTCCATCACTAACACACAGCGCGTTCCACGCTCAGATACCAGCTCCACACTCACTAACAAACAGATGTCCAAATCTCAGATACCAGCTCCTCCCTCACGAACACATAGCTAGTCCCATTCTCAGATACCAGCTCCTCCCTCACTAACACAGAGCCCCTCCCAACATCCGATAACAGCTCCTCCTTCACTAACAAACACTCTGTTCCACTCTCAGATACAAGTTCCTCCTTCACTAACACACAGCCTGTCCTGCTCTCAGATACCAGCTCCTCCCTCACTAACCAATAACCCATCCCACTCTCAGATACCACCTACTCCCTATCACACAGCCATTCCCACAATCAAATACCTGCTACTCCCTCACTAACAAACAGCCTGTCCCATTCTCAGTTACCAGCTCCTACCTCACTAACACACAGC
This sequence comes from Isurus oxyrinchus, assembly GCA_026770705.1. NCBI lineage: Eukaryota > Metazoa > Chordata > Chondrichthyes > Lamniformes > Lamnidae > Isurus > Isurus oxyrinchus. Next base: position 10,825,426 of record JANJGN010000017.1, on the reverse strand, counting down.
CTGTCCGACTCTCAAATAGCAGCTCCTCCCTCACTAACACAGAGCCAGTCCCACTCTGATACCAGCTCCTCCCTCACTAACACACAGCCTGTCCCACTCTCAGATACCAGCTCCTCCCTCACTAACAGTCTGTCTGAACCTCAAATAGCAGCTCCTCCCTCATTAACACAGAGCCAGTCCCACTCTCTGATACAAGATCCTCCCCAAATAACACATACCTGTCCCACTCTCAGATACCAGCTCCTCCCTCACTAACACACAGTCTGTCCGAACCTCAGATAGCAGCTCCTCCCTCACTAACAAACTGCCTGTCCCACTCGCAGATATCAGCTCCTCCCTCAGTAACAAACAGCCTGTCCTACTGTCAGATAACACCTTCTCCCTCACTAACACACAGCCTGTACCACACTCAGATAACAGCTCCTCCCTCACTAACACACAGCCTATCCTAATCTCTCATACCAGCTCGTCCCTCACTAATGCACAGCCTATCCCACTCTCTGATACCAGCTCCTCCCTCACTAATGCACAGCCTGTCCCAATCTCAGATACCAGCTCTTCCCTCACTATCACACAGCCTGTCTCTCTGCTCCTGATACTAGCTCCTCCCTCACCAATATACAGTCTATCCCACACTCAGATACCAGCTCCTCCCTCACTAACACAGAGCCCCTCCCAACCTCCGATAACAGCTCCTCCTTCACTAACAAACACCCTATTCCACTCTCAGATACAAGCTCCTCCTTCACGAACACACAGCCTGTCCCGCTCTCAGATACCAGCTCCTTCCTCACTAAACAATAGCCCGTCCCACTCTCAGATACCACCCACAATCTGTGCCATGCTCAGATACCAGCTTCTCCCTTACTAACACACAGCCCTTCCCACTCAGAAACCAGCTCCTCACTTAGCAACACACAGCCCCTCCCACTCTCAGATGCTATCTCCTCCATGATTAAAACACAGCCAGTCCCACTCTTAGATATCAGCTCCTCGCTCAATAACACACAGCCTGTCCCAATCTCAGATACCAACGCCTCCCTCACTAACACACAGACTGACTAACCCCCGATAACAGCTCCTCCCTCACCAATACACAGTCTATCCCATTCTCAGATACCAGCTCCTCCCACACCAACAAACAGCCTGTCCTACTCTCAGATAGCAGCTCCTCCCTCAATAACACACAGCCTGTCACACTCTCAGATAACAGATCCTCCCTCACTAACACAAAGCCCGACCCAACATCCGATACCAGCTCCTAATTCACCAACACCCTATTCCACTCTCAGATACAAGCTCCTCCCTCACTAAAACACAGCCTGTCCCACTCTCAGATACCAGCTCCTCCCTCACTAACACACAAACTGTCCCACTCTCAGATACCAGCTACTCCCTCATGAACACACAGCCTGTCCCACTCTCAGATACCAGCTCCTCACTCACTAACAAACAGCCTGTCCCATTCTCAGATAGCAGCTCCTACCTCACTAACACACAGCCTGTCCCACTCTCAAATAGCAGCTCCTCCCTTATTAACACAGCCTGTCCCACTCTCAGATACAAGATCCTCCCTCACGATCACACAGCCTGTCCCACTCTCAGATACCAGCTCCTCCCTCATTAACACACAGCCTGTCCCACTCTCAGATACCAGCTCCTCCCTCACTAACACACAGTCTGTCCGAATCTCAGATATCAGCTCCTCCCTCATTAACAAACTGCCTGTCCCACTCTCAGATATCAGCTCCTCCCACACTAACAAACAGCCTGTCACACTCTCAGATAGCAGCTCCTCCATCACTAATACAAAGCCCGACCCAACCTCCGATACCAGCTCCTTTGTCACTAACACACAGTCTGTCCCATTCTCAGATACCAGCTCCTCCCTCACTAAAAAACAGCCTGTCCCACTCTCATATAGCAGCTCCTCCCTCATTAACACACACCCTGTCGCACTCTCAGATATCAGCTACTCCCTCACTAACACACACCCTGTCCCGCTCTCAGATACCAGCTCCTCCTACACTAACAAACAGCATGTCCCACTCTCAGATACAAGCTCCTCCCTCATTAAAACACTGCCCATTCCACTGTCAGATACCAGCTCCTCCCTCAGTAACACACAGCGAACTCTGTCCCCCGATACCACCTCCTCCTTCTCTAACACACAGCCCTTCCCACTCTCAGATACCAACTCTTCCCTCACTAACACACAGCATGTCCCAGACCGAGATACCAGCTACAACCTCATTAACACACAGCCTGTCTCACTCTCAGATACCAGCTCCTCCCTCACTAACACACAGCCTGTCCCACTCTCAGAAACCAGCTCCTCCCTCACTAAAAGAGAGCGTGTCCCACCCTCAGATACCAGTTCCTCCCTCACCGACACACAGCCTGTCCCAGACAGATACCAACTACTCCTTCACTAACTCAGCCTGTCCCACTCTCAGGTACAAGCAGCTCCATCACTAACTCTTCCTGTCCCACTCTCAGGTACAAGCAGTTCCATCACTAACTCTTCCTGTGCCACTCTCAGGTACCAGCTCCTCCCTCCTAACAAAAAGATCGTCCCACACAGAAACCAGCTCCTCACTTAGTAACACACAACCCGACCCACTCTCAGATACCAGCTCCTCCCTCACTAACACACAGCCTGTCCCACTCTCAGATACCATCTCCACCCTCACTAACACGGACCCCGTCCCACTATCAGATACCAGCTATTTCCTCGCTAACACACAGACTGTCCCACTGTCAGATACCAGCTCCTCCCTCATTAACACACAGCCCTACCCACTCTCAGATGCCAGCTCCCCCCCACAGTAACACCCATCCCGTCACACACTCACATACCAGCTCCTCCCTCACTAACACACAGTCCGTCCCACTCAGAAACCAGCTCCTCAATTAGCAACACACAGCCCGTCCCACTCTCAGTTACCAGCTACTCCCTGACTAACACAAAGCCTCTTTCTCTCCCCCTGATACCAGCTCCTCCCTCACCAATACACAGTCTGTCCCACTCTCAGATAGCAGCTCCTCCCTCACTAACACACACTCGGTCCCACTCCCAAATACGAGTTCCTCAGTCACTAACACACAGCCCTTCCCACACAGAAACCAGCTCCTCACTTAGCAACACACAGCCTGTCCCACTCTCAGATACCAGCTCCTCCCTCACTAACCCAAGCCAATCCCACTCTCAGATACCACATACTACCTCATTAAGACACCGTCTGTCCGACTGTCAGATACCAGCTCCTCCCTCATTAACACACAGCCCTAACCACTCACAGAAACTAGATCACGGTGAGGTTAAAGGAACAGAGAGTGAGATCACAGGGTGTTTAAAGGGACAGATCACGGGGACGTTAAACGGACAGAGAGTGAGATCACGGGGAGGTTAAAGGGACAGAGAGTGAGATCACGTGGAGGGTAACGGGACTGAGAGTGAGATCATGGGAAGGTTAAAAGGACTGAGAGTGAAATCATGGCAAGGTTAAAGGGACAGAGAGTGAGATCACGAGGTGGTTAAAGGGACAGAGAGTGAGATCACAGGGAGGTTAAAGGGACAGAGAGTCAGATCACGGCGAGGTTCAAGGGACTGAGTGTGAGATCATGGGGAGGTTACAGGGTAAGAGATTATGATCATGAGGAGGTTAAAGGGACAGAGAGTATCACTGGGATGTTGAAGTGACAGAGTGTGAGATCACTGGGAGCTTAAAGGGACAGAGAGTGAGATCACGGCAAGGTTAAAGGAACAGAGAGTGAGATCACAGGGTGTTTAAAGGGACAGATCACGGGGACGTTAAACGGACAGAGAGTGAGATCACGGGGAGGTTAAAGGGACAGAGAGTGAGACCACAGTGAGGTTAAAGGGACTGAGAGTGAGATCACTGGGAGCTTAAAGGGACAGAGAGTGAGATCACGGCGAGGTTAAAGGGACAGAGAGTGAGATCACAGAGTGTTTAAAGGGACAGATCACGGGGACGTTAAACGGACAGAGAGTGAGATCACGGGGACGTTAAAGGGACAGAGAGTGAGACCACAGTGAGGTTAAAGGGACAGAGAGTGAGATCACAGGGAGGTTAAAGGGACAGAGAGTGAGATCACAGGGAGGTTAAAGGGACAGATCACGGGGTGGTTAAATGGACAGAGAGTGAGATCACGGGGACGTTAAAGGGACAGAGAGTGAGATCACGTGGAGGGTAACGGGACTGAGAGTGAGATCATCGGAAGGTTAAAAGGACTGAGAGTGAGATCATGGCAAGTTTAAAGGGACAGAGAGTGAGATCACGAGGTGGTTAAAGGGACAGAGAGTGAGATCACGAGGTGGTTAAAGGGTCAGAGTGTGAGATGACGGGGAGATTAAAGGGACCGAGAGTGAGATCATGGGGAGCTTAAAGGGACCGAGAGTGAGATCATGGGGAGGTTAAAGGGACAGAGAGTGAGATCACGGGGACGTTAAACGGACAGAGATTGAGATCACGTGGAGGGTAACGGGACTGAGAGTGAGATCATGGGAAGGTTAAAGCGACAGAGAGTGAGATCACGGGGAGGTAAAAGGGACAGTGAGTGAGATCACGGAGAGGTTCAAGGGACAGAGAGTGAGATCAAGGAGAGTTTAAAGGGACAGAGATTGAGAATACGGTGAGGTTAAAGTTTCAGAGAGTGAGATCACAGGGAGGTTAAAGGAACAGAGAGTGAGATCACAGGGTGTTTAAAGGGACAGATCACGGGGAGGTTAAAGGGACAGAGATTGAGATCACAGGGTGGTTAAAGGAACAGATCACGGTGAGGTTTAAATGACAGAGAATGAGATCACAGGGTGGTTAAAGGGATAGAGAGTGAGATCACGAGGAGGTTATAGGGACAGAGAGTGAGATCACGGGGATGTTAAACGGACAGACAGTGTGATCACAGGGACGTTAAAGGGACAGAGAGTGAGATCACGGGGATGTTAAATGGACAGAGATTGAGATCACAGGGAGGATAAAGGGACTGAGAGTGAGAGCACGGAGGGGGTAAATGGACAGAGAGTGACTTAACGGCGAGCTTAAAGGGACAGAGAGTGAGATCAGTGGGAGGATAAATGGACTGAGAGTGAGATCATGGGGAGGTTAAAGGGACAGAGAGTGAGACCACAGTAAGGTTAAAGGGACAGAGGGTGAGACCACGGGGAGGTTAACGGGACTGAGAATGAGACCTCTGGGAGGTTAAAGGGACAGAGAGTCAGATCACGGCGAGGTTCAAGGGACTGAGTGTGAGATCATGGGGAGGTTATAGGGTAAGAGATTATGATCATGAGGAGGTTAAAGGGACAGAAAGTGTCACTGGGATGTTGAAGTGACAGAGAGTGAGATCACTGGGAGCTTAAAGGGACAGAGAGTGAGATCACGGCGAGGTTAAAGGAACAGAGAGTGAGATCACAGGGTGTTTAAAGAGACAGAGAGTGAGATCACAGGGTGGTAAAAGGGACAGAGATTGAGATCACTGGGTGGTTAACGGGACAGAGAGTGAGATCACGGGAAGGTTAAAGGGAGAGAGAGTGAGATCATGGGGCGGTTAAAGGGACAGAGAGTGAGATCATGGCAAGGTTAAAGGGACAGAGAGTGAGATCACAGGGAGGTTAAATGGACAGAGTGAGATCACGGGGACGTTAAACGGACAGAGAGTGAGATCACGGCGAGGTTCAAGGGACAGAGAGTGAGATCACGGGGAGCTTAAAGGGACAGAGAGTGAGATCATGGCGAGGTTCAAGGGACAGAGAGTGAGATCACGGGGACGTTAAACGGACAGAGAGTGAGATCACGTGGAGGTTAAATGGACAGAGAGTGAGATCACGGGGAGGTTAAAGGGACAGAGAGTAAGATCACGGGGAGGTTAAAGGGACAGTTCACGGTGAGGTTAAAATGACAGAGAATGACTTCACAGGGTGGTTAAAGGGACAGAGATTGAGATCACAGTGTGGTTAAAGGGACAGATCACGGGGACATTAAAGGGAAAGAGATTGCGATCCCGGGGAGGTTAAAGGGACGGCGATTGAGATCACGGGGTGGTTAAAGGGTAAGAGAGTAAGATTACTGGGAGGTTAAAGGGGCAGAGAGTGAGATCACGGGGTGGATAAAGAGACAGAGAGTGAGGTCACGGCAAGTTTAAAGACACCCAGAGTGAGATCACGAGGAGGTAAAAGTGAAAGTGAGTGAGATCACAGGGAGGATAACGGGACAGAGAGTGAGGCCACGTAGAGGGTAATGGGACTGAGAGTGAGATCACGGGGACGTTAAACGGACAGAGATTGAGAATACGGGGAGGTTAAAGGGACAGAGAGAGAGATCACGTAGAGGGTAACGGGACTGAGAGTGAGGTCATGGGAAAGTTAAAAGGACTGAGAGTGAGATCACGGGGAGGTTAAAGGGACAGAGAGTGAGATCATGATGTGGTTAAAGGGACAGAGAGTGACATCACGGGGACGTTAAACGGACAAAGAGTGAGATCATGGGGAGGTTAAAGGGACAGAGAGTGAGATCACGTGGAGGTTAAAGGGACAGAGAGTGAGATCACAGGGAGGTTAAACGGACAGAGAGTGAGATCATGGGGAGGTTAAAGGGACAGAGAGTGAGATCACGTGGAGGGTAACGGGACTGAGAGTGAGATCATGGGAAGGTTAAAAGGACTGAGAGTGAGATCATGGCAAGGTTAAAGGGACAGAGAGTGAGATCACGAGGTAGTTAAAGGGACAGAGAGTGAGATCACAGGGAGGTTAAACGGACAGAGAGTGAGATCACAGTAAGGATAAAGGGACCGAGAATGAGATCATGGGGAGCTAAAAGGGACAGAGAGTGAGATCACGGGGTGGAAAAACGGACAGAGAGTGAGATCACGGCGAGGTTCAAGGGACTGAGTGTGAGATCATGGGGAGGTTATAGGGTAAGAGATTATGCTCATGGGGAGGTTAAAGAGACAGAGAGTGTCACTGGGATGTTGAAGTGACAGAGAGTGAGATCACTGGGAGCTGAAAGGGACAGAGAGTGAGATCACGGTGAGGTTAAAGGAACAGAGAGTCAGATCACTGGGAGCTTAAATGGACACAGAGTGAGATCACGGCGAGGTTAAAGGGACAGAGAGTGAGATCACTGGGAGCTTAAATGGACAGAGAGTGAGATCACGGCGAGGTTAAAGGGACAGAGAGTGAGATCAGTGGGAGGATAAATGGACTCAGAGTGAGAACATGGGGAGGTTAAAGGGACAGAGAATGAGACCACAGTGAGGTTAAAGGGACAGAGGGTGAGACCACGGGGAAGTTAAAGGGACAGAGAGTGAAATCACGGGGAGGTTAACGGGACTGAGAATGAGAGCTCTGGGTGGTTAAAGGGACAGAGAGTCAGATCACGGCGAGGTTCAAGGGACTGAGTGTGAGATCATGGGGAGGTTATAGGGTAAGAGATTATGCTCATGGGGAGGTTAAAGAGACAGAGAGTATCACTGGGATGTTGAAGTGACAGAGAGTGAGATCACTGGGAGCTTAAAGGGACAGAGAGTGAGATCACGGGGAGCTTAAAGAGACAGAGAGTGAGATCACTGGGAGCTTAAAGGGACAGAGAGTGAGATCACGGCAAGGTTAAAGGAACAGAGAGTGAGATCACAGGGTGTTTAAAGGGACAGATCACGGGGACGTTAAACGGACAGAGAGTGAGATCACGTGGAGGGTAACGGGACTGAGAGTGAGATCATCGGAAGGTTAAAAGGACTGAGAGTGAGATCATGGCAAGGTTAAAGGGACAGAGAGTGAGATCACGAGGTGGTTAAAGGGACAGAGAGTGAGATCACGAGGTGGTTAAAGGGACAGAGTGTGAGATGACGGGGAGATTAAAGGGACCGAGAGTGAGTTCATGGGGAGCTTAAAGGGACCGAGAGTGAGATCATGGGGAGGTTAAAGGGACAGAGAGTGAGATCACGGGGACGTTAAACGGACAGAGAGTGAGATCACGTGGAGGGTAACGGGACTGAGAGTGAGATCATGGGAAGGTTAAAGCGACAGAGAGTGAGATCACGGGGAGGTAAAAGGGACAGTGAGTGAGATCACGGAGAGGTTCAAGGGACAGAGAGTGAGATCAAGGAGAGTTTAAAGGGACAGAGATTGAGAATACGGTGAGGTTAAAGTTTCAGAGAGTGAGATCACAGGGAGGTTAAAGGAACAGAGAGTGAGATCACAGGGTGTTTAAAGGGACAGATCACGGGGAGGTTAAAGTGACAGAGATTGAGATCACAGGGTGGTTAAAGGAACAGATCACGGTGAGGTTTAAATGACAGAGAATGAGACCACAGGGTGGTTAAAGGGATAGAGAGTGAGATCACGAGGAGGTTATAGGGACAGAGAGTGAGATCACGGGGATGTTAAACGGACAGACAGTGTGATCACAGGGACGTTAAAGGGACAGAGAGTGAGATCACGGGGATGTTAAATGGACAGAGATTGAGATCACAGGGAGGATAAAGGGACTGAGAGTGAGAGCACGGAGGGGGTAAATGGACAGAGAGTGACTTAACGGCGAGCTTAAAGGGACAGAGAGTGAGATCAGTGGGAGGATAAATGGACTGAGAGTGAGATCATGGGGAGGTTAAAGGGACAGAGAGTGAGACCACAGTAAGGTTAAAGGGACAGAGGGTAAGACCACGGGGAGGTTAACGGGACTGAGAATGAGACCTCTGGGAGGTTAAAGGGACAGAGAGTCAGATCACGGCGAGGTTCAAGGGACTGAGTGTGAGATCATGGGGAGGTTATAGGGTAAGAGATTATGATCATGAGGAGGTTAAAGGGACAGAAAGTGTCACTGGAATGTTGAAGTGACAGAGAGTGAGATCACTGGGAGCTTAAAGGGACAGAGAGTGAGATCACGGCGAGGTTAAAGGAACAGAGAGTGAGATCACAGGGTGTTTAAAGAGACAGAGAGTGAGATCACATGGTGGTAAAAGGGACAGAGATTGAGATCACTGGGTGGTTAACGGGACAGAGAGTGAGATCACGGGAAGGTTAAAGGGAGAGAGAGTGAGATCATGGGGCGGTTAAAGGGACAGAGAGTGAGATCATGGCAAGGTTAAAGGGACAGAGAGTGAGATCACAGGGAGGTTAAATGGACAGAGTGAGATCACGGGGACGTTAAACGGACAGAGAGTGAGATCACGGCGAGGTTCAAGGGACAGAGAGCGAGATCACGGGGAGCTTAAAGGGACAGAGAGTGAGATCATGGCGAGGTTCAAGGGACAGAGAGTGAGATCACGGGGACGTTAAACAGACAGAGAGTGAGATCACGTGGAGGTTAAATGGACAGAGAGAGAGATCACGGGGAGGTTAAAGGGACAGAGAGTAAGATCACGGGGAGGTTAAAGGGACAGTTCACGGTGAGGTTAAAATGACAGAGAATGACTTCACAGGGTGGTTAAAGGGACAGAGATTGAGATCACAGTGTGGTTAAAGGGACAGATCACGGGGACATTAAAGGGAAAGAGATTGCGATCCCGGGGAGGTTAAAGGGACGGCGATTGAGATCACGGGGTGGTTAAAGGGTAAGAGAGTAAGATTACTGGGAGGTTAAAGGGGCAGAGAGTGAGATCACGGGGTGGATAAAGAGACAGAGAGTGAGGTCACGGCAAGTTTAAAGACACCCAGAGTGAGATCACGAGGAGGTAAAAGTGAAAGTGAGTGAGATCACAGGGAGGATAACGGGACAGAGAGTGAGGCCACGTAGAGGGTAACGGGACTGAGAGTCAGATCACGGGGACGTTAAACGGACAGAGATTGAGAATACGGGGAGGTTAAAGGGACAGAGATAGAGATCACGTAGAGGGTAACGGGACTGAGAGTGAGATCACGGGGAGGTTAAAGGGACAGAGAGTGAGATCATGATGTGGTTAAAGGGACAGAGAGTGACATCACGGGGACGTTAAACGGACAAAGAGTGAGATCATGGGGAGGTTAAAGGGACAGAGAGTGAGATCACGTGGAGGTTAAAGGGACAGAGAGTGAGATCACAGGGAGGTTAAACGGACAGAGAGTGAGATCATGGGGAGGTTAAAGGGACAGAGAGTGAGATCACGTGGAGGGTAACGGGACTGAGAGTGAGATCATGGGAAGGTTAAAAGGACTGAGAGTGAGATCATGGCAAGGTTAAAGGGACAGAGAGTGAGATCACGAGGTGGTTAAAGGGACAGAGAGTGAGATCACAGGGAGGTTAAACGGACAGAGAGTGAGATCACAGTAAGGATGAAGGGACCGAGAATGAGATCATGGGGAGCTAAAAGGGACAGAGAGTGAGATCACGGGGTGGAAAAACGGACAGAGAGTGAGATCACGGCGAGGTTCAAGGGACTGAGTGTGAGATCATGGGGAGGTTATAGGGTAAGAGATTATGCTCATGGGGAGGTTAAAGAGACAGAGAGTGTCACTGGGATGTTGAAGTGACAGAGAGTGAGATCACTGGGAGCTGAAAGGGACAGAGAGTGAGATCACGGTGAGGTTAAAGGAACAGAGAGTCAGATCACTGGGAGCTTAAATGGACACAGAGTGAGATCACGGCGAGGTTAAAGGGACAGAGAGTGAGATCACTGGGAGCTTAAATGGACAGAGAGTGAGATCACGGCGAGGTTAAAGGGACAGAGAGTGAGATCAGTGGGAGGATAAATGGACTCAGAGTGAGAACATGGGGAGGTTAAAGGGACAGAGAATGAGACCACAGTGAGGTTAAAGGGACAGAGGGTGAGACCACGGGGAAGTTAAAGGGACAGAGAGTGAAATCACGGGGAGGTTAACGGGACTGAGAATGAGAGCTCTGGGTGGTTAAAGGGACAGAGAGTCAGATCACGGCGAGGTTCAAGGGACTGAGTGTGAGATCATGGGGAGGTTATAGGGTAAGAGATTATGCTCATGGGGAGGTTAAAGAGACAGAGAGTATCACTGGGATGTTGAAGTGACAGAGAGTGAGATCACTGGGAGCTTAAAGGGACAGAGAGTGAGATCACGGGGAGCTTAAAGAGACAGAGAGTGAGATCACTGGGAGCTTAAAGGGACAGAGAGTGAGATCACGGCGAGGTTAAAGGAACAGAGAGTGAGATCACAGGGTGTTTAAGGGGACAGATGACGGGGACGTTAAACGGACAGAGAGTGAGATCACGTGGAGGGTAACGGGACTGAGAGTGAGATCATCAGAAGGTTAAAAGGACTGAGAGTGAGATCATGGCAAGGCTAAAGGGACAGAGAGTGAGATCACGAGGTGGTTAAAGGGACAGAGAGTGAGATCATGGGGAGGTTAAAGGGACAGAGAGTGAGATCATGGGGAGGTTAAATGGACAGAGAGTGAGATCACGGGGACGTTAAACAGACAGAGAGTGAGATCACAGGGAAGTTAAAGGGACAGAGAGTGAGATCACAGTAAGGATAAAGGGACCGAGAGTGAGATCATGGGGAGCTTAAAGGGACCGAGAGTGAGATCATGGGGAGGTTAAAGGGAAAGAGAGTGAGATCATGGTGAGGTTAAAGCGACAGAGAGTGAGATTACGTGGAGGGTAACGGGACTGAGAGTGAGATCATGGGAAGGTTAAAAGGACTGAGAGTGAGATCACGGAGAGGTAAAAGGGACAGAGAGTTAGATCACGGTGAGGTTAAAGGGACAGAGAGTGAGATCACCGGGAGGTTAAAGGGACAGAGAGAGAGATCACGGTGAGGTTAAAGGGACAGAGATTGAGATCACAGGGTGGTTAAAGGGATAGAGAGTGAGATCACGAGGAGGTTATAGGGACAGAGAGTGAGATCACGGGGAGGTTAAAGTGACAGTTAGTGATATCACGGGGAGGTTAAAAGGACAGAGATTGAGATCACCGGGACGTTAAAGGGACAGAGAGTGAGATCACGGGGATGTTAAATGGACAGAGATTGAGAATACGGGGAGGATAAAGGGACAGGGAATAAGATCACGGGGAGGTTAAAGGGACAGAGAGTGAGAGGACGGAGAGGGTAAATGGACAGAGAGTGACTTAACGGCAAGCTTAAAGGGACAGAGAGTGAGATCAGTGGGAGGATAAATGGACTGAGAGTGAGATCATGGGGAGGTTAAAGAGACAGAGAGTGAGACCACAGTGAGATTAAAGGGTCAGAGGGTGAGACCACGGGGAAGTTAAAGGGACAGAGAGTGAGATCACGAGGAGGTTAACGGGACTGAGAATGAGAGCTCTGGGAGGTTAAAGGGACAGAGTGTCAGATCACGGCGAGGTTCAAGGGACTGAGTGTGAGATCATGGGGAGGTTATAGGGTAAGAGATTATGCTCATGGGGAGGTTAAAGAGACAGAGAGTATCACTGGGATGTTGAAGTGACAGAGAGTGAGATCACTGGGAGCTTAAAGGGACAGAGAGTGAGATCACGGTGAGGTTAAAGGAACAGAGAGTGAGATCACAGGGTGTTTAAAGGGACAGATCACGGGGACGTTAAAAGGACAGAGATTGAGATCACGTGGAGGGTAACGGGACTGAGAGTGAGATCATGGGAAGGTTAAAAGGACTGAGAGTGAGATCACGGAGAGGTAAAAGGGACAGAGAGTTAGATCACGGTGAGGTTAAAGGGACAGAGAGTGAGATCACCGGGAGGTTAAAGGGACAGACAGAGAGATCACGGTGAGGTTAAAGGGACAGAGATTGAGATCACAGGGTGGTTAAAGGGATAGAGAGTGAGATCACGAGGAGGTTATAGGGACAGAGAGTGAGATCACGGGGAGGTTAAAGTGACAGTTAGTGATATCACGGGGAGGTTAAAAGGACAGAGATTGAGATCACCGGGACGTTAAAGGGACAGAGAGTGAGATCACGGGGATGTTAAATGGACAGAGATTGAGAATACGGGGAGGATAAAGGGACAGTGAATAAGATCACGGGGAGGTTAAAGGGACAGAGAGTGAGAGGACGGAGAGGGTAAATGGACAGAGAGTGACTTAACGGCAAGCTTAAAGGGACAGAGAGTGAGATCAGTGGGAGGATAAATGGACTGAGAGTGAGATCATGGGGAGGTTAAAGAGACAGAGAGTGAGACCACAGTGAGATTAAAGGGTCAGAGGGTGAGACCACGGGGAAGTTAAAGGGACAGAGAGTGAGATCACGAGGAGGTTAACGGGACTGAGAATGAGAGCTCTGGGAGGTTAAAGGGACAGAGAGTCAGATCACGGCGAGTTTCAAGGGACTGAGTGTGAGATCATGGGGAGGTTATAGGGTAAGAGATTATGATCATGAGGAGGTTAAAGGGACAGAGAGTGTCACTGGGATGTTGAAGTGACAGAGAGTGAGATCACTGGGAGCTTAAAGGGACAGAGAGTGAGATCACGGGGACGTTAAACGGACAGAGAGTGAGATGACAGGGTGTTTAAAGAGACAGATCACGGGGAGGTTAACGGGACAGTGATTGAGATCACAGGGTGGTTAAAGGGACAGAGATTGAGTTCACTGGGTGGTTAACGGGACAGAGAGTGAGATCACGGGAAGGTTAAAGGGACAGAGAGTGAGATCACGGTGAGATTCAAGGGACAGGGAATGAGATCACGGAGAGTTTAAAGTGATGGCGATTGCGATCACAGGGAGGTTAAAGGGTAAGAGTAAGATCATGGGGAGGTTAAAGGGACAGAGAGTATCACTGGGAAGTTGAAGTGACAGAGAGTGAGATCACAGGGAGCTTAAAGGGACAGAGAGTGAGATCATGGGGAGGATAAAGGGACAGAGAGTGAGATCACGAGGTGGTTAAAGGGACAGAGAGTGAGATCACAGGGAGGTTAAATGGACAGAGAGTGAGATCACGGGGACGTTAAACGGACAGAGAGTGAGATCACGGGGAGGTTAAAGGGACCGAGAGTGAGATCATGGGGAGCTTAAAGGGACAGAGAGTGAGATCACGGCGAGGTTAAAGGAACAGAGAGTGAGATCACAGGGTGTTTAAAGAGACAGATCACGGGGAGGTTAAAGGGACAGAGATTGAGATCAAAGGGAGGTTAAAGGGACAGATCTCGGGGAGGTTAAAGGGACAGAGAGTGAGATCACAGGGTGGTTAAAGGGACAGAGATTGAGATCACTGGGTGGTTAACGGGACAGAGAGTGAGATGACGGGATGGTTAAAGGGACAGAGAGTGAGATCACGGCGAGGTTAAAGGGACAGAGATTGAGATCACAGGGAGGTTAAAGGGACAGATCACGGGGACGTTTAACGGACAGAGAGTGAGATCACGGGGAGGTTAACGGGACCGAGAGTGAGATCATGGGGAGCTTAAACGGACAGAGAGTGAGATCACGGCAAGTTTAAAGAGACCCAGGAGAGATCACGGGGTGGATAAAGGGACAGAGAGTGAGATCACGGGGACGTTAAACGGACAGAGAGTGAGATCACGGAGAGGTTAAAGGGATAGAGAGTGAGATCATGGGAAGTTTAAAAGGACTGAGAGTGAGATCACGGAGAGGTTAAATGGACAGAGAGTGAGATCACGGAGAGGTTAAAGGGACAGAGAGTGAGATCACGGAGAGGTTAAAGGGACAGAGAGATAGATCACGGTGAGGTTAAAGGGACAGAGAGTTAGTTCACGTTGAGGTTTAAATGTCAGAGAATGAGATCACAGGGTGGTTAAAGGGACAGAGATTGAGATCACAGTGTGGTTAAAGGGACAGATCACGGGGACATTAAAGGGATAGAGATTGCAATCACGGGAAGGTTAAAGGGACGGCGATTGAGATCACGGGGAGGTTAAAGGGACAGAGAGTGAGATCACGGGCTGGATAAAGAGACAGTGAGATCAAGGGGAGTTTAAAGGGACAGATATTGAGAATACGGGGAGGTTAAAGTTTCAGAGAGTGAGATCACGGGGAGGTTAAAGGGACAGAGAGTGAGATCACAGGGAGGTTAAAGGGACAGAGAGTGAGATCACAGGGAGGTTAAAGGGACAGAGAGTGAGATCATGGGGAGGGTAAAGGGACAGAGAGTGAGATCACAGGGACGTTAAACGGACAGAGAGTGAGATCATGGGGAGGGTAAAGGGACAGAGAGTGAGATAATTTGGAGGTTAAAGGGACAGCGAATGATATCATGGTGTGGTTAAAGGGACAGAGAATGAGATCGCGGTGAGGTTAAAAGGACTGAGAGTGAGATCACGGGGAGTTTAAAGGGACAGAGAGTGAGATCACGGGGTGTTTAATGGGACAGAGAGTGAGAGCACGTGGAGGTTAAAGGGACAGAGAGTGAGAGAACGGGGAGGTCAAAGGGACAGAGAGTGAGATCACGGGGTGGATAAAAAGACAGAGATTGAGATCACGGGAAGGTTAAAGGGACAGAGTTAGTGATATGGGTGAGGTTTAACGGACAGAGAGTGAGATACCCAGTGGTTAAAAAGACAGAGAATGAGATCAGGCGGAGGTTAAATGGACAGAGAGTGAAATCACGGGGAGGTTAAAGGGACTGAGAGTGAGATCACGGGGAGGTTAAAGGGACAGAGAATAAGATCATGGGGAGGTTAAAGGGACAGAGAGTGAGAGCACGGAGAGGGTAAATGGACAGAGAGTGATTTAACGGTGAGCTTAAAGGGACAGAGAGTGAGATTAGTGGGAGGATAAATGGACTGAGAGTGAGATCATGGGGAGGTTAAAGGGACAGAGAGCGAGACCACAGTGAGGTTAAAGGTACAGAGGGTGAGACCACGGGGAAGTTAAAGGGACAGAGAGTGAGATCACGGGGAGGTTAACGGGACTGAGAATGAGAGCTCTGGGAGGTTAAAGGGACAGAGAGTCAGATCACGGCGAGGTTCAAGGGACTGAGTGTGAGATCATGGGGAGGTTATAGGGTAAGAGATTATGATCATGAGGAGGTTAAAGAGACAGAGAGTATCACTGGGATGTTGAAGTGACAGAGAGTGAGATCACTGGGAGCTTAAAGGGACAGAGAGTGAGATCACGGCGAGGTTAAAGGGACAGAGAGTGAGATCACGGGGAGATTAAAGGGACAGAGAGTGAGATCACGGGAAGTTTAAAGGGACAGAGAGTGAGATCACGGGGAGATTAAAGGGACAGAGAGTGAGATCACGGGAAGTTTAAAGGGACAGAGAGTGAGATCACGGGGAGGTTAAAGGGACAGAGAGTGAGATCACGGGGAGGTTAAAGGGACAGAGAGTGAGATCACGGGGAGGTTAAAGGGACAGAGAGTGAGATCACGGGGAGGTTAAAGGGACATTGAGCAACTTACTCAGCAGAGTAAACTTTTCATTATAGATACCCATCGACACAACTCCCAGTGATGGTGACAGGAGATAAAGGACCAAGCCTTTCTAGAGTAGAGATCGTCAGAAGGTTTTTCCCAGGGTGGAAGAGTCAATTACTAGGGGGACATCGATTTAAGGTGAGAGGAGAAAACTATCGAGGAGATGTGCGGGGCAAGTTTTTTACGCAGAGGGTAGTGAGTGTCTGGAATTCGCTGCCAGAGGAGGTGCTGGAAGCAGGTACGATAGTGATGTTTAAGAGGCAGCTTGACAAATACATGACTAGGATGGGAATAGAGGGATACGGACCCCGGAAGTGCAAAATGGTTTAGTTTGACGGGCAAGATGGTGGGTGGAGGCTTGGAGGGCCGAAGGGCCTGTTCCTGTGCTGTACTTTTCTCTGTTCTCTGATCTCGGGTGTGGTTGGTTGAAAGAGATTAAATTAAACAGGTCCAAAACTCTCCAGTTGGAAGCAGGGCGACTGTCAGAGCTGCTAAAGAAATGTGACCCTGTCTGCAAGGACAGTGAGCTGGGGAACAATCCAAAGCCTACAGCAACCTCCTGGCTTCCTGAAACCAAGTCCAATGCCAAAAGCCCTGAGGGAGAAGGTTGATGCTGAGCTGAACCAGCTAGAGAGGCTGGGCGTCAGAAAAGTGGCTCAGTTCTCAGAGTGGGCAGCACCCCTAGTCCCTGGCCTTAAACCAGACCCGCCCATCCGGATCTGTGGGGGACTGTCAACTAACGGTCAACAGAGCGGCCAAGCTGCACAGGTACCCTATTCCCAAGATTGACCACCTCTGTACCAAACTAGCAGGAAGGACAATGTATACAAAGCTTCACATGAGGAACACGTATCAGACAGGTGGAGGGACAGGTTGTATTGAGGAGGTGGAGAGGCTGCAGAAGGATTTGGACAGGTTAGGAGAATGGGCAAAGAAGTGGCAGATGGAATACAACGTGGGGAAGTGTGAGGTCATGCACTTTGGTAGGAGGAATAGAGGCATAGACTATTTTCTAAATGGGGAGAGAATTCAGAAATCTGGAGCGCAAAGGGACTTGGGAGTCCTAGTCCAGGATTCTCTTTAGGTTAACTTGCAGGTTGAGTCGGTAGTTAGGAAGGCAAATGCAATGTTGGCATTTATTTCGAGAGGACTAGAATATAAAAGCAGGGATGTGTTGCTGAGGCTTTATAAAGCTCTGGTTAGACCACATTCAGAATATTGTGAGCAATTTTGGGCCCCATATCTCAGGAAGGATGTGCTGGCCCTGGAGAGGGTCCAGAGGAGGTTCACGAGAACGATCCCAGGAATGAAAGGCTTAACATTTGAGGAACGTTTGAGGACTCTGGGTCTATACTCGATTAGAGTTTAGAAGGATGAGGGGGGATCTGATTGAAACTTACAGAATACTGAAAGGCCTGGATAGAGTGGATGTGGGGAAGATGTTTCCATTAGTAGGAGAGACTAGGACCCGAGGGCACAGCCTCAGAGTAAAGGGAAGACCTTTTAGAACAGAGATGAGGAGAAAATTCTTTAGGCCAGGGAGTGGGGAATCTATGGAATTCATTGCCACAGAAGGCTGTGGAGGCCGGGTCATTGAGTGTATTTAAGACCGAGATAGATCGGCTCTTGATTGGTAAGGGGATCAAAGGGGAGAAGGTGGGAGAATGGGGTTGAGAAACTTATCAGCCATGATTGAATGGCAGAGCAGACTCAATGGGCCGAATGGCCTCATTTCTGCTCCTATGTCTTATGGTCTTATGGTCTAATCCTTGTGTTGTTGTGTTAGGGAGTGCGGCACACGTGGAGGGCGGGATTCCTCTGGAGGTCCCGGCCCAGGAACCCTCCCTCCGGCCAGGTCGGATGACCCCACTGCCCGTCTCCCCGTCGCCCCCCCCCGCCTGACCCCCCACAAACCCCACCTCCCCCAACTCTCTCTCTCTCTCCTGCCATCCATGGGATCTCCCACAGCCGCCACGTGGTTGGGGTTGGCTGGTGCGCCGGACGGTGATGTGGGTGAGTGACGGTGATGGGGGTGTTGGTTAATGAGGGGGGGAGGGGAAGGAGGACCCTCCTCAACCAAATTAAAACTGCCAATCCCTCCTCTCCCCCGCAAACCCCCTAGTGACGTCATAAGGGGCGGGGCGTGTCTTTGCCCGCAGGCCCCGACTCGCTCCCCAACACCGCCCACTACCCAACGTGTCCCACCCTCAACCCCTTGAACCAATCGTCACAAAGCTCCTCCCCACATCCCTCTCCTGATTGGCTTGATCGGTTTGTGACTTCACAATGGGAGGGGGCAGGGCGGAGAGCCGCTGGCCTTTATAAAGGGGGCAGGGCTAGGGGGTGGAGCTGCTCTGGGCCCCGCCCATTCCGCAGTCAGTGCCTCCGCTGGATCGGTGCTCGTTTTGCGGTGAAGGGAGAGGGAAGATGTGTCGACGGGTGTGCCGGGCGCTGCTGGTGAGTCATGGTCGGAGGATCCCCTGGGGCTGCAGCGAGAGGAAGGAGCCGGGAGAGAGGCGGGCGAGAGAGAGAAGAGGCGCAAAGCCCGCCCGCCGCGGCCGCCCCGCTTGCCGCATCCTGAATTCCCGCTACATGGACGGCGGGGCTGGGTCGGACCGAGCGAAGCGGCGGCGGCGGAGAGGGTGAGATCGTAACTTGTATTTTATCCCCCTCCTCCCCTAACCCCCCCCCGCCCCCCAATACCCTCCCCTAACCCCCCTCCTTCACTCTCCTCCAATACCCTCCCCTAAACCCCCCTCCTTCACTCTCCTCCAATACCCTCCCCTAACCAACCCCCCTCCTTCACTCTCCTCCAGTACCCTCCCCTAACCTCCCCTCTTTCACTCTCCTCCAATACCCTCCCCTCCTTCACTCTCCTCCAATACCCACCCCTAACGCACCCCTCCTTTACTGTCCTCCAATACCCTCCCATAACCCATCCCTCCTTCACTCTGCTCCAATAGCCTCCCCTTACCCCCTCCTTCACTCTCCTCCAATACCCTCCCCTAACCCACCCCTTCACTTTCCATCAATACCCTCCCCTAACCTCCCCTCCTTCACTCTCCTCCAATACCCCACCCACCCACTGGATGTCTGTCCTACAGGTGGAATCCATCCTGAATTCCCACTCCATGGAGGGGGGAGGGGTTGGGGGGGGTAGTGTGGGGAACTTGGGGAACTGCCCACGGGCACAACAGTCCTCGCCCAGGTAAGTGAAGAGTTTGATAAGGGTTTGGGGAGAGAGCGGGACAGTGGGATTAGTTTGGGATTGACAGGGCGATTGGATGAGAGAGAGCTGGGCGATGGGATGGGATGTGATATGAGAGAGAGCTGGGCTATGGGATGGGATGTGATATGAGAGAGAGCTGGGCTATGGGATGGGATGTGATATGAGAGAGAGCTGGGCGATGGGATGGGATGTGATATGAGAGAGAGCTGGGCGATGGGATGGGATGTGATATGAGAGAGAGCTGGGCGATGGGATGGGATGTGATATGAGAGAGAGCTGGGCGATGGGATGGGATGTGATATGAGAGAGAGCTGGGCGATGGGATGGGATGTGATATGAGAGAGAGCTGGGCGATGGGATGGGATGTGATATGAGAGAGAGCTGGGCGATGGGATGGGATGTGATATGAGAGAGAGCTGGGCGATGGGATGGGATGTGATATGAGAGAGAGCTGGGCGATGGGATGGGATGTGATATGAGAGAGAGCTGGGCGATGGGATGGGATGTGATATGAGAGAGAGCTGGGCGATGGGATGGGATGTGATATGAGAGAGAGCTGGGCGATGGGATGGGATGTGATATGAGAGAGAGCTGGGCGATGGGATGGGATGTGATATGAGAGAGAGCTGGGCGATGGGATGGGATGTGATATGAGAGAGAGCTGGGCGATGGGATGGGATGTGATATGAGAGAGAGCTGGGCGATGGGATGGGATGTGATATGAGAGAGAGCTGGGCGATGGGATGGGATGTGATATGAGAGAGAGCTGGGCGATGAGTTTGTGATTGATACAGGGATATGGGGGGGAAGAGTGTGACTTTCTGAGGGGTGTTGGGAACATTGGGGTAAATGGCTGGTCCGGTTCAGTTTCTGGCTAATGGTAACCCCCAGGATGTTGATAGTGGGGTAGGGGGATTACTGAGGTTTGTGGGGATTGGACACTGTGAAGCAGAGATTGAAATGGTGTTTGTGTCTCAACAGGGAGAGTCGGAAGTGCCGGGTACATCACTTCAGGAGCAGCCGTGTGTGATGGGAATCCCTTTGAACGTCATGGGACACTGGCTGTATTCTCGCTTGTTGGGGACGGTCATTGTCGGGCAAAAGGGAGAAGCCTGGGGAGAATGAGACAACACAGCCAAGACAGGCCGAATGGACCTCCCGCGCTGGAACCATCCTGTGATTTGGAGATCGCCATTCAGCCCATTCTGCCTGCGCCAGCTCGTTGCAGCCGCCGGACGCACGCCTCCCGCGGCCGCCGGACGCACGCCTCCCGCGGCCGCCGGACGCACGCCTCCCGCGGCCGCCGGACGCACGCCTCCCGCGGCCGCCGGACGCACGCCTCCCGCGGCCGCCGGACGCACGCCTCCCGCGGCCGCCGGACGCACGCCTCCCGCGGCCGCCGGACGCACGCCTCCCGCGGCCGCCGGACGCACGCCTCCCGCGGCCGCCGGACGCACGCCTCCCGCGGCCGCCGGACGCACGCCTCCCGCGGCCGCCGGACGCACGCCTCCCGCGGCCGCCGGACGCACGCCTCCCGCGGCCGCCGGACGCACGCCTCCCGCGGCCGCCGGACGCACGCCTCCCGCGGCCGCCGGACGCACGCCTCCCGCGGCCGCCGGACGCACGCCTCCCGCGGCCGCCGGACGCACGCCTCCCGCGGCCGCCGGACGCACGCCTCCCGCGGCCGCCGGACGCACGCCTCCCGCGGCCGCCGGACGCACGCCTCCCGCGGCCGCCGGACGCACGCCTCCCGCGGCCGCCGGACGCACGCCTCCCGCGGCCGCCGGACGCACGCCTCCCGCTGGGTTGACTGGACAGACAGGGTTAAACGCGATTTCTCTTTCACTAAACCATCAGGACTCTGCCTGATTGCCTTGAATTTGTCCAAGTGCCTGCTAGAAGCTTAATAAACTTTTTCAACATGATCCATGTTATGCTGACTGGCTTGTGGTTTCCTGCTTTCTGTCTCCGCTCATTTCAATAAGGGACTTACACAGGAAAATGGTCAATCTAATGGAACCTGCCCCAAGTCTAGATAACTTGAGAAAATTAAAAACAACGTGTTAACAATCTCACGATCAACATCTTTTAAAACACTGCGATGAAGTCCATTAGCACCTGGGCACTTGTCAGCAAAACCCCAGTGAATGGCTCTCAAAAATACTGCTCACCACAGCACATCCTTAACAGCACATCCATAGCATGTCCCACACTCAGATACCATCTCCTCCCTCACTAACACACAGACCGTCCCAACCTCCGATACCAGCTCCTGCTTCACCAACAAACACCCTGTCCCGCTCTCAGCTACCAGCCCCACCCTCACTAACACAGCCTGTCCCACTGTCAGATACCAGGTCCTCCCTCACTAAACACACTAACTGTCCCAGTCTAAGATACAAGCTCCACCCTCAACAACACACAGCCTGTCCCACTCTCAAATAACCAGCAACTTCCTCACTAACACACAGCCTGTTCCATATTCAGATACCAGCTCCCCCCTCGCTAACACTCAGCCCATCCCACTCTCAGATACCAACTCCTCCCTCACTAACAAACACCGTGTCCGACTCTCAGATATCAGCTCCTCAATCACGAACATAGAGCCCATTCCACTCTCAGATCCCAGGTCCTCCCTCACTAACACACAGACTCTCCCACTCTCAGATACCTGATCCTCCCTCACTAACACACAGACTCTCCCACTCTCAGATTCCAGCTCCGCCCTCGCCCACACGCAGCACGTCACACACTCAGATACCACCTCCCTCATGAACACACAGCCTATCCCACTCTCAGATGCCAGCTCCTCAATCACTAACACAGAGCCCATTCCACTCTCAGATACCAGCTCCTAACTATCACACAGCCTGTCTCTCTGCCAGATACCAACTCCTCCCTCACTAACACAGAGACTCTCCCACTCTCAGATACCAGCTCCTCCTCAGTAACACACAGCCTGTTCCAATCTCAGATACCAGCTACACCCTTACTAACACCCAGTGTGCCACAGACCCAGATACCAGCTACTCACTCAGTAACACAGCCCGTCCCAATCTCCGATACCAGCTTCTCCTTCACTAACAAACACCCTGTCCCAATCTCAGATACCAGCTCCTCCCTCACTAACACACAGTCTGTCCCACTCTCAGATGCCAGCTTCTCCCTCACCAACACAGACTCTCCTACTCTCAAATACTAGCGACTCCCTCACTAACACCGAGCCCATCCCACTCTCAGATACCAAGTCCTCTCTCACTATCACACAGCCTGTCCCTCTCTCACTATCACACAGCCTGTCCCACTCTCCGATACCAACTCCTCAATCAGTAACACAGAGCCCATTCGACTCAGATACTAGCTCATCCCTAACTATAATACAGCCTGTCTCTGCACTTGAAACCATCTCCTCCCTCACCAACACACAGCCTGTCCCACTCACAGATACCAGGTCCTCCCTCACTAATACACAGCCTGAACGCACTCAGATACCAGCTCCTCCGTCACTAACTCAGAGCCTGTCCCACTGTCAGATACCAACTCCTCCCTCACTAATGCACAGCCTGTCCCACTCTGATTCAGCTCCTCCTCACTAACACACAGCCTATCCCACTCTCAGATACCAGCTCCTCTCACTAACAGAAACACAAACTCTCAGATAGCGGTTCCACCCCACTTACACACAGCCTGTCCCACTCTCAGATACCAACTCCTCCCTCACTAACACACTGCCTGTCCCACTCTCAGATACCAGCAACTCCCTCACTAGCACAAAGCCTGTCCCACTCTCAGATACCAGCTCCTCCCTCACTAAAACAAAGACTTCCCCACTGTGAAATACCAACTCCTCCCTCACTTACACGCAGCCTCTCCCACTCTCAGATACCCGCTCCTCCTCAGTAACACACAGCCTGTCCCAATCTCAGATACCAGCTCCACCCTCACTAATACCCAGCGTGTCACAGACCCAGATACCAGCTATTCGTTCAGTAACACAGCCAGTCCCAATCTCCGATACCAGCTTCTCCTTCACTAACAAACACCCTGTCCCAATCTCAGATACCAGCTCCTCCCTCACTAACACACAGTCTGTCCCACTCTCAGATGCCAGCTTCTCCCTCACTAACACACAGACTCTCCTACTCTCAAATACTAGCGACTCCCTCACTAACACCGAGCCCATCCCACTCTCAGATACCAAGTCCTCTCTCACTATCACACAGCCTGTCCCACTCTCAGATACCAACTCCTCAATCAGTAACACAGAGCCCATTCGACTCAGATACTAGCTCATCCCTAACTATCATACAGCCTGTCTCTCTGCACTTGAAACCATCTCCTCCCTCACCAACACACAGCATGTCCCACTCGAAGATACCAGCTCCTCTCACTAACACACAGTCTGTCCCACTCTCAGATACCAGATCCTCCCTCACTAACACACAGCCTGTCCCACTCTCAGATGCCAGCTCCCCAATCACTAACACACAGTCTATCCCACTCTCAAATACCAGTTCCTATCTATCACACAGCCTGTCTCTCTGCCCCTGATACCATCTCCTCCCTCACTAACACACAGTCTATCCCAGTCCCAGATACCACCTTCACCCTCACCAACACCCAGCCTGCCCCACACTCAGATACCAGCTACTCCCTCACCAACAGACAGCCTGTCCCACTCTCAAATATCAGATCCTCCCTCACCAACACAAAGCCCGTCCCACTCTCAGATACAGCTACTCCCTCATTAACACACAGCCTGTCCCAATCTCAGATACCAGCTGCTCCCTACCACACAGCCTGTCCCACTCTCTGAAACCAGCTCCCCCCTCACTAACACACACCAAGTCCCGCTCTCAGATACCAGATCCACCCTCACTGACACACAGCCTGTCACACTCTCAGATACCAGCTCCTCCCTCATTAAGACAGTCTGTCCCACTCTCAAATACCAGCTCCTCCCTCACTAAAACACAGTCTGTACAACTCTCAGATACCAACTCCTCCCTCACTAAATCAAAGACTCGCCCACTGTGAGATACTAACTCCTCCCTCACTAACATGCAGCCTCTCCCACTCTCAGATACCAGCTCCTCCTCAGTAACACACAGCCTGTCCCAATCTCAGATACCAGCTCCACCTTCAATAACACCCAGCGTGTCACAGACCAAGACACCAGCTCCTCCCTCACTAACACACAGTCTGTCCCACTCTCAGATACCAGCCCCTCCCTCACCAATAAACAGTCTGTACCACTCTCACATACCAGCTCCTCCCTCACCAATACACAGTCTGTACCACTCTCAGAGACCAGCTCCTCCCACACTAACACACAGCCTGTCCCACTCTCAGATACCTGCTCCTCCCTAACCAATACACAGTCTGTACCACAGTCAGATACCAGCTCCTCCCTCACCAATACACAGTCTGTACCACTTTCAGATACCAGCAACTCCCTCACTAGCACAAAGCCTGTCCCACTCTCAGATACCAGCTCCTACCTCACTAAAACAAAGACTCCCCCACTGTGAAATATCAACTCCTCCCTCACTAACATGCAGCCTCTCCCACTCTCAGATACCCGCTCCTCCTCAGTAACACACAGCCTGTCCCAATCTCAGATATCAGCTCCACCCTCACTAATACCCAGCGTGTCACAGACCCAGATACCAGCTACTCGTTCAGTAACACAGCCAGTCCCAATCTCCGATACCAGCTTCTCCTTCACTAACAAACACCCTGTCCCAATCTCAGATACCAGCTCCTCTCACTAACAGACTCTCCCACTTTAAGATACCAACACCTGCCTCACTAACACACAGCCATCCCACTCACACACCAGCTTCTCACTAAATAACACACAGCCCGTCCCAATCTCAGATACCAGATCCTCCCTCAATAATACCAAGCCCGTCCCACACTCAGATACCAACTCCTCCCTCACTAACACACAGACTCTCCCACTGTGAGACACCATCTCTTCAATCACTAACACACAGACTCTCCTACGCTCAGATACCAGATCCTCCCTCAGTAAGACTCAGCCTGTCCCACTCTCAGATTCAACTCCTCCCTCACTAAAACAAAGACTCCCCCACTGTGAGATAACAACTCCACCCTCACCAACACACAGCCCGTCGCACACTCAGATACCAGCTCCTCCCTCTTAAACACAGTCTGTCCCATTCTCAAATACCAGCTCCTCCCTCACTAACACAGTCTGTCCCAATCTCAAATACCAGCTCCTCCCTCACTAACCCAAGCCAATCCCACTCTCAGATACCACATACTACCTCATTAACACACAGTCTGTCCCACTGTCAGATACCAGCTCCTCCCTCATTAACACACAGCCCTACCCACTCGCAGATACCAGCTCCTCCCTAACTAACACAGAGCCTGTGCCATGCTCATACCAGCTCCTAACTAACACACAGCCCGTCCCACTCAGAAACCAACTCCTCACTGTGCAACACACAGCCCGTCACACACTCAGATATCAGCTCCTCCTTCAATAACAATCAACCTTTTCCATTCTCAGTTACCTGCTCCTCCCTCACTAACACACAGCCTGTCCCAGACCGAGATACTAGCTACAACTTCACTAACACACAGCCTGTCCCATTCTAAGATACCAACTCCTCCCTCACTAACAGAAAGTCTGTCCCACCCTCAGGTACCTTCTCCTCCCTCACCAACACACAGACTGTCCCAGTCAGATACCAACTACTCATTCACTAACTCAGCCTGTCCCACTCTCAGGTACAAGCAGCTCCATCACTAACTCTTCCTGTCCCACTCTCAGGTACCAGCTCCTCCCTCACTAACAAAAAGATCGTCCCACACAGAAACCAGCTCCTCACTTAGTAACACACAACCCGACCCACTCTCAGATACCAGCTCCTCCCTCACTAACACACAGCCTGTCCCACTCTCAGATACCATCTCCTCCCTCACTAACACGGACCCCGTCCCACTATCAGATACCAGCTCTTCCCTCGCTAACACACAGACTGTCCCACTGTCAGATACCAGCTCCTCCCTCATTAACACACAGCCCTACCCACTCTCAGATGCCAGCTCCCCCCACAGTAACACCCATCCCGTCACACACTCACATACCAGCTCCTCCCTCACTAACACACAGTCCGTCCCACTCAGAAACCAGCTCCTCAATTAGCAACACACAGCCCGTCCCACTCTCAGTTACCAGCTACTCCCTGACTAACACAAAGCCTCTTTCTCTCCCCCTGATACCAGCTCCTCCCTCACCAATACACAGTCTGTCCCACTCTCAGATAGCAGCTCCTCCCTCACTAACACACACTCGGTCCCACTCCCAAATACCAGCTCCTCAATCACTAACACACAGCCCTTCCCACGCAGAAACCTGCTCCTCCCTCATTAACACACAGCCCTACCCACTCACAGATACCAGCTCCTCCCTTACTAACAAACAGCCCGTCCAACTCAGAAACCAGCTCCTCACTGTGCAACACACAGCCTGTCGCACACTCAGATATCAGCTCCTCTTTCAATAACAATCACCCTGTTCCATTCTCAGTTACCTGCTCCTCCCTCATTAACACACAGCCTGTCCCACTCTCAGATACAATCTCCTCCCTCATTAAAACACAGCCCATTCCACTGTCAGATACCACCTCCTCCCTCACTAATACACAGCCCGTCCCACTCTCAGATAGCACCTCCTCCCCCACTAACACAGAGCCTGTCCCACTGTCAGATACATACTCCTCCCTCACTAACACAAAGCCTGTCCGACTCTCAGATTCCAACTCGTCCCTCACTAACACACTGCCTGTCCGACTCTCAGAGATAGCAGTTCCTCCCACACTGTAACACAGACAGTCCCTATCTCAGATACCTGCTCTTCCCTCACTAACAAACAACCTGTCCCAATCTCAGCTACGAGCTCCTCCCTCACTAACACACAGCCTGTCCAAATCTCATATACCAGATCCTCCCTCATTAAAACACAGCCCGTTCCACTCTCAGATACCAGCTCCTCCATCACTAACACACAGCGCGTTCCACACTCAGATACCAGCTCCACACTCACTAACAAACAGGCTGTTCCAATCTCCGATACCAGCTCCTCCCTCACTAACACATAGCTGGTCCCATTCTCAGATACCAGCTCCTCCCTCACTAACACAGCCTATCCCACTATCAGATACCAACTCCTCCCTCACTAACACAAAAGCTGTTCCAGTCTCAGATACCAGCACCTTCCTCACTAAAACACAGCCTGTCCTACTCTCAGATACCAGCTCCTCCCTCACTAACACACAGCCTGTCCCACTCTCAGATTCCATGCTCCTCCCTAACACACAGCTTGTCCCACTCTCAGATAACAGCACCTCCCTCACTAACACACAGCCTGTCCCAATCTCAGATAACAGCTCATCCCTCACTATCACACAGCCTCCACAACTCTCAGATACCAGCTCCTCCCTAACCAACACCCTGTCCCACACTCAGATTCCAGCTCCTCCCTCACTAACACATAGCATGACCCAATCTCAGATAACAGCTCATCCCTCACTAACACATAGCCTGTCCAACTCTCAGATATCAGTACCTCCCTCACTAACACACAGCCTGAACCACACTCAGATACAAGCTCCTCTCTCACTAACAAACACCCTGTCCCACTCTCATATAGCAGCTCCTCCCTCACTAACACACAGCCTGGCCGATTCTCAGATAGCAGCTCCTCCCTCACCATCAAACAGCCTGTCCCACTCTCAGCCACCAGCTCCTCCTTCACTAACACAGAGCATGTCCCACTGTCAGATACAAACTCCTCCCTCACTAAAACACAGCCTGTCCTACTCTCAGATTTCACTTCATCCCCCACTAACACACAGCCTGTCCCATTCTCTGATACCAGCTCCTCCCTCACTAAAACACAGCCTGTCCTACTCTCAGATTGCACCTCCTCCCACACTAACACACAGCCTGTCCCACTGTCAGATACCAGCTCCTCCATCACTAACACAAACCCTGTCCCACTATGAGATATCCGCTCCTCACTCACTAACATACACCAATTCCACTTTCAGGTACCAGGTACCCTCACTAACACACAGCCTGTCCCACTCTCAGATACCAGCTCCTCCCTCAATAACACACAGTCTGTCCGAATCTCAGATAATAGCTCCCCCCTCACTAACACACAGCGTGTCCCACTCTGATACCAGCTCATCCTAAACTAACAAACAGCATGTCCCACTGTCAGATACCAGCTCCTCCCTCACTAACACACAGCCTATCTGATTCTCAGATAGCAGCTCCTCCCTCACTAACACACAGCCTATCCCACTCTCTGATACCAGGTCCTCCCTCACTAATGCACAGCCTGTCCCAATCTCAGATACCAGCTCTTCCCTCACTATCACACAGCCTGTCTCTCTGTCCCTGATACCAGCTCCTCCCTCACCAATACACAGTCTATCCCACTCTCAGATACCAGCTCCTCCCTCACTAAAACAGAGCCCCTCCCAACATCCGATGACAGCACCTCCTTAACTAACAAACACCCTGTTCCACTCTCAGATACAAGCTCCTCCTTCACTAACACACAGCCTGTCCCACTGTCAGATACCAGCTCCTCCCTCACTAACCAATAGCCCGTCCCACTCTCAGAATCAACCTACTCCCTATTACACAGCCCATCCCACAAGCAAATACCTGCTGCTCCCTCACTAACACACAGCTTGCCCCACTCTCAGATACCACCACCTTACTCACTAATGCGCAATCTGTGCCACGCTCAGATACCAGCTCCACCCTTACTAACACACAGCCCTTCCCACTCAGAAACCAGCTCCTCACTTAGCAACACACAGCCCCTCTCACTCTCAGATGCTATCTCCTCCATGATTAAAACACAGACAGTCCCACTCTTAGATATCAGCTCCTCATTCATTAACACACAGCCTGTCCCACTCTCAGATACCAACTCCTCCCTCACTAACGCACAGACTGACTATCCCCCCAATAACAGCTCCTCCCTCACCAATACACAGTCTATCCCATTCTCAGATACCAGCTCCTCCCACACTAACAAACAACCTGTCCTACTCTCAGATAGCAGCTCCTCCCTCATTAACATACAGCCTGTCACACTCTCAGATAACAGATTCTCCCTCACTAATACAAAGCCCGACCCAACCTCCGATACCAGCTCCTTTTTCACTAACAAACAGTCTGCCCCACTCTCAAATACCAGCTGCTCCCTCACTAACACAGAGCCTGTGCCATGCACAGATAGCAGCTCCTCCCTCACCAACACACAGCCTGTCCAAATCTCATATACCAGATCCTCCCTCACTAATACACTGCCTGTTCCACTCTCAGATACCAATTCCTCGCTCAATAAACACAGACCCTGTCCCATTCTCAGATACCTGCGCTTCCCTCAATAACAAACAACCTGTCCCAATCTCAGCTACGAGCTCCTCCCTCACTAACACACAGCCTGTCCCACTCTCAGATACCAGCTCGTCCCTCATTACAATACAGCCCGTTCCACGCTCAGATACCAGCTCCTCCATCACTAACACAGCCTATCCCACTATCAGATACCAACTCCTCCCTCACTAACACAAAAGCTGTTCCAGTCTCAGATACCAGCACCTTCCTCACTAAAACACAGCCTTTCCTACTCTCAGATTACAATTCATCCCTCACTAACACACAGGCTGTCACACTCCCAGATACCAGCTCCTCAATCACTAACAAACAGCCTGTCCCACTCTCAGATACCAGCTCCTCCCTCACTAAAACACAGCCTGTCCCACTCTGATATAAGCTCCTCCCTCACTAACAAACAGCCTGTCCGATTCTCAGATACCAGCCACTCTCTCACTAAACACACAGCCTGTCCCACATTCAGATACCACTCCTCCCTCACTAACACCCTGTCCCACTCAGATATCAGCTCCTCCCTCACCATCAAACAGCCTGTCCCACTCTCAGCCACCAGCTACTCCCTCACTAACACAGAGCCTGTCCCACTGTCAGATACCATCTCCTCCCTCACTAAAACACAGCCTGTTATACTCTCAGATTCCACTTCATCCCAAAGTAACGTACAGCCTGTCCCACTCTCAGATACCAGCTCCTCCCTCACTAACACACAGCCTGTCTGATTCTCAGATACCAGCTCCTCCCTCACTAACACACAGCCTGTCTGATTCTCAGATACCAGCTTCTCCCTCACTAACACACAGCCTGTCTGATTCTCAGATACCAGCTCCTCCCTCACTAACACACATCCTATCCCACTCTCTGATACCAGCTCCTCCCTCACTAACCCACAGCCTGAACCACACTCAGATACCAGCTCCTCCCTCACTCACACAGCCTGTCCCACTCTCAGATACCAGCTCCTCCCTCACTAACACACAGCCTGTCCCACTCTCAGATACCACCTACTCCCTCACTAACACACAATCTGTCCTACTCTCAGATACCAGCTCCTCCCTCACTAACAAACAGCCTGTCCTACTCTCAGATAACACCTACTCCCTCACTAACACACAGCCTATCCTAATCTCTGATACCAGCTCGTCCCTCACTAATGCACAGACTATCCCACTCTCTGATACCAGCTCCTCCCTCACTAATGCACAGCCTGTCCCAATCTCAGATACCAGCTCCTCCTACACTAACAAACAGCATGTTCCACTCTCAGATACAAGCTCCTCCCTCATTAAAACACAGCCCATTCCACTGTCAGATACCAGCTCCTCCCTCAGTAACACACAGCGAACTCTTTCCCCCAATACCACCTCCTCCCTCACTAACACACAGCATGTCCCAGACCGAGATACCAGCTACAACCTCACTAACACACAGCCTGTCTCACTCTCAGATACCAGCTCCTCCCTCACTAACACACAGCCTGTCCCAGACAGATACCAACTACTCCTTCACTAACTCAGCCTGTCCCACTCTCAGGTACAAGCAGCTCCATCACTAACTCTTCCTGTCCCACTCTCAGGTACAAGCAGCTCCATCACTAACTCTTCCTGTCCCACTCTCAGGTACCAGCTCCTCCCTCACTAACACAAAGCCTGTCCCACTCTCAGATACCAGCTCCTCCCTCACTACCACAAAGCCTGTCCCACTCTCAGATACCAGCTATTCCCTCGCTAACACAGTCTGTCCCACTGTCAGATACCAGCTCCTCCCTCATTAACACACAGCTCTACCCACTCTCAGATGCCAGCTACCCCCACAGTCACACCCATCCCGTCACACACTCAGATACCAGCTCCTCCCTCACGAAAACACAGCCCTTCCCACACAGAAACCAGCTCCTCACTTAGCAACACACAGCCTGTCCCACTCTCAGATACCAGCTCCTCCCTCACTAACCCAAGCCAAACCCACTCTCAGATTCCACATACTACCTCATTAACACACCGTCTGTCCGACTGTCAGATACCAGCTCCTCCCTCATTAACACACAGCCCTAACCACTCACAGAAACCAGCTCCTCCCTTACTAACAAACAGCCTGTCCCACTCAGAAACCAAATCCTCACTGAGCAACACACCGTCCGTCGCACACTCAGATATCAGCTCCTCCTTCAATAACAATCACCCTGTTCCATTCTCAGTTACCTGCTCCTCCCTCACTAACACACAGCCTGTCCCACTCTCAGATACAAGCTCCTCCCTCATTAAAACACAGCCCATTCCACTGTCAGATACCAGCTCTCCCTCAGTAACACACAGCCCGTCCGACTCTCAGATAGCAGCTCCTCCCTCACCAACACACAGCCTGTCCCACTCAGATACCAACTACTCCCTCACTAACTCATCCTTTCCCACTCTCAGGTAGCAGCACCTCCCTCACTAACTCAGCCTGTCCCTCTCTCAGATACCACTCCTCCCTCACTAACATACAGACTGTCCCACTCTCAGATACCAGCTCCTCCCTCACTAACATACAGACTGTCCCACTCTCAGATACCAGCTCCGCCCTCAATAACACAAAGCCCGAACCCAGTCTCAGATACCAGCTCCTCCCTCACTAACACACAGCCTGTCCCACTATCAGATACCAGCTCCTCCCTCACTAACACACCGTCTGTCCCACTCTTTGATACCAGCTCCTCCCTCACTAACACACAGTCTGTCCACTCTCAAATCCCAGATCATCCCTAACACACAGCCTGGCCCACTATCAGATACCAGCTCCTCACTAACCCACAGCCATTCCTATATTCAGATACCAACTCGTCCCTCACTAACACACGCCCTGTCCCACTCTGAGATACCAGCTCCTTCCTTAGTAACCTACAGCCTGTCCCAGTCTTCGATACCAACCCCACCCTCACTAACACAGAGCCTGTCTGACTCTCAGATAGCAGCTCCTCCCTCACTAACAAACAGACTGTCAGATACTAACTCCTCCCTCACTAACATTCAGACAGTCCCACTCTCAGATACCAGCTCCTCCCTCATTAACATACAGCCTGTCCGACTCTCAGATACCACCAACTCCCTCACTAACACACAGCCTGTCCCATTCTCAGATAGCAGCTCCTCCCTCACAAACACACAGACTCTCCAACTGTCAGATACTAGCTCCTCCCTCACTAACAAACAGCCAGTCGCACTCTCAGATACCACTCCTCCCTCACTAACACACAGCCTGTCCCACTCTTAGATATCAGCTCCTCCATCACTAACAGACAGCTTGTCCCAATTTCAGATACCAGTTCCTCCCTCACTAAAACACAGCCTGTTATACTCTCAGATTCCACTTCATCCCAAAGTAACATACAGCCTGTCCCACTCTCAGATACCAGCTCCTCCCTCACTAACACACAGCCTGTCTGATTCTCAGATACCAGCTCCTCCCTCACTAACACACAGCCTATCCCACTCTCTGATACCAGCTCCTCCCTCACTAATGCACACCCTGTTCCACTCTCAGATACAAGTTCCTCCTTCACTAACACACAGCCTGTCCTGCTCTCAGATACCAGCTCCTCCCTCACTAACCAATAACCCATCCCACTCTCAGATACCACTTACTCCCTATCACACAGCCATTCCCACAATCAAATACCTGCTACTCCCTCACTAACAAACAGCCTTTCCCATTCTCAGTTACCAGCTCCTACCTCACTAACACACAGCCTGTCCCACTCTCTGATAGCAGCTCCTCCCTCACTAACACACAGCCTGTCCCACTCTCTGATACCAGCTCCTCCCTCACTAACACACAGCCTGTCCCACTCTCAGATACCAGCTCCTCCCTCACTCACACACAGCCTGTCCCACTCTCAGATACCAGCTCCTCCCTCACTAACAAACAGCCTGTCCTACTCTCAGATAACACCTCCTCCCTCACTAACACAGAGCCTATCCCACTATCAGATACCAGCTCCTCCAGCACTAACAGAAAAGCTGTTCCAGTCTCGGATACCAGCAGCTCCCTCACAAAAACACAGCCTGTCCCACTCTCAGATACCGCCAACTCCCTCACTAACACACAGCCTGTCCCACTCTCAGATATCCACTCCACACTCAATAACAAACAGCCTGTCCCAATCTCCGGTACCAGCTTCTCCCTCAGTAACACACAGCTAGTCCCACTCTCAGATACCTGTCCCTCGCTCACTTACAGACGGCATTTCCCATTCTCAGATACCAGCTCCTCCCTCACTAACACAGTGCCTATCGCACTATCAGATACCAGCTCCTCCATCACTAACAGAATAGCTGTTCCAATCTCAGATACCAGCACCGTCCTCACTAACACACAGCCTGTCCTACTCTCAGATTCCACCTCATCCCTCACTAACACACAGCCTGTCCCACTCTCAGATTCCACCTCATCCCTCACTAACACACAGCCTGTCCTACTCTCAGATTCCACCTCATCCCTCACTAACACACAGCCTGTCCCAATCTCAGATACCAGCTCCTCACTAACACGTAGCTTGTCTCACTCTCAAATAAAAGCACCTCCATCACTAACAGACAGCCTGTCCCACTCTCAGATACCATCTCCTCCCTCATTAACACACAGCCTGTCCCTCTCTCAGATACCAGCTCCTCCCTCACTAACACACAGCCTGTCCCACTCTCAGATACCAGCTCCTCCCTCACTAACAAACAGCCTGTCCCACTCTCAGATACCAGCTCCTCCCTCACTAACACACAGCCTGTCCGAACCTCAAATAGCAGCTCCTCCCTCATTAACACAGAGCCAGTCCCACTCTCTGATACAAGATCCTCCCGAAATAACACACACCTGTCCCACTCTCAGATACCAGCTCCTCCCTCACTAACACACAGTCTGTCCGAACCTCAGATAGCAGCTCCTCCCTCACTAACACACAGCCTGTCTGAACCTCAAATAGCTCCTCCCTCACTAACACAAACCCTGTCCCACTGTCAGATACCAGCTCCTCCCTCACTAACACACAGCCTGTCCCACTCTCAGATACCAGCTCCTCCCTCACTAACACAAACACTGTCCCACTGTCAGATACCAGCTCCTCCCTCACTAACACAAACCCTGTCCCACTGTCAGATACCAGCTCCTCCCTCAGTAACAAACAGCCTGTCCTACTCTCAGATAACACCTCCTCCCTCACTAATGCACAGCCTATCCTAATCTCTGATACCAGCTCGTCGCTCACTAATGCACAGCCTATCCCACTCTCAGATTCCTGCTTCACCCTCACAAACACAGAGCCTATCCCACTCTCTGATACCAGCTCCTCCCTCACTAATGCACAGCCTGTCCCAATCTCAGATACCAGCTCTTCCCTCACTATCACACAGCCTGTCTCTCTGCTCCTGATACCAGCTCCTCCCTCACCAATATACAGTCTATCTCACACTCAGATACCAGCTCCTCCCTCACTAACACAGAGCCCCTCCCAACCTCCGATAACAGCTCCTCCTTCACTAACAAACTCCCTATTCCACTCTCAGATACAAGCTCCTCCTTCACGAACACACAGCCTGTCCCGCTCTCAGATACCAGCTCCTTCCTCACTAAACAATAGCCCATCTCACTCTCAGAAAGCACCTACTCCCTATCACACAGCCCATCCCACAATCAAATACCTGCTACACCCTCACTAACACACAGCCCGTCCAACTCTCAGATACTACCACCTCCCTCACTAATGCACAATCTGTGCCATGCTCAGATACCAGCTCCTCCCTTACTAACACACAGCCCTTCCCACTCAGAAACCAGCTCCTCACTTAGCAACACACAGACCCTCCCACTCTCAGATGCTATCTCCTCCATGATTAAAACACAGCCAGTCCCACTCTTAGATATCAGCTCCTCGCTCAATAACACACAGCCTGTCCCAATCTCAGATACCAACGCCTCCCTCACTAACACACAGACTGACTATCCCCCCGATAACAGCTCCTCCCTCACCAATACACAATCTATCCCACTCTCAGATACCAGCTCCTCCCACACTAACAAACAGCCTGTCCTACTCTCAGATAGCAGCTCCTCCCTCAATAACACACAGCCTGTCACACTCTCAGATAACAGATCCTTGCTCTCTAACAAAAAGCCCGACCCAACCTCCGATACCAGCTCCTTTTTCACTAACACACAGTCTGCCCCACTCTCAAATACCAGCTGCTGCCTCACTAACACAGAGCCTGTGCCATGCACAGATAGAAGCTCCTCCTTCACCAACACACAGCCTGTCACTCTCAGATGCCAGCTCCTCCCTCACTAACACACAGCCTGTCCCACTCTCAGATACCAGCTCCTCCCTCACTAACACACAGCCTGTCCCACTCTCAGATACCAGCTCCTCCCTCATTAACACACAGCCTGTCCCACTCTCAGATACCAGCTCCTCCCTCACTAACACACAGTCTGTCCGAATCTCAGATATCAGCTCCTCCCTCATTAACAAACTGCCTGTCCCACTCTCAGAAATCAGATCCTCCCACACTAACAAACAGCCTGTCACACTCTCAGATAGCAGCTCCTCTATCATTAACACACAGCCTGTCACAATCTCAGATAACAGATCCTCCCTCACTAATACAAAGCCCGACGCAACCTCCGATACCAGCTCCTTTGTCACTAACACACAGTCTGTCCCACTCTCAAATACCAGCTGCTCCATCACTAACACACACCCTGTCCCACTCTGAGATGCAACATCATCCCTCACTAACAAACAGCCTGTCCCATTCTCAGATACCAGCTCCTCCCTCTCTAACAAACAGCCTGTCCCATTCTCAGATATCACCTCCTCCCTCACTAACACACAGCCTGTCCCACTCTCAGATACCAGCTCCTCCCTCACTAACACACAGCCTGTCTCACTCTCAGGTACCAGCTCCTCCCTAACACACACCCTGTCGCTTTCGCAGATATCAGCTACTCCCTCACTAACACACACCCTGTCCCACTCTCAGATACCAGCTCCTCCTACACTAACAAACAGCATGTCCCACTCTCAGATACCAGCTCCTCCCTCTCTAACAAACAGCCTGTCCCATTCTCAGATAATACCTCCTCTCTCACTAACACACAGCCTGTCTGATTCTCAGATAGCAGCTTCTCCCTCACTAACACACAGCCTGTCTGATTCTCAGATAACACCTCCTCCCTCACTAACACACAGCCTGTCTGATTCTCAGATAGCAGCTCTTCCCTCACTAACACACAGCCTATCCCACTCTCTGATACCAGCTCCTACCTCACTAATGCACAGTCTGTCCCAATCTCAGATACCAGCTCTTCCCTCACTATCACACAGCCTGGTTCTCTGCCCCTGATATTAGCTCCTCCCTCACCAATACACAATCTATCCCACTCTCAGATACTAGCTCCTCCTTCACTAACACACAGCCTATCCCGCTCTCAGATACCAGCCCCTCCCTCACTACCCAATAGCCCGTCCCACTCTCAGAAAGCACCTACTCCCTATCACACAGCCCATCCCACAATCAAATACCTGCTACACCCTCACTAACACACAGCCCGTCCCACTCTCAGATACTACCACCTCCCTCACTAATGCACAATCTGTGCCATGCTCAGATACCAGCTCCACCCTTACTAACACACAGCCCTTCCCACTCAGAAACCAGCTCCTCACTTAGCAACACACAGCCCCTCCCACTCTCAGATGCCATTTCCTCCATGATTAAAACACAGCCAGTCCCACTCTCAGATATCAGCTCCTCCCTTACCAATACACAGTCTATCCCACTCTCAGATACCAGCTC
The DNA here is from genome assembly GCA_026770705.1 of Isurus oxyrinchus. Lineage (NCBI taxonomy): Eukaryota > Metazoa > Chordata > Chondrichthyes > Lamniformes > Lamnidae > Isurus > Isurus oxyrinchus. The sequence continues at coordinate 10,787,641 of JANJGN010000017.1, read as the reverse complement.
CTCCCACACTAACAAACAACCTGTCCTACTCTCAGATAGCAGCTCCTCCCTCATTAACACACATGTCATACTTTCAGATAACAGATCCTCCCTCACTAACACAAAGCCCGACCCAACCTCCAATACCAGCTCTTTTTTCACCAACACAGTCTACCCCACTCTCAAATACCAGCTGCTCCCTCACTAACACAGAGCCTGTGCCATGCACAGATAGCAGCTCCTCCTTAACCAACACACAGCCTGTCTCACTCTCAGATACCGGCTCCTCATAAACAAACAAACAGCCTGTCCCACTCTCAGATACCGCCAACTCCCTCACTAACACACAGCCTGTCCCACTCTCAGATGCCAGCTCCTCCATCACTAACACACAGCCCATCCCATTCTCAGATACAAGCTCCACCCTCACTAACATACAGCCTGTCGCACTCTCAGCTACAAGTACCTCCCACACTAACAAACAGCCTGTCCCACTCTCAGATACCAGCTCTGCCCTCACTAACACACAGCCTGTCCGATTCTCAGATACCAGCTCGTCCCTCACTAACACACAGCCTGTCCTACTCTCAGATAACAGCACCACACTAACAGACAGCCTGTCCCACTCTCAGTTAACAGCATCTCCCTCACTATCACACAGTCTGTCCACTCTCAAATACCAGATCCACCCTAACACAGAACCTGTCCCACTCTCAGATACCAGCTCCTCACTAACCCACAGCCTGTCCTAAACTCAGTTACCAACTCGTCCCTCACTAACACACACTCTGTCCCACTCTGAGATACCAGCTCCTCCCTTAGTAACACACAGCCTGTCCCAGTCGGCGATACCAACTCCACCCTCAATAACACGCAGCCTGTCCGACTCTCAGATACCAGCTCCTCCCTCACTAACAGAGTGTCAGATACTAACTCCTCCCTCACTAACACACAGCCTGTCCCGCTCTCAGATATCCGCTCCACACTCAGTAACAAACAGCCTGTCCCAGTCTCAGATACCATCTCCTCCCTCACTAACACACAGCCTGTCCTACTCGCAGATATCAGCTCCTCCCTCACGAACACACAGCCTGTCCTAATCTCAGATATCAGCTCCTCACTCATTAACACAGCCTGTCCCACTTTCAGATACCAGCTCCTCCCTCACTAACACACAGCTAGTCCCACTCTCAGATACCAGCTCCTCCCTCACTAACACACAGCTAGTCCCACTCTCAGATACCAGCTCCTCCCTCAATAACACACAGCCCATCCCACTCTCAGATACCAGCTCCTCCCTCACTAACACACAGCTAGTCCCACTCTCAGATACCTGCTCCTTGCTCACTAACACACAGCATGTCGCACTCTCAAATACCAGCTCCTCCCTCAATACAACACAGCCTATCCCACTATCAGATACCAGCTGCTCCCTCACTAACTGAAAAGCTGTTCCAGTCTCAGATACCAGCACATTCCTCACTAAAACACAGCCTGTCCCACTCTCAGATTCCACCTCATTCCCTCAATAACACACAGCCTGTCCCACTCTCAGATAACAGCACCTCACTTACTAACACAGAGGTTGTCCCACTCTCAGATAACGGCACCTCGCTCACTAACACACAACCTGTCCCAATCTCAAATACCAGCTCCTCACTCACTAACACACAGTCTGTCCCACACTCAGATACCAGCTCCTCCCTGACTAACACACAGCCTGTCCCACTCTCAGATACCAGCTCCTCCCTCACTAACACACTGCCTGTCCCATTCTCAGATACTGGCTCCAACCTCACTAACACAGCCCATTCCACTCTCATATACCAGCTTCTCACTCAATAACACACAGCCTGTCCCACCCTCAAGTACCAGCACCTTCCTCACTAACACACAGCCTGTCCCACTCTCAGATTCTACCTCATCTCTCAATAACACACAGCTTGTCCCACTGTCAGATAACAGCACCTCCCTCACTAACACCCATGTTGTCCCACTCTCAGATAACAGCACCTCCCTCACTAACACCCAGCCAGTCCCTATCTCAGATACCAGCTCCTACCTCAACAACAGACTGCCAGTCCAACTCGCAGATACCAGCTCGTCCCTCATTAAAACACAGCCCATTCCACTCTCAAGTAAGAGCTACTCCCTCACTAAAAAGCAGCCTGTCCGACTTTCAGATACCAACTCCTCCCTCACTAACACACAGCCTGTCCCACTCTCAGATACCAGCTACTCCCGCAATAACACACAGCCTGTCCCACTCTCTGATACCAGCTCCTGACTAACACTCAGCCTGTCCCACTCTCAGATAGCAGTTCCTCCCTCACTAACACACAGGCTGTCCCACTCTCAGATACCAGCTCCTCACTAACACACAGCCTATTCCACTCTCACATACCAGCTTCTCCCTTACTAACACACAGCCTGTCCCACTCTCAGATACCAGCTCTTCACTAACACACAACCTGTCCCACATTCAGATACCAACTCCTCCCTCACTAACACACAGCCTGTCCCACTCTCAGATTCCAGCTCCTCTCTCACTAACACACAGCCCATCCCACTCTCAGATACCAACTCCTCCCTCACTAACACACAACCTGTCCGACTCTCAGATAGTAGATCGTCCCTCATTAACAAACAACTTGTCCCACTTTCAGACCCCAGCTCCTTCCTCACTAACACACAGCCTGTCCCAATCTCAGATAGCAGTTCCTCCCTCACGAACACAGCCTGTCCTACTCTCAGATAGCAGTTTCTCCCTCACTAACACAAAGCCTTTCCGACTCTAAGATAACAGCTTCACACTAACTAACATCCAGCCTGTCCCATTCTCCAATACCAGATCTTCGCTCACTAACACCCAGACCGTCCCTATCTCAGATACCAGCTTCTCCCTTACAAACACACAGCCGGTCCGACTCACAGACACCAGCTCGTCCCTCATTAAAACACAGCCCATTCCACTCTCAGATACCAGCTCCTCCCTCACTAACACACAGCCCGTCCCAATCTCAGATACCAGCTCCTCACTCACTAACATACAGCCTGTCCCACTCTCAGATAACAGTTCCTCGCTAACACAAAACCTATCCCACTCTCAGATACCAGCTCATCACTAATCCACAGCCTGTTCCAACCTCAGAAAGCAGTTCCTCGCTAACACACAGTCTATTCCACTCTCAGATACCAGCCCCTCGCTTACTAAAACACAGTCTGTCCCACTCTCAGATACCAGCTACTCCCTAACAGACAGCCCCTCCAACTCTCAGATAACAGCACCTCCCTCAATAACACAAAGCCTGTCCCACTCTGAGATGCCAACTCCTCCCTCACCAACAAACAGCCTGTCCCAATCTCAGATACCAGCCCATCCCTCACCAATACACAGCCGGTCTCACTCTCAGATACCACTTCCTCGCTCAATAAACACAGAGCCTGTCCCACTGCCAGATAACAACTCCACCCTCACTAACACACAGCCCAATCCACTCTCATATACAAGCTTCTCCCTTCATAACACACAGCCTATCCCAGCCTCATTTACTGACACTCCAGTAGTGCAGCACACCCTCAATTACTGACACTCCAATAGTGCAGCACACCCTCAGTTACTGATACTCCAATAATGCAGCACACCCTCATTTACTGACTCTCCAAAAGTAAAGCACAACCTCAATTACGAGCACTCCAATAATGCAGCACACTTTGAATTCCTGATATTCCAAAAGAGCAGCACACTCTCATTTACTGACACTCCAATAGTGCAGCACACCCTCAATTACTGACACTCCAATAGTGCAGCACACCCTCAATTACTGGCACTCCAATAGTGCAGCACACTCTCATTTACTGACACTCCAATACTGCAGCACACTCTCATTTACTGACACTCCAATAGTGCAGCACACCCTCAATTACTGACACTCCAATAGTGCAGCAGACCCTCAATTACTGACACTCCAATACTGCAGCACACCCTCATTTACTGACACTCCAATAGTGCAGTACACCCTCAATTACTGAAACTCCAATAGTGCAGCAGACCCTCAATTACGAACACTCCAATAGTGCAGCACACCCTCAAATACTGACATTCAAATTGTGCAGCACATCCTCAATTACTGACACTCCAATAGTGCAGCACACCCTCTATTACTGACCCTCCAAAAATACAGCACACCCTCAATTACTGACACTCCAATAGTGCCACACAACCTCAATTACTGAATGTCCAATAGTACAGCACATCCTCAATTACTGAAACTCCAAAATTGCAGCACACTCTCAATTATTGTCACTCCAATAGTACAGTAGACCCTCAATTACTGACCCTCCAATAGCGCAGCACACAATCAATTAATGACCCTCCAAGAGTGCAGCAGACCCTCAATTACTGACACTACAATAGTGCAGTACACCCTCATTTACTGACACTCCAATAGTGCAGCACACCCTCAATTTCTGACATTCCAATAGTGCAGCACACCCTCAATTACTGACACTCTGGTAGTGCAGCACACCATCAATTACTGACACACTAATCGTGCAACACACCCTGAATTACTGACACTAAAATTGTGCAGCACGCCCCTAATTACTGACCTTCCAATAATGCAGCACAATCTCAATTACTTCCGCTCGAATAGTGCAGCACACCCTCAATTATTAACAATCGAATAATGCAGAACATCCTCAATTACCGACACTCCAATAATGCAGCAAAACCTCAATTACTGACACAAATAGTGCAGCAAAACCTCAATAACTGACACAAATAGTGCAGCACACCCTCAATTATTAACAATCGAATAATGCAGAACATCCTCAATTACCGACACTCCAATAGTGCAGCAAAACCTCAATTACTGACACAAATAGTGCAGCAAAACCTCAATTACTGACACAAATAGTGCAGCACACACTCAATTACTGACAATCCAAAAGGGCAGCACAACCTCAATTACTAACACTCCAATGGTGCAGCACACACTCAATTACTAACACTCCAATGGTGCAGCACACCCTCAATTACTAACACTCCAATGGTGCAGCACACCCTCAATTAGTAACACTCAAATAGTGCAGCACAACCTCAACTACTGACAGTCCAATAATGCAGCACACCCTCAATTACTGACAATCCAATAATGCAGCATACCCTCAATTACCGGCACTCCAATGGTGCAGCAAACTCTCAATTACTGGCACTCCAATACTGCAGCACACCCTCAATTATTGACACATCCATACTGCAGCAAACCCTCAATTACTAACACTCCAAAGGTGCAGCAAACACATCTACTGACACACCAGTATGCAGCAAACCCTCAATTACTGACACTCCAACAGTGAAGCACACCCTCAATTACTGACACACCAATAGTACAGGACATTCTCAATTACTGATACTCCAATAATGCAGCACACCCTCAATTACTGACACACCAGTAATGCAGCACACCCTCAATTACTGACAATCCAATAATGCAGCACACCCTTAATTACTGACACTCCAATAGTGCAGCATACACTCCACTACTGACACTCCAATAGTGCATCACACACTCAAATACTAGCACACCAATGTGCAGCATACTTTCAATTACTGACACTACAATATTGCAGCAAACCCTCAATTACTGACACTCCAATAATGCAAAACACCTTCAATTACTAACACTCTAATGGTGCAGCACAATCTCAATTACGGACCCTCCAATATTGCAGCACACCCTCAATTAATAACACTCCAATGGTGCAGTACACCCTCATGTACTGACACACCAGTAGTGCAGCAAACCCTCAATTACTGACCCTACAATATTGCAACTCACCCTCAATTACTGACTGTCCAAAATTGCAGAACTACCTCAATTTTTGACTTCCGATAGATCAGCACACCCTCAATTACTTCCCCGCCAATAGTGCAGCACACCCTCAATTATTAACAATCCAATAATGCTCAATCCAACATCCTCAATTACCGACACTCCAATTGTGCAGGAGACCCTCAATTACTGACACTGAAATAGTGCAGCACACACTTAATTACTGACACTCCAATAGTGAGGCACACCCGCAATTACTTCCACTCCAATAGTGCAGAACACCCTCAATTACTGCCACAACAATAGTGATGCACATCCTCATTTACAGACACTCCAATAGTGCAGCAGATACACAATTACTGATAGTCCAATACTGCAGCACACCCTCAATTACTGACACTCAAATAGTGCAGCACACCGTCAATAACCACCACTCCAATGGTGCAGCACAATCTCAAATACTGACCCTACAATAGTGCAGCACGCCCTCAATTACTGACACTCCAATATTGCAGCACGCCCTCAATTACTAACGCTCCAATGGTGCAGCACACACTCAATTAGAGACACTCCAATAGTGCAGCACACACTCAATTATTGACACTCCAATAGTGCAGCACACCCTCAATTACTGACACCACAATAGTGCAGCACACCCTCAATTACTGACACCCCAATAGTGCAGAACACCCTCAATTACTGACACTCCAATAGTGCAGCACAGTCTCAATTTCTGAATCTACAATAGTGCAGCAACACCCCCAAACACTAGCGCTCCAATGGTGCAGCACAATCTCAATTAATGACAATCCAATAGAGCAGCATATTTGAATTACAGACACTCCAATAGTGCGGCACACCCTCAATTACTGAACCTCTAATACTGCAGCACAGCCTCAATTACTGACACAGCAATAGTGCAGCACACCCTCAAATACTGACACTCCAATTGAGATCACGGGGAGGTTAATGGGACAGAGAGTGAGATCACGAGGAGGATAAAGGGAGAGACAGTGACTTAACGGGGAGGTTAAATGGACAGAGAGTGAGATCACGGGGAGTTTAAAGGGACAGAGGGCGAGATCACGGGGAGGTTAAAGCGACAGAGAGTGAGATGACGGTGAGGTTAAATGGACAGAGAGTGAGGTCACAGAGAGGTTAAAGGGAGAGAGAGTGAGATCACGGGGAGATTGAAGGGACAGAGAGTGAGATTAAAAGGAGGTTAACGAGACAGAGGGTGAGATCATGGGGTGGTTAAAGAGACAGAGGGTGAGATCACAGGGAGGCTAAAGAGACAGAGAGTGAGATCACAGGGAGGTTAAAGGGACAGCGAGTGAGATCACGGGGAAGTTAAAGGGACAGAGAGAGAGGTCAAGGGGAGGTTAAAGGGACTGAGAGTGGGATCACGGGGAGTTAAAAGTGACAGAGTGTGAGATCACGGGGAGGTTAAAGTGAAAGAGAGTGAGATCACGGGGAAGTTAAAGGGACAGAGAGTGAGATCACAGGAGATTAAAGGAACAGAGAGTGAGATCACGGGGAGGCTAAAGGGATAGAGGGTGAGATCACGGGGAGGTTAAAGGGACAGAGAGAGAGATCACGGGGAGGTTAAATAGACAGAGAGTGAGAACACCGGCAGGTTCAAGTGACAGAGAGTGAGATCATGGGGAGCTTAAAGGGACAGAGATGAGATCACAGGGAGGTTAAAGGGACAGAGAGCGAGATCACAGCGAGGTTAAAGGGACAGAGGGTGAGATCATGGGGAGGTTAACGGGACCGAGATTCAGATCACAGGGAGGTGAAAGGGACAGAGAGTGAGATCAAGGGAAGTTAAAGGGACAGAGAGTGAGATCAAGGGGAGGTTAAAGGGAAAGAGAGTGAGAATAACGGGGAGGTTAAATGGACAGAGAGGGAGATTACGTGGAGGTTAATGGGAGAGAGAGTGAGATCACAAGGAGGTTAAAGGGACAAAGAGTGAGTTCACGGGGAGGTTACAGGAACAGAGAGTGAGATCACGGGGAGGTTAAAGAGACAGAGGGTGAGATTACGGAGATATTAAAGGGGCAGAGAGTGAGATCATGGAGAGGTTAAAGGGACAGAGACTGAGATCACGGGGTGGTTAAAGGGACAGAGAGTGAGATCACAGGGAGGTTAAAGGGACAGAGAGTGAGATCACAGGGAGGTTAAAGGGACAGGAAGTGAGGCCACGGGGAGGTTAAAGGGACAGAGAGTGAGATCACGGGGAGGCTAAAGGGACAGAGAGTGAGATCACACGAAGGTTAATGGGATAGAGAGAGAGATCAGCGGAAGTTTACATGGACAGTGTGAGATCACGCGGAGTTTAAAGGGACAGAGGGTCAGATCACGGGGATGTTAAATGGTCAGAGAGTCAGATCAAGGGGAGGTTAATGGGACAGAGTGTGAGATCACAGGGAGATTAAAGGGACAGAGAGTGAGATCACGGGGAGGTTCAAGGGACAGAGAGTGAGATCACAGGAAGGGTAAAGGGAAAGTGGGTGAGATCACGGGGAGATTAAAGGGACAGAGAGTGAGATCACACGAAGGTTGATGGGACAGAGAATGAGATCAGCGGAAGTTTACATCGTCAGAGTGAGATCACGCGGAGTTTAAAGGGACAAAGAGTGAAATCACGGGGAGAATAAAGCGACACAGAGTTAGATCACAGGGAGGTTGAAGGGACAGAGTGTGAGATCAAGGGAGATTAAAGGGACAGAGAGTGAGATCACGTGGAGGTTAAATTGACAGAGAGTGAATTCAATGGGAGGTTAAAGGGACAGAGAGTGAGATCACGGTGAGGTTAAAGCAACAGAGAGTGAGATCACGGGGAGGTTAAAAAGACAGAGAGTGAGATCACGGGGAGCTTAAAAAGACAGAGAGTGAGATCACGGGGAAGTTTAAGGGACAGAGATTGAGAATACGGGGAGGTTAATGTTTCAGATAGTGAGATCACGGCAAGGTTAAATGGACAGAGGGTGAGATAATGGGGAGGTTAAAGGGACAGAAAGTGAGATCACGAGGAGGTGAAAGGGACAGAGAGTGAGATCACGGGGCAGTAAAAGGGACAGAGAGGGAGATCATGAGGAGGTTAAAGGGACAGAGAGTGAGATCACAGAGGTTAAAGGAACAGAGAGTGAGATCACGGGGAGCTTAAAGGGACAGAGGGTGAGATCACGGGGAGGTTCAAGGGACAGAGAGTGAGATCACCGGGAGTTCAAAGGGAAAGACAATGAGATCACAGGGAGGTTAAAGGGACAGAGAGTGAGATCACGGTGTTGTTTAAGCGACAGAGTGAGATCATGGGGACGTTAAAGGGACAGAGAGTGAGATCACGGGGTGGTTAAACTGACAGATGTGAGATCACGGGGATGTTAAAGTGAAAGAGAGTGAGATCACAGGGAGGTTAAAGGGAAAGGGAATGAGATCACCGGGATGTTAAAGTGAAAGCGAGTGAGATCATGGGGAGGTTAAAGGGAAAGGTTATTAGATCACGGGGAGGTTAAAGGGACAGAGAGTGAGATCACGGGGAGGTTAAAGGGACAGAGAGTGAGATCAGGGGGAGTTTAAAGGGACAGAGAGTGAGATCACGGGGCGGTAAAAGGGACAGAGATTGAGATCACGGGGAGGTTAAAGGGACAGAGAGTGAGTTCACGGGGAGGTTAAAGGGACAGAGAGTGTGATCACGGGGAGTTTAAAGGGACAGAGATTGAGAATACGGGGAGGTTAATGTTTCAGATAGTGAGATCACGGGAAGGTTAAATGGACAGAGGGTGAGATAACGGGGAGGTTAATGGGACAGAGAGAGGGGGATCACGAGGAGGTGAAAGGGACAGAGATTGAGATCACGGGGCAGTAAAAGGGACAGAGAGTGAGATCATGGGGAGGTTAAAGGGACAGAGAGTGAGATCACGAGGAGGTGAAAGGGACAGAGATTGAGATCACGGGGCAGTAAAAGGGACAGAGAGTGAGATCATGGGGAGGGTAAAGGGAAAGACAGTGAGATCACGGGGTGGTAAATGGGACAGAGAGAGCAATCACGGGGAGGTTCAAAGGAAACAGAGTGAGATCACGGGGTGGTTAAAGTGACAGAGATTGAGATCACGGGAAGGTTAAAGGGAGAGAGAGTGAAATATGGGTGAGGTTTAACGGACAGAGAGTGAGATACCCAGAGGATAAAAAGACAGAGAATGAGATCAGGCGGAGGTTAAATGGACAGAGAGTGAAATCACGGGGAGGTTAAAGGGACTGAGAGTGAGATCACGGGGAGGTTAAAGGGACAGAGAGTGAGATCACGGTGATGTTAAAGGGACAGAGATTGAGATCACAGGGAGGTTAAAGGGACAGAGGGTAAGATCACGGGGAGGTTAAAGGGACAGAGAGTGAGAGCACGGGGAGGATAAAGGGACAGAGAGTGAGATCACGGGGAGGTTAATGGGACAGAGAGTAAGATCACGGGGATGTTAAAGGGACAGAGAGTGAGAGCACGGAGAGGGTAAATGGACAGAGAGTGATTTAACGGAGAGCTTACAGGGACAGAGAGTGAGATTAGTGGGAGGATAAATGGACAGAGAGTGAGATCATGGGGAGGTTAAAGGGACAGAGAGTGAGACCACAGTGAGGTAAAAGGGACAGAGGGTGAGACCACAGTGAGGTTAAAGGGACAGAGGGTGAGACCACAGCGAAGATAAAGGGACAGAGAGTGAGATCACGGGGAGGTTAACGGGACTGAGAATGAGAGCTCTGGGAGGTTAAAGGGACAGAGAGTCAGATCACGGCGAGGTTCAAGGGACTGAGTGTGAGATCATGGGGAGGTTACAGGGTAAGAGATTATGATCATGAGGAGGTTAAAGGGACAGAGAGTATAACTGGGATGTTGAAGTGACAGAGTGTGAGATCACTGGGAGCTTAAAGGGACAGAGAGTGAGATCACGGCGAGGTTAAAGGAACAGAGAGTGAGATCACAGGGTGTTTAAAGGGACAGATCACGGGGACGTTAAACGGACAGAGAGTGAGATCACGGGGAGGTTAAAGGGACAGAGAGTGAGACCACAGTGAGGTTAAAGGGACAGAGAGTGAGATCACAGGGAGGTTAAAGGGACAGAGAGTGAGATCACGGCGAGGTTAAAGGAACAGAGAGTGAGATCACAGGGTGTTTAAAGGGACAGATCACGGGGCCGTTAAAGGGACAGAGAGTGAGATCACGGCGAGGTTAAAGGAACAGAGAGTGAGATCACAGGGTGTTTAAAGGGACAGAGAGTGAGATCACGGGGACGTTAAACGGACAGAGAGTGAGATCACGGGGACGTTAAAGGGACAGAGAGTGCGATCACGGAGAGGTTAAAGGGACAGAGAGTGAGATCACGGGAAGGTTAAAGGGACAGAGAGTGAGATCACAGGGAGGTTAAAGGGACAGAGAGTGAGATCACAGGGAGGTTAAAGGGACCGAGAGTGAGATCACGGGGACGTTAAAGGGACCGAGAGTGAGATCATCGGGAGGGTAAAGGGAAAGACAGTGAGATCACGGGGTGGTAAATGGGACAGAGAGTGAGAGATGGGGAGGTTAAAGGGACAGAGAGTGAAATCACAGGGAGGTTAAACGGACCGAGAGTGAGAGCATGGGGTGGATAAAAAGACAGAGATTGAGATCACGGAAAGGTTAAAGGGAGAGAGAGTGAGATATGGGTGAGGTTTAACGGACAGAGAGTGAGATACCCAGAGGATAAAAAGACAGAGAATGAGATCAGGCGGAGGTTAAATGGACAGAGAGTGAAATCACGGGGAGGTTAAAGGGACAGAGAGTGAGATCACGGGGAGGTTAATGGGACTGAGAATGAGAGCTCTGGGAGGTTAAAGGGACAGAGAGTCAGATCACGGCGAGGTTCAAGGGACTGAGTGTGAGATCACGGGGAGGTTATAGGGTAAGAGATTATGCTCATGGGGAGGTTAAAGAAACAGAGAGTATCACTGGGATGTTGAAGTGACAGAGAGTGAGATCACTGGGAGCTTAAAGGGACAGAGAGTGAGATCACGGGGAGCTTAAAGGGACAGAGAGTGAGATCACTGGGAGCTTAAAGAGACAGAGAGTGAGATCACGGGGAGGTTAAAGGAACAGAGAGTGAGGTCACAGGGTGTTTAAAGGGACAGATCACGGGGACGTTAAACGGACAGAGAGTGAGATCACGGGGAGGTTAAAGGGACAGAGAGTGAGATCACGTGGATGGTAACGGGACTGAGAGTGAGATCATGGGAAGATTAAAAGGATTGAGTGTGAGATCATGGCAAGGTTAAAGGGACAGAGAGTGAGATCACGAGGTGGTTAAAGGGACAGAGAGTGAGATCACGAGGCCGTTAAAGGGACAGAGAGTGAGATCACGGGGACGTTAAACGGACAGAGAGTGAGATCACGGGGAGGTAAAAGGGACAGAGAGTGAGATCACAGTAAGGATAAAGGGACAGAGAGTGAGATCACGGGGACGTTAAACGGACAGAGAGTGAGATCACGGGGAGGTTAAAGGGACAGAGAGTGAGATCACTGGGAGGTTAAAGGGACAGAGAGTGAGATCACGAGGTGGTTAAAGGGACAGAGAGTGAGATCACGGGGACGTTAAACGGACAGAGAGTGAGATCACAGGGAGTTTAAAGGGACAGAGAGTCAGATCACGGCGAGGTTCAAGGAACTGAGTGTGAGATCATGGGGAGGTTATAGGGTAAGAGATTATGATCATGAGGAGGTTAAAGAGACAGAGAGTATCACTGGGATGTTGAAGTGACAGAGAGTGAGATCACTGGGAGCTTAAAGGGACAGCGAGTGAGATCACGGTGAGGTTAAATGAACAGAGAGTGAGATCACAGGGTGTTTAAAGGGACAGATCACGGGGACGTTAAACGGACAGAGAGTGAGATCACGGGGAGGTTAAAGGGACAGAGAGTGAGACCACAGTGAGGTTAAAGGGACAGAGAGTGAGATCACAGGGAGGTTAACGGGACAGAGAGTGAGATCACGGCGAGGTTAAAGGAACAGAGAGTGAGATCACAGGGTGTTTAAAGGGACAGATCACGGGGACGTTAAAGGGACAGAGAGTGAGAGCACGGAGAGGGTAAATGGACACAGAGTGAGTTAACGGCGAGCTTACAGGGACAGAGAGTGAGATTAGTGGGAGGATAAATGGACAGAGAGTGAGATCATGGGGAGGTTAAAGGGACAGAGAGTGAGACCACAGTGAGGTTAAAGGGACAGAGGGTGAGACCACGGCGAAGATAAAGGGACAGAGAGTGAGATCACGGGGAGGTTAACGGGACTGAGAATGAGAGCTCTGGGAGGTTAAAGGGACAGAGAGTGAGATCACGGGGAGGTTAACGGGACTGAGAATGAGAGCTCTGGGAGGTTAAAGGGACAGAGAGTCAGATCACGGCGAGGTTCAAGGGACTGAGTGTGAGATCACGGGGAGGTTATAGGGTAAGAGATTATGCTCATGGGGAGGTTAAAGAGACAGAGAGTATCACTGGGATGTTGAAGTGACAGAGAGTGAGATCACTGGGAGGTTAAAGGGACAGAGAGTGAGATCACTGTGAGCTTAAAGGGACAGAGAGTAAGATCACGGCGAGGTTAAAGGAACAGAGAGTGAGATCACAGGGTGTTTAAAGGGACAGATCACGGGGACGTTAAACGGACAGAGAGTGAGAACACGGGGAGGTTAAAGGGACAGAGAGTGAGATCACGTGGAGGGTAACGGGACTGAGAGTGAGATCATGGCTAGGTTAAAAGGATTGAGAGTGAGATCATGGCAAGGTTAAAGGGACAGAGAGTGAGATCACGAGGTGGTTAAAGGGACAGAGTGTGAGATCACGGGAAGGTTAAAGGGACAGAGAGTGAGATCACGAGGTGGTTAAAGGGACAGAGAGTGAGATCACGAGGTGGTTAAAGGGACAGAGAGTGAGATCACAGGGAGGTTAAAGGGACAGAGAGTGAGATCACGAGGTGGTTAAAGGGACAGAGAGTGAGATCACGAGGTGGTTAAAGGGACAGAGAGTGAGATCACAGGGACGTTAAACGGACAGAGAGTGAGATCATGGGGAGCTTAAAGGGACAGAGAGTGAGATCACGGGGTAGAAAAACGGACAGAGAGTGAGATCACAGGAAGTTTAAAGGGACAGAGAGTCAGATCACGGCGAGGTTCAAGGAACTGAGTGTGAGATCATGGGGAGGTTATAGGGTAAGAGATTATGCTCATGGGGAGGTTAAAGAGACAGAGAGTATCACTGGGATGTTGAAGTGACAGAGAGTGAGATCACTGGGAGCTTAAAGGGACAGAGAGTGAGATCACGGGGAGCTTAAAGGGACAGAGAGTGAGATCACTGGGAGCTTAAAGAGACAGAGAGTGAGATCACGGGGAGGTTAAAGGAACAGAGAGTGAGGTCACAGGGTGTTTAAAGGGACAGATCACGGGGACGTTAAACGGACAGAGAGTGAGATCACGGGGAGGTTAAAGGGACAGAGAGTGAGATCACGTGGATGGTAACGGGACTGAGAGTGAGATCATGGGAAGATTAAAAGGATTGAGTGTGAGATCATGGCAAGGTTAAAGGGACAGAGAGTGAGATCACGAGGTGGTTAAAGGGACAGAGAGTGAGATCACGAGGCCGTTAAAGGGACAGAGAGTGAGATCACGGGGACGTTAAACGGACAGAGAGTGAGATCACGGGGAGGTAAAAGGGACAGAGAGTGAGATCACAGTAAGGATAAAGGGACAGAGAGTGAGATCACGGGGACGTTAAACGGACAGAGAGTGAGATCACGGGGAGGTTAAAGGGACAGAGAGTGAGATCACTGGGAGGTTAAAGGGACAGAGAGTGAGATCACGAGGTGGTTAAAGGGACAGAGAGTGAGATCACGGGGACGTTAAACGGACAGAGAGTGAGATCACAGGGAGTTTAAAGGGACAGAGAGTCAGATCACGGCGAGGTTCAAGGAACTGAGTGTGAGATCATGGGGAGGTTATAGGGTAAGAGATTATGATCATGAGGAGGTTAAAGAGACAGAGAGTATCACTGGGATGTTGAAGTGACAGAGAGTGAGATCACTGGGAGCTTAAAGGGACAGCGAGTGAGATCACGGTGAGGTTAAATGAACAGAGAGTGAGATCACAGGGTGTTTAAAGGGACAGATCACGGGGACGTTAAACGGACAGAGAGTGAGATCACGGGGAGGTTAAAGGGACAGAGAGTGAGACCACAGTGAGGTTAAAGGGACAGAGAGTGAGATCACAGGGAGGTTAACGGGACAGAGAGTGAGATCACGGCGAGGTTAAAGGAACAGAGAGTGAGATCACAGGGTGTTTAAAGGGACAGATCACGGGGACGTTAAAGGGACAGAGAGTGAGAGCACGGAGAGGGTAAATGGACACAGAGTGAGTTAACGGCGAGCTTACAGGGACAGAGAGTGAGATTAGTGGGAGGATAAATGGACAGAGAGTGAGATCATGGGGAGGTTAAAGGGACAGAGAGTGAGACCACAGTGAGGTTAAAGGGACAGAGGGTGAGACCACGGCGAAGATAAAGGGACAGAGAGTGAGATCACGGGGAGGTTAACGGGACTGAGAATGAGAGCTCTGGGAGGTTAAAGGGACAGAGAGTGAGATCACGGGGAGGTTAACGGGACTGAGAATGAGAGCTCTGGGAGGTTAAAGGGACAGAGAGTCAGATCACGGCGAGGTTCAAGGGACTGAGTGTGAGATCACGGGGAGGTTATAGGGTAAGAGATTATGCTCATGGGGAGGTTAAAGAGACAGAGAGTATCACTGGGATGTTGAAGTGACAGAGAGTGAGATCACTGGGAGGTTAAAGGGACAGAGAGTGAGATCACTGTGAGCTTAAAGGGACAGAGAGTAAGATCACGGCGAGGTTAAAGGAACAGAGAGTGAGATCACAGGGTGTTTAAAGGGACAGATCACGGGGACGTTAAACGGACAGAGAGTGAGAACACGGGGAGGTTAAAGGGACAGAGAGTGAGATCACGTGGAGGGTAACGGGACTGAGAGTGAGATCATGGCTAGGTTAAAAGGATTGAGAGTGAGATCATGGCAAGGTTAAAGGGACAGAGAGTGAGATCACGAGGTGGTTAAAGGGACAGAGTGTGAGATCACGGGAAGGTTAAAGGGACAGAGAGTGAGATCACGAGGTGGTTAAAGGGACAGAGAGTGAGATCACGAGGTGGTTAAAGGGACAGAGAGTGAGATCACAGGGAGGTTAAAGGGACAGAGAGTGAGATCACGAGGTGGTTAAAGGGACAGAGAGTGAGATCACGAGGTGGTTAAAGGGACAGAGAGTGAGATCACAGGGACGTTAAACGGACAGAGAGTGAGATCATGGGGAGCTTAAAGGGACAGAGAGTGAGATCACGGGGTAGAAAAACGGACAGAGAGTGAGATCACAGGAAGTTTAAAGGGACAGAGAGTCAGATCACGGCGAGGTTCAAGGAACTGAGTGTGAGATCATGGGGAGGTTATAGGGTAAGAGATTATGCTCATGGGGAGGTTAAAGAGACAGAGAGTATCACTGGGATGTTGAAGTGACAGAGAGTGAGATCACTGGGAGCTTAAAGGGACAGAGAGTGAGACCACAGTGAGGTTAAAGGGACAGAGAGTGAGATCACAGGGTGTTTAAAGGGACAGATCACGGGGACGTTAAAGGGACAGAGAGTGAGAGCACGGAGAGGGTAAATGGACACAGAGTGAGTTAACGGCGAGCTTACAGGGACAGAGAGTGAGATTAGTGGGAGGATAAATTGACAGAGAGTGAGATCATGGGGAGGTTAAAGGGACAGAGAGTGAGACCACAGTGAGGTTAAAGTGACAGAGGGTGAGACCACGGCGAAGATAAAGGGACAGAGAGTGAGATCACGGGGAGGTTAACGGGACTGAGAATGAGAGCTCTGGGAGGTTAAAGGGACAGAGAGTGAGATCACGGGGAGGTTAACGGGACTGAGAATGAGAGCTCTGGGAGGTTAAAGGGACAGAGAGTCAGATCACGGCGAGGTTCAAGGGACTGAGTGTGAGATCACGGGGAGGTTATAGGGTAAGAGATTATGCTCATGGGGAGGTTAAAGAGACAGAGAGTATCACTGGGATGTTGAAGTGACAGAGAGTGAGATCACTGGGAGGTTAAAGGGACAGAGAGTGAGATCACTGTGAGCTTAAAGGGACAGAGAGTAAGATCACGGCGAGGTTAAAGGAACAGAGAGTGAGATCACAGGGTGTTTAAAGGGACAGATCACGGGGACGTTAAACGGACAGAGAGTGAGAACACGGGGAGGTTAAAGGGACAGAGAGTGAGATCACGTGGAGGGTAACGGGACTGAGAGTGAGATCATGGCTAGGTTAAAAGGATTGAGAGTGAGATCATGGCAAGGTTAAAGGGACAGAGAGTGAGATCACGAGGTGGTTAAAGGGACAGAGTGTGAGATCACGGGAAGGTTAAAGGGACAGAGAGTGAGATGACGGTGAGGTTAAATGGACAGAGAGTGAGGTCACAGAGAGGTTAAAGGGAGAGAGAGTGAGATCACGGGGAGATTGAAGGGACAGAGAGTGAGATCACGGAGAGGTTAAAGGGACAGAGAGTGAGATTAAAAGGAGGTTAACGAGACAGAGGGTGAGATCATGGGGTGGTTAAAGAGACAGAGGGTGAGATCACAGGGAGGCTAAAGAGACAGAGAGTGAGATCACAGGGAGGTTAAAGGGACAGCGAGTGAGATCACGGGGAAGTTAAAGGGACAGAGAGAGAGGTCAAGGGGAGGTTAAAGGGACTGAGAGTGGGATCACGGGGAGTTAAAAGTGACAGAGTGTGAGATCACGGGGAGGTTAAAGTGAAAGAGAGTGAGATCACGGGGAAGTTAAAGGGACAGAGAGTGAGATCACAGGAGATTAAAGGAACAGAGAGTGAGATCACGGGGAGGCTAAAGGGATAGAGGGTGAGATCACGGGGAGGTTAAAGGGACAGAGAGAGAGATCACGGGGAGGTTAAATAGACAGAGAGTGAGAACACCGGCAGGTTCAAGTGACAGAGAGTGAGATCATGGGGAGCTTAAAGGGACAGAGATGAGATCACAGGGAGGTTAAAGGGACAGAGAGCGAGATCACAGCGAGGTTAAAGGGACAGAGGGTGAGATCATGGGGAGGTTAACGGGACCGAGATTCAGATCACAGGGAGGTGAAAGGGACAGAGAGTGAGATCAAGGGAAGTTAAAGGGACAGAGAGTGAGATCAAGGGGAGGTTAAAGGGAAAGAGAGTGAGAATAACGGGGAGGTTAAATGGACAGAGAGGGAGATTACGTGGAGGTTAATGGGAGAGAGAGTGAGATCACAAGGAGGTTAAAGGGACAAAGAGTGAGTTCACGGGGAGGTTACAGGAACAGAGAGTGAGATCACGGGGAGGTTAAAGAGACAGAGGGTGAGATTACGGAGATATTAAAGGGGCAGAGAGTGAGATCATGGAGAGGTTAAAGGGACAGAGACTGAGATCACGGGGTGGTTAAAGGGACAGAGAGTGAGATCACAGGGAGGTTAAAGGGACAGAGAGTGAGATCACAGGGAGGTTAAAGGGACAGGAAGTGAGGCCACGGGGAGGTTAAAGGGACAGAGAGTGAGATCACGGGGAGGCTAAAGGGACAGAGAGTGAGATCACACGAAGGTTAATGGGATAGAGAGAGAGATCAGCGGAAGTTTACATGGACAGTGTGAGATCACGCGGAGTTTAAAGGGACAGAGGGTCAGATCACGGGGATGTTAAATGGTCAGAGAGTCAGATCAAGGGGAGGTTAATGGGACAGAGTGTGAGATCACAGGGAGATTAAAGGGACAGAGAGTGAGATCACGGGGAGGTTCAAGGGACAGAGAGTGAGATCACAGGAAGGGTAAAGGGAAAGTGGGTGAGATCACGGGGAGATTAAAGGGACAGAGAGTGAGATCACACGAAGGTTGATGGGACAGAGAATGAGATCAGCGGAAGTTTACATCGTCAGAGTGAGATCACGCGGAGTTTAAAGGGACAAAGAGTGAAATCACGGGGAGAATAAAGCGACACAGAGTTAGATCACAGGGAGGTTGAAGGGACAGAGTGTGAGATCAAGGGAGATTAAAGGGACAGAGAGTGAGATCACGTGGAGGTTAAATTGACAGAGAGTGAATTCAATGGGAGGTTAAAGGGACAGAGAGTGAGATCACGGTGAGGTTAAAGCAACAGAGAGTGAGATCACGGGGAGGTTAAAAAGACAGAGAGTGAGATCACGGGGAAGTTTAAGGGACAGAGATTGAGAATACGGGGAGGTTAATGTTTCAGATAGTGAGATCACGGCAAGGTTAAATGGACAGAGGGTGAGATAATGGGGAGGTTAAAGGGACAGAAAGTGAGATCACGAGGAGGTGAAAGGGACAGAGAGTGAGATCACGGGGCAGTAAAAGGGACAGAGAGGGAGATCATGAGGAGGTTAAAGGGACAGAGAGTGAGATCACAGAGGTTAAAGGAACAGAGAGTGAGATCACGGGGAGCTTAAAGGGACAGAGGGTGAGATCACGGGGAGGTTCAAGGGACAGAGAGTGAGATCACCGGGAGTTCAAAGGGAAAGACAATGAGATCACAGGGAGGTTAAAGGGACAGAGAGTGAGATCACGGTGTTGTTTAAGCGACAGAGTGAGATCATGGGGACGTTAAAGGGACAGAGAGTGAGATCACGGGGTGGTTAAACTGACAGATGTGAGATCACGGGGATGTTAAAGTGAAAGAGAGTGAGATCACAGGGAGGTTAAAGGGAAAGGGAATGAGATCACCGGGATGTTAAAGTGAAAGCGAGTGAGATCATGGGGAGGTTAAAGGGAAAGGTTATTAGATCACGGGGAGGTTAAAGGGACAGAGAGTGAGATCACGGGGAGGTTAAAGGGACAGAGAGTGAGATCAGGGGGAGTTTAAAGGGACAGAGAGTGAGATCACGGGGCGGTAAAAGGGACAGAGATTGAGATCACGGGGAGGTTAAAGGGACAGAGAGTGAGTTCACGGGGAGGTTAAAGGGACAGAGAGTGTGATCACGGGGAGTTTAAAGGGACAGAGATTGAGAATACGGGGAGGTTAATGTTTCAGATAGTGAGATCACGGGAAGGTTAAATGGACAGAGGGTGAGATAACGGGGAGGTTAATGGGACAGAGAGGGAGATCACGAGGAGGTGAAAGGGACAGAGATTGAGATCACGGGGCAGTAAAAGGGACAGAGAGTGAGATCATGGGGAGGTTAAAGGGACAGAGAGTGAGATCACGAGGAGGTGAAAGGGACAGAGAGTGAGATCACGGGGCAGTAAAAGGGACAGAGAGTGAGATCATGGGGAGGGTAAAGAGAAAGACAGTGAGATCACGGGGTGGTAAATGGGACAGAGAGAGCAATCACGGGGAGGTTCAAAGGAAACAGAGTGAGATCACGGGGTGGTTAAAGTGACAGAGATTGAGATCACGGGAAGGTTAAAGGGAGAGAGAGTGAAATATGGGTGAGGTTTAACGGACAGAGAGTGAGATACCCAGAGGATAAAAAGACAGAGAATGAGATCAGGCGGAGGTTAAATGGACAGAGAGTGAAATCACGGGGAGGTTAAAGGGACTGAGAGTGAGATCACGGGGAGGGTAAAGGGACAGAGAGTGAGATCACGGTGATGTTAAAGGGACAGAGATTGAGATCACAGGGAGGTTAAAGGGACAGAGAGTGAGAGCACGGGGAGGATAAAGGGACAGAGAGTGAGATCACGGGGAGGTTAATGGGACAGAGTAAGATCACGGGGATGTTAAAGGGACAGAGAGTGAGAGCACGGAGAGGGTAAATGGACAGAGAGTGATTTAACGGAGAGCTTACAGGGACAGAGAGTGAGATTAGTGGGAGGATAAATGGACAGAGAGTGAGATCATGGGGAGGTTAAAGGGACAGAGAGTGAGACCACAGTGAGGTAAAAGGGACAGAGGGTGAGACCACAGTGAGGTTAAAGGGACAGAGGGTGAGACCACAGCGAAGATAAAGGGACAGAGAGTGAGATCACGGGGAGGTTAACGGGACTGAGAATGAGAGCTCTGGGAGGTTAAAGGGACAGAGAGTCAGATCACGGCGAGGTTCAAGGGACCGAGTGTGAGATCATGGGGAGGTTACAGGGTAAGAGATTATGATCATGAGGAGGTTAAAGGGACAGAGAATATAACTGGGATGTTGAAGTGACAGAGTGTGAGATCACTGGGAGCTTAAAGGGACAGAGAGTGAGATCACGGCGAGGTTAAAGGAACAGAGAGTGAGATCACAGGGTGTTTAAAGGGACAGATCACGGGGACGTTAAACGGACAGAGAGTGAGATCACGGGGAGGTTAAAGGGACAGAGAGTGAGACCACAGTGAGGTTAAAGGGACAGAGAGTGAGATCACAGGGAGGTTAAAGGGACAGAGAGTGAGATCACGGCGAGGTTAAAGGAACAGAGAGTGAGATCACAGGGTGTTTAAAGGGACAGATCACGGGGACGTTAAAGGGACAGAGAGTGAGATCACGGAGAGTTTAAAGGGACAGAGAGTGAGATCACGGGGACGTTAAACGGACAGAGAGTGAGATCACGGGGACGTTAAAGGGACAGAGAGTGCGATCACGGAGAGGTTAAAGGGACAGAGAGTTAGATCACAGTGAGGTTAAAGGGAAAGAGAGTTAGATCACGGGGAGGTTAAAGGGACAGAGAGTGAGATCAAGGGGAGTTTAAAGGGACAGAGAGTGAGATCACAGGGAGGTTAAAGGGACAGAGAGTGAGATCACAGGGAGGTTAAAGGGACCGAGAGAGAGATCACGGGGACGTTAAAGGGACCGAGTGAGATCATCGGGAGGGTAAAGGGAAAGACAGTGAGATCACGGGGTGGTAAATGGGACAGAGAGTGAGAGATGGGGAGGTTAAAGGGACAGAGAGTGAAATCACAGGGAGGTTAAACGGACCGAGAGTGAGAGCATGGGGTGGATAAAAAGACAGAGATTGAGATCACGGAAAGGTTAAAGGGAGAGAGAGTGAGATATGGGTGAGGTTTAACGGACAGAGAGTGAGATACCCAGAGGATAAAAAGACAGAGAATGAGATCAGGCGGAGGTTAAATGGACAGAGAGTGAAATCACGGGGAGGTTAAAGGGACAGAGAGTGAGATCACGGGGAGGTTAATGGGACAGAGAGTGAGACCACAGTGAGGTTAAAGGGACAGAGAGTGAGATCACAGGGAGGTTAAAGGGACAGAGAGTGAGATCACGGGGAGGTTAAAGGGACAGAGAGTGAGATCACAGGGAGGTTAAAGGGACAGAGAGTGAGATCACGGGGAGGTTAAAGGGACAGAGAGTGAGATCACAAGAAGGTTAAAGGGACAGAGAGTGAGATCACAGGGTGTTTAAAGGAACAGAGAGTGAGATCACAGGGTGTTTAAAGGAACAGAGAGTGAGATCACAGGGTGTTAAAAGGGACAGAGAGTGAGATCACGGCGAGGTTAAAGGAACAGAGAGTGAGATCACAGGGTGTTTAAAGGGACAGATCACGGGGAAGTTAAAGGGACAGAGAGTGAGACCACAGCGAAGATAAAGGGACAGAGAGTGAGATCACGGGAAGGTTAACGGGACTGAGAACGAGAGCTCTGGGAGGTTAAAGGGACAGAGAGTGAGATCACGGCGAGGTTCAAGGGACTGAGTGTGAGATCATGGGGAGGTTACAGGGTAAGAGATTATGCTCATGGGGAGGTTAAAGGGACAGAGAGTGAGATCACAGGGAGGTTAAAGGGACAGAGAGTGAGATCACGGCGAGGTTAAAGGAACAGAGAGTAAGATCACAGGGTGTTTAAAGGGACAGATCACGGGGACGTTAAAGGGACAGAGAGTGAGAGCACGGAGAGGGTAAATGGATACAGAGTGAGTTAACGGCGAGCTTACAGGGACAGAGAGTGAGATTAGTGGGAGGATAAATGGACAGAGAGTGAGATCATGGGGAGGTTAAAGGGACAGAGAGTGAGACCACAGTGAGGTTAAAGGGACAGAGGGTGAGACCACAGCGAAGATAAAGGGACAGAGAGTGAGATCACGGAGAGGTTAACGGGACTGAAAATGAGAGCTCTGGGAGGTTAAAGTGACAGAGAGTGAGATCACGGGGAGGTTAACGGGACTGAGAATGAGAGCTCTGGGAGGTTAAAGGGACAGAGATTCAGATCACGGCGAGGTTCAAGGGACTGAGTGTGAGATCATGGGGAGGTTATAGGGTAAGAGATTATGCTCATGGGGAGGTTAAAGAGACAGAGAGTATCACTGGGATGTTGAAGTGACAGAGAGTGAGATCACTGGGAGCTTAAAGAGACAGAGAGTGAGATTACGGGGAGGTTAAAGGAACAGAGAGTGAGATCACAGGGTGTTTAAAGGGACAGATCACGGGGACGTTAAACGGACAGAGAGTGAGATCACGTGGAGGTTAAAGGACAGAGAGTGAGATCACGTGGATATTAACGGGACTGAGAGTGAGATCATGGGAAGATTAAAAGGATTGAGAGTGAGATCATGGCAAGGTTAAAGGGACAGAGAGTGAGATCACGAGGTGGTTAAAGGGACAGAGAGTGAGATCACAAGGCCGTTAAAGGGACAGAGAGTGAGATCACGGGGACGTTAAACGGACAGAGAGTGAGATCACGGGGAGGTAAAAGGGACAGAGAGTGAGATCACAGTAAGGATAAAGGGACAGAGAGTGAGATCACGGGGACGTTAAACGGACAGAGAGTGAGATCACAGGGAGTTTAAAGGGACAGAGAGCCAGATCACGGCGAGGTTCAAGGAACTGAGTGTGAGATCATGGGGAGGTTATAGGGTAAGAGATTATGATCATGAGGAGGTTAAAGAGACAGAGAGAATCACTGGGATGTTGAAGTGACAGAGAGTGAGATCACTGGGAGCTTAAAGGGACAGAGAGTGAGATCACGGTGAGGTTAAAGGAACAGAGAGTGAGATCACAGGGTGTTTAAAGGGACAGATCACGGGGACGTTAAACGGACAGAGAGTGAGATCACGGGGAGGTTAAAGGGACAGAGAGTGAGACCACAGTGAGGTTAAAGGGACAGAGAGTGAGATCACGGTGAGGTTAAAGGGACAGAGAGTGAGATCACAGGGTGTTTAAAGGGACAGATCACGGGGACGTTAAACGGACAGAGAGTGAGATCACTGGGAGTTTAAAGGGACAGAGAGTGAGACCACAGTGAGGTTAAAGGGACAGAGAGTGAGAGCACGGAGAGGGTAAATGGACACAGAGTGAGTTAACGGCGAGCTTACAGGGACAGAGAGTGAGATTAGTGGGAGGATAAATGGACAGAGAGTGAGACCACAGTGAGGTTAAAGGGACAGAGGGTGAGACCACGGCGAGGATAAATGGACAGAGAGTGAGATCACGGGGAGGTTAACGGGACTGAGAATGAGTGCTCTGGGAGGTTAAAGGGACAGAGAGTGAGATCACGGGGAGGTTAACGGGACTGAGAATGAGAGCTCTGGGAGGTTAAAGGGACAGAGAGTCAGATCACGGCGTGGTTCAAGGGAATGAGTGTGAGATCATGGGTAGGTTATAGGGTAAGAGATTATGCTCATGGGGAGGTTAAAGAGACAGAGAGTATCACTGGGATGTTGAAGTGACAGAGAGTGAGATCACGGGGAGGTTAAAGGGACAGAGAGTGAGATCACCGGGAGCTTAAAGGGACAGAGAGTGAGATCACGGCGAGGTTAAAGGAACAGAGAGTGAGATCACAGGGTGTTTCAAGGGACAGATCACGGGGACGTTAAAAGGACAGAGATTGAGATCACGGGGAGGTTAAAGGGACAGAGAGTGAGATCACGTGGAGGGTAACGGGACTGAGAGTGAGATCATGGGAAGGTTAAAAGGATTGAGAGTGAGATCATGGCAAGGTTAAAGGGACAGAGAGTGAGATCACGAGGTGGTTAAAGGGACAGAGAGTGAGATCACGAGGTGGTTAAAGGGACAGAGAGTGAGATCACAGGGAGGTTAAAGGGACAGAGAGTGAGATCACGAGGTGGTTAAAGGGACAGAGAGTGAGATCACGGGGAGGATAAAGGGACAGAGAGTGAGATCACGGGGAAATTAATGGGACAGAGAGTAAGATCACGGGGATGTTAAAGGGACAGAGAGTGAGAGCACAGAGAGGGTGAATGGACAGAGATTGATTTAACGGCCAGCTTACAGGGACAGAGAGTGAGATTAGTGGGAGGATAAATGGACAGAGAGTGAGAACATGGGGAGGTTAAAGGGACAGAGAGTGAGACCACAGTGAGGTTAAAGGGACTGAGAGTGAGATCACGGGGATGTAAAAGGGACAGAGAGTGAGATCACGGGGAGGATAAAGGGACAGAGAGTGAGATCAGGGTGAGGTTAATGGGACAGAGAGTAAGATCACGGGGACGTTAAAGGGACAGAGAGTGAGAGCACGGAGAGGGTAAATGGACAGAGAGTGAGTTAACGGCGAGCTTACAGGGACAGAGAGTGAGATTAGTGGGAGGATAAATGGACAGAGAGTGAGATCATGGGGAGGTTAAAGGGACAGAGAGTGAGACCACAGTGAGGTTAAAGGGACAGAGGGTGAGACCACGGCGCAGATAAAGGGACAGAGAGTGAGATCACGGGGAGGTTAACGGGACTGAGAATGAGAGCTCTGGGAGGTTAAAGGGACAGAGAGTGAGATCACAGGGAGGTTAACGGGACTGAGAATGAGAGCTCTGGGAGGTTAAAGGGACAGAGAGTCAGATCACGGCGAGGTTCAAGGGACTGAGTGTGAGATCACGGGGAGGTTATAGGGTAAGAGATTATGCTCATGGGGAGGTTAAAGAGACAGAGTGTATCACTGGGATGTTGAAGTGACAGAGAGTGAGATCACTGGGAGGTTAAAGGGACAGAGAGTGAGATCACTGGGAGCTTAAAGGGACAGAGAGTGAGATCACGGCGAGGTTAAAGGAACAGAGAGTGAGATCACAGGGTGTTTAAAGGGACAGATCACGGGGACGTTAAACGGACAGAGAGTGAGAACACGGGGAGGTTAAAGGGACAGAGAGTGAGATCACGTGGAGGGTAACGGGACTGAGAGTGAGATCATGGCAAGGTTAAAAGGATTGAGAGTGAGATCATGGCAAGGTTAAAGGGACAGAGAGTGAGATCACGGGGAGGATAAAGGGACAGAGAGTGAGATCACGGGGAGGTTAAAGGTACAGAGGGTGAGACCACGGGGAATTTAAAGGGACAGAGAGTGAGATCACAGGGAGGTTAAAGGGACAGAGAGTGAGATCACGGGGAGGTTAACGGGACTGAGAATGAGAGCTCTGGGAGGTTAAAGGGACAGAGAGTCAGATCACGGCGAGGTTCAAGGGACTGAGTTTGAGATCATGGGGAGGTTACAGGGTAAGAGATTATGATCATGAGGAGGTTAAAGGGACAGAGAGTATCACTGGGATGTTGAAGTGACAGAGTGTGAGATCACTGGGAGCTGAAAGGGACAGAGAGTGAGATCACAGCGAGGTAAAAGGAACAGAGAGTGAGATCACAGGGTGTTTAAAGGGACAGATCACGGGGACGTTAAACGGACAGAGAGTGAGATCACGGGGAGGTTAAAGGGACAGAGAGTGAGACCACAGTGAGGTTAAAGGGACAGAGAGTGAGATCACAGGGAGGTTAAAAGGACAGAGAGTGAGATCACGGGGAGGTTAAAGGGACAGAGAGTGAGATCACAAGAAGGTTAAAGGGACAGAGAGTGAGATCACAAGAAGGTTAAAGGGACAGAGAGTGAGATCACAGGGTGTTTAAAGGAACAGAGAGTGAGATCACAGGGTGTTTAAAGGAACAGAGAGTGAGATCACAGGGTGTTAAAAGGGACAGAGAGTGAGATCACGGCAAGGTTAAAGGAACAGAGAGTGAGATCACAGGGTGTTTAAAGGGACAGATCACGGGGAAGTTAAAGGGACAGAGAGTGAGACCACAGCGAAGATAAAGGGACAGAGAGTGAGATCACGGGGAGGTTAACGGGACTGAGAATGAGAGCTCTGGGAGGTTAAAGGGACAGAGAGTGAGATCACGGCGAGGTTCAAGGGACTGAGTGTGAGATCATGGGGAGGTTACAGGGTAAGAGATTATGCTCATGGGGAGGTTAAAGGGACAGAGAGTGAGATCACAGGGAGGTTAAAGGGACAGAGAGTGAGATCACGGCGAGGTTAAAGGAACAGAGAGTGAGATCACAGGGTGTTTAAAGGGACAGATCACTGGGACGTTAAAGGGACAGATAGTGAGAGCACGGAGAGGGTAAATGGACACAGAGTGAGTTAACGGCGAGCTTACAGGGACAGAGAGTGAGATTAGTGGGAGGATAAATGGACAGAGAGTGAGATCATGGGGAGGTTAAAGGGACAGAGAGTGAGACCACAGTGAGGTTAAAGGGACAGAGGGTGAGACCACAGCGAAGATAAAGGGACAGAGAGTGAGATCACGGAGAGGTTAACGGGACTGAAAATGAGAGCTCTGGGAGGTTAAAGGGACAGAGAGTGAGATCACGGGGAGGTTAACGGGACTGAGAATGAGAGCTCTGGGAGGTTAAAGGGACAGAGATTCAGATCACGGCGAGGTTCAAGGGACTGAGTGTGAGATCATGGGGAGGTTATAGGGTAAGAGATTATGCTCATGGGGAGGTTAAAGAGACAGAGAGTATCACTGGGATGTTGAAGTGACAGAGAGTGAGATCACTGGGAGCTTAAAGAGACAGAGAGTGAGATCACGGGGAGGTTAAAGGAACAGAGAGTGAGATCACAGGGTGTTTAAAGGGACAGATCACGGGGACGTTAAACGGACAGAGAGTGAGATCACGGGGAGGTTAAAGGGACAGAGAGTGAGATCACGTGGATGGTAACGGGACTGAGAGTGAGATCATGGGAAGATTAAAAGGATTGAGAGTGAGATCATGGCAAGGTTAAAGGGACAGAGAGTGAGATCACGAGGTGGTTAAAGGGACAGAGAGTGAGATCACGAGGCCGTTAAAGGGACAGAGAGTGAGATCACGGGGACGTTAAACGGACAGAGAGTGAGATCACGGGGAGGTAAAAGGGACAGAGAGTGAGATCAAAGTAAGGATAAAGGGACAGAGAGTAAGATCACGGGGACGTTAAAGGGACAGAGAGTGAGAGCACGGAGAGGGTAAATGGACAGAGAGTGAGTTAACGGCGAGCTTACAGGGACAGAGAGTGAGATTAGTGGGAGGATAAATGGACAGAGAGTGAGATCATGGGGAGGTTAAAGGGACAGAGAGTGAGACCACAGTGAGGTTAAAGGGACAGAGGGTGAGACCACGGCGCAGATAAAGGGACAGAGAGTGAGATCACGGGGAGGTTAACGGGACTGAGAATGAGAGCTCTGGGAGGTTAAAGGGACAGAGAGTGAGATCACGGGGAGGTTAACGGGACTGAGAATGAGAGCTCTGGGAGGTTAAAGGGACAGAGAGTCAGATCACGGCGAGGTTCAAGGGACTGAGTGTGAGATCACGGGGAGGTTATAGGGTAAGAGATTATGCTCATGGGGAGGTTAAAGAGACAGAGTGTATCACTGGGATGTTGAAGTGACAGAGAGTGAGATCACTGGGAGGTTAAAGGGACAGAGAGTGAGATCACAGGGTGTTTCAAGGGACAGATCACGGGGACGTTAAAAGGACAGAGATTGAGATCACGGGGAGGTTAAAGGGACAGAGAGTGAGATCACGTGGAGGGTAACGGGACTGAGAGTGAGATCATGGGAAGGTTAAAAGGATTGAGAGTGAGATCATGGCAAGGTTAAAGGGACAGAGAGTGAGATCACGAGGTGGTTAAAGGGACAGAGAGTGAGATCACGAGGTGGTTAAAGGGACAGAGAGTGAGATCACAGGGAGGTTAAAGGGACAGAGAGTGAGATCACGAGGTGGTTAAAGGGACAGAGAGTGAGATCACGGGGAGGATAAAGGGACAGAGAGTGAGATCACGGGGAAATTAATGGGACAGAGAGTAAGATCACGGGGATGTTAAAGGGACAGAGAGTGAGAGCACAGAGAGGGTGAATGGACAGAGATTGATTTAACGGCCAGCTTACAGGGACAGAGAGTGAGATTAGTGGCAGGATAAATGGACAGAGAGTGAGAACATGGGGAGGTTAAAGGGACAGAGAGTGAGACCACAGTGAGGTTAAAGGGACTGAGAGTGAGATCACGGGGATGTAAAAGGGACAGAGAGTGAGATCACGGGGAGGATAAAGGGACAGAGAGTGAGATCAGGGTGAGGTTAATGGGACAGAGAGTAAGATCACGGGGACGTTAAAGGGACAGAGAGTGAGAGCACGGAGAGGGTAAATGGACAGAGAGTGAGTTAACGGCGAGCTTACAGGGACAGAGAGTGAGATTAGTGGGAGGATAAATGGACAGAGAGTGAGATCATGGGGAGGTTAAAGGGACAGAGAGTGAGACCACAGTGAGGTTAAAGGGACAGAGGGTGAGACCACGGCGCAGATAAAGGGACAGAGAGTGAGATCACGGGGAGGTTAACGGGACTGAGAATGAGAGCTCTGGGAGGTTAAAGGGACAGAGAGTGAGATCACAGGGAGGTTAACGGGACTGAGAATGAGAGCTCTGGGAGGTTAAAGGGACAGAGAGTCAGATCACGGCGAGGTTCAAGGGACTGAGTGTGAGATCACGGGGAGGTTATAGGGTAAGAGATTATGCTCATGGGGAGGTTAAAGAGACAGAGTGTATCACTGGGATGTTGAAGTGACAGAGAGTGAGATCACTGGGAGGTTAAAGGGACAGAGAGTGAGATCACTGGGAGCTTAAAGGGACAGAGAGTGAGATCACGGCGAGGTTAAAGGAACAGAGAGTGAGATCACAGGGTGTTTAAAGGGACAGATCACGGGGACGTTAAACGGACAGAGAGTGAGAACACGGGGAGGTTAAAGGGACAGAGAGTGAGATCACGTGGAGGGTAACGGGACTGAGAGTGAGATCATGGCAAGGTTAAAAGGATTGAGAGTGAGATCATGGCAAGGTTAAAGGGACAGAGAGTGAGATCACGGGGAGGATAAAGGGACAGAGAGTGAGATCACGGGGAGGTTAAAGGTACAGAGGGTGAGACCACGGGGAATTTAAAGGGACAGAGAGTGAGATCACAGGGAGGTTAAAGGGACAGAGAGTGAGATCACGGGGAGGTTAACGGGACTGAGAATGAGAGCTCTGGGAGGTTAAAGGGACAGAGAGTCAGATCACGGCGAGGTTCAAGGGACTGAGTTTGAGATCATGGGGAGGTTACAGGGTAAGAGATTATGATCATGAGGAGGTTAAAGGGACAGAGAGTATCACTGGGATGTTGAAGTGACAGAGTGTGAGATCACTGGGAGCTGAAAGGGACAGAGAGTGAGATCACAGCGAGGTAAAAGGAACAGAGAGTGAGATCACAGGGTGTTTAAAGGGACAGATCACGGGGACGTTAAACGGACAGAGAGTGAGATCACGGGGAGGTTAAAGGGACAGAGAGTGAGACCACAGTGAGGTTAAAGGGACAGAGAGTGAGATCACAGGGAGGTTAAAAGGACAGAGAGTGAGATCACGGGGAGGTTAAAGGGACAGAGAGTGAGATCACAAGAAGGTTAAAGGGACAGAGAGTGAGATCACAAGAAGGTTAAAGGGACAGAGAGTGAGATCACAGGGTGTTTAAAGGAACAGAGAGTGAGATCACAGGGTGTTTAAAGGAACAGAGAGTGAGATCACAGGGTGTTAAAAGGGACAGAGAGTGAGATCACGGCAAGGTTAAAGGAACAGAGAGTGAGATCACAGGGTGTTTAAAGGGACAGATCACGGGGAAGTTAAAGGGACAGAGAGTGAGACCACAGCGAAGATAAAGGGACAGAGAGTGAGATCACGGGGAGGTTAACGGGACTGAGAATGAGAGCTCTGGGAGGTTAAAGGGACAGAGAGTGAGATCACGGCGAGGTTCAAGGGACTGAGTGTGAGATCATGGGGAGGTTACAGGGTAAGAGATTATGCTCATGGGGAGGTTAAAGGGACAGAGAGTGAGATCACAGGGAGGTTAAAGGGACAGAGAGTGAGATCACGGCGAGGTTAAAGGAACAGAGAGTGAGATCACAGGGTGTTTAAAGGGACAGATCACTGGGACGTTAAAGGGACAGATAGTGAGAGCACGGAGAGGGTAAATGGACACAGAGTGAGTTAACGGCGAGCTTACAGGGACAGAGAGTGAGATTAGTGGGAGGATAAATGGACAGAGAGTGAGATCATGGGGAGGTTAAAGGGACAGAGAGTGAGACCACAGTGAGGTTAAAGGGACAGAGGGTGAGACCACAGCGAAGATAAAGGGACAGAGAGTGAGATCACGGAGAGGTTAACGGGACTGAAAATGAGAGCTCTGGGAGGTTAAAGGGACAGAGAGTGAGATCACGGGGAGGTTAACGGGACTGAGAATGAGAGCTCTGGGAGGTTAAAGGGACAGAGATTCAGATCACGGCGAGGTTCAAGGGACTGAGTGTGAGATCATGGGGAGGTTATAGGGTAAGAGATTATGCTCATGGGGAGGTTAAAGAGACAGAGAGTATCACTGGGATGTTGAAGTGACAGAGAGTGAGATCACTGGGAGCTTAAAGAGACAGAGAGTGAGATCACGGGGAGGTTAAAGGAACAGAGAGTGAGATCACAGGGTGTTTAAAGGGACAGATCACGGGGACGTTAAACGGACAGAGAGTGAGATCACGGGGAGGTTAAAGGGACAGAGAGTGAGATCACGTGGATGGTAACGGGACTGAGAGTGAGATCATGGGAAGATTAAAAGGATTGAGAGTGAGATCATGGCAAGGTTAAAGGGACAGAGAGTGAGATCACGAGGTGGTTAAAGGGACAGAGAGTGAGATCACGAGGCCGTTAAAGGGACAGAGAGTGAGATCACGGGGACGTTAAACGGACAGAGAGTGAGATCATGGGGAGGTAAAAGGGACAGAGAGTGAGATCAAAGTAAGGATAAAGGGACAGAGAGTAAGATCACGGGGACGTTAAAGGGACAGAGAGTGAGAGCACGGAGAGGGTAAATGGACAGAGAGTGAGTTAACGGCGAGCTTACAGGGACAGAGAGTGAGATTAGTGGGAGGATAAATGGACAGAGAGTGAGATCATGGGGAGGTTAAAGGGACAGAGAGTGAGACCACAGTGAGGTTAAAGGGACAGAGGGTGAGACCACGGCGCAGATAAAGGGACAGAGAGTGAGATCACGGGGAGGTTAACGGGACTGAGAATGAGAGCTCTGGGAGGTTAAAGGGACAGAGAGTGAGATCACGGGGAGGTTAACGGGACTGAGAATGAGAGCTCTGGGAGGTTAAAGGGACAGAGAGTCAGATCACGGCGAGGTTCAAGGGACTGAGTGTGAGATCACGGGGAGGTTATAGGGTAAGAGATTATGCTCATGGGGAGGTTAAAGAGACAGAGTGTATCACTGGGATGTTGAAGTGACAGAGAGTGAGATCACTGGGAGGTTAAAGGGACAGAGAGTGAGATCACTGGGAGCTTAAAGGGACAGAGAGTGAGATCACGGCGAGGTTAAAGGAACAGAGAGTGAGATCACAGGGTGTTTAAAGGGACAGATCACGGGGACGTTAAACGGACAGAGAGTGAGAACACGGGGAGGTTAAAGGGACAGAGAGTGAGATCACGGCGAGGTTAAAGGAACAGAGAGTGAGATCACAGGGTGTTTAAAGGGACAGATCACGGGGACGTTAAAAGGACAGAGATTGAGAACACGGGGAGGTTAAAGGGACAGAGAGTGAGATCACGTGGAGGGCAACGGGACTGAGAGTGAGATCATGGGAAGGTTAAAAGGATTGAGAGTGAGATCATGGCAAGGTTAAAGGGACAGAGAGTGAGATCACGAGGTGGTTAAAGGGACAGAGAGTGAGATCACGAAGTGGTTAAAGGGACAGAGAGTGAGATCTCAGGGAGGTTAAAGTGACAGAGAGTGAGATCACGAGGTGGTTAAAGGGACAGAGAGTGAGATCACGAGGTGGTTAAAGGGACAGAGAGTGAGATCACGGGGAGGATAAAGGGACAGAGAGTGAGATCACGGGGAAGTTAATGGGACAGAGAGTAAGATCACGGGGATGTTAAAGGGACAGAGAGTGAGAGCACGGAGAGAGTAAATGGACAGAGAGTGATTTAACGGCCAGCTTACAGGGACAGAGAGTGAGATTAGTGGGAGGATAAATGGACAGAGAGTGAGATCATGGGGAGGTTAAAGGGACAGAGAGTGAGACCACAGTGAGGTTAAAGGGACAGAGGGTGAGACCATGGCGAAGATAAAGGGACAGAGAGTGAGATCACGGGGAGGTTAACGGGACTGAGAATGAGAGCTCTGGGAGGTTAAAGGGACAGAGAGTGAGATCACGTGGAGGGTAAAGGGACAGAGAGTGAGATCACGGTGATGTTAAAGGGACAGAGATTGAGATCACGGGGGGGTTAAAGGGACAGAGAGTAAGATCACGGGGAGGTTAAAGGGACTGAGAGTGAGATCACGGGGATGTAAAAGGGACAGAGAGTGAGATCACGGGGAGGATAAAGGGAGAGAGTGAGATCACGGGGAGGTTAATGGGACAGAGAGTGAGATCACGGGGTCGTTAAAGCGACAGAGAGTGAGAGCACGGAGAGGGTAAATGGACAGAGAGTGAGTTAACGGCGAGCTTACAGGGACAGAGAGTGAGATTAGTGGGAGGATAATTGGACAGAGAGTGAGATCATGGGGAGGTTAAAGGGACAGAGAGTGAGACCACAGTGAGGTTAAAGGGACAGAGGGTGAGACCACGGCGCAGATAAAGGGACAGAGAGTGAGATCACGGGGAGGTTAACGGGACTGAGAATGAGAGCTCTGGGAGGTTAAAGGTACAGAGAGTGAGATCACGGGGACGTTAACGGGACTGAGAATGAGAGCTCTGGGAGGTTAAAGGGACAGAGAGTCAGATCACGGCGAGGTTCAAGGGACTGAGTGTGAGATCACGGGGAGGTTATAGGGTAAGAGATTATGCTCATGGGGAGGTGAAATAGACAGAGAGTATCACTGGGATGTTGAAGTGACAGAGAGTGAGATCACGGGGAGTTTAAAGGGACAGAGAGTGAGATCACTGGGAGCTTAAAGGGACAGAGAGTGAGATCACGGCGAGGTTAAAGGAACAGAGAGTGAGATCACAGGGTGTTTAAAGGGACAGATCATGGGGACGTTAAACGGACAGAGAGTGAGATCACGGGGAGGTTAAAGGGACAGAGAGTGAGATCACGTGGAGGGTAACGGGACTGAGAGTGAGATCATGGGAAGGTTAAAAGGATTGAGAGTGAGATCATGGCAAGGTTAAAGGGACAGAGAGTGAGATCACGAGGTGTTTAAAGGGACAGAGAGTGAGATCACGAGGTGGTTAAAGGGACAGAGAGTGAGATCACGAGGTGGTTAAAGGGACAGAGTGTGAGATCACGGGGAGGTTAAAGGGACAGAGAGTGAGATCACGAGGAGGTTAAAGGGACAGAGAGTGAGATCACGAGGTGGTTAAAGGGACAGAGAGTGAGATCACGGGGACGTTAAACGGACAGAGACTGAGATCACGGGGAGGTAAAAGGGACAGAGAGTGAGATCACAGGGACGTTAAACGGACAGAGAGTGAGATCACAGTAAGGATAAAGGGACAGAGAGTGAGATCACGGGGTGGAAAAACGGACAGAGAGTGAGATCACAGGGAGTTTAAAGGGACAGAGAGTCAGATCACAGCGAGGTTCAAGGAACTGAGTGTGAGATCATGGGGAGGTTATAGGGTAAGAGATCATGCTCATGGGGAGGTTAAAGAGACAGAGAGTATCACTGGGATGTTGAAGTGACAGAGAGTGAGATCACTGGGAGCTTAAAGGGACAGAGAGTGAGATCACGGTGAGGTTAAAGGAACAGAGAGTGAGATCACAGGGTGTTTAAAGGGACAGATCACGGGGACGTTAAACGGACAGAGAGTGAGATCACGGGGAGGTTAAAGGGACAGAGAGTGAGATCACGTGGAGGGTAACGGGACTGAGAGTGAGATCATGGGAAGGTTAAAAGGACTGAGAGTGAAATCATGGCAAGGTTAAAGGGACAGAGAGTGAGATCACGAGGTGGTTAAAGGGACAGAGAGTGAGATCACAGGGAGGTTAAAGGGACAGAGAGTCAGATCACGGCGAGGTTCAAGGGACTGAGTGTGAGATCATGGGGAGGTTACAGGGTAAGAGATTATGATCATGAGGAGGTTAAAGGGACAGAGAGTATCACTGGGATGTTGAAGTGACAGAGTGTGAGATCACTGGGAGCTTAAAGGGACAGAGAGTGAGATCACGGCAAGGTTAAAGGAACAGAGAGTGAGATCACAGGGTGTTTAAAGGGACAGATCACGGGGACGTTAAACGGACAGAGAGTGAGATCACGGGGAGGTTAAAGGGACAGAGAGTGAGACCACAGTGAGGTTAAAGGGACTGAGAGTGAGATTACTGGGAGCTTAAAGGGACAGAGAGTGAGATCACGGCGAGGTTAAAGGGACAGAGAGTGAGATCACAGAGTATTTAAAGGGACAGATCACGGGGACGTTAAACGGACAGAGAGTGAGATCACGGGGACGTTAAAGGCACAGAGAGTGAGACCACAGTGAGGTTAAAGGGACAGAGAGTGAGATCACAGGGAGGTTAAAGGGACAGAGAGTGAGACCACAGTGAGGTTAAAGGGACAGAGAGTGAGATCACAGGGAGGTTAAAGGGACAGAGAGTGAGATCACGGGGAGGTTAAAGGAACAGAGAGTGAGATCACAAGAAGGTTAAAGGGACAGAGAGTGAGATCACAAGAAGGTTAAAGGGACAGAGAGTGAGACCACAGTGAGGTTAAAGGGACAGAGGGTGAGACCACAGCGAAGATAAAGGGACAGAGATTGAGATCACGGAGAGGTTAACGGGACTGAAAATGAGAGCTCTGGGAGGTTAAAGGGACAGAGAGTGAGATCACGGGGAGGTTAACGGGACTGAGAATGAGAGCTCTGGGAGGTTAAAGGGACAGAGATTCAGATCACGGCGAGGTTCAAGGGACTGAGTGTGAGATCATGGGGAGGTTATAGGGTAAGAGATTATGCTCATGGGGAGGTTAAAGAGACAGAGAGTATCACTGGGATGTTGAAGTGACAGAGAGTGAGATCACTGGGAGCTTAAAGAGACAGAGAGTGAGATCACGTGGAGGGTAACGGGACTGAGAGTGAGATCATGGGAAGATTAAAAGGATTGAGAGTGAGATCATGGCAAGGTTAAAGGGACAGAGAGTGAGATCACGAGGTGGTTAAAGGGACAGAGAGTGAGATCACGAGGCCGTTAAAGGGACAGAGAGTGAGATCACGGGGACGTTAAACGGACAGAGAGTGAGATCACGGGGAGGTAAAAGGGACAGAGAGTGAGATCAAAGTAAGGATAAAGGGACAGAGAGTAAGATCACGGGGACGTTAAAGGGACAGAGAGTGAGAGCACGGAGAGGGTAAATGGACAGAGAGTGAGTTAACGGCGAGCTTACAGGGACAGAGAGTGAGATTAGTGGGAGGATAAATGGACAGAGAGTGAGATCATGGGGAGGTTAAAGGGACAGAGAGTGAGACCACAGTGAGGTTAAAGGGACAGAGGGTGAGACCACGGCGCAGATAAAGGGACAGAGAGTGAGATCACGGGGAGGTTAACGGGACTGAGAATGAGAGCTCTGGGAGGTTAAAGGGACAGAGAGTGAGATCACAGGGAGGTTAACGGGACTGAGAATGAGAGCTCTGGGAGGTTAAAGGGACAGAGAGTCAGATCACGGCGAGGTTCAAGGGACTGAGTGTGAGATCACGGGGAGGTTATAGGGTAAGAGATTATGCTCATGGGGAGGTTAAAGAGACAGAGTGTATCACTGGGATGTTGAAGTGACAGAGAGTGAGATCACTGGGAGGTTAAAGGGACAGAGAGTGAGATCACTGGGAGCTTAAAGGGACAGAGAGTGAGATCACGGCGAGGTTAAAGGAACAGAGAGTGAGATCACAGGGTGTTTAAAGGGACAGATCACGGGGACGTTAAACGGACAGAGAGTGAGAACACGGGGAGGTTAAAGGGACAGAGAGTGAGATCACGTGGAGGGTAACGGGACTGAGAGTGAGATCATGGCAAGGTT
Source organism: Isurus oxyrinchus (assembly GCA_026770705.1). Lineage (NCBI taxonomy): Eukaryota > Metazoa > Chordata > Chondrichthyes > Lamniformes > Lamnidae > Isurus > Isurus oxyrinchus. The sequence continues at coordinate 10,750,522 of JANJGN010000017.1, read as the reverse complement.
AAAAGGATTGAGAGTGAGATCATGGCAAGGTTAAAGGGACAGAGAGTGAGATCACGGGGAGGATAAAGGGACAGAGAGTGAGATCACGGGGAGGTTAAAGGTACAGAGGGTGAGACCACGGGGAATTTAAAGGGACAGAGAGTGAGATCACAGGGAGGTTAAGGGGACAGAGAGTGAGATCACGGGGAGGTTAACGGGACTGAGAATGAGAGCTCTGGGAGGTTAAAGGGACAGAGAGTCAGATCACGGCGAGGTTCAAGGGACTGAGTTTGAGATCATGGGGAGGTTACAGGGTAAGAGATTATGATCATGAGGAGGTTAAAGGGACAGAGAGTATCACTGGGATGTTGAAGTGACAGAGTGTGAGATCACTGGGAGCTGAAAGGGACAGAGAGTGAGATCACAGCGAGGTAAAAGGAACAGAGAGTGAGATCACAGGGTGTTTAAAGGGACAGATCACGGGGACGTTAAACGGACAGAGAGTGAGATCACGGGGAGGTTAAAGGGACAGAGAGTGAGACCACAGTGAGGTTAAAGGGACTGAGAGTGAGATTACTGGGAGCTTAAAGGGACAGAGAGTGAGATCACGGCGAGGTTAAAGGGACAGAGAGTGAGATCACAGAGTGTTTAAAGGGACAGATCACGGGGACGTTAAACGGACAGAGAGTGAGATCACGGGGACGTTAAAGGCACAGAGAGTGAGACCACAGTGAGGTTAAAGGGACAGAGAGTGAGATCACAGGGAGGTTTAAGGGACAGAGAGTGAGACCACAGTGAGGTTAAAGGGACAGAGAGTGAGATCACAGGGAGGTTAAAGGGACAGAGAGTGAGATCACGGGGAGGTTAAAGGGACAGAGAGTGAGATCACAAGAAGGTTAAAGGGACAGAGAGTGAGATCACAAGAAGGTTAAAGGGACAGAGAGTGAGATCACAGGGTGTTTAAAGGAACAGAGAGTGAGATCACAGGGTGTTTAAAGGAACAGAGAGTGAGATCACAGGGTGTTAAAAGGGACAGAGAGTGAGATCACGGCGAGGTTAAAGGAACAGAGAGTGAGATCACAGGGTGTTTAAAGGGACAGATCACGGGGAAGTTAAAGGGACAGAGAGTGAGACCACAGCGAAGATAAAGGGACAGAGAGTGAGATCACGGGGAGGTTAACGGGACTGAGAATGAGAGCTCTGGGAGGTTAAAGGGACAGAGAGTGAGATCACGGCGAGGTTCAAGGGACTGAGTGTGAGATCATGGGGAGGTTACAGGGTAAGAGATTATGCTCATGGGGAGGTTAAAGGGACAGAGAGTGAGATCACAGGGAGGTTAATGGGACAGAGAGTGAGATCACGGCGAGGTTAAAGGAACAGAGAGTGAGATCACAGGGTGTTTAAAGGGACAGATCACGGGGACGTTAAAGGGACAGAGAGTGAGAGCACGGAGAGGGTAAATGGACACAGAGTGAGTTAACGGCCAGCTTACAGGGACAGAGAGTGAGATTAGTGGGAGGATAAATGGACAGAGAGTGAGATCATGGGGAGGTTAAAGGGACAGAGAGTGAGACCACAGTGAGGTTAAAGGGACAGAGGGTGAGACCACAGCGAAGATAAAGGGACAGAGAGTGAGATCACGGAGAGGTTAACGGGACTGAAAATGAGAGCTCTGGGAGGTTAAAGGGACAGAGAGTGAGATCACTGGGAGCTTAAAGGGACAGAGAGTGAGATCACGGCGAGGTTAAAGGAACAGAGAGTGAGATCACAGGGTGTTTAAAGGGACAGATCACGGGGACGTTAAAAGGACAGAGATTGAGAACACGGGGAGGTTAAAGGGACAGAGAGTGAGATCACGTGGAGGGTAATGGGACTGAGAGTGAGATCATGGGAAGGTTAAAAGGATTGAGAGTGAGATCATGGCAAGGTTAAAGGGACAGAGAGTGAGATCACGAGGTGGTTAAATGGACAGAGAGTGAGATCACGAAGTGGTTAAAGGGACAGAGAGTGAGATCTCAGGGAGGTTAAAGTGACAGAGAGTGAGATCACGAGGTGGTTAAAGGGACAGAGAGTGAGATCACGAGGTGGTTAAAGGGACAGAGAGTGAGATCACGGGGAGGATAAAGGGACAGAGAGTGAGATCACGGGGAAGTTAATGGGACAGAGAGTAAGATCACGGGGATGTTAAAGGGACAGAGAGTGAGAGCACGGAGAGAGTAAATGGACAGAGAGTGATTTAACGGCCAGCTTACAGGGACAGAGAGTGAGATTAGTGGGAGGATAAATGGACAGAGAGTGAGATCATGGGGAGGTTAAAGGGACAGAGAGTGAGACCACAGTGAGGTTAAAGGGACAGAGGGTGAGACCATGGCGAAGATAAAGGGACAGAGAGTGAGATCACGGGGAGGTTAACGGGACTGAGAATGAGAGCTCTGGGAGGTTAAAGGGACAGAGAGTGAGATCACGTGGAGGGTAAAGGGACAGAGAGTGAGATCACGGTGATGTTAAAGGGACAGAGATTGAGATCACGGGGGGGGTTAAAGGGACAGAGAGTAAGATCACGGGGAGGTTAAAGGGACTGAGAGTGAGATCACGGGGATGTAAAAGGGACAGAGAGTGAGATCACGGGGAGGATAAAGGGACAGAGAGTGAGATCACGGGGAGGTTAATGGGACAGAGAGTGAGATCACGGGGTCGTTAAAGCGACAGAGAGTGAGAGCACGGAGAGGGTAAATGGACAGAGAGTGAGTTAACGGCGAGCTTACAGGGACAGAGAGTGAGATTAGTGGGAGGATAAATGGACAGAGAGTGAGATCATGGGGAGGTTAAAGGGACAGAGAGTGAGACCACAGTGAGGTTAAAGGGACAGAGGGTGAGACCACGGCGCAGATAAAGGGACAGAGAGTGAGATCACGGGGAGGTTAACGGGACTGAGAATGAGAGCTCAGGGAGGTTAAAGGTACAGAGAGTGAGATCACGGGGAGGTTAACGGGACTGAGAATGAGAGCTCTGGGAGGTTAAAGGGACAGAGAGTCAGATCACGGCGAGGTTCAAGGGACTGAGTGTGAGATCACGGGGAGGTTATAGGGTAAGAGATTATGCTCATGGGGAGGTGAAATAGACAGAGAGTATCACTGGGATGTTGAAGTGACAGAGAGTGAGATCACGGGGAGTTTAAAGGGACAGAGAGTGAGATCACTGGGAGCTTAAAGGGACAGAGAGTGAGATCACGGCGAGGTTAAAGGAACAGAGAGTGAGATCACAGGGTGTTTAAAGGGACAGATCACGGGGACGTTAAACGGACAGAGAGTGAGATCACGGGGAGGTTAAAGGGACAGAGAGTGAGATCACGTGGAGGGTAACGGGACTGAGAGTGAGATCATGGGAAGGTTAAAAGGATTGAGAGTGAGATCATGGCAAGGTTAAAGGGACAGAGAGTGAGATCACGAGGTGTTTAAAGGGACAGAGAGTGAGATCACGAGGTGGTTAAAGGGACAGAGAGTGAGATCACGAGGTGGTTAAAGGGACAGAGTGTGAGATCACGGGGAGGTTAAAGGGACAGAGAGTGAGATCACGAGGTGGTTAAAGGGACAGAGAGTGAGATCACGAGGTGGTTAAAGGGACAGAGAGTGAGATCACGGGGACGTTAAACGGACAGAGACTGAGATCACGGGGAGGTAAAAGGGACAGAGAGTGAGATCACAGGGACGTTAAACGGACAGAGAGTGAGATCACAGTAAGGATAAAGGGACAGAGAGTGAGATCACGGGGTGGAAAAACGGACAGAGAGTGAGATCACAGGGAGTTTAAAGGGACAGAGAGTCAGATCACAGCGAGGTTCAAGGAACTGAGTGTGAGATCATGGGGAGGTTATAGGGTAAGAGATCATGCTCATGGGGAGGTTAAAGAGACAGAGAGTATCACTGGGATGTTGAAGTGACAGAGAGTGAGATCACTGGGAGCTTAAAGGGACAGAGAGTGAGATCACGGTGAGGTTAAAGGAACAGAGAGTGAGATCACAGGGTGTTTAAAGGGACAGATCACGGGGACGTTAAACGGACAGAGAGTGAGATCACGGGGAGGTTAAAGGGACAGAGAGTGAGATCACGTGGAGGGTAACGGGACTGAGAGTGAGATCATGGGAAGGTTAAAAGGACTGAGAGTGAAATCATGGCAAGGTTAAAGGGACAGAGAGTGAGATCACGAGGTGGTTAAAGGGACAGAGAGTGAGATCACAGGGAGGTTAAAGGGACAGAGAGTCAGATCACGGCGAGGTTCAAGGGACTGAGTGTGAGATCATGGGGAGGTTACAGGGTAAGAGATTATGATCATGAGGAGGTTAAAGGGACAGAGAGTATCACTGGGATGTTGAAGTGACAGAGTGTGAGATCACTGGGAGCTTAAAGGGACAGAGAGTGAGATCACGGCAAGGTTAAAGGAACAGAGAGTGAGATCACAGGGTGTTTAAAGGGACAGATCACGGGGACGTTAAACGGACAGAGAGTGAGATCACGGGGAGGTTAAAGGGACAGAGAGTGAGACCACAGTGAGGTTAAAGGGACTGAGAGTGAGATTACTGGGAGCTTAAAGGGACAGAGAGTGAGATCACGGCGAGGTTAAAGGGACAGAGAGTGAGATCACAGAGTGTTTAAAGGGACAGATCACGGGGACGTTAAACGGACAGAGAGTGAGATCACGGGGACGTTAAAGGCACAGAGAGTGACACCACAGTGAGGTTAAAGGGACAGAGAGTGAGATCACAGGGAGGTTAAAGGGACAGAGAGTGAGACCACAGTGAGGTTAAAGGGACAGAGAGTGAGATCACAGGGAGGTTAAAGGGACAGAGAGTGAGATCACGGGGAGGTTAAAGGGACAGAGAGTGAGATCACAAGAAGGTTAAAGGGACAGAGAGTGAGATCACAAGAAGGTTAAAGGGACAGAGAGTGAGATCACAGGGTGTTTAAAGGAACAGAGAGTGAGATCACAGGGTGTTTAAAGGAACAGAGAGTGAGATCACAGGGTGTTAAAAGGGACAGAGAGTGAGATCACGGCGAGGTTAAAGGAACAGAGAGTGAGATCACAGGGTGTTTAAAGGGACAGATCACGGGGAAGTTAAAGGGACAGAGAGTGAGACCACAGCGAAGATAAAGGGACAGAGAGTGAGATCACGGGGAGGTTAACGGGACTGAGAATGAGAGCTCTGGGAGGTTAAAGGGACAGAGAGTGAGATCACGGCGAGGTTCAAGGGACTGAGTGTGAGATCATGGGGAGGTTACACGGTAAGAGATTATGCTCATGGGGAGGTTAAAGGGACAGAGAGTGAGATCACAGGGAGGTTAAAGGGACAGAGAGTGAGATCACGGCGAGGTTAAAGGAACAGAGAGTGAGATCACAGGGTGTTTAAAGGGATAGATCACGGGGACGTTAAAGGGACAGAGAGTGAGAGCACGGAGAGGGTAAATGGACACAGAGTGAGTTAACGGCGAGCTTACAGGGACAGAGAGTGAGATTAGTGGGAGGATAAATGGACAGAGAGTGAGATCATGGGGAGGTTAAAGGGACAGAGAGTGAGACCACAGTGAGGTTAAAGGGACAGAGGGTGAGACCACAGCGAAGATAAAGGGACAGAGAGTGAGATCACGGAGAGGTTAACGGGACTGAAAATGAGAGCTCTGGGAGGTTAAAGGGACAGAGAGTGAGATCACGGGGAGGTTAACGGGACTGAGAATGAGAGCTCTGGGAGGTTAAAGGGACAGAGAGTCAGATCACGGCGAGGTTCAAGGGACTGAGTGTGAGATCATGGGGAGGTTATAGGGTAAGAGATTATGCTCATGGGGAGGTTAAAGAGACAGAGAGTATCACTGGGATGTTGAAGTGACAGAGAGTGAGAACACGGGGAGGTTAAAGGGACAGAGAGTGAGATCACTGGGAGCTTAAAGGGACAGAGAGTGAGATCACGGCGAGGTTAAAAAAACAGAGAGTGAGATCACAGGGTGTTTAAAGGGACAGATCACGGGGACGTTAAAAGGACAGAGATTGAGAACACGGGGAGGTTAAAGGGACAGAGGGTGAGATCACGTGGAGGGTAACGGGACTGAGAGTGAGATCATGGGAAGGTTAAAAGGATTGAGAGTGAGATCATGGCAAGGTAAAAGGGACAGAGAGTGAGATCACGAGGTGGTTAAATGGACAGAGAGTGAGATCACGAAGTGGTTAAAGGGACAGAGAGTGAGATCACAGGGTGTTTAAAGGGATAGATCACGGGGACGTTAAAGGGACAGAGAGTGAGAGCACGGAGAGGGTAAATGGACACAGAGTGAGTTAACGGCGAGCTTACAGGGACAGAGAGTGAGATTAGTGGGAGGATAAATGGACAGAGAGTGAGATCATGGGGAGGTTAAAGGGACAGAGAGTGAGACCACAGTGAGGTTAAAGGGACAGAGGGTGAGACCACAGCGAAGATAAAGGGACAGAGAGTGAGATCACGGAGAGGTTAACGGGACTGAAAATGAGAGCTCTGGGAGGTTAAAGGGACAGAGAGTGAGATCACGGGGAGGTTAACGGGACTGAGAATGAGAGCTCTGGGAGGTTAAAGGGACAGAGAGTCAGATCACGGCGAGGTTCAAGGGACTGAGTGTGAGATCATGGGGAGGTTATAGGGTAAGAGATTATGCTCATGGGGAGGTTAAAGAGACAGAGAGTATCACTGGGATGTTGAAGTGACAGAGAGTGAGAACACGGGGAGGTTAAAGGGACAGAGAGTGAGATCACTGGGAGCTTAAAGGGACAGAGAGTGAGATCACGGCGAGGTTAAAAAAACAGAGAGTGAGATCACAGGGTGTTTAAAGGGACAGATCACGGGGACGTTAAAAGGACAGAGATTGAGAACACGGGGAGGTTAAAGGGACAGAGGGTGAGATCACGTGGAGGGTAACGGGACTGAGAGTGAGATCATGGGAAGGTTAAAAGGATTGAGAGTGAGATCATGGCAAGGTAAAAGGGACAGAGAGTGAGATCACGAGGTGGTTAAATGGACAGAGAGTGAGATCACGAAGTGGTTAAAGGGACAGAGAGTGAGATCTCAGGGAGGTTAAAGTGACAGAGAGTGAGATCACGAGGTGGTTAAAGGGACAGAGAGTGAGATCACGAGGTGGTTAAAGGGACAGAGAGTGAGATCACGGGGAGGATAAAGGGACAGAGAGTGAGATCACGGGGAAGTTAATGGGACAGAGAGTAAGATCACGGGGATGTTAAAGGGACAGAGAGTGAGAGCACGGAGAGAGTAAATGGACAGAGAGTGATTTAACGGCCAGCTTACAGGGACAGAGAGTGAGATTAGTGGGAGGATAAATGGACAGAGAGTGAGATCATGGGGAGGTTAAAGGGACAGAGAGTGAGACCACAGTGAGGTTAAAGGGACAGAGGGTGAGACCATGGCGAAGATAAAGGGACAGAGAGTGAGATCACGGGGAGGTTAACGGGACTGAGAATGAGAGCTCTGGGAGGTTAAAGGAACAGAGAGTGAGATCACTTGGAGGGTAAAGGGACAGAGAGTGAGATCACGGTGATGTTAAAGGGACAGAGATTGAGATCACGGGGGGGTTAAAGGGACAGAGAGTAAGATCACGGGGAGGTTAAAGGGACTGAGAGTGAGATCACGGGGATGTAAAAGGGACAGAGAGTGAGATCACGGGGAGGATAAAGGGACAGAGAGTGAGATCACGGGGAGGTTAATGGGACAGAGAGTGAGATCACGGGGTCGTTAAAGCGACAGAGAGTGAGAGCACGGAGAGGGTAAATGGACAGAGAGTGAGTTAACGGCGAGCTTACAGGGACAGAGAGTGAGATTAGTGGGAGGATAAATGGACAGAGAGTCAGATCACGGCGAGGTTCAAGGGACTGAGTGTGAGATCATGGGGAGGTTATAGGGTAAGAGATTATGATCATGAGGAGGTTAAAGGGACAGAAAGTGTCACTGGGATGTTGAAGTGACAGAGAGTGAGATCACTGGGAGCTTAAAGGGACAGAGAGTGAGATCACGGCGAGGTTAAAGGAACAGAGAGTGAGATCACAGGGTGTTTAAAGAGACAGAGAGTGAGATCACAGGGTGGTAAAAGGGACAGAGATTGAGATCACTGGGTGGTTAACGGGACAGAGAGTGAGATCACGGGAAGGTTAAAGGGAGAGAGAGTGAGATCATGGGGCGGTTAAAGGGACAGAGAGTGAGATCATGGCAAGGTTAAAGGGACAGAGAGTGAGATCACAGGGAGGTTAAATGGACAGAGTGAGATCACGGGGACGTTAAACGGACAGAGAGTGAGATCACGGCGAGGTTCAAGGGACAGAGAGTGAGATCACGGGGAGCTTAAAGGGACAGAGAGTGAGATCATGGCGAGGTTCAAGGGACAGAGAGTGAGATCACGGGGACGTTAAACAGACAGAGAGTGAGATCACGTGGAGGTTAAATGGACAGAGAGTGAGATCACGGGGAGGTTAAAGGGACAGAGAGTAAGATCACGAGGAGGTTAAAGGGACAGTTCACGGTGAGGTTAAAATGACAGAGAATGACTTCACAGGGTGGTTAAAGGGACAGAGATTGAGATCACAGTGTGGTTAAAGGGACAGATCACGGGGACATTAAAGGGAAAGAGATTGCGATCCCGGGGAGGTTAAAGGGACGGCGATTGAAATCACGGGGTGGTTAAAGGGTAAGAGAGTAAGATTACTGGGAGTTTAAAGGGGCAGAGAGTGAGATCACGGGGTGGATAAAGAGACAGAGAGTGAGGTCACGGCAAGTTTAAAGACACCCAGAGTGAGATCACGAGGAGGTAAAAGTGAAAGTGAGTGAGATCACAGGGAGGATAACGGGACAGAGAGTGAGGCCACGTAGAGGGTAACGGGACTGAGAGTGAGATCACGGGGACGTTAAACGGACAGAGATTGAGAATACGGGGAGGTTAAAGGGACAGAGATAGAGATCACGTAGAGGGTAACAGGACTGAGAGTGAGGTCATGGGAAGGTTAAAAGGACTGAGAGTGAGATCACGGGGAGGTTAAAGGGACAGAGAGTGAGATCATGATGTGGTTAAAGGGACAGAGAGTGACATCACGGGGACGTTAAACGGACAAAGAGTGAGATCATGGGGAGGTTAAAGGGACAGAGAGTGAGATCACGTGGAGGTTAAAGGGACTGAGAGTGAGATCACAGGGAGGTTAAACGGACAGAGAGTGAGATCATGGGGAGGTTAAAGGGACAGAGAGTGAGATCACGTGGAGGGTAACGGGACTGAGAGTGAGATCATGGGAAGGTTAAAAGGACTGAGAGTGAGATCATGGCAAGGTTAAAGGGACAGAGAGTGAGATCACGAGGTGGTTAAAGGGACAGAGAGTGAGATCACAGGGAGGTTAAACGGACAGAGAGTGAGATCACAGTAAGGATAAAGGGACCGAGAATGAGATCATGGGGAGCTAAAAGGGACAGAGAGTGAGATCACGGGGTGGAAAAACGGACAGAGAGTGAGATCACGGCGAGGTTCAAGGGACTGAGTGTGAGATCATGGGGAGGTTATAGGGTAAGAGATTATGCTCATGGGGAGGTTAAAGAGACAGAGAGTGTCACTGGGATGTTGAAGTGACAGAGAGTGAGATCACTGGGAGCTGAAAGGGACAGAGAGTGAGATCACGGTGAGGTTAAAGGAACAGAGAGTCAGATCACTGGGAGCTTAAATGGACACAGAGTGAGATCACGGCGAGGTTAAAGGGACAGAGAGTGAGATCACTGGGAGCTTAAATGGACAGAGAGTGAGATCACGGCGAGGTTAAAGGGACAGAGAGTGAGATCAGTGGGAGGATAAATGGACTGAGAGTGAGAACATGGGGAGGTTAAAGGGACAGAGAATGAGACCACAGTGAGGTTAAAGGGACAGAGGGTGAGACCACAGGGAAGTTAAAGGGACAGAGAGTGAAATCACGGGGAGGTTAACGGGACTGAGAATGAGAGCTCTGGGTGGTTAAAGGGACAGAGAGTCAGATCACGGCGAGGTTCAAGGGACTGAGTGTGAGATCATGGGGAGGTTATAGGGTAAGAGATTATGCTCATGGGGAGGTTAAAGAGACAGAGAGTATCACTGGGATGTTGAAGTGACAGAGAGTGAGATCACTGGGAGCTTAAAGGGACAGAGAGTGAGATCACGGGGAGCTTAAAGAGACAGAGAGTGAGATCACTGGGAGCTTAAAGGGACAGAGAGTGAGATCACGGCGAGGTTAAAGGAACAGAGAGTGAGATCACAGGGTGTTTAAAGGGACAGATCACGGGGACGTTAAACGGACAGAGAGTGAGATCACGTGGAGGGTAACGGGACTGAGAGTGAGATCATCAGAAGGTTAAAAGGACTGAGAGTGAGATCATGGCAAGGTTAAAGGGACAGAGAGTGAGATCACGAGGTGGTTAAAGGGACAGAGAGTGAGATCATGGGGAGGTTAAAGGGACAGAGAGTGAGATCATGGGGAGGTTAACTGGACAGAGAGTGAGATCACGGGGACGTTAAACAGACAGAGAGTGAGATCACAGGGAAGTTAAAGGGACAGAGAGTGAGATCACGGGGACGTTAAACAGACAGAGAGTGAGATCACAGGGAAGTTAAAGGGACAGAGAGTGAGATCACAGTAAGGATAAAGGGACCGAGAGTGAGATCATGGGGAGCTTAAAGGGACCGAGAGTGAGATCATGGGGAGGTTAAAGGGAAAGAGAGTGAGATCATGGTGAGGTTAAAGCGACAGAGAGTGAGATTACGTGGAGGGTAACGGGACTGAGAGTGAGATCATGGGAAGGTTAAAAGGACTGAGAGTGAGATCACGGAGAGGTAAAAGGGACAGAGAGTTAGATCACGGTGAGGTTAAAGGGACAGAGAGTGAGATCACCGGGAGGTTAAAGGGACAGAGAGAGAGATCACGGTGAGGTTAAAGGGACAGAGATTGAGATCACAGGGTGGTTAAAGGGATAGAGAGTGAGATCACGAGGAGGTTATAGGGACAGAGAGTGAGATCACGGGGAGGTTAAAGTGACAGTTAGTGATATCACGGGGAGGTTAAAAGGACAGAGATTGAGATCACCGGGACGTTAAAGGGACAGAGAGTGAGATCACGGGGATGTTAAATGGACAGAGATTGAGAATACGGGGAGGATAAAGGGACAGGGAATAAGATCACGGGGAGGTTAAAGGGACAGAGAGTGAGAGGACGGAGAGGGTAAATGGACAGAGAGTGACTTAACGGCAAGCTTAAAGGGACAGAGAGTGAGATCAGTGGGAGGATAAATGGACTGAGAGTGAGATCATGCAGAGGTTAAAGAGACAGAGAGTGAGACCACAGTGAGATTAAAGGGTCAGAGGGTGAGACCACGGGGAAGTTAAAGGGACAGAGAGTGAGATCACAAGGAGGTTAACGGGACTGAGAATGAGAGCTCTGGGAGGTTAAAGGGACAGAGAGTCAGATCACGGCGAGGTTCAAGGGACTGAGTGTGAGATCATGGAGAGGTTATAGGGTAAGAGATTATGCTCATGGGGAGGTTAAAGAGACAGAGAGTATCACTGGGATGTTGAAGTGACAGAGAGTGAGATCACTGGGAGCTTAAAGGGACAGAGAGTGAGATCACGGTGAGGTTAAAGGAACAGAGAGTGAGATCACAGGGTGTTTAAAGGGACAGATCACGGGGACGTTAAAAGGACAGAGATTGAGATCACGTGGAGGGTAACGGGACTGAGAGTGAGATCATGGGAAGGTTAAAAGGACTGAGAGTGAGATCACGGAGAGGTAAAAGGGACAGAGAGTTAGATCACGGTGAGGTTAAAGGGACAGAGAGTGAGATCACCGGGAGGTTAAAGGGACAGAGAGAGAGATCACGGTGAGGTTAAAGGGACAGAGATTGAGATCACAGGGTGGTTAAAGGGATAGAGAGTGAGATCACGAGGAGGTTATAGGGACAGAGAGTGAGATCACGGGGAGGTTAAAGTGACAGTTAGTGATATCATGGGGAGGTTAAAAGGACAGAGATTGAGATCACCGGGACGTTAAAGGGACAGAGAGTGAGATCACGGGGATGTTAAATGGACAGAGATTGAGAATACGGGGAGGATAAAGGGACAGGGAATAAGATCACGGGGAGGTTAAAGGGACAGAGAGTGAGAGGACGGAGAGGGTAAATGGACAGAGAGTGACTTAACGGCAAGCTTAAAGGGACAGAGAGTGAGATCAGTGGGAGGATAAATGGACTGAGAGTGAGATCATGGGGAGGTTAAAGAGACAGAGAGTGAGACCACAGTGAGATTAAAGGGTCAGAGGGTGAGACCACGGGGAAGTTAAAGGGACAGAGAGTGAGATCACGAGGAGGTTAACGGGACTGAGAATGAGAGCTCTGGGAGGTTAAAGGGACAGAGAGTCAGATCACGGCGAGGTTCAAGGGACTGAGTGTGAGATCATGGGGAGGTTATAGGGTAAGAGATTATGATCATGAGGAGGTTAAAGGGACAGAGAGTGTCACTGGGATGTTGAAGTGACAGAGAGTGAGATCACTGGGAGCTTAAAGGGACAGAGAGTGAGATCACGGGGACGTTAAACGGACAGAGAGTGAGATCACAGGGTGTTTAAAGAGACAGATCACGGGGAGGTTAACGGGACAGAGATTGAGATCACAGGGTGGTTAAAGGGACAGAGATTGAGTTCACTGGGTGGTTAACGGGACAGAGAGTGAGATCACGGGGTGGATAAAGAGACAGAGAGTGAGATCACCGCAAGGTTAAAGACACCCAGAGTGAGATCACGAGGAGGTTAAAGGGAAAGTGAGTGAGATCACAGGGAAGATAACGGGACAGAGAGTGAGGCCACGTAGAGGGTAACGGGACTGAGAGTGAGATCATGGGAAGGTTAAAAGGACTGAGAGTGAGATCACGGAGAGGTTAAAGGGACTGAGAGTGAGATCACGGAGAGGTTAAAGGGACAGAGAGTGAGATCACGGGGTGGTTAAAGGGACAGAGAGTGAGATCACGAGGTGGTTAAAGGGACAGAGAGTGAGATCACAGGGAGGTTAAATGGACAGAGAGTGAGATCACGGGGACGTTAAACGGACAGAGAGTGAGATCACGGGGAGGTTAAAGGGACCGAGAGTGAGATCACGGCGAGGTTAAAGGAACAGAGAGTGAGATCACAGGGTGTTTAAAGAGACAGATCACGGGGAGGTTAAAGGGACAGAGATTGAGATCAAAGGGAGGTTAAAGGGACAGATCTCGGGGAGGTTAAAGGGACAGAGAGTGAGATCACAGGGTGGTTAAAGGGACAGAGATTGAGATCACTGGGTGGTTAACGGGACAGAGAGTGAGATGACGGGAAGGTTAAAGGGACAGAGAGTGAGATCACGGCGAGGTTAAAGGGACAGAGATTGAGATCACAGGGAGGTTAAAGGGACAGATCACGGGGACGTTTAACGGACAGAGAGTGAGATCACGGGGAGGTTAACGGGACCGAGAGTGAGATCATGGGGAGCTTAAACGGACAGAGAGTGAGATCACGGCAAGTTTAAAGAGACCCAGGAGAGATCACGGGGTGGATAAAGGGACAGAGAGTGAGATCACGGGGAGGTTAAAGGGACAGAGAGTGAGATCATGGGGAGGGTAAAGGGACAGAGAGTGAGATCACAGGGACGTTAAACGGACAGAGAGTGAGATCATGGGGAGGGTAAAGGGACAGAGAGTGAGATCATTTGGAGGTTAAAGGGACAGCGAATGATATCATGGTGTGGTTAAAGGGACAGAGAATGAGATCGCGGTGAGGTTAAAAGGACTGAGAGTGAGATCACGGGGAGTTTAAAGGGACAGAGAGTGAGATCACGGGGTGTTTAATGGGACAGAGAGTGAGAGCACGTGGAGGTTAAAGGGACAGAGAGTGAGAGAACGGGGAGGTCAAAGGGACAGAGAGTGAGATCACGGGGTGGATAAAAAGACAGAGATTGAGATCACGGGGAGGTTAAAGGGACAGAGTTAGTGATATGGGTGAGGTTTAACGGACAGAGAGTGAGATACCCAGTGGTTAAAAAGACAGAGAATGAGATCAGGCGGAGGTTAAATGGACAGAGAGTGAAATCACGGGGAGGTTAAAGGGACTGAGAGTGAGATCACGGAGAGGTTAAAGGGACAGAGAGTGAGATCACGGGGTGGTTAAAGGGACAGAGAGTGAGATCACGAGGTGGTTAAAGGGACAGAGAGTGAGATCACAGGGAGGTTAAATGGACAGAGAGTGAGATCACGGGGACGTTAAACGGACAGAGAGTGAGATCACGGGGAGGTTAAAGGGACCGAGAGTGAGATCACGGCGAGGTTAAAGGAACAGAGAGTGAGATCACAGGGTGTTTAAAGAGACAGATCACGGGGAGGTTAAAGGGACAGAGATTGAGATCAAAGGGAGGTTAAAGGGACAGATCTCGGGGAGGTTAAAGGGACAGAGAGTGAGATCACAGGGTGGTTAAAGGGACAGAGATTGAGATCACTGGGTGGTTAACGGGACAGAGAGTGAGATGACGGGAAGGTTAAAGGGACAGAGAGTGAGATCACGGCGAGGTTAAAGGGACAGAGATTGAGATCACAGGGAGGTTAAAGGGACAGATCACGGGGACGTTTAACGGACAGAGAGTGAGATCACGGGGAGGTTAACGGGACCGAGAGTGAGATCATGGGGAGCTTAAACGGACAGAGAGTGAGATCACGGCAAGTTTAAAGAGACCCAGGAGAGATCACGGGGTGGATAAAGGGACAGAGAGTGAGATCACGGGGAGGTTAAAGGGACAGAGAGTGAGATCATGGGGAGGGTAAAGGGACAGAGAGTGAGATCACAGGGACGTTAAACGGACAGAGAGTGAGATCATGGGGAGGGTAAAGGGACAGAGAGTGAGATCATTTGGAGGTTAAAGGGACAGCGAATGATATCATGGTGTGGTTAAAGGGACAGAGAATGAGATCGCGGTGAGGTTAAAAGGACTGAGAGTGAGATCACGGGGAGTTTAAAGGGACAGAGAGTGAGATCACGGGGTGTTTAATGGGACAGAGAGTGAGAGCACGTGGAGGTTAAAGGGACAGAGAGTGAGAGAACGGGGAGGTCAAAGGGACAGAGAGTGAGATCACGGGGTGGATAAAAAGACAGAGATTGAGATCACGGGGAGGTTAAAGGGACAGAGTTAGTGATATGGGTGAGGTTTAACGGACAGAGAGTGAGATACCCAGTGGTTAAAAAGACAGAGAATGAGATCAGGCGGAGGTTAAATGGACAGAGAGTGAAATCACGGGGAGGTTAAAGGGACTGAGAGTGAGATCACGGGGAGGTTAAAGGGACAGAGAATAAGATCATGGGGAGGTTAAAGGGACAGAGAGTGAGAGCACGGAGAGGGTAAATGGACAGAGAGTGATTTAACGGTGAGCTTAAAGGGACAGAGAGTGAGATTAGTGGGAGGATAAATGGACTGAGAGTGAGATCATGGGGAGGTTAAAGGGACAGAGAGCGAGACCACAGTGAGGTTAAAGGTACAGAGGGTGAGACCAGGGGGAAGTTAAAGGGACAGAGAGTGAGATCACGGGGAGGTTAACGGGACTGAGAATGAGAGCTCTGGGAGGTTAAAGGGACAGAGAGTCAGATCACGGCGAGGTTCAAGGGACTGAGTGTGAGATCATGGGGAGGTTATAGGGTAAGAGATTATGATCATGAGGAGGTTAAAGAGACAGAGAGTATCACTGGGATGTTGAAGTGACAGAGAGTAAGATCACTGGGAGCTTAAAGGGACAGAGAGTGAGATCACGGCGAGGTTAAAGGGACAGAGAGTGAGATCATGGGGAGTTTAAAGGGACAGAGAGTGAGATCACGGGGAGATTAAAGGGACAGAGAGTGAGATCACGGGAAGTTTAAAGGGACAGAGAGTGAGATCACGGGGAGGTTAAAGGGACAGAGAGTGAGATCACGGGGAGGTTAAAGGGACATTGAGCAACTTACTCAGCAGAGTAAACTGTTCATTATAGATACCCATCGACACAACTCCCAGTGATGGTGACAGGAGATAAAGGACCAAGCCTTTCTAGAGTAGAGATCGTCAGAAGGTTTTTCCCAGGGTGGAAGAGTCAATTACTAGGGGGACATCGATTTAAGGTGAGAGGAGAAAACTATCGAGGAGATGTGCGGGGCAAGTTTTTTACGCAGAGGGTAGTGAGTGTCTGGAATTCGCTGCCAGAGGAGGTGCTGGAAGCAGGTACGATAGTGATGTTTAAGAGGCAGCTTGACAAATACATGACTAGGATGGGAATAGAGGGATACGGACCCCGGAAGTGCAAAATGTTTTAGTTTGACGGGCAATATGATGGGTGGAGGCTTGGAGGGCCGAAGGGCCTGTTCCTGTGCTGTACTTTTCTCTGTTCTCTGATCTCGGGTGTGGTTGGTTGAAAGAGATCAAATTAAACAGGTCCAAAACTCTCCAGTTGGAAGCAGGGCGACTGTCAGAGCTGCTAAAGAAATGTGACCCTGTCTGCAAGGACAGTGAGCTGGGGAACAATCCAAAGCCTACAGCAACCTCCTGGCTTCCTGAAACCAAGTCCAATGCCAAAAGCCCTGAGAGAGAAGGTTGATGCTGAGCTGAACCAGCTAGAGAGGCTGGGCGTCAGAAAAGTGGCTCAGTTCTCAGAGTGGGCAGCACCCCTAGTCCCTGGCCTTAAACCAGACCCGCCCATCCGGATCTGTGGGGGACTGTCAACTAACGGTCAACAGAGCGGCCAAGCTGCACAGGTACCCTATTCCCAAGATTGACCACCTCTGTACCAAACTAGCAGGAAGGACAATGTATACAAAGCTTCACATGAGGAACACGTATCAGACAGGTGGAGGGACAGGTTGTATTGAGGAGGTGGAGAGGCTGCAGAAGGATTTGGACAGGTTAGGAGAATGGGCAAAGAAGTGGCAGATGGAATACAACGTGGGGAAGTGTGAGGTCATGCACTTTGGTAGGAGGAATAGAGGCATAGACTATTTTCTAAATGGGGAGAGAATTCAGAAATCTGGAGTGCAAAGGGACTTGGGAGTCCTAGTCCAGGATTTTCTCAAGGTTAACTTGCAGGATGAGTCGGTAGTTAGGAAGGCAAATGCAATGTTGGCATTTATTTCGAAAGGACTAGAATATAAAAGCAGGGATGTGCTGCTGAGGCTTTATAAGGCTCTGGTTAGACCACATTTAGAATATTGTGAGCAATTTTGGGCCCCGTATCTCAGGAAGGATGTGCTGGCCCTGGAGAGGGTCCAGAGGAGGTTCACGAGAACGATCCCAGGAATGAAAGGCTTAACATTTGAGGAACGTTTGAGGACTCTGGGTCTATACTCGATTAGAGTTTAGAAGGATGAGGGGGGATCTGATTGAAACTTACAGAATACTGAAAGGCCTGGATAGAGTGGACGTGGGGAAGATGTTTCCATTAGTAGGAGAGACTAGGACCCGAGGGAACAGCCTCGGAGTAAAGGGAAGACCTTTTAGAACAGAGATGAGGAGAAAATTCTTTAGGCCAGGGAGTGGGGAATCTATGGAATTCATTGCCACAGAAGGCTGTGGAGGCCGGGTCATTGAGTGTATTTAAGACCGAGATAGATCGGCTCTTGATTGGTAAGGGGATCAAAGGGGAGAAGGTGGGAGAATGGGGTTGAGAAACTTATCAGCCATGATTGAATGGCAGAGCAGACTCGATGGGCCGAATGGCCTCATTTCTGCTCCTATGTCTTATGGTATTATGTTCTAATCCTTGTGTTGTTGTGTTAGGGAGTGCGGCACGCATGGAGGGCGGGATTCCTCTGGAGGTCCCGGCCCAGCAACCCTCCCTCCGGCCAGGTCGGATGACCCCACTGCCCGTCTCCCCGTCGCCCCCCCCCCCGACCCCCCACAATCCCCACCTCCCCCAACTCTCTCTCCCTCTCTCCTGCCACCCATGGGATCTCCCACAGCCGCCACGTGGTTGGGGTTGGCTGGTGCGCCGGACGGTGATGTGGGTGAGTGACGGTGATGGGGGGTTGGTTGATGAGGTGGGGAGGGGAAGGAGGACCCTCCTCAACCAAATTAAAACTACCAATCCCTCCTCTCCCCCGCAAACCCCCTAGTGACGTCATAAGGGGCGGGGCGTGTCTTTGCCCGCAGGCCCCGCCCCGACCCGCTCCCCTACAGCGCCCACAACCCAACGTGTCCCACCCTCAACCGCTTGAACCAATCGTCACAAAGCTCCTCCCCACATCCCTCTCCTGATTGGCTTGATCGGTTTGTGACTTCACAATGGGAGGGGGCAGGGCGGAGCGCCACTGGCCTTTATAAAGGGGGCCGGGTTGGGGGTGGAGCTGCTCTGGGCCTCTCCCATTCCGCAGTCAGTGCCTCTGCTGGGTCGGTGTTCGTTTTGCGGTGAAGGGAGAGGGAAGAGGTGTCGACGGGTGTGTCGGGCGCCGCTGGTGAGTCATGGTCGCCTCTTGTTGTGGTCGGAGGAGCCCCTGGGGCTGCAGCGAGAGGAAGGAGCCGGGAGAGAGGCGGGGGAGAGAGAGAGAGAGAGAGAAGAGGCGCAAAGCCCGCCCGCCGCGGCCGCCCCGCTCGCCGCATCCTGAATTCCCGCTACATGAACGGCGGGGCTGGGTCGGACCGAGCGAAGCGGCGGCGGCGGAGAGGGTGAGATCGTAACTTGTATTTTATCCCCCTCCTCCCCTAACCCCCCCCAGCAATACCCTCCCCTAACCCCCCTCCTTCACTCTCCTCCAATACCCTCCCCTAACCCCCCCTCCTTCACTCTCCTCCAATACCCTTACCTAACCCCCTCCTTCACTCTCCTCCAATACCCTCCCCTAACCTCCCCTCCTTCACTCTCCTCCAATACCCCACCCACCCACTGGATGTCTGCCCTACAGGTGGAATCCATCCTGAATTCCCACTCCATGGAGGGGGGAGGTGGTGTGGGGAACTTGGGCAACTGCCCACGGGCACAACAGTCCTCGCCCAGGTAAGTGAAGAGTTTGATAAGGGTTTGGGGAGAGAGCGGGACAGTGGGATTAGTTTGGGATTGACAGGGTGATTGGATGAGAGAGAGCTGGGCGATGGGATGGGATGTGATATGAGAGAGAGCTGGGCGATGGGATGGGATGTGATATGAGAGAGAGCTGGGCGATGGGATGGGATGTGATATGAGAGAGAGCTGGGCGATGGGATGGGATGTGATATGAGAGAGAGCTGGGCGATGGGATGGGATGTGATATGAGAGAGAGCTGGGCGATGGGATGGGATGTGATATGAGAGAGAGCTGGGCGATGGGATGGGATGTGATATGAGAGAGAGCTGGGCGATGGGATGGGATGTGATATGAGAGAGAGCTGGGCGATGGGATGGGATGTGATATGAGAGAGAGCTGGGCGATGGGATGGGATGTGATATGAGAGAGAGCTGGGCGATGGGATGGGATGTGATATGAGAGAGAGCTGGGCGATGGGATGGGATGTGATATGAGAGAGAGCTGGGCGATGGGATGGGATGTGATATGAGAGAGAGCTGGGCGATGGGATGGGATGTGATATGAGAGAGAGCTGGGCGATGGGATGGGATGTGATATGAGAGAGAGCTGGGCGATGGGATGGGATGTGATATGAGAGAGAGCTGGGCGATGGGATGGGATGTGATATGAGAGAGAGCTGGGCGATGGGATGGGATGTGATATGAGAGAGAGCTGGGCGATGGGATGGGATGTGATATGAGAGAGAGCTGGGCGATGGGATGGGATGTGATATGAGAGAGAGCTGGGCGATGGGATGGGATGTGATATGAGAGAGAGCTGGGCGATGGGATGGGATGTGATATGAGAGAGAGCTGGGCGATGGGATGGGATGTGATATGAGAGAGAGCTGGGCGATGGGATGGGATGTGATATGAGAGAGAGCTGGGCGATGGGATGGGATGTGATATGAGAGAGAGCTGGGCGATGGGATGGGATGTGATATGAGAGAGAGCTGGGCGATGGGATGGGATGTGATATGAGAGAGAGCTGGGCGATGGGATGGGATGTGATATGAGAGAGAGCTGGGCGATGGGATGGGATGTGATATGAGAGAGAGCTGGGCGATGGGATGGGATGTGATATGAGAGAGAGCTGGGCGATGGGATGGGATGTGATATGAGAGAGAGCTGGGCGATGGGATGGGATGTGATATGAGAGAGAGCTGGGCGATGGGATGGGATGTGATATGAGAGAGAGCTGGGCGATGGGATGGGATGTGATATGAGAGAGAGCTGGGCGATGGGATGGGATGTGATATGAGAGAGAGCTGGGCGATGGGATGGGATGTGATATGAGAGAGAGCTGGGCGATGGGATGGGATGTGATATGAGAGAGAGCTGGGCGATGGGATGGGATGTGATATGAGAGAGAGCTGGGCGATGGGATGGGATGTGATATGAGAGAGAGCTGGGCGATGGGATGGGATGTGATATGAGAGAGAGCTGGGCGATGGGATGGGATGTGATATGAGAGAGAGCTGGGCGATGGGATGGGATGTGATATGAGAGAGAGCTGGGCGATGGGATGGGATGTGATATGAGAGAGAGCTGGGCGATGGGATGGGATGTGATATGAGAGAGAGCTGGGCGATGGGATGGGATGTGATATGAGAGAGAGCTGGGCGATGGGATGGGATGTGATATGAGAGAGAGCTGGGCGATGGGATGGGATGTGATATGAGAGAGAGCTGGGCGATGAGTTTGTGATTGATACAGGGATATGGGGGGGAAGAGTGTGATTTTCTGAGGGGTGTTGGGAACATTGGGGTAAATGGCTGGTCCGGTTCAGTTTCTGGCTAATGGTAACCCCCAGGATGTTGATAGTGGGGGTAGGGGGGTTACTGAGGTTTGTGGGGATTGGACACTGTGAAGCAGAGATTGAAATGGTGTTTGTGTCTCAACAGGGAGAGTCGGAAGTGCCGGGTACATCACTTCAGGAGCAGCCGTGTATGATGGGAATCCCTTTGAACGTCATGGGACACTGGCTGTATTCTCGCTTGTTGGGGACGGTCATTGTCTGGCAAAAAGGAGAAGCCTGGGGAGAATGAGACAACACAGCCAAGACAGGCCGAATGGACCTCCCGCGCTGGAACCATCCTGTGATTTGGAGATCGCCATTCAGCCCATTCTGCCTGCGCCAGCTCGTTGCAGCCGCCGGACGCACGCCTCCCGCGGCCGCCGGACGCACGCCTCCCGCGGCCGCCGGACGCACGCCTCCCGCGGCCGCCGGACGCACGCCTCCCGCGGCCGCCGGACGCACGCCTCCCGCGGCCGCCGGACGCACGCCTCCCGCGGCCGCCGGACGCACGCCTCCCGCGGCCGCCGGACGCACGCCTCCCGCGGCCGCCGGACGCACGCCTCCCGCGGCCGCCGGACGCACGCCTCCCGCGGCCGCCGGACGCACGCCTCCCGCGGCCGCCGGACGCACGCCTCCCGCGGCCGCCGGACGCACGCCTCCCGCGGCCGCCGGACGCACGCCTCCCGCGGCCGCCGGACGCACGCCTCCCGCGGCCGCCGGACGCACGCCTCCCGCGGCCGCCGGACGCACGCCTCCCGCGGCCGCCGGACGCACGCCTCCCGCGGCCGCCGGACGCACGCCTCCCGCGGCCGCCGGACGCACGCCTCCCGCGGCCGCCGGACGCACGCCTCCCGCGGCCGCCGGACGCACGCCTCCCGCGGCCGCCGGACGCACGCCTCCCGCGGCCGCCGGACGCACGCCTCCCGCGGCCGCCGGACGCACGCCTCCCGCGGCCGCCGGACGCACGCCTCCCGCGGCCGCCGGACGCACGCCTCCCGCGGCCGCCGGACGCACGCCTCCCGCGGCCGCCGGACGCACGCCTCCCGCGGCCGCCGGACGCACGCCTCCCGCGGCCGCCGGACGCACGCCTCCCGCGGCCGCCGGACGCACGCCTCCCGCGGCCGCCGGACGCACGCCTCCCGCGGCCGCCGGACGCACGCCTCCCGCGGCCGCCGGACGCACGCCTCCCGCGGCCGCCGGACGCACGCCTCCCGCGGCCGCCGGACGCACGCCTCCCGCGGCCGCCGGACGCACGCCTCCCGCGGCCGCCGGACGCACGCCTCCCGCGGCCGCCGGACGCACGCCTCCCGCGGCCGCCGGACGCACGCCTCCCGCGGCCGCCGGACGCACGCCTCCCGCGGCCGCCGGACGCACGCCTCCCGCGGCCGCCGGACGCACGCCTCCCGCGGCCGCCGGACGCACGCCTCCCGCGGCCGCCGGACGCACGCCTCCCGCGGCCGCCGGACGCACGCCTCCCGCGGCCGCCGGACGCACGCCTCCCGCGGCCGCCGGACGCACGCCTCCCGCGGCCGCCGGACGCACGCCTCCCGCGGCCGCCGGACGCACGCCTCCCGCGGCCGCCGGACGCACGCCTCCCGCGGCCGCCGGACGCACGCCTCCCGCGGCCGCCGGACGCACGCCTCCCGCGGCCGCCGGACGCACGCCTCCCGCGGCCGCCGGACGCACGCCTCCCGCGGCCGCCGGACGCACGCCTCCCGCGGCCGCCGGACGCACGCCTCCCGCGGCCGCCGGACGCACGCCTCCCGCGGCCGCCGGACGCACGCCTCCCGCGGCCGCCGGACGCACGCCTCCCGCGGCCGCCGGACGCACGCCTCCCGCGGCCGCCGGACGCACGCCTCCCGCGGCCGCCGGACGCACGCCTCCCGCGGCCGCCGGACGCACGCCTCCCGCGGCCGCCGGACGCACGCCTCCCGCGGCCGCCGGACGCACGCCTCCCGCGGCCGCCGGACGCACGCCTCCCGCGGCCGCCGGACGCACGCCTCCCGCGGCCGCCGGACGCACGCCTCCCGCGGCCGCCGGACGCACGCCTCCCGCGGCCGCCGGACGCACGCCTCCCGCGGCCGCCGGACGCACGCCTCCCGCGGCCGCCGGACGCACGCCTCCCGCGGCCGCCGGACGCACGCCTCCCGCGGCCGCCGGACGCACGCCTCCCGCGGCCGCCGGACGCACGCCTCCCGCGGCCGCCGGACGCACGCCTCCCGCGGCCGCCGGACGCACGCCTCCCGCGGCCGCCGGACGCACGCCTCCCGCGGCCGCCGGACGCACGCCTCCCGCGGCCGCCGGACGCACGCCTCCCGCGGCCGCCGGACGCACGCCTCCCGCGGCCGCCGGACGCACGCCTCCCGCGGCCGCCGGACGCACGCCTCCCGCGGCCGCCGGACGCACGCCTCCCGCGGCCGCCGGACGCACGCCTCCCGCGGCCGCCGGACGCACGCCTCCCGCGGCCGCCGGACGCACGCCTCCCGCGGCCGCCGGACGCACGCCTCCCGCGGCCGCCGGACGCACGCCTCCAACTGGGTTGACTGGACAGACAGGGTTAAACGCGATTTCTCTTTCACTAAACCATCCGGACTCTGCCTGATTGCCTTGATTTTGTCCAAGTGCCTTCTAGAAGCTTAATAAACTTTTTCAACATGATCAATGTTATGCTGACTGGCTTGTGGTTTCTTGCTTTCTGTCTCCGCTCATTTCAATAAGGGACTTACACAGGAAAATGGTCAATCTAATGGAACCTGCCCCAAATCTAGATAACTTGAGAAAATTAAAAACAACGTGTTAACAATCTCATGATCCACAGCTTTTAAAACACTGCGATGAAGTCCATTAGCACCTGGGCACTTGACAGCAAAACCCCAGTGAATGGCTCTCGAAAATACTGCTCACCACAGCACATCCTTAACAGCACATCCATAGCATGTCCCACACTCAGATACCATCTCCTCCCTCACTAACACACAGACCGTCCCAACCTCCGATACCAGCTCCTGCTTCACCAACAAACACCCTGTCCCACTCTCAGCTACCAGCCCCACCCTCACTAACACAGCCTGTCCCACTGTCAGATACCAGCTCCTCCCTCACTAACACACAGCCTGTCCCACTGTCAGATACCAGCTCCTCCCTCACTAACACACAGCCTGTCCCACTCTCAGTTACCATCTCCTCCTTCACTAACAAACACCCTGTCCCAACCACATATACCAGCTCCTCCCTCACTAACAGTGCCCGTTCCACTCTCAGATACCAGCTCCGCCCACACTAACAGCCTCTCCCACTGTCAGATACCAGCTCCTCTCTCACTATCACACAGGCTGTCCCACTCTCAGATACCAGCTCCCCTCACTAACACAAAGCCCGTCCCACACTCAGATACCAGCTTCTCCAACACTAACAAACACCCTGTCCCACTGTCAGATACCAGCTCCTCAATCACTAAGACCCAGCTTGTCACACACTCAGATACCAGCTCCTCCCTCACTAACAGAGCCCGTCTCAACCTCTGATACCAGCTCCTCCTTCACGAACAAACACCCTGTCCCAATCTCATATACCAGCCATACCCTCACCAACACACAGCCTGTCCCACTTTCAGCTACCAGCCCCACCCTCACTAACACAGCCTGTCCCACTGTCAGATACCAGCTCCTCCCTCACTAACACACAGCCTGACCCACTCTCAGATACCAGCTCTTCCCTCACTAACACACAGCCTGTCCCACTATCAGTTACCATCTCCTCCTTCACTAACAAACACCCTGTCCCAACCACATATACCAGCTCCTCCCTCACTAACACAGTGCCCGTTCCACTCTCAGATACCAGCTCCACCCACACTAACACACAGTCTGTCCCACTGTCAGATACCAGCTCCTCCCTCACTAACACAGAGCCCGTCTCAACCTCTGATACCAGCTCCTCCTTCACGAACAAACACCCTGTCCCAATCTCATATACCAGCCACACCCTCACCAACACACAGCCTGTCCCACTCTCAGATACCGGCTCCTCCCTCACCAATACACAGTCTGTCCGACTCTCAATACCAGCCCCGCCCTCCCCAGTGCATTGTCTGTCCCAATCTCAAATACCTGCTCCTCACTAAATAACACACAGCCCATCCCAATCTCAGATACCAGCTCCTTCGTCAATAATACCCAGCCCGTCCCACACTCAGATAACAGCTCCTCACTCACTAACACACAGACTCTCCCACTGTGAGACACCATCTCTTTAATCACTAACACACAGACTCTCCCACTCTCAGATCCCAGATCCTCCCTCACTAACACACAGCCTGTCCCACTCGCAGATACCAGCTACTCAGTAACATACAGCCTGTCCCACTCGCAGATACCAGCTCCTCTCACTAACACACAGGCTGTCCCAATCTCAGATGCCAGCTCCTCAATCACTAACACAGAGGCCATTCCACTCTGATACCAGCTCCTATCTAACTATCACACAGCCTGTCTCTCTGACCCTGATACCATCTCCTCCCTCACTAACACACAGTCTATCCCAGTCTCAGATACCAGATCCTCCCTCACTAACACACAGCCTGTCCCACTCTCAGATCCCAGCTCCTCCCTCACTAACACACAGCCTGTCCCACTCTCAGATCCCAGCTCCTCCCTCATGAACACACAGCCTGTCCCACTCTCAGATTCAGCTCCTCCTCACTAACATACAATCATACCCACTCTCAGATACCAGCTCCGCCCTCGCCCACACGCAGCACGTCACACACTCAGATACCACCTCCCTCATGAACACACAGCCTATCCCACTCTCAGATGCCAGCTCCTCAATCACTAACACAGAGCCCATTCCACTCTCAGATACCAGCTCCTAACTATCACACAGCCTGTCTCTCTGCCAGATACCAACTCCTCCCTCACTAACACAGAGACTCTCCCACTGTGAGATACCATCTCCCCCCTCACTAACACGCAGCCTCTCTCACTCTCAGATACCAGCTCCTCTTCAGTAACACACAGCCTGTCCCAATCTCAGATACCAGCTCCACCCTTACTAACACCCAGTGTGTCACAGACCCAGATACCAGCTACTCGCTCAGTAACACAGCCCGTCCCAATCTCCGATACCAGCTTCTCCTTCACGAACAAACACCCTGTCCCAATCTCAGATACCAGTTCCTCCCTCACCAACACACAGTCTGTCCCACTCTCAGATGCCAGCTTCTCCCTCACTAACACACAGACTCTCCTACTCTCAAATACTAGCGACTCCCTCACTTACACTGAGCCCATCCCACTCTCAGATACCAAGTCCTCTCTCACTATCACACAGCCTGTCCCACTCTCAGATACCAGCTCCTCAATCACTAACACAGTGCCATTCGACTCAGATACTAGCTCATCCCTAACTATCATACAGCCTGTCTTTCTGCACTTGAAACCTTCTCCTCCCTCACTAACACACAGCCTGTCCCACTCTCAGATACCAACTCCTCCCTCACTAACACACTGCCTGTCCCACTGTCAGATACCAGCTCCTCCCTCACTGACACACAGCCTGTCCCACTCTCAGATACCAGCTCCTCCCACACTAACACACAGCCTGTCCCACTCTCAGATACCAGCAACTCCCTCACTAGCACAAAGCCTGTCCCACTCTCAGATACCAGCTCCTCCCTCACTAAAACAAAGACTCCCCCACTGTGAAATACCAACTCCTCCCTCACTTACACGCAGCCTCTCCCACTCTCAGATACCCGCTCCTCCTCAGTAACACACAGCCTGTCCCAATCTCAGATACCAGCTCCACCCTCACTAATACCCAGCGTGTCACAGACCCAGATACCAGCTACTTGTTCAGTAACACAGCCAGTCCCAATCTCCGCTACCAGCTCCTGCTTCACCAACAAACACCCTGTCCCACTCTCAGCTACCAGCCCCACCCTCACTAACACAGCCTGTCCCACTGTCAGATACCAGCTCCTCCCTCACTAACACACAGCCTGACCCATTCTCAGATACCAGCTCCTCCCTCACTAACACACAGCCTGTCCCACTCTCAGTTACCATCTCCTCCTTCACTAACAAACACCCTGTCCCAACCACATATACCAGCTCCTCCCTCACTAACACAGTGCCCGTTCCACTCTCAGATACCAGCTCCACCCACACTAACACACAGTCTGTCCCACTGTCAGATACCAGCTCCTCCCTCACTAACACAGAGCCCGTCTCAACCTCTGATACCAGCTCCTCCTTCACGAACAAACACCCTGTCCCAATCTCATATACCAGCCACACCCTCACCAACACACAGCCTGTCCCACTCTCAATACCGGCTCCTCCCTCACCAATACACAATCTGTCCGACTCTCATTACCAGCCCCGCCCTCCCCAGTGCATAGTCTGTCCCAATCTCAAATACCTGCTCCTCCCAATTTCAGATACCAGCTCCTTCGTCAATAATACCCAGCCCGTCCCACACTCAGATAACAGCTCCTCACTCACTAACACACAGACTCTCCCACTGTGAGACACCATCTCTTTAATCACTAACACACAGACTCTCCCACTCTCAGATGCCAGCTTCTCCCTCACTAACACACAGACTCTCCTACTCTCAAATACTAGCGACTCCCTCACTAACACCGAGCCCATCCCACTCTCAGATACCAAGTCCTCTCTCACTATCACACAGCCTGTCCCACTCTCAGATACCAGCTCCTCAATCACTAACACAGAGCCCATTCGACTCAGATACTAGCTCATCCCTAACTATCATACAGCCTGTCTCTCTGCACTTGAAACCTTCTCCTCCCTCACTAACACACAGCCTGTCCCACTCTCAGATACCAGGTCCTCCCTCACTAACACACAGTCTGTCCCACTCTCAGATACCAACTCCTCCCTCACCAACACACAGCCTGTCCCACTCTCAGATACCAGGTCCTCCCTCACCAACACACAGCCTGTCCCACTCTCAGATACCAACTCCTCCCTCACTAACACACTGCCTGTCCCACTCTCAGATACCAGTTCCTCCCTCACTGACACACAGCCTGTCCCACTCTCAGATACCAGCTCCTCAATCACTAACACACAGCCTGTCCCAGTCTCAGATACCAGCTCCTCCCTCACTGACACACAGCCTGTCCCACTCTCAGATACCAGCTCCTCCCACACTAACACACAGCCTGTCCCACTCTCAGATACCAGCAACTACCTCACTAGCACAAAGCCTGTCCCACTCTCAGATACCAGCTCCTCCCTCACTAAAACAAAGACTCCCCCACTGTGAAATACCAACTCCTCCCTCACTTCCACGCAGCCTCTCCCACTCTCAGATACCCGCTCCTCATCAGTAACACACAGCCTGTCCCAATCTCAGATACCAGCTCCACCCTCACTAATACCCAGCGTGTCACAGACCCAGATACCAGCTACTTGTTCAGTAACACAGCCAGTCCCAATCTCCGATACCAGCTCCTGCTTCACCAACAAACACCCTGTCCCGCTCTCAGCTACCAGCCCCACCCTCACTAACACAGCCTGTCCCACTGTCAGATACCAGCTCCTCCCTCACTAACACACAGCCTGTCCCACTCTCAGTTACCATCTCCTCCTTCACTAACAAACACCCTGTCCCAACCACATATACCAGCTCCTCCCTCACTAACACAGTGCCCGTTCCACTCTCAGATACCAGCTCCACCCACACTAACACACAGTCTGTCCCACTGTCAGATACCAGCTCCTCCCTCACTAACACAGAGCCCGTCTCAACCTCTGATACCAGCTCCTCCTTCACGAACAAACACCCTGTCCCAATCTCATATACCAGCCACACCCTCACCAACACACAGCCTGTCCCACTCTCAGATACCGGCTCCTCCCTCACCAATACACAGTCTGTCCGACTCTCAATACCAGCCCCGCCCTCCCCAGTGCATAGTCTGTCCCAATCTCAAATACCTGCTCCTCACTAAATAACACACAGCCCATCCCAATTTCAGATACCAGCTCCTTCGTCAATAATACCCAGCCCGTCCCACACTCAGATAACAGCTCCTCACTCACTAACACACAGACTCTCCCACTGTGAGACACCATCTCTTTAATCACTAACACACAGACTCTCCCACTCTCAGATCCCAGATCCTCCCTCACTAACACACAGCCTGTCCCACTCGGAGATACCAGCTACTCAGTAACATACAGCCTGTCCCACTCGCAGATACCAGCTCCTCTCACTAACACACAGGCTGTCCCAATCTCAGATGCCAGCTCCTCAATCACTAACACAGAGGCCATTCCACTCTGATACCAGCTCCTATCTAACTATCACACAGCCTGTCTCTCTGACCCTGATACCATCTCCTTCCTCACTAACACACAGTCTATCCCAGTCTCAGATACCAGCTTCACCCTCACCAACACACAGCCCATCCCACTCTCAGATACCAGCTACTCACTCACTAACACACAGCCTGTCCCACTCTCAGATACTAGCTCCACCCTCATTAACACACAGCCAGTCCGACTCTCAGATACCAGATACTCCACACTAACACAGCCTGTCCCCCTCTCAGATACCAGCTACTCACTAACACACAGCCTGTCCCACTCTCAGATACCTGCTCCTCCCTCACGAACACCCAACCCGTCAGACCCAGCTACCCGCTACTCCCTCATTAACACAAAGCCCGTCCCAACCTCCGATACCAGCTGCTCCCTCATTAACACAGTCTGTCCCATTCTCAAATAATAGCTCCTCCCTCACCAATACACAGTCTGTCCCACTCTCAGATACCAGCTCCACCCTCACTAACACCCAGCGTGTCACAGACTCTGATACCAGCTACTCCCTAAGTAAAACAGCCCGTCCCATCCTCCGATACCAGCATCTCCTTCACTAACACAGCCTGTCCCACTCAAATACCAGCTCCTCACTAAATAACACACAGCCTGTCCCAATCTCAGATACCAGCTCCTCCCTCAATAATACCCAGCCTGTCACACACTCAGATACCAGCTCCTCGCTCACTAACACACAGACTCTCCCACTGTGAGACACCATCTCTTCAATCACTAACACACAGACTCTCCCACTCAGATACCTGATCCTCCCTCACTAACACACAGCCTGTCCCACTATGATTCAGCTCCTCCTCACTAACACACAACCTGTCCCACTCTCAGATACCAGCTCCTCCCTCACTAACACACAGCCTATCCCACTCTCAGATACCAGCTCCGCCCTCACCAACACGCAGCATGTCACACACTCAGATACCACCTCCCTCATGAACACACAGCCTATCCCACTATCAGATACCAGCTTCTCCTTCACTAACAAACACCCTGTTCCACTCTCAGATACCAACACCTACCTCATTATTCCACAGCCTGACCCACTATCAGATTCCAGATCCTCCCTCACTAACACACAGCCTGTCCCACTCTCAGTTACCATCTCCTCCTTCACTAACAAACACCCTGTCCCAACCACATATACCAGCTCCTCAATCACTAACACAGTGCCCGTTCCACTCTCAGATACCAGCTCCTCAATCACTAACACACAGTCTGTCCCACTCTCAGATACCAGCTCCGCGCACACTAACAAACAGCCTCTCCCACTGTCAGATACCAGCTCCTCTCTCACTATCACACAGGCTGTCCCACTCTCAGATACCAGCTCCCCTCACTAACACAAAGCCCGTCCCACACTCAGATACCAGCTTCTCCAACACTAACAAACACCCTGTCCCAATCTCAGATACCAGCTACCTCCCTCACTAACACCCAGCCTGTCACACTCAGATACCTGCTCCTCCATCACTAACTCAGAGCCTGTCCCACTGTCAGATACCAGCTCCTCAATCACTAACACCCAGCTTGTCACACACTCAGATACCAGCTCCTCCCTCACTAACACAGAGCCCGTCTCAACCTCTGATACCAGCTCCTCCTTCACGAACAAACACCCTGTCCCAATCTCATATACCAGCCACACCCTCACCAACACACAGCCTGTCCCACTCTCAGATACCAGCAACTCCCTCACTAGCACAAAGCCTGTCCCACTCTCAGATACCAGCTCCTCCCTCACTAAAACAAAGACTCCCCCACTGTGAAATACCAACTCCTCCCTCACTTACACGCAGTCTCTCCCACTCTCAGATACCCGCTCCTCCTCAGTAACACACACCCTGTCCCACTCTCAGCTACCAGCCCCACCCTCACTTACACAGCCTGTTCCACTGTCAGATACCAGGTCCTCCCTCACTAAACACACAAACTGTCCCAGTCTAAGATACAAGCTCCACCCTCAACAACACACAGCCTGTCCCACTCTCAAATACCAGCAACTTCCTCACTAACACACAGCCTGTTCCATATTCAGATACCAGCTCCCCCCTCACTAACACTCAGCCCATCCCACTCTCAGATACCAACTCCTCCCTCACTAACAAACACCGTGTCCGACTCTCAGATATCAGCTCCTCAATCACTAACATGGAGCACATTCCACTCTCAGATCCCAGCTCCTCCCTCACTAACATGCAGCCTGTCCCACTCGCAGATACCAGCTCCTCTCACTAACACACAGTCTGTCCCACTCAGATACCAGATCCTCCCTCACTAACACACAGGCTGTCCCAATCTCAGATGCCAGCTCCTCAATCACTAACACAGAGGCCATTCCACTCTGATACCAGCTCCTATCTAACTATCACACAGCCTGTCTCTCTGACCCTGATACCATCTCCTTCCTCACTAACACACAGTCTATCCCACTCTCAGATACCAGCTCCGCCCACACTAACAAACAGCCTCTCCCACTGTCAGATACCAGCTCCTCTCTCACTATCACACAGGCTGTCCCACTCTCAGATACCAGCTCCCCTCACTAACACAAAGCCCGTCCCACACTCAAATACCAGCTTCTCCAACACTAACAAACACCCTGTCCCAATCTCAGATACCAGCTACCTCCCTCACTAACACCCAGCTTGTCACACACTCAGATACCAGCTCCTCCCTCACTAACACAGAGCCCGTCTCAACCTCTGATACCAGCTCCTCCTTCACGAACAAACACCCTGTCCCAATCTCATATACCAGCCATACCCTCACCAACACACAGCCTGTCCCACTCTCAGATACCGGCTCTACCCTCACCAATACACAGTCTGTCCGACTCTCAATACCAGCCCCGCCCTCCCCAATGCATAGTCTGTCCCAATCTCAAATACCTGCTCCTCACTAAATAACACACAGCCCATCCCAATCTCAGATACCAGCTCCTTCGTCAATAATACCCAGCCCGTCCCACACTCAGATAACAGCTCCTCACTCACTAACACACAGACTCTCCCACTGTGAGACACCATCTCTTTAATCACTAACACACAGACTCTCCCACTCTCAGATACCTGATCCTCCCTCACTAACACACAGCCTGTCCCACTCTCAGATACCAGCTCCTCCCTCACTAACACACAGCCTGTCCCACTCTCAGATACCAGCTCCGCCCTCGCCCACACGCAGCACGTCACACACTCAGATACCACCTCCCTCATGAACACACAGCCTATCCCACTCTCAGATGCCAGCTCCTCAATCACTAACACAGAGCCCATTCCACTCTCAGATACCAGCTCCTAACTATCACACAGCCTGTCTCTCTGCCAGATACCAACTCCTCCCTCACTAACACAGAGACTCTCCCACTGTGAGATACCATCTCCCCCCTCACTAACACGCAGCCTCTCTCACTCTCAGATACCAGCTCCTCCTCAGTAACACACAGCCTGTCCCAATCTCAGATACCAGCTCCACCCTTACTAACACCCAGTGTGTCACAGACCCAGATACCAGCTACTCGCTCAGTAACACAGCCCGTCCCAATCTCTGATACCACCTCCTCCTTCACTAACAAACACCCTGTCCCAATCTCAGATACCAGCTCCACCCTTACTAACACCCAGTGTGTCACAGACCCAGATACCAGCTACTCGCTCAGTAACACAGCCCGTCCCAATCTCCGATACCAGCTCCTCCTTCACTAACAAACACCCTGTCCCAATCTCAGATACCAGCTCCACCCTTACTAACACCCAGTGTGTCACAGACCCAGATACCAGCTACTCGCTCAGTAACACAGCCCGTCCCAATCTCCGATACCAGCTTCTCCTTCACGAACAAACACCCTGTCCCAATCTCAGATACCAGCTCCTCCCTCACTAACACACAGTCTGTCCCACTCTCAGATGCCAGCTTCTCCCTCACTAACACACAGACTCTCCTACTCTCAAATACTAGCGACTCCCTCACTAACACCGAGCCCATCCCACTCTCAGATACCAAGTCCCCTCTCACTATCACACAGCCTGTCCCACTCTCAGATACCAGCTCCTCAATCACTAACACAGAGCCCATACGACTCAGATACTAGCTCATCCCTAACTATCATACAGCCTGTCTCTCTGCACTTGAAACCATCTCCTCCCTCACCAACACAGAGCCTGTCCCACTCTCAGATACCAGGTCCTCCCTCACTAACACACAGCCTGTCCCACTCTCAGATACCAACTCCTCCCTCACTAACACACTGCCTGTCCCACTGTCAGATACCAGCTCCTCCCTCACTGACACACAGCCTGTCCCACTCTCAGATACCAGCTCCTCCCACACTAACACACTGCCTGTCCCACTGTCAGATACCAGCTCCTCCCTCACTGACACACAGCCTGTCCCACTCTCAGATACCAGCTCCTCCCACACTAACACACAGCCTGTCCCACTCTCAGATACCAGCAACTCCCTCACTAGCACAAAGCCTGTCCCACTCTCAGATACCAGCTCCTCCCTCACTAAAACAAAGACTCCCCCACTGTGAAATACCAACTCCTCCCTCACTTACACGCAGTCTCTCCCACTCTCAGATACCCGCTCCTCCTCAGTAACACACAGCCTGTCCCAATCCCAGATACCAGCTCCACCCTCACTAATACCCAGCGTGTCACAGACCCAGATACCAGCTACTTGTTCAGTAACACAGCCAGTCCCAATCTCCGATACCAGCTCCTGCTTCACCAACAAACACCCTGTCCCACTCTCAGCTACCAGCCCCACCCTCACTAACACAACCTGTTCCACTGTCAGATACCAGGTCCTCCCTCACTAAACACACAAACTGTCCCAGTCTAAGATACAAGCTCCACCCTCAACAACACACAGCCTGTCCCACTCTCAAATACCAGTAACTTCCTCACTAACACACAGCCTGTTCCATATTCAGATACCAGCTCCCCCCTCACTAACACTCAGCCCATCCCACTCTCAGATACCAACTCCTCCCTCACTAACAAACACCGTGTCCGACTCTCAGATATCAGCTCCTCAATCACTAACATGGAGCACATTCCACTCTCAGATCCCAGCTCCTCCCTCACTAACATGCAGCCTGTCCCACTCGCAGATACCAGCTCCTCTCACTAACACACAGTCTGTCCCACTCAGATACCAGATCCTCCCTCACTAACACACAGGCTGTCCCAATCTCAGATGCCAGCTCCTCAATCACTAACACAGAGGCCATTCCACTCTGATACCAGCTCCTATCTAACTATCACACAGCCTGTCTCTCTGACCCTGATACCATCTCCTTCCTCACTAACACACAGTCTATCCCAGTCTCAGATACCAGCTTCACCCTCACCAACACACAGCCCATCCCACTCTCAGATACCAGCTACTCACTCACTAACACACAGCCTGTCCCACTCTCAGATACTAGCTCCACCCTCATTAACACACAGCCAGTCCGACTCTCAGATACCAGATACTCCACACTAACACAGCCTGTCCCACTCTCAGATACAAGCTCCTCCCTCACTTACACATAGCCTGTCCCCCTCTCAGATACCAGCTACTCACTAACACACAGCCTGTCCCACTCTCAGATACCTGCTCCTCCCTCACGAACACCCAACCCGTCAGACCCAGCTACCCGCTACTCCCTCATTAACACAAAGCCCGTCCCAACCTCCGATACCAGCTGCTCCCTCATTAACACAGTCTGTCCCATTCTCAAATAATAGCTCCTCCCTCACCAATACACAGTCTGTCCCACTCTCAGATACCAGCTCCACCCTCACTAACACCCAGCGTGTCACAGACTCTGATACCAGCTACTCCCTAAGTAAAACAGCCCGTCCCATCCTCCGATACCAGCATCTCCTTCACTAACACAGCCTGTCCCACTCAAATACCAGCTCCTCACTAAATAACACACAGCCTGTCCCAATCTCAGATACCAGCTCCTCCCTCAATAATACCCAGCCTGTCACACACTCAGATACCAGCTCCTCGCTCACTAACACACAGACTCTCCCACTGTGAGACACCATCTCTTCAATCACTAACACACAGACTCTCCCACTCAGATACCTGATCCTCCCTCACTAACACACAGCCTGTCCCACTATGATTCAGCTCCTCCTCACTAACACACAACCTGTCCCACTCTCAGATACCAGCTCCTCCCTCACTAACACACAGCCTATCCCACTCTCAGATACCAGCTCCGCCCTCACCAACACGCAGCATGTCACACACTCAGATACCACCTCCCTCATGAACACACAGCCTATCCCACTATCAGATACCAGCTTCTCCTTCACTAACAAACACCCTGTTCCACTCTCAGATACCAACACCTACCTCATTATTCCACAGCCTGACCCACTATCAGATTCCAGATCCTCCCTCACTAACACACAGCCTGTCCCACTCTCAGTTACCATCTCCTCCTTCACTAACAAACACCCTGTCCCAACCACATATACCAGCTCCTCAATCACTAACACAGTGCCCGTTCCACTCTCAGATACCAGCTCCTCAATCACTAACACACAGTCTGTCCCACTCTCAGATACCAGCTCCGCGCACACTAACAAACAGCCTCTCCCACTGTCAGATACCAGCTCCTCTCTCACTATCACACAGGCTGTCCCACTCTCAGATACCAGCTCCCCTCACTAACACAAAGCCCGTCCCACACTCAGATACCAGCTTCTCCAACACTAACAAACACCCTGTCCCAATCTCAGATACCAGCTACCTCCCTCACTAACACCCAGCCTGTCACACTCAGATACCTGCTCCTCCATCACTAACTCAGAGCCTGTCCCACTGTCAGATACCAGCTCCTCAATCACTAACACCCAGCTTGTCACACACTCAGATACCAGCTCCTCCCTCACTAACACAGAGCCCGTCTCAACCTCTGATACCAGCTCCTCCTTCACGAACAAACACCCTGTCCCAATCTCATATACCAGCCACACCCTCACCAACACACAGCCTGTCCCACTCTCAGATACCAGCAACTCCCTCACTAGCACAAAGCCTGTCCCACTCTCAGATACCAGCTCCTCCCTCACTAAAACAAAGACTCCCCCACTGTGAAATACCAACTCCTCCCTCACTTACACGCAGTCTCTCCCACTCTCAGATACCCGCTCCTCCTCAGTAACACACACCCTGTCCCACTCTCAGCTACCAGCCCCACCCTCACTTACACAGCCTGTTCCACTGTCAGATACCAGGTCCTCCCTCACTAAACACACAAACTGTCCCAGTCTAAGATACAAGCTCCACCCTCAACAACACACAGCCTGTCCCACTCTCAAATACCAGCAACTTCCTCACTAACACACAGCCTGTTCCATATTCAGATACCAGCTCCCCCCTCACTAACACTCAGCCCATCCCACTCTCAGATACCAACTCCTCCCTCACTAACAAACACCGTGTCCGACTCTCAGATATCAGCTCCTCAATCACTAACATGGAGCACATTCCACTCTCAGATCCCAGCTCCTCCCTCACTAACATGCAGCCTGTCCCACTCGCAGATACCAGCTCCTCTCACTAACACACAGTCTGTCCCACTCAGATACCAGATCCTCCCTCACTAACACACAGGCTGTCCCAATCTCAGATGCCAGCTCCTCAATCACTAACACAGAGGCCATTCCACTCTGATACCAGCTCCTATCTAACTATCACACAGCCTGTCTCTCTGACCCTGATACCATCTCCTTCCTCACTAACACACAGTCTATCCCACTCTCAGATACCAGCTCCGCCCACACTAACAAACAGCCTCTCCCACTGTCAGATACCAGCTCCTCTCTCACTATCACACAGGCTGTCCCACTCTCAGATACCAGCTCCCCTCACTAACACAAAGCCCGTCCCACACTCAAATACCAGCTTCTCCAACACTAACAAACACCCTGTCCCAATCTCAGATACCAGCTACCTCCCTCACTAACACCCAGCTTGTCACACACTCAGATACCAGCTCCTCCCTCACTAACACAGAGCCCGTCTCAACCTCTGATACCAGCTCCTCCTTCACGAACAAACACCCTGTCCCAATCTCATATACCAGCCATACCCTCACCAACACACAGCCTGTCCCACTCTCAGATACCGGCTCTACCCTCACCAATACACAGTCTGTCCGACTCTCAATACCAGCCCCGCCCTCCCCAATGCATAGTCTGTCCCAATCTCAAATACCTGCTCCTCACTAAATAACACACAGCCCATCCCAATTTCAGATACCAGCTCCTTCGTCAATAATACCCAGCCCGTCCCACACTCAGATAACAGCTCCTCACTCACTAACACACAGACTCTCCCACTGTGAGACACCATCTCTTTAATCACTAACACACAGACTATCCCACTCTCAGATACCAGATCCTCCCTCACTAACACACAGCCTGTCCCACTCTCAGATACCAGCTCCTCCTTCACTAAGACACAGCCTGTCCCACTCTCAGATTCAGATCCTCCCTCACTAACATACAATCATACCCACTCTCAGATACCAGCTCCGCCCTCGCCCACACGCAGCACGTCACACACTCAGATACCACCTCCCTCATGAACACACAGCCTATCCCACTCTCAGATGCCAGCTCCTCAATCACTAACACAGAGCCCATTCCACTCTCAGATACCAGCTCCTAACTATCACACAGCCTGTCTCTCTGCCAGATACCAACTCCTCCCTCACTAACACAGAGACTCTCCCACTGTGAGATACCATCTCCCCCCTCACTAACACGCAGCCTCTCTCACTCTCAGATACCAGCTCCTCCTCAGTAACACACAGCCTGTCCCAATCTCAGATACCAGCTCCACCCTTACTAACACCCAGTGTGTCACAGACCCAGATACCAGCTACTCGCTCAGTAACACAGCCCGTCCCAATCTCCGATACCACCTCCTCCTTCACTAACAAACACCCTGTCCCAATCTCAGATACCAGCTCCACCCTTACTAACACCCAGTGTGTCACAGACCCAGATACCAGCTACTCGCTCAGTAACACAGCCCGTCCCAATCTCCGATACCAGCTCCTCCTTCACTAACAAACACCCTGTCCCAATCTCAGATACCAGCTCCACCCTTACTAACACCCAGTGTGTCACAGACCCAGATACCAGCTACTCGCTCAGTAACACAGCCCGTCCCAATCTCCGATACCAGCTTCTCCTTCACGAACAAACACCCTGTCCCAATCTCAGATACCAGCTCCTCCCTCACTAACACACAGTCTGTCCCACTCTCAGATGCCAGCTTCTCCCTCACTAACACACAGACTCTCCTACTCTCAAATACTAGCGACTCCCTCACTAACACCGAGCCCATCCCACTCTCAGATACCAAGTCCCCTCTCACTATCACACAGCCTGTCCCACTCTCAGATACCAGCTCCTCAATCACTAACACAGAGCCCATACGACTCAGATACTAGCTCATCCCTAACTATCATACAGCCTGTCTCTCTGCACTTGAAACCATCTCCTCCCTCACCAACACAGAGCCTGTCCCACTCTCAGATACCAGGTCCTCCCTCACTAACACACAGCCTGTCCCACTCTCAGATACCAACTCCTCCCTCACTAACACACTGCCTGTCCCACTGTCAGATACCAGCTCCTCCCTCACTGACACACAGCCTGTCCCACTCTCAGATACCAGCTCCTCCCACACTAACACACTGCCTGTCCCACTGTCAGATACCAGCTCCTCCCTCACTGACACACAGCCTGTCCCACTCTCAGATACCAGCTCCTCCCACACTAACACACAGCCTGTCCCACTCTCAGATACCAGCAACTCCCTCACTAGCACAAAGCCTGTCCCACTCTCAGATACCAGCTCCTCCCTCACTAAAACAAAGACTCCCCCACTGTGAAATACCAACTCCTCCCTCACTTACACGCAGTCTCTCCCACTCTCAGATACCCGCTCCTCCTCAGTAACACACAGCCTGTCCCAATCCCAGATACCAGCTCCACCCTCACTAATACCCAGCGTGTCACAGACCCAGATACCAGCTACTTGTTCAGTAACACAGCCAGTCCCAATCTCCGATACCAGCTCCTGCTTCACCAACAAACACCCTGTCCCACTCTCAGCTACCAGCCCCACCCTCACTAACACAACCTGTTCCACTGTCAGATACCAGGTCCTCCCTCACTAAACACACAAACTGTCCCAGTCTAAGATACAAGCTCCACCCTCAACAACACACAGCCTGTCCCACTCTCAAATACCAGTAACTTCCTCACTAACACACAGCCTGTTCCATATTCAGATACCAGCTCCCCCCTCACTAACACTCAGCCCATCCCACTCTCAGATACCAACTCCTCCCTCACTAACAAACACCGTGTCCGACTCTCAGATATCAGCTCCTCAATCACTAACATGGAGCACATTCCACTCTCAGATCCCAGCTCCTCCCTCACTAACATGCAGCCTGTCCCACTCGCAGATACCAGCTCCTCTCACTAACACACAGTCTGTCCCACTCAGATACCAGATCCTCCCTCACTAACACACAGGCTGTCCCAATCTCAGATGCCAGCTCCTCAATCACTAACACAGAGGCCATTCCACTCTGATACCAGCTCCTATCTAACTATCACACAGCCTGTCTCTCTGACCCTGATACCATCTCCTTCCTCACTAACACACAGTCTATCCCAGTCTCAGATACCAGCTTCACCCTCACCAACACACAGCCCATCCCACTCTCAGATACCAGCTACTCACTCACTAACACACAGCCTGTCCCACTCTCAGATACTAGCTCCACCCTCATTAACACACAGCCAGTCCGACTCTCAGATACCAGATACTCCACACTAACACAGCCTGTCCCACTCTCAGATACAAGCTCCTCCCTCACTTACACATAGCCTGTCCCCCTCTCAGATACCAGCTACTCACTAACACACAGCCTGTCCCACTCTCAGATACCTGCTCCTCCCTCACGAACACCCAACCCGTCAGACCCAGCTACCCGCTACTCCCTCATTAACACAAAGCCCGTCCCAACCTCCGATACCAGCTGCTCCCTCATTAACACAGTCTGTCCCATTCTCAAATAATAGCTCCTCCCTCACCAATACACAGTCTGTCCCACTCTCAGATACCAGCTCCACCCTCACTAACACCCAGCGTGTCACAGACTCTGATACCAGCTACTCCCTAAGTAAAACAGCCCGTCCCATCCTCCGATACCAGCATCTCCTTCACTAACACAGCCTGTCCCACTCAAATACCAGCTCCTCACTAAATAACACACAGCCTGTCCCAATCTCAGATACCAGCTCCTCCCTCAATAATACCCAGCCTGTCACACACTCAGATACCAGCTCCTCGCTCACTAACACACAGACTCTCCCACTGTGAGACACCATCTCTTCAATCACTAACACACAGACTCTCCCACTCAGATACCTGATCCTCCCTCACTAACACACAGCCTGTCCCACTATGATTCAGCACCTCCTCACTAACACACAACCTGTCCCACTCTCAGATACCAGCTCCTCCCTCACTAACACACAGCCTATCCCACTCTCAGATACCAGCTCCGCCCTCACCAACACGCAGCATGTCACACACTCAGATACCACCTCCCTCATGAACACACAGCCTATCCCACTATCAGATACCAGCTTCTCCTTCACTAACAAACACCCTGTTCCACTCTCAGATACCAACACCTACCTCATTATTCCACAGCCTGACCCACTATCAGATTCCAGATCCTCCCTCACTAACACACAGCCTGTCCCACTCTCAGTTACCATCTCCTCCTTCACTAACAAACACCCTGTCCCAACCACATATACCAGCTCCTCAATCACTAACACAGTGCCCGTTCCACTCTCAGATACCAGCTCCTCAATCACTAACACACAGTCTGTCCCACTCTCAGATACCAGCTCCGCGCACACTAACAAACAGCCTCTCCCACTGTCAGATACCAGCTCCTCTCTCACTATCACACAGGCTGTCCCACTCTCAGATACCAGCTCCCCTCACTAACACAAAGCCCGTCCCACACTCAGATACCAGCTTCTCCAACACTAACAAACACCCTGTCCCAATCTCAGATACCAGCTACCTCCCTCACTAACACCCAGCCTGTCACACTCAGATACCTGCTCCTCCATCACTAACTCAGAGCCTGTCCCACTGTCAGATACCAGCTCCTCAATCACTAACACCCAGCTTGTCACACACTCAGATACCAGCTCCTCCCTCACTAACACAGAGCCCGTCTCAACCTCTGATACCAGCTCCTCCTTCACGAACAAACACCCTGTCCCAATCTCATATACCAGCCACACCCTCACCAACACACAGCCTGTCCCACTCTCAGATACCAGCAACTCCCTCACTAGCACAAAGCCTGTCCCACTCTCAGATACCAGCTCCTCCCTCACTAAAACAAAGACTCCCCCACTGTGAAATACCAACTCCTCCCTCACTTACACGCAGTCTCTCCCACTCTCAGATACCCGCTCCTCCTCAGTAACACACACCCTGTCCCACTCTCAGCTACCAGCCCCACCCTCACTTACACAGCCTGTTCCACTGTCAGATACCAGGTCCTCCCTCACTAAACACACAAACTGTCCCAGTCTAAGATACAAGCTCCACCCTCAACAACACACAGCCTGTCCCACTCTCAAATACCAGCAACTTCCTCACTAACACACAGCCTGTTCCATATTCAGATACCAGCTCCCCCCTCACTAACACTCAGCCCATCCCACTCTCAGATACCAACTCCTCCCTCACTAACAAACACCGTGTCCGACTCTCAGATATCAGCTCCTCAATCACTAACATGGAGCACATTCCACTCTCAGATCCCAGCTCCTCCCTCACTAACATGCAGCCTGTCCCACTCGCAGATACCAGCTCCTCTCACTAACACACAGTCTGTCCCACTCAGATACCAGATCCTCCCTCACTAACACACAGGCTGTCCCAATCTCAGATGCCAGCTCCTCAATCACTAACACAGAGGCCATTCCACTCTGATACCAGCTCCTATCTAACTATCACACAGCCTGTCTCTCTGACCCTGATACCATCTCCTTCCTCACTAACACACAGTCTATCCCACTCTCAGATACCAGCTCCGCCCACACTAACAAACAGCCTCTCCCACTGTCAGATACCAGCTCCTCTCTCACTATCACACAGGCTGTCCCACTCTCAGATACCAGCTCCCCTCACTAACACAAAGCCCGTCCCACACTCAAATACCAGCTTCTCCAACACTAACAAACACCCTGTCCCAATCTCAGATACCAGCTACCTCCCTCACTAACACCCAGCTTGTCACACACTCAGATACCAGCTCCTCCCTCACTAACACAGAGCCCGTCTCAACCTCTGATACCAGCTCCTCCTTCACGAACAAACACCCTGTCCCAATCTCATATACCAGCCACACCCTCACCAACACACAGCCTGTCCCACTCTCAGATACCGGCTCTACCCTCACCAATACACAGTCTGTCCGACTCTCAATACCAGCCCCGCCCTCCCCAATGCATAGTCTGTCCCAATCTCAAATACCTGCTCCTCACTAAATAACACACAGCCCATCCCAATCTCAGATACCAGCTCCTTCGTCAATAATACCCAGCCCGTCCCACACTCAGATAACAGCTCCTCACTCACTAACACACAGACTCTCCCACTGTGAGACACCATCTCTTTAATCACTAACACACAGACTATCCCACTCTCAGATACCAGATCCTCCCTCACTAACACACAGCATGTCCCACTCTCAGATACCACCTCCCTCATGAACACACAGCCTATCCCACTCTCAGATGCCAGCTCCTCAATCACTAACATACAGCCCTACCCACTCTCAGATACCAGCTCCGCCCTCGCCCACACGCAGCACGTCACACACTCAGATACCACCTCCCTCATGAACACACAGCCTATCCCACTCTCAGATGCCAGCTCCTCAATCACTAACACAGAGCCCATTCCACTCTCAGATACCAGCTCCTAACTATCACACAGCCTGTCTCTCTGCCAGATACCAACTCCTCCCTCACTAACACAGAGACTCTCCCACTGTGAGATACCATCTCCCCCCTCACTAACACGCAGCCTCTCTCACTCTCAGATACCAGCTCCTCCTCAGTAACACACAGCCTGTCCCAATCTCAGATACCAGCTCCACCCTTACTAACACCCAGTGTGTCACAGACCCAGATACCAGCTACTCGCTCAGTAACACAGCCCGTCCCAAT
Source organism: Isurus oxyrinchus (assembly GCA_026770705.1). NCBI lineage: Eukaryota > Metazoa > Chordata > Chondrichthyes > Lamniformes > Lamnidae > Isurus > Isurus oxyrinchus. Next base: position 10,706,980 of record JANJGN010000017.1, on the reverse strand, counting down.
CTCCGATACCACCTCCTCCTTCACTAACAAACACCCTGTCCCAATCTCAGATACCAGCTCCACCCTTACTAACACCCAGTGTGTCACAGACCCAGATACCAGCTACTCGCTCAGTAACACAGCCCGTCCCAATCTCCGATACCAGCTCCTCCTTCACTAACAAACACCCTGTCCCAATCTCAGATACCAGCTCCACCCTTACTAACACCCAGTGTGTCACAGACCCAGATACCAGCTACTCGCTCAGTAACACAGCCAGTCCCAATCTCCGATACCAGCTCCTGCTTCACCAACAAACACCCTGTCCCACTCTCAGCTACCAGCCCCACCCTCACTAACACAACCTGTTCCACTGTCAGATACCAGGTCCTCCCTCACTAAACACACAAACTGTCCCAGTCTAAGATACAAGCTCCACCCTCAACAACACACAGCCTGTCCCACTCTCAAATACCAGTAACTTCCTCACTAACACACAGCCTGTTCCATATTCAGATACCAGCTCCCCCCTCACTAACACTCAGCCCATCCCACTCTCAGATACCAACTCCTCCCTCACTAACAAACACCGTGTCCGACTCTCAGATATCAGCTCCTCAATCACTAACATGGAGCACATTCCACTCTCAGATCCCAGCTCCTCCCTCACTAACATGCAGCCTGTCCCACTCGCAGATACCAGCTCCTCTCACTAACACACAGTCTGTCCCACTCAGATACCAGATCCTCCCTCACTAACACACAGGCTGTCCCAATCTCAGATGCCAGCTCCTCAATCACTAACACAGAGGCCATTCCACTCTGATACCAGCTCCTATCTAACTATCACACAGCCTGTCTCTCTGACCCTGATACCATCTCCTTCCTCACTAACACACAGTCTATCCCAGTCTCAGATACCAGCTTCACCCTCACCAACACACAGCCCATCCCACTCTCAGATACCAGCTACTCACTCACTAACACACAGCCTGTCCCACTCTCAGATACTAGCTCCACCCTCATTAACACACAGCCAGTCCGACTCTCAGATACCAGATACTCCACACTAACACAGCCTGTCCCACTCTCAGATACCAGCTCCTCCCTCACTAACACACAGCCTGTCCCACTCTCAGATACCAGCTCCACCCTGACTAACTCCCAGCCCGTCCCACCCTCAAATACCAGCTCCTCCCTCACTAACACAGTGCCCGTTCCACTCTCAGATACCAGCTGCTCCCTCACTAACGCACAGTCTGTCCCACTCTCAGATACCAGCTCCTCCCTCACTATCACACAGGCTGTCCCACTCTCACTAACACACAGCCCGTCCCAATCTCAGATACTAGCTTCTATTTCACTAAAAAAGACCCTGTCCCAATCTCAGAAACTAGCTACCTCCCTCACTAATACATAGCCTGAACACACTCAGATACCAGCTCCTCCGTCACTAACTCAGAGCCTGTCCCACTGTCAGATACCAACTCCTCCCTCATAAACACACAGTCTGTCCCACTCTCAGATACCAGCTCCTCTCACTAACAGAAACACAAACTCTCAGATAGCGGTTCCACCCCACTTACACACAGCCTGTCCCACTCTCAGATACCAACTCCTCCCTCACTAACACACTGCCTGTCCCACTGTCAGATACCAGCTCCTCCCTCACTGACACACAGCCTGTCCCACTCTCAGTTACCAGCTCCTCCCACACTAACACACTGCCTGTCCCACTGTCAGATACCAGCTCCTCCCTCACTGACACACAGCCTGTCCCACTCTCAGATACCAGCTCCTCCCACACTAACACACAGCCTGTCCCACTCTCAGATACCAGCAACTCCCTCACTAATACCCAGCGTGTCACAGACCCAGATACCAGCTACTTGTTCAGTAACACAGCCCGTCCCAATCTCCGAAACCAGCTTCTCCTTCACTAACAAACACCCTGTCCCAATCTCAGATACCAGCTCCTCCCTCACTAACACACAGTCTGTCCCACTCTCAGATGCCAGCTTCTCCCTCACTAACACACAGACTCTCCTACTCTCAAATACTAGCGACTCCCTCACTAACACCGAGCCCATCCCACTCTCAGATACCAAGTCCCCTCTCACTATCACACAGCCTGTCCCACTCTCAGATACCAGCTCCTCAATCACTAACACAGAGCCCATACGACTCAGATACTAGCTCATCCCTAACTATCATACAGCCTGTCTCTCTGCACTTGAAACCATCTCCTCCCTCACCAACACAGAGCCTGTCCCACTCTCAGATACCAGGTCCTCCCTCACTAACACACAGCCTGTCCCACTCTCAGATACCAACTCCTCCCTCACTAACACACTGCCTGTCCCACTGTCAGATACCAGCTCCTCCCTCACTGACACACAGCCTGTCCCACTCTCAGATACCAGCTCCTCCCACACTAACACACTGCCTGTCCCACTGTCAGATACCAGCTCCTCCCTCACTGACACACAGCCTGTCCCACTCTCAGATACCAGCTCCTCCCACACTAACACACAGCCTGTCCCACTCTCAGATACCAGCAACTCCCTCACTAGCACAAAGCCTGTCCCACTCTCAGATACCAGCTCCTCCCTCACTAAAACAAAGACTCCCCCACTGTGAAATACCAACTCCTCCCTCACTTACACGCAGTCTCTCCCACTCTCAGATACCCGCTCCTCCTCAGTAACACACAGCCTGTCCCAATCCCAGATACCAGCTCCACCCTCACTAATACCTAGCGTGTCACAGACCCAGATACCAGCTACTTGTTCAGTAACACAGCCAGTCCCAATCTCCGATACCAGCTCCTGCTTCACCAACAAACACCCTGTCCCACTCTCAGCTACCAGCCCCACCCTCACTAACACAACCTGTTCCACTGTCAGATACCAGGTCCTCCCTCACTAAACACACAAACTGTCCCAGTCTAAGATACAAGCTCCACCCTCAACAACACACAGCCTGTCCCACTCTCAAATACCAGTAACTTCCTCACTAACACACAGCCTGTTCCATATTCAGATACCAGCTCCCCCCTCACTAACACTCAGCCCATCCCACTCTCAGATACCAACTCCTCCCTCACTAACAAACACCGTGTCCGACTCTCAGATATCAGCTCCTCAATCACTAACATGGAGCACATTCCACTCTCAGATCCCAGCTCCTCCCTCACTAACATGCAGCCTGTCCCACTCGCAGATACCAGCTCCTCTCACTAACACACAGTCTGTCCCACTCAGATACCAGATCCTCCCTCACTAACACACAGGCTGTCCCAATCTCAGATGCCAGCTCCTCAATCACTAACACAGAGGCCATTCCACTCTGATACCAGCTCCTATCTAACTATCACACAGCCTGTCTCTCTGACCCTGATACCATCTCCTTCCTCACTAACACACAGTCTATCCCAGTCTCAGATACCAGCTTCACCCTCACCAACACACAGCCCATCCCACTCTCAGATACCAGCTACTCACTCACTAACACACAGCCTGTCCCACTCTCAGATACTAGCTCCACCCTCATTAACACACAGCCAGTCCGACTCTCAGATACCAGATACTCCACACTAACACAGCCTGTCCCACTCTCAGATACCAGCTCCTCCCTCACTAACACACAGCCTGTCCCACTCTCAGATACCAGCTCCACCCTGACTAACTCCCAGCCCGTCCCACCCTCAAATACCAGCTCCTCCCTCACTAACACAGTGCCCGTTCCACTCTCAGATACCAGCTGCTCCCTCACTAACGCACAGTCTGTCCCACTCTCAGATACCAGCTCCTCCCTCACTATCACACAGGCTGTCCCACTCTCACTAACACACAGCCCGTCCCAATCTCAGATACTAGCTTCTATTTCACTAAAAAAGACCCTGTCCCAATCTCAGAAACTAGCTACCTCCCTCACTAATACATAGCCTGAACACACTCAGATACCAGCTCCTCCGTCACTAACTCAGAGCCTGTCCCACTGTCAGATACCAACTCCTCCCTCATAAACACACAGTCTGTCCCACTCTCAGATACCAGCTCCTCTCACTAACAGAAACACAAACTCTCAGATAGCGGTTCCACCCCACTTACACACAGCCTGTCCCACTCTCAGATACCAACTCCTCCCTCACTAACACACTGCCTGTCCCACTGTCAGATACCAGCTCCTCCCACACTAACACACAGCCTGTCCCACTCTCAGATACCAGCAACTCCCTCACTAATACCCAGCGTGTCACAGACCCAGATACCAGCTACTTGTTCAGTAACACAGCCAGTCCCAATCTCCGAAACCAGCTTCTCCTTCACTAACAAACACCCTGTCCCAATCTCAGATACCAGCTCCTCTCACTAACAGACTCTCCCACTCTAAGATACCAACACCTGCCTCACTAACACACAGCCATCCCACTCACACACCAGCTTCTCACTAAATAACACACAGCCCTTCCCAATCTCAGATACCAGCTCCTTCCTCAATAATACCAAGCCAGTCCCACACTCAGATACCAGCTCCTCCTTACTAACACACAGCCTGTCCCACTCTCAGATACCCGCTCCTCCCTCACTAACACACAGCCTGTCCCACTCTCAGATACCAGGTCCTCCCTCACTAACACACAGCCTGTCCCACCCTCAGGTACCAGCTCCTCCCTCACCAACACACAGACTTTCCCAGTCAGATACCAGCTACTCATTCACTAAAACAAAAACAGAATTACCTGGAAAAACTCAGCAGGTCTGGCAGCATCGGCGGAGAAGAAAAGAGTTGACGTTTCGAGTCCTCATGACCCTTCGACAGAACTTGATTTCGAGTCCAAGAAAGAGTTGAAATATAAGCTGGTTTAAGGTGTGTGTGTGGGGGGGCGGAGAGATAGAGAGAGACAGAGGTGGTTGTGTGGACAAACAAGCAGTGATAGAAGCAGATCATCAAAAGATGTCAGTGACAATGGTACAAAAGAACACATAGGTGTTAAAGTTAAAGTTGGTGATATTATCTAAACGAATGTGCTAATTAAGAATGGATGGTAGGGCACTCAAGGTACAGCTCTAGTGGGGGTGGGGGGAGCATAAAAGATATTAAAATATTTAAAAATAATGGAAATAGGTGGGAAAAGAAAAATCTATATAATTTATTGGGAAAAAAGGGAAAAAGGGGAAACAGAAAGGGGGTGGGGATGGGGGAGGGAGCTCACCACCTTAAGTTGTTGAATTCAATATTCAGTCCGGAAGGCTGTAAAGTGCCTAGTCGGAAGATGAGGTGCTGTTCCTCCAGTTTGCGTTGGGCTTCACTGGAACAATGCAGCAGGCCAAGGACAGACATGTGGGCAAGAGAGCAGGGTGGAGTGTTAAAATGGCAAGCGACAGGGAGGTTTGGGTCATTCTTGCGGACAGACCGCAGGTGTTCTGCAAAGCGGTCGCCCGGTTTACGTTTGGTCTCTCCAACGTAGAGGAGACCACATTGGGAGCAACGAATGCAGTAGACTAAGTTGGGGGAAATGCAAGTGAAATGCTGCTTCACTTGAAAGGAGTGTTTGGGCCCTTGGACGGTGAGGAGAGAGGAAGTGAAGGGGCAGGTGTTACATCTTTTGCGTGGGCATGGGGTGGTGTCATAGGAGGGGGTTGAGGAGTAGGGGGTGATGGAGGAGTGGACCAGGGTGTCCCGGAGGGAACGATCCCTACGGAATGCCGATAAGGGGGGTGAAGGGAAGATGTGTTTGGTGGTGGCATCATGCTGGAGTTGGCGGAAATGGCGGAGGATGATCCTTTGAATGCGGAGGCTGGTGGGGTGATAAGTGAGGACAAGGGGTCACTATCATGTTTCTGGGAGGGAGGAGAAGGCGTGAGGGCGGATGCGCGGGAGATGGGCCGGACACGGTTGAGGGCCCTGTCAACGACCGTGGGTGGAAAACCTCGGTTAAGGAAGAAGGAGGACATGTCAGAGGAACCGTTTTTGAAGGTAGCATCTTCGGAACAGATGCGACGAAGGCAAAGGAACTGGGAGAATGGGATGGATTCCTTACAGGAAGCGGGGTGTGAGGAGCTGTAGTCGAGGTAGCTGTGGGAGTCGGTGGGTTTGTAATGGATATTGGTGGACAGTCTATCACCAGAGATTGAGACAGAGAGGTCAAGGAAGGGAAGGGAAGTGTCAGAGATGGACCACGTGAAAATGATGGAGGGATGGAGATTGGAAGCAAAATTAATAAATTTTTCCAAGTCCCGACGAGAGCATGAAGCGACACCGAAGTAATCATCGATGTACCGGAGAAAGAGTTGTGGAAGGGGGCCGGAGTAGGACTGGAACAAGGAATGTTCCACATACCCCATAAAGAGGCAGGCATAGCTGGGGCCCATGCGGGTACCCATAGCCACACCTTTTATTTGGAGGAAGTGAGAGGAGTTGAAGGAGAAATTGTTCAGTGTGAGAACAAGTTCAGCCAGACGGAGGAGAGTAGTGGTGGATGGGGATTGTTCGGGCCTCTGTTCGAGGAAGAAGCTAAGGGCCCTCAGACCATCCTGGTGGGGGATGGAGGTGTAGAGGGATTGGACGTCCATGGTGAAGAGGAAGCGGTTGGAGCCAGGGAACTGGAAATTGTTGATGTGACGTAAGGTGTCAGAGGAATCACGGATGTAGGTGGGAAGGGACTGGACAAGGGGAGAGAGAAGGGAGTCAAGATAACGAGAAATGAGTTCTGTGGGGGAGGAGCAAGCTGAGAGCAAGATTGTCGCTGACACTATCTGAGTGTCAGTAATTGAGAGTTTGCTGCACTATTGGAATGTCAGTAATTGAGGGTGTGCTGCACTATTGCAGTGTCAGTAATTGAGGGTGTGCAGCACTATTGCAGTGTCAGTAATAGAGGGTGTGCTGCACTATTGGAGGGTCAGTAATTGAGGGTGTGCTGCACTGAGTGTCAGCAGTTGAGGGTGTGCTGCACGATTGGAGGGTCAGTAATTGAGGGTGTGCTGCACTATTGGAGGGTCAGTAATTGAGGGTGTGCTGCACTATTGCAGTGTCAGTAATTGAGGGTGTGCTGCACTATTGGAGGGTCAGTAATTGAGGGTGTGCTGCACTGAGTGTCAGCAGTTGAGGGTGTGCTGCACGATTGGAGGGTCAGTAATTGAGGGTGTGCTGCACTATTGGAAGGTCAGTAATTGAGGGTGTGCTGCACTATTTGAGTGTCAGTAATTGAGGGTGTGCTGCACTATTGGAGGGTCAGTAATTGAGGGTGTGCTGCACTATTTGAGTGTCAGTAATTGAGGGTGTGCTGCACTATTGGAGTCTCAGTAATTGAGGGTGTGCTGCAGTGTTGGAGTGTCAGTAATTGAGGGTGTGCTGCACTATTGGAGTGTCAGTAATTGAGCGTGTGCTGCAGTGTTGGAGTGTATTAATTGAGGGTGTGCTGCACTATTGGAGCGTCAGTAATTGAGCTTATGCCGCACTATTGGAGTGTCAGTAATTGAGCTTATGCCGCACTATTGGAGTGTCAGTAATTGAGGGTGTGCTGCACTATTGGAGGGTCATTAATTCAGTGTGTGCTGCACTATTGGAGGGTCAGTAATTGAGGGTGTGCTGCACTAGTGGAGGGTCATTAATTCAGTGTGTGCTGCACTATTGGAGTGTCAGTAATTGAGGGTGTGCTGCACTACTGGCGTGTCAGTAATTCTGGATGTGCTGCAATTTTGGAGTGTCAGTAATTGAGGGTGTGCTGCATTAATGGAGGGGCAGTAATTGAGGTTCTGCAGAATTATTGGAGTGTTAATAATTGGTGGTGTGCTGCTCTATTGGTGTGTCAGGAAATGAGGATGTGCTTAACGATTGGAGGGGCAGTAATTGAGGTCGTGCTGCACTATTGCAGGGTTAGTAATTCAGGGTGTGCTGCACTATTTCAGGGTTAGTAATTGAGAATGTGCCCCTGTTGGACGATCAGTAATTGATGGTGTTCTGCAGTATTAGAGTGTCAGTAATGGAGGGAGTGCTGCAGTACTGGAGTGTCAGTAATTGAGGGTGTGCTGCAGTACTGGAGTGTCAGTAATGGAGGGTGTGCTGCAGGACAGGAGTGTCAGTAATTGAGGGTGTTCTGCACTATTGGAGTGTCAGTAATTGAGGGTGTGCTGCAGTACTGGAGTGTCAGTAATTGAGGGTGTGCTGCAGTATTGGAGTGTCAGTAATTGAGAGCTTGCTGCACTATTGGAGTGTCAGTAATTGAGGGTGTGCTGCACTATTGGAATGTCAGTAATTGAGGGTGTGCTGCACTATTGCAGTGTCAGTAATTGATGTCGTGCTGCACTATTGGAGTGTCAGTAATTGAGGGTGTGCTGCACTATTGGAGTGTCAGTAATTGAGGGTGTGCTGCACTATTGGAGTGTCAGTAATTGAGTGTGTGCTGCACTATTGGAGTGTCAGTAATTGAGGGTGTGCTGCACTACTGTAGTGTAAGTAATTGAGGGTGTGCTGCTCTAATGGAGGGTCAGTAATTGAGGGTGTGCTGCACTATTGGAGTGTCAGTAATTGAGGGTGTGGTGCACTATTGCAGTGTCAGTAATTGAGGGTGTGCTGCACTATTGGAGTCTCAGTAATTGAGGGTGTGCTGCAGTGTTGGAGTGTCAGTAATTGAGGGTGTGCTGCACTACTGGAGTGTCAGTAATTGAGCGTGTGCTGCAGTGTTGGAGTGTCATTAATTGAGGGTGTGCTGCACTATTGGAATGTCAGTAATTGAGCTTATGCCGCACTATTGGAGTGTCAGTAATTGAGCTTATGTCGCACTATTGGAGTGTCATTAATTGAGGGTGTGCTGCACTATTGGAGGGTCATTAATTCAGTGTGTGCTGCACTATTGGAGGGTCAGTAATTGAGGGTGTGCTGCACTAGTGGAGGGTCATTAATTCAGTGTGTGCTGCACTATTGGAGGGTCAGTAATTGAGGGTGTGCTGCACTACTGGCGTGTCAGTAATTCTGGATGTGCTGCAACTTTGGAGTGTCAGTAATTGAGGGTGTGCAGCATTAATGGAGGGGCAGTAATTGAGGTTCTGCAGAAATATTGGAGTGTTAATAATTGGTGGTGTGCTGCTCTATTGGTGTGTCAGGAAATGAGGATGTGCTTAACGATTGGAGGGGCAGTAATTGAGGTGGTGCTGCACTATTGCAGTGTTAGTAATTCAGGGTGTGCTGCACTATTTCAGGGTTAGTAATTGAGAATGTGCCCTTGTTGGACGATCAGTAATTGACGGTGTTCTGCAGTATTAGAGTGTCAGTAATGGAGGGTGTGCTGCAGTACTGGAGTGTCAGTAATGGAGGATGTGCTGCAGTACTGGAGTGTCAGTAATTGAGGGTGTGCTGCAGTACTGGAGTGTCAGTAATTGAGGGTGTGCTGCAGTACTGGAGTGTCAGTAATTGAGGGTGTGCTGCTCTATTGGAGTGTCAGTAATTGAGGGTGTGCTGCAGTACTGGAGTATCAGTAATTGAGGATGTGCTGCAGTATTGGAATGTCAGTAATTGAGAGTTTGCTGCACTATTGGAGTGTCAGTAATTGAGGGTGTGCTACACTATTGGAGTGTCAGTTATTGAGGGTGTGCTGCAGTACTGGAGGGTCAGTAATTGAGGGTGTGCTGCAGTATAGGAGTGTCAGTAATTGAGAGTTTGCTGCACTATTGGAGTGTCAGTAATTGAGGGTGTGCTGCACTGTTGTAGTGTCAGTAATTGAGGGTGTGCTGCAGTATTGGAGTGTCAGTTATTGAGGGTGTGCTGCACTATTGGAATGTCAGTAATTGATGTCGTGCTGCACTATTGCAGTGTCAGTAATTGATGTCGTGCTGCACTATTGGAGTGTCAGTAATTGAGGGTGTGCTGCACTATTGGAGTGTCAGTAATTGAGGGTGTGCTGCTCTAATGGAGTGTCAGTAATTGAGGGTGTGCTGCACTATTGCAGTGTCAGTAATTGAGGGTGTGCTGCACTATTGGAGGGTCAGTAATTGAGGGTGTGCTGTACTATTAGAGTGTCAGTAATTGAGGGTGTGCTGTACTATTAGAGTGTCAGTAATTGAGGGTGTGTTGCAGTATTGGAATGTCAGTAATTGAGGGTGTGCTGCGCTATTGCAGTGTCAGTAATTGAGGGTGTGCTGCACTATTGCAGTGTCAGTAATTGAGGGTGTGCTGCACTATTGCAGTGTCAGTAATTGAGGGTGTGCTGCACTATTGGAGGGTCAGTAATTGAGGGTGTGCTGCACTATTTGAGTGTCAGTAATTGAGGGTGTGCTGCACTATTGGAGTGTCATTAATTGAGGGTGTGCCGCACTATTGGAGTGTCAGTAATTGAGCTTATGCCGCACTATTGGAGTGTCAGTAATTGAGGGTGTGCTGCACTATTGGAGGGTCATTAATTCAGTGTGTGCTGCACTATTGGAGGGTCAGTAATTGAGGGTGTGCTACACTAGTGGAGGGTCATTAATTCAGTGTGTGCTGCACTATTGGAGTGTCAGTAATTGAGGGTGTGCTGCACTATTGGAATGTCAGTAATTGAGGATGTGCTGCACTATTGGTGTGTCAGTAATTGAGGGTTCTGATTCACTGTTGGAGTGTCAGCAATTGAGGATGTGCTGCACTATTGGTGTGTCAGTAATTGAGGGTGTGATTCACTGTTGGAGTGTCAGTAATCGAGAGTGTGCTGCACTATTGCAGGATCAGTAATTGTCAATGTGCTGGATTATTAGGGAGTCAGTAATTGATGTTGTGCTGCACTATTGGAGTGTCAGTAATTGAGCTTGTGCTGCATTATTGGAAGGTCAGTAATTGAGCTTGTGCTGCAATATTGGATGGTCAGTAATTGAGGGTGTGCTGCACTATTGCAGGGACAATAATTGGGGTTGTGCTGATCTATTGGAGTGTCTGTAATGGAGTGTTTGCTGCACTATTGGGGTGTCAGCCACTGAGGTTCTGCTGCCCCATTAGAGGGTCAGTAATTGAGGTTGTGCTTCACTATTGGAGTGTCAGTAATTGAGGGTGTGCTGCAATATTGGAGTGTCAGTAATTGAGGGTGTGCTGCATCATTGGGGTGTCGGTAATTGAGAATCTGCTGCACAATTGGAGGGTCAGTAAGTGAAGGTGTGATGCACTATTGGAATGTTAGTAATTGACGGTGTTGTGCAGTATTGTAAAGTCAGTAGTTGAGGGAGCTGTGCACTATTGGAATGTCAGTAATTGAAGATGTGCTGCACGATTGGAGTGTCAGTAATTGAGAGTGTGATGCATTATTGGTGTGTCAGTAATTGAGGTTGTGCTGCACTACTGGAATGTCAGTAATTGAAGATGTGCTGCACGATTGGAGTGTCAGTAATTGAGAGTGTGATGCATTATTGGGGTGTCAGTAATTGAGGGTGTGTTGCAATATTGGAGTGTCAGCAATTGAGGGTTGCTGCACTACTGGAGTGTCATTATTTGAGGATGAGCTGCACTATTGGAGGGTAAGTAATTGAGCTTCTGCTGCACTTTTGGAGGGTCAGTATTTGAGGGTATGCTGCACTATTGGAGGGTCAGTAATTGAGGTACTGTGGCTCTATTGGTGGGACAGCAATTCAGGGAGTGGTACACAATTGGAGTGTCAGTAATTGAGGATGGGCTGCACTATTGCAGAGTTAGTAATTCAGGATCTGCTGCATTATTGGAGTGTCAGTAATTGAGGATGTGCTGCACTATTGGAGGGTCAGTAATTGAGGATGTGCTGCACTATTGGAGGGTCAGTAATTGAGGTACTGTGGCTCTATTGGTGGGACAGCAATTCAGGGAGTGGTACACAATTGGAGTGTCAGTAATTGAGGATGGGCTGCACTATTGCAGAGTTAGTAATTCAGGATCTGCTGCATTATTGGAGTGTCAGTAATTGAGGATGTGCTGCACTATTGGAGGGTCAGTAATTGACGTTGTGCTGCATTATTGGAGGGTCAGTAATTGAAGATGTACTACACTATTGGAGTCTTAGTAATTGAGGGAGTTCGGCATTATTGGAGTGTCATTAATTGAGGGAGTTCTGCACTATTATAATGTCAGAAATTGATGGTGTGCTGCACTATTGGAGGGTCAGCAACTGAGGTTCTGCTGCCCCATTGAAGGGTCAGTTATTGAGGTTGTGCTTCACTGTTGGAGTGTCAGGAATTGAGGGTGTGCTGCACTATTGGAGTGTCAGTACTTGAGGGCGTGCTACACTACTGGAGTGTCAGGAATTGAGGGTGTGCTGCACTATTAGAGTGTCAGTAAGTAGGATTTGCTGCACTATTGCAGTGTCGGTATTTGAAGGTGTGCTGCATCTTTGGGGTGTTGGTAATTGAGAATCTGCTGCACAATTGGAGGGTCAGTAAGTGAAGGTGTGATGCACTATTGGAATGTTAGTAATTGACGGTGTTGTGCAGTATTGTAAAGTCAGTAGTTGGGGGAGCTGTGCACTATTGGAATGTCAGTAATTGAAGATGTGCTGCACGATTGGAGTGTCAGTAATTGAGAGTGTGATGCATTATTGGTGTGTCAGTATTGAGGGTGTGCTGCACTTTGTTAGGTCAGTCATTGAGGTGTGCCGAACGATTTGGTGATCAGTAATTGAGGTTTTGCTGCACTATTGGAGGGTCAGTATATGAGGTTGTTCTTCACTATTGGAGTGTCAGTAGTTGAGAGGATTCTGAACTACTGTAGTGTCAGTAATTGAGGGAACGCTGCATTATTGGGGTGTTAGTAATTGAGAGGGTTCTGCAATATTGGTGTGTCATTAATTGAGGGTGTGCTGCACTATTAGAGGGTCAGTAATTGAGGTGGTGCTGCAGTATTGGAGGGTCAGTAATTGAGGTGGTGCTGCACTATTAGTGTGTTAGTAATTGATTTTGTGCTGAACTAGTTGAGGGTGAGTAATTGAGGTTGTGCTGCACTATTGGAGTGTCATTAATAGGGGTGTGCTGCATTATTGGAGTGTCAGTAATTGAGGATCAGCTGCACTATTGGAGGGTCTGTAATTGAGGATGTGATGCACTATTGGAGCGTCATTAATAGAGGGTGTGCTGCATTATTGGAGTGTCAGTAATTGAGGGTCTGCTGCATTATTGGAGTGTCAGTAATTGAGGATCAGCTGCACTATTGGAGTGTCAGTAATTGAGGGTGTGCTGCATTATTGGAGTGTCAGTAATTCAGTTTGTGCTGCACTTTTGGAGGGTCAGTAAATGAGGGTGTGCTGCACTACTGGAGTGTCAATAATTGAGGTTGTGCTGCACTATTGGAGGGTCAGTAATTGGGATGGTGCTGCTCTATTAGAGTGTCAGTAATTGAGGTTATGCTGCACAATTGGAGTGTCAATAATTGAGGATGTGCTGCACTATTGTAGTGTCAGTAGTTGAGGGTGTGCTGCACTATTGGAGTGTCAATAATTGAGGAAGTTCTGCACGGTTGGAGTGTCAGTAATTGAGGGAGTGCTGCATTATTGGAGTGTCAGTAATTGAGGGAGTGCTGCACTATTGGAGTGTCAGTAATTGAGGGTTTGCTGCACTATTGGAATGTCAGTAATTGAGGGTTTGCTGCACTATTGGAATGTCAGTAATTGAGGGTTTGCTGCACTATTGGAGTGTCATTAATTGAGGGAGTCCTGCACTATTGTAGTGACAGTAATTGAGGGTGTGCTGCACTATTTGAGTGTCAGTAATTGAGGCTGTGCTGCACTATTGGAGTGTCAGTAATTGAGGGAGTCCTGCACTATTGTAGTAACAGTAATTGAGGGTGTGCTGCACTATTGTAGTGTCAGTAATTGGGGGTGTGCGGCACCATTGGAGTGCCAGTATTTGAGGGAGTGCTGCACTATTTAAGTGTCAATAATTGAGGGTGTGCTGCTCTGTTGGTGGGTCAGCAACTGAGGGTGTGCTGTACTATTGGAGCATCAGTAATTGCATGTGTGCTGCACTATTGTAGTGTCAGTAATTGAGGGCGTTCTGCACCATTGTAGTGTCAGTAATTGAGGGAGTGCTGCACTGTTGCAGTGTCAGTAATTGAGGGTGTGCTGCAGTATTCGAGCATCAGTAATTGAGGTTGTGCTGCATTATTTGTGTGTCAGTAATTGAGGGTGTGCTGCACTATTGGTGTGTCAGTAATTGAGGGTGTGCTGAACTATTTGAGGGTCAGTAATTGAGGGTCTGCTGAACTATTGGAGTGTCAGTAATTGAGGGTGTGCTGCCGTTTTGGAGGGTCAGTAATTGAGGGTGTGCTGCACGATTGTAGTGTCAGTAATTGATGGTGTGCTGCACCATTGGAATGTCAGTAATTGAGCGTGAACTGCACTATTGCAGGGTCAGTAATTGAGGATGTGCTGCACTATTGGAGGGTCAGTTATTGAGGTTGTGCTGCATTATTGGGGTGTCAGTAATTGAGGGTGTGCTGCATTATTGGAATGTTAGACATTGAGGGGGTTCTGCTCGATTGGTGTGTCAGTAATTGAGGGTGTGCTGCAATATTGCCGGTTCAGTAATTGAGGATGTGCTGCAATATTGGAGTGTTAGTAATTGAAGGAGTTCTGCATTATTGGAGTGTCAGTAATTGAGTGTGTGCTGCACTATTGGAGTGTCAGTAATTGAGGGAGTTCTGCATTATTGGAGTGTCAGTAATTGAGGGTGTGCTGCACTATTGTAATGTCAGAAATTGAGGGTGTGCTGCACAATTGGAGTGTCAGCAACTGAGGTACTGCTGCCACATTGGAGGGTCAGTATTTGAGGTTGTGCTTCATATTGGATGTCAGTAATTGAGGGTGTGCTGCACTATCGGAGGGTCAGTAATTGAGGGTGTGCTGCACTATTGGAGGGTCAGTAATTGAGGTTCTGCTGCATTATTGGAGTGTCAGTAATTGAGGGTATGCTGCACTATTGCAGGGTCAATAATTGGGGTTGTGCTGATCTATTGGAGTGTCAGTAATGGAGGGTTTGCTGCACTATTGGAGGGTCAGTAATTGAGGTTGTGCTGCATTATTGGAGGGTCAGTAATTGAAGGTGTGCTGCACTATTGGAGTGTAAATGATTGAAGATATGCCGCAGCATTGGACTGTCAGTAATTAGGATTTGCTGCACTATTGCAGTGTCGGTATTTGAGGGTGTGCTGCATTATTGCGGTTTTGGTAATTGAGAATCTGCTGCACAATTGGAGGGTCAGTAAGTGAAGGTGTGATGCACTATTGGAATGTTAGTAATTGACGGTGTTGTGCAGTATTGTAAAGTCAGTAGTTGAGGGAGCTGTGCACTATTGGAATGTCAGTAATTGAAGATGTGCTGCACGATTGGAGTGTCAGTAATTGAGAGTGTGATGCATTATTGGGGTGTCAGTAATTGAGGGTGTGTTGCAATATTGGAGTGTCAGCAATTGAGGGTTGCTGCACTACTGGAGTGTCATTATTTGAGGATGAGCTGCACTATTGGAGGGTAAGTAATTGAGGTACTGTGGCTCTATTGGTGGGACAGCAATTCAGGGAGTGGTACACAATTGGAATGTCAGTAATTGAGGATGAGCTGCACTATTGCAGGGTTAGTAATTCAGGATCTGCTGCATATAGGAGTGTCAGTAATTGAGGGTGTGCTGCACTATTGGAGTGTCAGGAATTGAGGGTGTAATGCTCTATTGGACGGTCAGTAAATGAGGATGTGCTACACTAATGGAACGACAGTAATTGAGGTGGTGGTGCACTATTACAGGGACAATAATTAGGGGTGTGCTGCACTGTTGGAGTGTCAGTAATTGAGGGTATGCTGCTCCATTGGTGGGTCAGGAAATGAGGATGTGCTGCATTATTGGAACGTTAGTAACTGAGGGTTTGCTGCACTATTATAGTGACAGTAATTGAGTATGTGCTGAACTATTGGAGTGTCAGTGATTGAGGGTGTTTTGCAATATTGGAATGTCAGTAATTGGGGGTGTGCTGCTCTATTGGAGGGTCAGGAAATGAGGATGTGCTACACTATTGGAGGGTTGTTATTGAGGTGGTGCTGCAAAATTGGGGTGTCAGTAATTGAGGGTATGCTGCACTATTGGAGTGTAGTAATTGAGGGTGTGCTGCACTATTGGAGTGTCAGTAATTGTGGGTGTGATGCATCATTGGGGTGTCGGTAATTGAGAATCTGCTGCACAATTGGAGGGTCAGTAAGTGAAGGTGTGATGCACTATTGGAATGTTAGTAATTGACGGTGTTGTGCAGTATTGTAAAGTCAGTAGTTGAGGGAGCTGTGCACTATTGGAATGTCAGTAATTGAAGATGTGCTGCACGATTGGAGTGTCAGTAATTGAGAGTGTGATGCATTATTGGGGTGTCAGTAATTGAGGGTGTGTTGCAATATTGGAGTGTCAGCAATTGAGGGTTGCTGCACTATTGGAGTGTCATTATTTGAGGATGTGCTGCACTATTGGAGTGTCAGTAATTGAGGATGTGCTGCACTATTGGAGGGTCAGTAATTGAAGATGTACTACACTATTGGAGTCTTAGTAATTGAGGGAGTTCGGCATTATTGGAGTGTCATTAATTGAGGAAGTTCTGCACTATTATAATGTCAGAAATTGATGGTGTGCTGCACTATTGGAGGGTCAGCAACTGAGGTTCTGCTGCCCCATTGAAGGGTCAGTTAATGAGGTTGTGCTTCACTATTGGAGTGTCAGTACTTGAGGGCGTGCTACACTACTGGAGTGTCAGGAATTGAGGGTGTGCTGCACTATTAGAGTGTCAGTAAGTAGGATTTGCTGCACTATTGCAGTGTCGGTATTTGAAGGTGTGCTGCATCATTGGGGTGTTGGTAATTGAGAATCTGCTGCACAATTGGAGGGTCAGTAAGTGAAGGTGTGATGCACTATTGGAATGTTAGTAATTGACGGTGTTGTGCAGTATTGTAAAGTCAGTAGTTGGGGGAGCTGTGCACTATTGGAATGTCAGTAATTGAAGATGTGCTGCACGATTGGAGTGTCAGTAATTGAGAGTGTGATGCATTATTGGTGTGTCAGTAATTGAGGATGTGCTGCACTACTGGAAGGTCAGTAATTGAGGATGTGCTGCACTATTGGTGTGTCAGTAATTGAGGGTTTTGATTCACTGTTGGAGTGTCAGTAATTGAGGATGTGCTGCACTATTGCAGGGTCAGTAATTGAGGGTGTGATTCACTGTTGGAATGTCAGTAATTGAGAGTGTGCTGCACTATTGCAGGATCAGTAATTGTCAATCTGCTGGATTATTAGGGAGTCAGTAATTGATGTTGTGCTGCACTATTGGAGTGTCAGTAATTGGGGATGTGCTGTATTATTGGAGTGTCAGTAATTGAGGGTGTGCTGCACTATGGGAGTGTCAGTAATTGAGGGTGTGCTGCACTATGGGAGTGTCAGTAATTGAGGGTGTGCTGCACTATTGGATGGTCAGTAATTGAGCTTGTGCTGCAATATTGGATGGTCAGTAATTGAGGGTGTGCTGCACTATTGCAGGGACAATAATTGGGGTTGTGCTGATCTATTGGAGTGTCTGTAATGGAGGGTTTGCTGCACTATTGGGGTGTCAGCCACTGAGGTTCTGCTGCCCCATTAGAGGGTCAGTAATTGAGGTTGTGCTTCACTATTGGAGTGTCAGTACTTGAGGGCGTGCTACACTACTGGAGTGTCAGGAATTGAGGGTGTGCTGCACTATTAGAGTGAAAGTAAGTAGGATTTGCTGCACTATTGCAGTGTCGGTATTTGAAGGTGTGCTGCATCATTGGGGTGTTGGTAATTGAGAATCTGCTGCACAATTGGAGGGTCAGTAAGTGAAGGTGTGATGCACTATTGGAATGTTAGTAATTGACGGTGTTGTGCAGTATTGTAAAGTCAGTAGTTGGGGGAGCTGTGCACTATTGGAATGTCAGTAATTGAAGATGTGCTGCACGATTGGAGTGTCAGTAATTGAGAGTGTGATGCATTATTGGTGTGTCAGTAATTGAGGTTGTGCTGCACTACTGGAATGTCAGTAATTGAGGTTGTGCTGCACTATTGGAGGGTCAGTAATTGAGGATGAGCTGCACTATTGGAGGGTCAGTAATTGAGGGTTGCTGCACTACTGGAGTGTCATTAATTGAGGATGTGCTGCACTATTGGAGGGTAAGTAATTGAGGGTGTGCTGCACTATTGGAGTGTCAGTAATTGAGAGTGTGATGCATTATTGGTGTGTCAGTAATTGAGGGTGTGTTGCAATATTGGAGTGTCAGCAATTGAGGGTTGCTGCACTACTGGAGTGTCATTATTTGAGGATGTGCTGCACTATTGGAGGGTAAGTAATTGAGGTACTGTGGCTCTATTGGTGGGACAGCAATTCAGGGAGTGGTACACAATTGGAGTGTCAGTAATTGAGGATGAGCTGCACTATTGGAATGTCAGGAATTGAGGGTGTGCTGCACTATTGGAGTGTCAAACGTTGAGGGGGTGCTGCATGATTGGAGTGTCAGTAATTGAGGGTGAGTTGCACTATATAGGGGATCACTAATTGAGGGTGTGCTGTACAGTCAGAACCTCAGTAATTGGGAGTGTGCTGCACTATTGGAGTGTCAGTAACTGGGGGCGTGCTGCACTACTGGAGTGTCAGTAATTGAGGGTAAGCTGCACTTTTGCAGGGTCAGTATTGAGGGTGTGCTGCACTTTGTTAGGTCAGTAATTGAGGTGTGCCGAACGATTTGGGGATCAGTAATTGAGGTTTTGCTGCACTATTGGAGGGTCAGTATATGAGGTTGTTCTGCACTATTGGAGTGTCAGTAGTTGAGAGGATTCTGAACTACTGTAGTGTCAGTAATTGAGGGAACGCTGCATTATTGGGGTGTTAGTAATTGAGAGGGTTCTGCACTATTGGTGTGTCATTAATTGAGGGTGTGCTGCACTATTAGAGGGTCAGTAATTGAGGTGGTGCTGCAGTATTGGAGGGTCAGTAATTGAGGTCGTGCTGCACTATTAGTGTGTTAGTAATTGATTTTGTGCTGAACTAGTTGAGGGTGAGTAATTGAGGTTTTGCTGCACTATTGGAGGGTCAGTATATGAGGTTGTTCTGCACTATTGGAGTGTCAGTAGTTGAGAGGATTCTGAAATACTGTAGTGTCAGTAATTGAGGGAACGCTGCATTATTGGGGTGTTAGTAATTGAGAGGGTTCTGCACTATTGGTGTGTCATTAATTGAGGGTGTGCTGCACTATTAGAGGGTCAGTAATTGAGGTGGTGCTGCAGTATTGGAGGGTCAGTAATTGAGGTGGTGCTGCACTATTAGTGTGTTAGTAATTGATTTTGTGCTGAACTAGTTGAGGGTGAGTAATTGAGGTTGTGCTGCACTATTGGAGATTCAGTAATTGAGGGAGTTCTGCACTATTGGAGTGTCATTAATAGAGGGTGTGCTGCATTATTGGAGTGTCAGTAATTGAGGATCAGCTGCACTATTGGAGGGTCAGTAATTGAGGATGTGATGCACTATTGGAGCGTCATTAATAGAGGGTGTGCTGCATTATTGGAGTGTCAGTAATTGAGGGTCTGCTGCATTATTGGAGTGTCAGTAATTGAGGATCAGCTGCACTATTGGAGTGTCAGTAATTGAGGGTGTGCTGCATTATTGGAGTGTCAGTAATTCAGTTTGTGCTGCACTTTTGGAGGGTCAGTAAATGAGGGTGTGCTGCACTATTGGAGTGTCAATAATTGAGGTTGTGCTGCACTATTGGAGGGTCAGTAATTGGGATGGTGCTGCTCTATTAGAGTGTCAGTAATTGAGGTTATGCTGCACAATTGGAGTGTCAATAATTGAGGGTGTGCTGCACTATTGTAGTGTCAGTAGTTGAGGGTGTGCTGCACTATTGGAGTGTCAATAATTGAGGAAGTTCTGCACGGTTGGAGTGTCAGTAATTGAGGGAGTGCTGCATTATTGGAGTGTCAGTAATTGAGGGAGTGCTGCACTATTGGAGTGTCAGTAATTGAGGGTTTGCTGCACTATTGGAATGTCAGTAATTGAGGGTTTGCTGCACTATTGGAATGTCAGTAATTGAGGGTTTGCTGCACTATTGGAGTGTCATTAATTGAGGGAGTCCTGCACTATTGTAGTGACAGTAATTGAGGGTGTGCTGCACTATTTGAGTGTCAGTAATTGAGGCTGTGCTGCACTATTGGAGTGTCAGTAATTGAGGGAGTCCTGCACTATTGTAGTAACAGTAATTGAGGGTGTGCTGCACTATTGTAGTGTCAGTAATTGGGGGTGTGCGGCACCATTGGAGTGCCAGTATTTGAGGGAGTGCTGCACTATTTGAGTGTCAATAATTGAGGGTGTGCTGCTCTGTTGGAGGGTCAGCAACTGAGGGTGTGCTGTACTATTGGAGCATCAGTAATTGCATGTGTGCTGCACTATTGTAGTGTCAGTAATTGAGGGCGTTCTGCACCATTGTAGTGTCAGTAATTGAGGGAGTGCTGCACTATTACAGTGTCAGTAATTGAGGGTGTGCTGCAGTATTCGAGCATCAGTAATTGAGGTTGTGCTGCATTATTTGTGTGTCAGTAATTGAGGGTGTGCTGCACTATTGGTGTGTCAGTAATTGAGGGTGTGCTGAACTATTTGAGGGTCAGTAATTGAGGGTCTGCTGAACTATTGGAGTGTCAGTAATTGAGGGTGTGCTGCCGTTTTGGAGGGTCAGTAATTGAGGGTGTGCTGCACGATTGTAGTGTCAGTAATTGATGGTGTGCTGCACCATTGGAATGTCAGTAATTGAGCGTGAACTGCACTATTGCAGGGTCAGTAATTGAGGATGTGCTGCACTATTGGAGGGTCAGTTATTGAGGTTATGCTGCATTATTGGGGTGTCAGTAACTGAGTGTGTGCTGAACTATTTGATGGTCAGTAATTGAGTGTGTGCTGCAGTATTGGAGGGTCAGTTATTGAGGTTGTGCTGCATTATTGGGGTGTCAGTAATTGAGGGTGTGCTGCATTATTGGAATGTTAGACATTGAGGGGGTTCTGCTCGATTGGTGTGTCAGTAATTGAGGGTGTGCTGCAATATTGCCGGTTCAGTAATTGAGGATGTGCTGCAATATTGGAGTGTCAGTAATTGAAGGAGTTCTGCATTATTGGAGTGTCAGTAATTGAGTGTGTGCTGCACTATTGGAGTGTCAGTAATTGAGGGAGTTCTGCATTATTGGAGTGTCAGTAATTGAGGGTGTTCTGCACTATTGTAATGTCAGAAATTGAGGGTGTGCTGCACAATTGGAGTGTCAGCAACTGAGGTACTGCTGCCACATTGGAGGGTCAGTATTTGAGGTTGTGCTTCATATTGGATGTCAGTAATTGAGGGTGTGCTGCACTATCGGAGGGTCAGTAATTGAGGGTGTGCTGCACTATTGGAGGGTCAGTAATTGAGGTTCTGCTGCATTATTGGAATGTCAGTAATTGAGGGTGTGCTGCACTATTGCAGGGTCAATAATTGGGGTTGTGCTGATCTATTGGAGTGTCAGTAATGGAGGGTTTGCTGCACTATTGGAGGGTCAGTAATTGAGGTTGTGCTGCATTATTGGAGGGTCAGTAATTGAAGGTGTGCTGCACTATTGGAGTGTAAATGATTGAAGATATGCCGCAGCATTGGACTGTCAGTAATTAGGATTTGCTGCACTATTGCAGTGTCGGTATTTGAGGGTGTGCTGCATTATTGCAGTTTTGGTAATTGAGAATCTGCTGAACTATTGGAGTGTCAGTACTTGAGGGCGTGCTACACTATTGGAGTGTCAGGAATTGAGGGTGTGCTGCACTATTAGAGTGTCAGTAAGTAGGATTTGCTGCACTATTGCAGTGTTGGTATTTGAAGGTGCGCTGCATCATTGGGGTGTCGGTAATTGAGAATCTGCTGCACAATTGGAGGGTCAGTAAGTGAAGGTGTGATGCACTATTGGAATGTTAGTAATTGACGGTGTTGTGCAGTATTGTAAAGTCAGTAGTTGAGGGAGCTGTGCACTATTGGAATGTCAGTAATTGAAGATGTGCTGCACGATTGGAGTGTCAGTAATTGAGAGTGTGATGCATTATTGGGGTGTCAGTAATTGAGGGTGTGTTGCAATATTGGAGTGTCAACAATTGAGGGTTGCTGCACTACTGGAGTGTCATTATTTGAGGATGTGCTGCACTATTGCAGGGTCAGTAATTGAGGATGTGCTGCACTATTGCAGGGTCAGTAATTGAGGATGAGCTGCACTATTGGAGGGTCAGTAATTGAGGGTGTGCTGTACTATTGGAGGTCCAGTAATTGAGGTTGTGCTGCATTATTGGAGGGTCAGTAATTGAGCTTCTGCTGCACTTTTGGAGGGTCAGTATTTGAGGGTATGCTGCACTATTGGAGGGTCAGTAATTGAGGTACTGTGGCTCTATTGGTGGGACAGCAATTCAGGGAGTGGTAAACAATTGGAGTGTCAGTAATTGAGGATGGGCTGCACTATTGCAGAGTTAGTAATTCAGGATCTGCTGCATTATTGGAGTGTCAGTAATTGAGGGTGTGCTGCACTATTGGAGGGTCAGTAATTGACGTTGTGCTGCATTATTGGAGGGTCAGTAATTGAAGATGTACTACACTATTGGAGTCTTAGTAATTGAGGGAGTTCGGCATTATTGGAGTGTCATTAATTGAGGGAGTTCTGCACTATTATAATGTCAGAAATTGATGGTGTGCTGCACTATTGGAGGGTCAGCAACTGAGGTTCTGCTGCCCCATTGAAGGGTCAGTTATTGAGGTTGTGCTTCACTGTTGGAGTGTCAGGAATTGAGGGTGTGCTGCACTATTGGAGTGTCAGGAATTGAGGGTGTGCTGCACTATTAGAGTGTCAGTAAGTAGGATTTGCTGCACTATTGCAGTGTCGGTATTTGAAGGTGTGCTGCATCATTGGGGTGTTGGTAATTGAGAATCTGCTGCACAATTGGAGGGTCAGTAAGTGAAGGTGTGATGCACTATTGGAATGTTAGTAATTGACGGTGTTGTGCAGTATTGTAAAGTCAGTAGTTGGGGGAGCTGTGCACTATTGGAATGTCAGTAATTGAAGATGTGCTGCACGATTGGAGTGTCAGTAATTGAGAGTGTGATGCATTATTGGCGTGTCAGTAATTGAGGTTGTGCTGCACTACTGGAAGGTCAGTAATTGAGGATGTGCTGCACTATTGGTGTGTCAGTAATTGAGGGTTTTGATTCACTGTTGGAGTGTCAGTAATTGAGGATGTGCTGCACTATTGCAGGGTCAGTAATTGAGGGTGTGATTCACTGTTGGAGTGTCAGTAATTGAGAGTGTGCTGCACTATTGCAGGATCAGTAATTGTCAATGTGCTGGATTATTAGGGAGTCAGTAATTGATGTTGTGCTGCACTATTGGAGTGTCAGTAATTGGGGATGTGCTGCATTATTGGAAGGTCAGTAATTGAGGGTTTGCTGCACTATGGGAGTGTCAGTAATTGAGGGTGTGCTGCACTATTGGATGGTCAGTAATTGAGCTTGTGCTGCAATATTGGATGGTCAGTAATTGAGGGTGTGCTGCACTATTGCAGGGACAATAATTGGGGTTGTGCTGATCTATTGGAGTGTCTGTAATGGAGGGTTTGCTGCACTATTGGGGTGTCAGCCACTGAGGTTCTGCTGCCCCATTAGAGGGTCAGTAATTGAGGTTGTGCTTCACTATTGGAGTGTCAGTAATTGAGGGTGTGCTGCATCATTGGGGTGTCGGTAATTGAGAATCTGCTGCACAATTGGAGGGTCAGTAAGTGAAGGTGTGATGCACTATTGGAATGTTAGTAATTGACGGTGTTGTGCAGTATTGTAAAGTCAGTAGTTGAGGGAGCTGTGCACTATTGGAATGTCAGTAATTGAAGATGTGCTGCACGATTGGAGTGTCAGTAATTGAGAGTGTGATGCATTATTGGTGTGTCAGTAATTGAGGTTGTGCTGCACTACTGGAATGTCAGTAATTGAGGTTGTGCTGCACTATTGGAGGGTCAGTAATTGGGGGTGTGCTGCACTATTGGAGTGTCAGTAATTGAGAGTGTGATGCATTATTGGGGTGTCAGTAATTGAGGGTGTGTTGCAATATTGGAGTGTCAACAATTGAGGGTTGCTGCACTACTGGAGTGTCATTATTTGAGGATGTGCTGCACTATTGGAGGGTCAGTATTTGAGGGTATGCTGCACTATTGGATGGTCAGTAATTGAGGTACTGTGGCTCTATTGGTGGGACAGCAATTCAGGGAGTGGTACACAATTGGAGTGTCAGTAATTGAGGATGAGCTGCACTATTGCAGGGTTAGTAATTTAGGATCTGCTGCATATAGGAGTGTCAGTAATTGAGGGTGTGCTGCACTATTGGAATGTCAGGAATTGAGGGTGTAATGCTCTATTGGATGGTCAGTAAATGAGGATGTGCTACACTAATGGAACGACAGTAATTGAGGTGGTGGTGCACTATTACAGGGACAATAATTAGGGGTGTGCTGCACTGTTGGAGTGTCAGTAATTGAGGGTATGCTGCTCCATTGGTGGGTCAGGAAATGAGGATGTGCTGCATTATTGGAACGTTAGTAACTGAGGGTTTGCTGCACTATTATAGTGACAGTAATTGAGTATGTGCTGAACTATTGGAGTGTCAGTGATTGAGGGTGTTTTGCAATATTGGAATGTCAGTAATTGGGGGTGTGCTGCTCTATTGGAGGGTCAGGAAATGAGGATGTGCTACACTATTGGAGGGTTGTTATTGAGGTGGTGCTGCAAAATTGGGGTGTCAGTAATTGAGGGTATGCTGCACTATTGGAGTGTAGTAATTGAGGGTGTGCTGTACTATTGGAGGGTCAGTAATTGAGTGGGTTCTGCATTATTGGAGTGTCAGTAATTGAGGGTGTGCTGCACTATAGGACTGTGAGTCATTGAGGTTGTGCTGCATTATTGGGGTGTCAGTAATTGAGGGTGTGCTGCATCATTGGGGTGTCGGTAATTGAGAATCTGCTGCACAATTGGAGGGTCAGTAAGTGAAGGTGTGATGCACTATTGGAATGTTAGTAATTGACGGTGTTGTGCAGTATTGTAAAGTCAGTAGTTGAGGGAGCTGTGCACTATTGGAATGTCAGTAATTGAAGATGTGCTGCACGATTGGAGTGTCAGTAATTGAGAGTGTGATGCATTATTGGGGTGTCAGTAATTGAGGGTGTGTTGCAATATTGGAGTGTCAACAATTGAGGGTTGCTGCACTACTGGAGTGTCATTAATTGAGGATGTGCTGCACTATTGGAGGGTCAGTATTTGAGGGTATGCTGCACTATTGGAGGGTCAGTAATTGAGCTTCTGCTGCACTTTTGGAGGGTCAGTATTTGAGGGTATGCTGCACTATTGGAGGGTCAGTAATTGAGGTACTGTGGCTCTATTGGTGGGACAGCAATTCAGGGAGTGGTACACAATTGGAGTGTCAGTAATTGAGGATGGGCTGCACTATTGCAGAGTTAGTAATTCAGGATCTGCTGCATTATTGGAGTGTCAGTAATTGAGGATGTGCTGCACTATTGGAGGGTCAGTAATTGAGGGTGTGCTGCACTATTGGAGGGTCAGTAATTGACGTTGTGCTGCATTATTGGAGGGTCAGTAATTGAAGATGTACTACACTATTGGAGTCTTAATAATTGAGGGAGTTCGGCATTATTGGAGTGTCATTAATTGAGGGAGTTCTGCACTATTATAATGTCAGAAATTGATGGTGTGCTGCACTATTGGAGGGTCAGCAACTGAGGTTCTGCTGCCCCATTGAAGGGTCAGTTATTGAGGTTGTGCTTCACTGTTGGAGTGTCAGGAATTGAGGGTGTGCTGCACTATTGGAGTGTCAGTACTTGAGGGTGTGCTGCACTATTGGAGTGTCAGTAATTGAGGGTGTGCTGCACTATTGCAGTGTCAGGAATTGAGGGTGTGCTGCACTATTGGATTGTCAGTAATTGAGAGTGTGATGCATTATTGGTGTGTCAGTAATTGAGTTTGTGCTGCACTACTGGAGTGTCAGTAATTGAGGATGTGCTGCACTATTGCAGGGTCAGTAATTGAGGGTGTCCGGCACTATTGGTGTGTCAGTAATTGAGGGAGTCCTGCACTATTGTAGTAACAGTAATTGAGGGTGTGCTGCACTATTGGAGTGTCAGCAATTGAGGGTGTGCTGCACTATTGCAGTAACAGTAATTGTGGATGTTCTGCACTATTGGAGATTCAGCAATTGTCGATGTGCTGCACTATAGGCGTGTCAGTA
Organism: Isurus oxyrinchus; assembly: GCA_026770705.1. NCBI lineage: Eukaryota > Metazoa > Chordata > Chondrichthyes > Lamniformes > Lamnidae > Isurus > Isurus oxyrinchus. The sequence goes on along the minus strand of JANJGN010000017.1, from coordinate 10,680,718 downwards.
ATTGAGGGTGTGCTGCCCTATTGGATTGGCAGTAATTGAGGTTGTGCTGCCCTATTGGAGTGTCTGTATTTGAGGGTTTGCTGCAGTATTCGAGCATCAGTAATTGAGGTTGTGCTGCATTATTTGTGTGTCAGTAATTGAGGTTGTGCTGCACTATTGGAGTGTCAGTAATTGAGGGTGTGCTGCACTTTTGGAGTGTCAATAATTGAGGGTGTGCTGCACTATTTGAGGGTCAGTAATTGAGGGTGTGCTGAACTATTTGAGGGTCAGTAATTGAGGGTCTGCTGAACTATTGGAGTGTCAGTAATTGAGGGTGTGCTGCACTATTGTAGTGTCAGTTATTGAGGTTGTGCTGCATTATTGGGGTGTCAGTAATTGAGGGTGTGCTGCACTATTGGAATGTTAGACATTGAGGGGGTTCTGCTCGAATGAAGTATCAGTAATTGAGGGTGTGCTGCAATATTGCAGGTTCAGTAACTGAGGATGTGCTGCAATATTGGAATGTCAGACATTGAGGGTGTGCTGCACTATTGGAGTGTCAGTAATTGAGGGTGTGCTGCATTATTGGAGTGTCAGTAATTTAGGATTAGCTGCACTATTGGAGTGTCAGTAATTGAGGGTGTGATGCACTATTGGAGTGTCAGTAATTGAGTGTTTGCTGCACTATTGGAATGTCAGTAATAGTGGGAATTCTGCACTATTGGAGTGTCATTATTAGAGGGTGTGCTGCATTATTGGAGTGTCAGTAATTCAGTTTGTGCTGCACTTTTGGAGGGTCAGTAAATGAGGGTGTGCTGCACTATTGGAGTGTCAATAATTGAAGTTGTGCTGCACTATTGGAGGGTCAGTAATTGGGATGGTGCTGCTCTATTAGAGTGTCAGTAATTGAGGATATGCTGCTCTATTGGAGTGTCAATAATTGAGTAAGTGCTGCACGATTGGCGTGTCAGTAATTGAGGGAGTGCTGCATTATTGTAGTGTCAGTAATTGAGGGAGTGCTGCACTATTGGAGTGTCAGTAATTGAGGGAGTGCTGCACTATTGGAGTGTCAGTAATTGAGGGTTTGCTGCACTATTGGAGTGTCAGTAATTGAGGGTGTGCTGCACTATTTGAGTGTCAGTAATTGAGGGAGTCCTGCACTATTGTACTAACAGTAATTGAGGGTGTGCTGCACTATTGTAGTGTCAGTAATTGGGGGTTTGTGGCACCATTGGAGTGCCAGTATTTGAGGGAGTGCTGCACTAATTGAGTGTCAATAACTGAGGTTGTGCTGCACTATTGGAGTGTCAGTAATTGAGGGTGTGCTGCAGTATTGGAGCGTCAGTAATTGAGGGTGTGCTGCACTATTGGAGTGTCAGTAATTGAGGTTGTGCTGCACTATTGGAGTGTCAGTAATTGAGGTTGTGCTGCACTATTGGAGTGTCAGTAATTGAGGGTGTGCTGTGCTATTGGAGTGTCACTAATTGAGGTTGTGCTGCACTATTGGAGTGTCAGTAATTGAAGGTGTGCTGCACTATTGGAGTGTCAGTAATTGAGGGTGTGCTGCTCTATGGAGGGTCAGTAATTGAGTGTGTGCTGCACTACTGGAGTGTCAGTAATTGAGGGTGTGCTGCACTATTGGAGGGTCAGTAATTGAGGTTGTGCTGCATTATTGGAGTGTCAGTAATTGAGGGTGTGCTGCTCTGATGGAGGGTCAGTAATTGAGTGGGTGCTGCACTATTGGAGTGTCAGTAATTGATGGTGTGCTGCAGTATTGGAGTGTCAGTAATTGAGGGTGTGCTGCTCTAATGGAGGGTCAGTAATTGAGTGTGTGCGGCACTATTGGAGTGTCAGTAATTGAGGGTGTGCTGCACTATTGGAATGTCAGTAATTGAGAGTGTGCTGCACTATTGGAGTGTCAGTAATTGAGGGTGTGCTGCACTATTGGAGTGTCAGTAATTGAGGGTGTGCTGCACTATTGCAGTTTCAGTAATTGATGTCGTGCTGCACTTTTGGAGTGTCAGTAATTGAGGTTGTGTTGCACTATTGCAGGGTCAGTAACTGAGGGTGCGCTGCACTATTGGAGTGTCAGTTATTGAGGGTGTTCTGCACTATTGGAGTGTCAATAATTGAGTGTGTGCTGCACTATTGGAGTGTCAGTAATTGAGGGTGTGCTGCACTATTGGAGTGTCAGTAATTGAGGGTGTGCTTCCCTATTGGCGTGTCAGTTATTGAGCGTGTTCTGCACTAGTGGGCTGTTAGTAATTGAGGCAGTTCTGCAGTATTGTAGTGTCAGTAATTGTGGATGTGCTGCACTATTGGAGTGTCAATAATTGAGGGTGTTCTGCACTATTGGAGTGTCAATAATTGAGGATGTGCGGCACTATTGGAGTGTCAGTAATTGAGGTTGTGCTGCACTTTTGGAGTGTCAGTCATTGAGGGTGTGCTGCATTACTGGAGGGGAAGTAATTGAGGTTTTGCAGAAGTATTGGAGTGTTAATAATCGGTGGTGTGCTGCTGTATTGGTGTGTCAGGAAATGAGGATTTGCTAAACGACTGGAGGGGCAGTAATTGAGGTGGTGCTGCACTATTGGAGTGTCAGTAATTGAGGTTGTGTTGCACTATTGCAGGGTCAGTAATTGAGGGTGTGCTGCCCTATTGGAGTGTCAGTTATTGAGAGTGTTCTGCACTACTGGAGTGTCAATAATTGAGGGTGTGCCGCACTATTGGAGTGTCAGTAATTGAGGGTGTGCTGCCCTATTGGCGTGTCAGTAATTGAGGGTGTTCTGCACTAGTGGGCTGTTAGTAATTGAGGCAGTTCTGCAGTATAGTAGTGTCAGTAATTGTGGATGTGCTGCACTATTGGAGTGTCAATAATTGAGGGTGTTCTGCACTATTGGAATGTCAATAATTGAGCGTGTGCTGCACTATTGGAGTGTCAGTAATTGAAGCAGTTCTGCAGTATTGTAGTGTCAGTAATTGTGGATGTGCTGCACTATTGGAGTGTCAATAATTGAGGGTGTGCTGCTCTAATGGAGTGTCAGTAATTGAGGGTGTGCTGCACTATTGGGGTGTCAGTAATTGAGGTTGTGATGCACTATTGGAGTGTCTGTAATTGAGGGTGTGCTGCACTATTGGAGTGTCTATAAGTGGAGGTGTGCTGCTTTATTAGAGGGTTCGGAAATAACGATGTGGTACACTATTGCAGGGTCAGTGACTGAGGGTGTGCTGCACCATTGGTGAGTCAGTTTTTGAGAGTATGATGCACTATTGGAGGCTCATTAATTGAGTGTGTACTGCACTATTACATTCAGGGTTAGTAATTGAGAATGTGCCCCTGTTGGACGATCAGTAATTGATGGTGTTCTGCAGTATTAGATGTCAGTAATTGAGGGTGTGCTGCAGTACAGGAGTGTCAGTAATTGAGGGTGTGCTGCTCTATTGGAGTGTCAGTAATTGAGGGTGTGCTGCAGTACTGGAGTATCAGTAATTGAGGGTGTGCTGCAGTATTGGAGTGTCAGTAATTGAGAGTTTGCTGCACTATTGGAGTGTCAGTAATTGAGGGTGTGCTGCACTATTGGAGTGTCAGTAATTGAGGGTGTGCTGCAGTACTGGAGTGTCAGTAATTGAGGGTGTGCTGCAGTATTGGAGTGTCAGTAATTGAGAGTTTGCTGCACTATTGGAGTGTCAGTAATTGAGGGTGTGCTGCACTGTTGTAGTGTCAGTAATTGAGGGTGTGCTGCACTATTGGAGTGTCAGTAATTGAGGGTGTGCTGCACTGTTGTAGTGTCAGTAATTGAGGGTGTGCTGCAGTATTGGAGTGTCAGTAATTGAGGGTGCGCTGCACTGTTGTAGTGTCAGTAGTTGAGGGTGTGCTGCACTATTGGAGTGTCAGTAATTGAGGGTGTGCTGCACTATTGGAGTGTCAGTAATTGAGGGTGTGCTGCTCTAATGGAGGGTCAGTAATTGAGTGTGTGCTGCACTACTGGAGTGTCAGTAATTGAGGGTGTGCTGCACTATTGGAATGTCAGTAATTGATGGTGTGCTGCACTATTGGAGTGTCAGTAATTGAGGGTGCGCTGCTCTAATGGAGGGTGAGTAATTGAGTGTGTGCTGCAATATTGAAGTGTCAGTAATTGAGGGTGTGCTGCACTATTGGAATGTCAGTAATTGAGGGTGTGCTGCACTATTGGAGTGTCAGTAATTGAGGGTGTGCTGCACTATTGGAGTGTCAGTAATTGAGGGTGCGCTGCACTATTGCAGTGTCAGTAATTGATGTCGTGCTGCACCTTTGGAGTGTCAGTAATTGAGGGTGTGCTGCACTATTGGAGTGTCAGTAATTGAGGGTATGCTGCACTATTGGAATGTCAGTAATTGAGGGTGTGCTGCACTATTGCAGTGTCAGTAATTGATGTCGTGCTGCACTATTGCAGTGTCAGTAATTGTGGGTGTGCTGCACTATTGGAGTGTCTGTAATTGAGGGTGTGCTGCACTGTTGTAGTGTCAGTAATTGAGGGTGTGCTGCTCTAATGGAGTGTCAGTAATTGAGGGTGTGCTGCACTATTGTAGTGTCAGTAATTGAGGGTGTGCTGCACTGTTGTAGTGTCAGTAATTGAGGGAGTGCTGCTCTAATGGAGGGTCAGTAATTGAGGGTGTGCTGCATTATTGGAGTGTCAGTAATTGACTGTGTGCTGCACGATTGGAGTGTCAGTAATTGAGGGTGTGCTGCACTATTGGAGTGTCAGTAATTGAGGGTTTGCTGCACTATTGGAGTGTCAGTAATTGAGGATGTGCGGCACTGTTGGAGTGTCAGTAATTGAGGTTGTGCTGCACTTTTGGAGTGTCAGTCATTGAGGGTGTGCTGCATTACTGGAGGGGAAGTAATTGAGGTTCAGCAGAATTATTGGAGTGTTAATAATTGGTGGTGTGCTGCTCTATTGGTGTGTCAGGAAATGAGGATTTGCTAAACGACTGGAGGGGCAGTAATTGAGGTGGTGCTGCACTATTGGAGTGTCAGTAATTGAGGTTGTGTTGCACTATTGCAGGGTCAGTAACTGAGGGTGTGCTGCACTATTGGTGTGTCAGTTTTTGAGAGTGTGAGGCACTATTGGAGGCTAATTAATTGAGTGTGTTCTGCACTATTGCATTGTCAGTAATTGAGGGTGTGCTGCACGATTGGAATGTCAGTACTTGAGGCTGTGCTGCACTATTGGATTGTCATTAATTGGGTGTCTGCTGCTGTATTGGAGTGTCAGTAAATGAGGATGTGCTACATTATTGCAGGATCAGTAAATGAGGATGTGCTACATTATTGGAGGGGCAGTAAATGAGGGTTTGCTGCACTATTGGAGGGTCAGTAATTGATAGTGTGCTTCAGTATTGGAGGGTCAGTAATAGAGGTTCTGCTGCACTATTGGAGTGTCAGTAATTTACGGAGTACTGCACTATTGTAGTGTCAGTAATTGAGGATGTGCTGCACTATTGGAGTGTCAATAATTGAGGGTGTGCTGCACTATTGGAGTGTCAGTAATTGAGGGTGTGCTGCCCTATTGGAGTGTCAGTAATTGAGGGTGTGCTGCACTATTGCAGTGTCAGTAATTGAGGGTGTGCTGCCCTATTGGAGTGTCAGTAATTGAGGGTGTTCTGCACTATTGGAGTGTCAATAATTGAGGGTGTGCTGCACTATTGGAGTGTCAGTAATTGAGGGTGTGCTGCCCTATTGGAGTGTCAGTTATTGAGGGTGTTCTGCACTAGTGGACTGTTAGTAATTGAGGCAGTTCTGCAGTATTGTAGTGTCAGTAATTGTGGATGTGCTGCACTATTGGTGTGTCAATAATTGAGGATGTGCTGCACTATTGGAGTGTCAATAATTGAGGGCGTGCTGCACTATTGGAGTGTTAGTAATTGAGGTAGTTCTGCAGTACTGTAGTGTCAGAAATTGTGGATGGGCTGCAGTCACTAATTGATCTGTTCTGTACTCTTGGAGTGTCAGTAATTGAGGGTGTGCTGCTCTATTGGAGTGTCAGTAATTGAGGGTGTGCTGCACTATTGGAGTCTCATTATTTGAGGGTGTGCTGCAGTGTTGGAGTGTCAGTAAATGAGGGTGCGCTGCAATATTGGAGTGTCAGTAATTGAGCGTGTGCTGCAGTGTTGGAGTGTCATTAACTGAGTGTGTGCTGCACTATTGGAGTGTCAGTAATTGAGGGTGTGCTGCACTATTGGAGTCTCAGTAATTGAGTGTGTGCTGCAGTGTTGGAGTGTCAGTAATTGAGGGTGTGCTGCACTATTGGAGTGTCAGTAATTGAGCGTGAGCTGCAGTGTTGGAGTGTCATTAATTGAGTGTGTGCTGCACTATTGGAGTGTCAGTAATTGAGCTTATGCCGCACTATTGGAGTGTCAATAATTGAGGGTGTGCTGCACTATTGGAGGGTCATTAATTCAGTGTGTGCTGCACTATTGGAGGGTCAGTAATTGAGGGTGTGCTGCACTAGTGGAGGGTCATTAATTCAGTATGTGCTGCACTATTGGAGTGTCAGTAATTGAGGGTGTGCTGCACTACTGGCGTGTCAGTAATTCTAGATGTGCTGCAATTTTGGAGTGTCAGTAATTGAGGGTGTGCTGCATTAATGGAGGGGCAGTAATTGAGGTTCTGCAGAATTATTGGAGTGTAAATAATTGGTGGTGTGCTGCTCTGTTGGTGTGTCAGGAAATGAGGATGTGCTTAACGATTGGAGGGGCAGTAATTGAGGTGGTGCTGCACTATTGCACGGTTAGTAATTCAGGATCTGATGCATATTGGAGTGTCAGTAATTGAGGGTGTGCTGCACTATTGGAGTGTCAGTAATTGAGGATGTGCTGCACTTTTGGAGTGTCAGTAATGGAGGGTGTGCTGCACTATTGCAGTGTCAGTAATTCAGGGTGTGCTGCACTATTTCAGGGTTAGTAATTGAGAATGTGCCCCTGTTGGACGATCAGTAATTGATGGTGTTCTGCAGTATTAGAGTGTCAGTAATTGAGGGTGTGCTGCAGAACTGGAGTGTCAGTAATTGAGGGTGTGCTGCAGTACTGGAGTATCAGTAATTGAGAGTGTGCTGCAGTATTGGAGTGTCAGTAATTGAGAGTTTGCTGCACTATTGGAGTGTCAATAATTGAGGGTGTGCTGCACTATTGGAGTGTCAGTAATTGAGGGTGTGCTGCAGTACTGGAGTGTCCGTAATTGAGGGTGTGCTGCACTATTGGAGTGTCAGTAATTGAGAGTTTGCTGCACTATTGGAGTGTCAGTAATTGAGGGTGTGCTGCACTGTTGTAGTGTCAGTAATTGAGGGTGTGCTGCACTATTGGAGTGTCAGTAATTGAGGGTGTGCTGCACTATTTCAGTGTGAGTAATTGAGGGTGTGCTGCTCTAATGTAGGGTCAGTAATTGAATGTGTGCTGCACTACTGGAGTGTCAGTAATTGAGGGTGTGCTGCACTATTGGAATGTCAGTAATTGATGGTGTGCTGCACTATTGGAGTGTCAGTAATTGAGGGTGTGCTGCACTGTTGGAATGTCAGTAATTGAGGGTGTGCTGCACTATTGCAGTGTCAGTAATTGATGTTGTGCTGCACTATTGGAATGTCAGTAATTGAGTGATTGCTGCACTATTGGAGTGTCAGTAATTGAGGGTGTGCTGCACTGTTGTAGTGTCAGTAATTGAGGGTGTGCTGCTCTAATGGAGTGTCAGTAATTGAGGGTGTGCTGCACTATTGTAGTGTCAGTAATTGAGGGTTTGCTGCACTGTTGTAGTGTCAGTAATTGAGGGTGTGCTGCTCTAATGGAGGGTCAGTAATTGAGGGTGTGCTGCACTATTGGAGTGTCAGTAATTGAGTGTGTGCTGCACTATTGGACTGTCAGTTATTGAGGTTGTGCTGCACTATTGGTGTGTCAGTAATTGAGGTTGTGCTGCACTTTTGGAGTGTCAGTCATTGAGGGTGTGCTGCATTACTGGAGGGGAAGTAATTGAGGTTCTGCAGAATTATTGGAGTGTTAATAATTGGTGGTGTGCTGCTCTATTGGTGTGTCAGGAAATGAGGATGAGCTAAACGACTGGAGGGGCAGTAATTGAGGTGGTACTGCACTATTGGAGTGTCAGTAATTGAGGTTGTGTTGCACTATTGCAGGGTCAGTAACTGAGGGTGTGCTGCACTATTGGTGTGTCAGTTTTTGAGAGTTGTGATGCACTATTGGAGGCTCATTAATTGAGTGTGTTCTGCACTATTGCATTGTCAGTAATTGAGGGGGTGCTGCACTATTCGAATGTCAGTACTTGAGGGTGTGCTGCACTATTGGAGTGTCATTAATTGGGTGTCTGCTGCTGTACTGGAGTGTCAGTAAATGAGGATGTGTTACATTATTGGAGGGTCAGTAAATGAGGGTTTGCTGCACTATTGGAGGGTCAGTAATTGATGGTGTGCTTCAATATTGGAGGGTCAGTAATTGAGGTTGTGCTGCACTATTGGAGTGTCAGTTATTTAGGGAGTTCTGCACTATTGGAGTGTCAGTAATTGAGGATGTGCGGCACTATTGGAGTGTCAGTAATTGAGGATGTAATGCACTTTTGGAGTGTCAGTAATTGAGGGTGTGCTGCATTACTGGAGGGGAAGTAATTGAGGGTGTGCTGCACTATTGGAGTGTCAGTAATTGAGGGTGTGCTGCCCTATTGGAGTGTCAGTTATTGAGGGTGTTCTGCACTATTGAAATGTCAGTACTTGAGGGTATGCTGCACTATTGGATAGTCATTAATTGGGTGTCTGCTGCTGTATTGGAGTGTCAGTAAATGAGGATGTGCTACATTATTGGAGGGTCAGTAAATGAGGATGTGCTACATTATTGGAGGGGCAGTAATTGAGGGTTTGCTGCACTATTGGAGGGTCAGTAATTGATGGTGTGCTTCAGTATTGGAGGGTCAGTAATTTAGGGAGTTCTGCACTATTGTAGTGTCAGTAATTGAGGATGTGCTGCACTATTGGAGTGTCAATAATTGAGGGTGTGCTGCACTATTGGAGTGTCAGTAATTGAGGGTGTGCTGCACTAGTGGACTGTTAGTAATTGAGGCAGTTCTGCAGTATTGTAGTGTCAGTAATTGTGGATGTGCTGCACTACTGGAGTGTCAATAATTGAGGGTGTGCTGCACTATTGGAGTGTCAATAATTGAGTGCGTGCTGCACTGTTGGAGTGTCAGTAATTGAGGTAGTTCTGCAGTACTGTAGTGTCAGAAATTCTGGATGGGCTGCAGTCACTAATTGATCTGTTCTGTACTCTTGGAGTGTCAGTAATTGAGGGTGTGCTGCACTATTGGAGGGCCAGTAATTGAGGGTGTGCTGCACTATCTGAGTGCCAGCAGTTGAGGGTGTGCTGCATGATTGGAGGGTCAGTAATTGAGGGTGTGCTGCACTATTGCAGGGTCAGTAATTGAGGGTGTGCTGCGCTATTTGAGTGTCAGTAATTGAGGGTGTGCTGCACTATTGGAGTCTCAGTAATTGAGGGTGTGCTGCAGTGTTGGAGTGTCAGTAATTGAGGGTGTGCTGCACTATTGGAGTGTCAGTAATTGAGCGTGTGCTGCAGTGTTGGAGTGTGATTAATTGAGTGTGTGCTGCACTATTGGAGTGTCAGTAATTGAGGGTGTGCTGCACTACTGGCGTGTCAGTAATTCTGGATGTGCTGCAATTTTGGAGTGTCAGTAACTGAGGGTGTGCTGCATTAATGGAGGGGCAGTAATTGAGGTTCTGCAGAATTATTGGAGTGTTAATAATTGGTGGTGTGCGGCTCTGATGGTGTGTCAGGAAATGAGGATGTGCTTAACGATTAGAGGGGCAGTAATTGAGGTGGTGCTGCACTATTGCAGGGTTAGTAATTCAGGATCTGCTGCATATTGGAATGTCAGTAATTGAGGGTGTGCTGCACTATTGGAGTGTCAGTAATTGAGGATGTGCTGCACTTTTGGAGTGTCAGTAATTGAGGGTGTGCTGCACTATTGTAGTGTCAGTAATTCAGGGTGTGCTGCACTATTTCAGGGTCAGTAATTGAGAATGTGCCCCTGTTGGACGATCAGTAATTGATGGTGTTCTGCAGTATTAGAGTGTCAGTAATTGAGGGTGTGCTGCAGAACTGGAGTGTCAGTAATTGAGGGTGTGCTGCAGTACTGGAGTGTCAGTAATTGAGGGTGTGCTGCAGTACTGGAGTGTCAGTAATTGAGGGTGTGCTGCTCAATTGGAGTGTCAGTAATTGAGGGTGTGCTGCACTGTTGGAATGTCAGTAATTGAGGGTGTGCTGCACTATTGCAGTGTCAGTAATTGATGTTGTGCTGCACTATTGGAATGTCAGTAATTGAGGGATTGCTGCACTATTGGAGTGTCAGTAATTGAGGGTGTGCTGCACTGTTGTAGTGTCAGTAATTGAGGGTGTGCTGCTCTAATGGAGTGTCAGTAATTGAGGGTGTGCTGCACTATTGTAGTGTCAGTAATTGAGGGTGTGCTGCACTGTTGTAGTGTCAGTAATTGAGGGTGTGCTGCTCTAATGGAGGGTCAGTAATTGAGGGTGTGCTGCACTATTGGAGTGTCAGTAATTGAGTGTGTGCTGCACTATTGGACTGTCAGTTATTGAGGTTGTGCTGCACTATTGGTGTGTCAGTAATTGAGGTTGTGCTGCACTTTTGGAGTGTCAGTCATTGATGGTGTGCTGCATTACTGGAGGGGAAGTAATTGAGGTTCTGCAGAATTATTGGAGTGTTAATAATTGGTGGTGTGCTGCTCTATTGGTGTGTCAGGAAATGAGGATGTGCTAAACGACTGGAGGGGCAGTAATTGAGGTGGTACTGCACTATTGGAGTGTCAGTAATTGAGGTTGTGTTGCACTATTGCAGGGTCAGTAACTGAGGGTGTGCTGCACTATTGGTGTGTCAGTTTTTGAGAGTTGTGATGCACTATTGGAGGCTCATTAATTGAGTGTGTTCTGCACTATTGCATTGTCATTAATTGAGGGGGTGCTGCACTATTCGAATGTCAGTACTTGAGGGTGTGCTGCACTATTGGATTGTCATTAATTGGGTGTCTGCTGCTGTACTGGAGTGTCAGTAAATGAGGATGTGTTACATTATTGGAGGGTCAGTAAATGAGGGTTTGCTGCACTATTGGAGGGTCAGTAATTGATGGTGTGCTTCAATATTGGAGGGTCAGTAATTGAGGTTGTGCTGCACTATTGGAGTGTCAGTTATTTAGGGAGTTCTGCACTATTGGAGTGTCAGTAATTGAGGATGTGCGGCACTATTGGAGTGTCAGTAATTGAGGTTGTGCTGCACTTTTGGAGTGTCAGTAATTGAGGGTGTGCTGCATTACTGGAGGGGAAGTAATTGAGGGTGTGCTGCACTATTGGAGTGTCAGTAATTGAGGGTGTGCTGCCCTATTGGAGTGTCAGTTATTGAGGGTGTTCTGCACTATTGAAATGTCAGTACTTGAGGGTATGCTGCACTATTGGATAGTCATTAATTGGGTGTCTGCTGCTGTATTGGAGTGTCAGTAAATGAGGATGTGCTACATTATTGGAGGGTCAGTAAATGAGGATGTGCTACATTATTGGAGGGGCAGTAATTGAGGGTTTGCTGCACTATTGGAGGGTCAGTAATTGATGGTGTGCTTCAGTATTGGAGGGTCAGTAATTGAGGTTGTGCTGCACTATTGGAGTGTCAGTAATTTAGGGAGTTCTGCACTATTGTAGTGTCAGTAATTGAGGATGTGCTGCACTATTGGAGTGTCAATAATTGAGGGTGTGCTGCACTATTGGAGTGTCAGTAATTGAGGGTGTGCTGCACTAGTGGACTGTTAGTAATTGAGGCAGTTCTGCAGTATTGTAGTGTCAGTAATTGTGGATGTGCTGCACTATCGGTTTGTCAATAATTGAGGGTGTGCTGCACTATTGGAGTGTCAATAATTGAGTGCGAGCTGCACTATTGGAGTGTCAGTAATTGAGGTAGTTCTGCAGTACTGTAGTGTCAGAAATTGTGGATGGGCTGCAGTCAATAATTGATCTGTTCTGTACTCTTGGAGTGTCAGTAATTGAGGGTGTGCTGCACTATTGGAGGGCCAGTAATTGAGGGTGTGCTGCACTATCTGAGTGCCAGCAGTTGAGGGTGTGCTGCATGATTGGAGGGTCAGTAATTGAGGGTGTGCTGCACTATTGCAGGGTCAGTAATTGAGGGTGTGCTGCGCTATTTGAGTGTCAGTAATTGAGGGTGTGCCGCACTATTGGAGTCTCAGTAATTGAGGGTGTGCTGCAGTGTTGGAGTGTCAGTAATTGAGGGTGTGCTGCACTATTGGAGTGTCAGTAATTGAGCGTGTGCTGCAGTGTTGGAGTGTGATTAATTGAGTGTGTGCTGCACTATTGGAGTGTCAGTAATTGAGCTTATGCCGCACTAGTGGAGGGTCGTTAATTCACTGTGTGCTGCACTATTGGAGTGTCAGTAATTGAGGGTGTGCTGCACTACTGGCGTGTCAGTAATTCTGGATGTGCTGCAATTTTGGAGTGTCAGTAACTGAGGGTGTGCTGCATTAATGGAGGGGCAGTAATTGATGTTCTGCAGAATTATTGGAGTGTTAATAATTGGTGGTGTGCTGCTCTGTTGGTGTGTCAGGAAATGAGGATGTGCTTAACGATTAGAGGGGCAGTAATAGAGGTGGTGCTGCACTATTGCAGGGTTAGTAATTCAGGATCTGCTGCATATTGGAATGTCAGTAATTGAGGGTGTGCTGCACTATTGGAGTGTCAGTAATTGAGGATGTGCTGCACTTTTGGAGTGTCAGTAATTGAGGGTGTGCTGCACTATTGTAGTGTCAGTAATTCAGGGTGTGCTGCACTATTTCAGGGTCAGTAATTGAGAATGTGCCCCTGTTGGACGATCAGTAATTGATGGTGTTCTGCAGTATTAGCGTGTCAGTAATTGAGGGTGTGCTGCAGAACTGGAGTGTCAGTAATTGAGGGTGTGCTGCAGTACTGGAGTGTCAGTAATTGAGGGTGTGCTGCAGTACTGGAGTGTCAGTAATTGAGGGTGTGCTGCTCAATTGGAGTGTCAGTAATTGAGGGTGTGCTGCAGTACTGGAGTATCAGTAATTGAGGGTGTGCTGCCGTATTGGAGTGTCAGTAATTGAGAGTTTGCTGCACTATTGGAGTGTCAGTAATTGAGGGTATTCTGCACTATTGGATTGTCAGTAATTGAGGGTGTGCTGCAGTACTGGAGTGTCAGTAATTGAGAGTTTGCTGCACTATTGGAGTGTCAGTAATTGAGGGTGTGCTGCACTATTGTAGTGTCAGTAATTGAGGGTGTGCTGCACTATTGGAGTGTCAGTAATTGAGGGTGTGATGCACTATTGGAATGTCAGTAATTGATGGTGTGCTGCACTTTTGGAGTGTCAGTAATTGAGGGTGTGCTGCTCTAATGGAGGGTGAGTAATTGAGTGTGTGCTGCACTATTGGAGTGTCAGTAATTGAGGGCGTGCTGCACTATTGGAATGTCAGTAATTGAGGGTGTGCTGCACTATTGGAGTGTCAGTAATTGAGTGTGTGCCGCACTATTGGAGTGTCAGTTATTGAGGGTGTGCTGCTCTATTGCAGTGTCAGTAATTGATGTCGTGCTGCACTTTTGGAGTGTCCGTAATGGAGTGTGTGCTGCACTGTTGGAATGTCAGTAATTGAGGGTGTGCTGCACTATTGCAGTGTCAGTAATAGATGTCGTGCTGCACTATTGGAGTGTCAGTAATTGAGGGTGTGCTGCAGTACTGGAGTGTCAGTAATTGATGGTGTGCTGCACAATTGGAGTGTCAGTAATTGAGGGTGTGCTGCACTAAAGGAGGGTGAGTAATTGAGTGTGTGCTGCACTATTGGAGTGTCAGTAATTGAGGGTGTGCTGCACTATTGGAATGTCAGTAATTGAGGGTGTGCTGCGCTATTGGAGTGTCAGTAATTGAGGGTGTGCTGCACTATTGGAGTGTCAGTAATTGAGGGTGTGCTGCACTATTGCAGTGTCAGTAATTGATGTCGTGCTGCACTTTTGGAGTGTCAGTAATTGAGGGTATGCTGCACTAATGGAGTGTCAGTAATTGAGGGTGTGCTGCACTATTGGAATGTCAGTAATTGAGGGTGTGCTGCACTATTGCAGTGTCAGTAATAGATGTCGTGCTGCACTATTGGAGTGTCAGTAATTGAGGGTGTGCTGCACTATTGGAGTGTCAGTAATCGAGGGTGTGCTGCACTGTTGTAGTGTCATTAATTGAGGGTGTGCTGCTCTAATGGAGTGTCAGTAATTGAGGGTGTGCTGCACTATTGTAGTGTCAGTAATTGAGGGTGTGCTGCACTGTTGTAGTGTCAGTAATTGAGGGTGTGCTGCTCTAATGGAGGGTGAGTAATTGAGTGTGTACTGCACTATTGGAGTGTCAGTAATTGAGTGTGTGCTGCACTATTGGAGTGTCAGTAATTGAGGATGTGCTGCACTATTGGAGTGTCAGTAATTGAGGGTTTGCTGCACTATTGGAGTGTCAGTAATTGAGGATGTGCGGCACTATTGGAGTGTCAGTAATTGAGGTTGTGCTGCACTTTTGGAGTGTCAGTCATTGAGGGTGTGCTGCATTACTGGAGGGGAAGTAATTGAGTTTCTGCAGAATTATTGGAGTGTTAATAATTGGTGGTGTGCTGCTCTATTGGTGTGTCAGGAAATGAGGATGTGCTAAACGACTGGAGGGGCAGTAATTGAGGTGGTGCTGCACTATTGGAGTGTCAGAAATTGAGGTTGTGTTGCACTATTGTAGGGTCAGTAACTGAGGGTGTGCTGCACTATTGGTGTGTCAGTTTTTGAGAGTGTGATGCACTATTGGAGGCTCATTAATTGAATGTGTTCTGCACTATTGCATTGTCAGTAATTGAGGGTGTGCTGCACTATTGGATTGTCATTAATTGGGTGTCTGCTGCTGTATTGGAGTGTCAGTAAATGAGGATGTGCTACATTATTGGAGGGACAGTAAATGAGGATGTGCTACATTATTGGAGGGGCAGTAATTGAGGGTTTGCTGCACTATTGGAGGGTCAGCAGTTGAGGGTGTGCTGCATGATTGGAGGGTCAGTAATTGAGGGTGTGCTGCACTATTGGAGTGTCAGTAATTGAGGGTGTGCTGCACTATTTGAGTGTCAGTAATTGAGGGTGTGCTGCACTATTGGAGTCTCAGTAATTGAGGGTGTGCTGCAGTGTTGGAGTGTCAGTAATTGAGGGTGTGCTGCACTAGTGGAGTGTCAGTAATTGAGCGTGTGCTGCAGTGTTGGAGTGTGATTAATTGAGGATGTGATGCACTATTGGAGTGTCAGTAATTGAGCTTATGCCGCACTGTTGGAGTGTCAGTAATTGAGGGTGTGCTGCACTATTGGAAGGTCATTAATTCAGTGTGTGCTGCACGATTGGAGGGTCAGTAATTGAGGGGGTGCTGCACTATTGGAGTGTCAGTAATTGAGGGTGTGCTGCACTATTTGAGTGTCAGTAATTGAGGGTGTGCTGCACTATTGGAGTCTCAGTAATTGAGGGTGTGCTGCAGTGTTGGAGTGTCAGTAATTGAGGGTGTGCTGCACTATTGGAGTGTCAGTAATTGAGCGTGTGCTGCAGTGTTGGAGTGTGATTAATTGAGGATGTGATGCACTATTGGAGTGTCAGTAATTGAGCTTATGCCGCACTGTTGGAGTGTCAGTAATTGAGGGTGTGCTGCACTATTGGAAGGTCATTAATTCAGTGTGTGCTGCACTATTGGAGGGTCAGTAATTGACGGTGTGCTACACTATTGGAAGGTCATTAATTCAGTGTGTGCTGCACGATTGGAGAGCCAGTAATTGAGGGTGTGCTGCAATACTGGTGTGTCAGTAATTCTGGATGTGCTGCAATTTTGGAGTGTCAGTAATTTAGTGTGTGCTGCACTATTGGAATGTCAATAATTGAGGGTGTGCTGCACTATTGGACTGTCAGTAATTGAGGGTGTGCTGCCCTATTGGAGTGTCAGTAATTGAGGGTGTGCTGCACTATTGGAGTTTCAGTAATTGAGGGTGTGCTGCCCTATTGGAGTGTCAGTAATTGAGGGTGTTCTGCACTATTGGAGTGTCAATAATTGAGGGTGTGCTGCACTATTGGAGTGTCAGTAATTGAGGGTGTGCTGCCCTATTGGAGTGTCAGTTATTGAGGGTGTTCTGCACTAGTGGTTTGTCAGTAATTGAGGTAGTTCTGCAGTACAGTAGTGTCAGAAATTGTGGATGGGCTGCAGTCACTAATTGATCTGTTCTGTACTCTTGGAGTGTCAGTAATTGAGGGTGTGCTGCAGTATTGGAGTGTCATTAATTGAGGGTGTGCTGCTCTAATGGATGGTCAGTAATTGAGGATGTGCTGCACGATTGGAGTGTCAGTAATTGATGTCGTGCTGCACTATTGGAATGTCAGTAATTGAAGGTGTGCTGCCCTATTGGAGTGTCAGTAATTGAGGGTGTGCTGCACTATTGGAATGTCACTAATTGAGGGTGTGCTGCACTATTGCAGTGTCAGTAATTGATGTCGTGCTGCACGATTGGAGTGTCACTAATTGAGGGTGTGCTGCACTATTGGAGTGTCAGTAATTGAGGGTGTGCTGCACTATTGGAGTCTCAGTAATTGAGGGTGTGCTGCAGTGTTGGAGTGTCAGTAATTGAGAGTGGGCTGCACTATTGGAGTGTCAGTAATTGAGGGTGTGCTGCACTATTGGAATGTCACTAATTGAGGGTGTGCTGCACTATTGCAGTGTCAGTAATTGATGTCGTGCTGCACGATTGGAGTGTCACTAATTGAGGGTGTGCTGCACTATTGGAGTGTCAGTAATTGAGGGTGTGCTGCACTATTGGAGTCTCAGTAATTGAGGGTGTGCTGCAGTGCTGGAGTGTGATTAATTGAGGGTGTGCTGCACTATTGGAGTGTCAGTAATTGAGCTGATGCCGCACTATTGGAGTGTCAGTAATTGAGGGTGTGCCTCACTATTGGAGGGTCATTAATTCAGTGTGTGCTGCACTATTGGAGGGTCAGTAATTGAGGGTGTGCTGCACTATTGGAGGGTCAGTAATTGAGGGTGTGCTGCACTACTGGCGTGTCAGTAATTCTGGATGTGCTGCAATTTTGGAGTGTCAGTAATTGAGGGTGTGCCTCATTAATGGAGCGGCAGTAATTGAGGTTCTGCAGAATTATTGGAGTGTTAATAATTGGTGGTGTGCTGCTCTGTTGGTGTGTCAGGAAATGAGGATGTGCTTAACGATTAGAGGGGCAGTAATAGAGCTGGTGCTGCACTATTGCAGGGTTAGTAATTCAGGATCTGCTGCATATTGGAATGTCAGTAATTGAGGGTGTGCTGCACTATTGGAGTGTCAGTAATTGAGGATGTGCTGCACTTTTGGAGTGTCAGTAATTGAGGGTGTGCTGCACTATTGTAGTGTCAGTAATTCAGGGTGTGCTGCACTATTTCAGGGTCAGTAATTGAGAATGTGCCCCAGTTGGACGATCAGTAATTGATGGTGTTCTGCAGTATTAGAGTGTCAGTAATTGAGGGTGTGCTGCAGAACTGGAGTGTCAGTAATTGAGGGTGTGCTGCAGTACTGGAGTGTCAGTAATTGAGGGTGTGCTGCAGTACTGGAGTGTCAGTAATTGAGGGTGTGCTGCTCAATTGGAGTGTCAGTAATTGAGGGTGTGCTGCAGTACTGGAGTATCAGTAATTGAGGGTGTGCTGCAGTATTGGAGTGTCAGTAATTGAGAGTTTGCTGCACTATTGGAGTGTCAGTAATTGAGGCTATTCTGCACTATTGGATTGTCAGTAATTGAGGGTGTGCTGCAGTATTGGAGTGTCAGTAATTGAGAGTTTGCTGCACTATTGGAGTGTCAGTAATTGAGGGTGAGCTGCACTATTGTAGTGCCAGTAAATGAGGGTGTGCTGCACTATTGGAGTGTCAGTAATTGAGGGTGTGATGCACTATTGGAATGTTAGTAATTGATGGTGTGCTGCACTTTTGGAGTGTCAGTAATTGAGGGTGTGCTGCTCTAATGGAGGGTGAGTAATTGAGTGTGTGCTGCACTATTGGAGTGTCAGTAATTGAGGGTGTGCTGCACTATTGGAATGTCAGTAATTGAGGGTGTGCTGCACTATTGGAGTGTCAGTAATTGAGTGTGTGCTGCACTATTGGAGTGTCAGTTATTGAGGGTGTGCTGCTCTATTGCAGTGTCAGTAATTGATGTCGTGCTGCACTTTTGGAGTGTCCGTAATGGAGTGTGTGCTGCACTGTTGGAATGTCAGTAATTGAGGGTGTGCTGCACTATTGCAGTGTCAGTAATAGATGTCGTGCTGCACTATTGGAGTGTCAGTAATTGAGGGTGTGCTGCAGTACTGGAGTGTCAGTAATTGATGGTGTGCTGCACAATTGGAGTGTCAGTAATTGAGGGTGTGCTGCACTAAAGGAGGGTGAGTAATTGAGTGTGTGCTGCACTATTGGAGTGTCAGTAATTGAGGGTGTGCTGCACTATTGGAATGTCAGTAATTGAGGGTGTGCTGCGCTATTGGAGTGTCAGTAATTGAGGGTGTGCTGCACTATTGGAGTGTCAGTAATTGAGGGTGTGCTGCACTATTGCAGTGTCAGTAATTGATGTCGTGCTGCACTTTTGGAGTGTCAGTAATTGAGGGTATGCTGCACTAATGGAGTGTCAGTAATTGAGGGTGTGCTGCACTATTGGAATGTCAGTAATTGAGGGTGTGCTGCACTATTGCAGTGTCAGTAATAGATGTCGTGCTGCACTATTGGAGTGTCAGTAATTGAGGGTGTGCTGCACTATTGGAGTGTCAGTAATCGAGGGTGTGCTGCACTGTTGTAGTGTCATTAATTGAGGGTGTGCTGCTCTAATGGAGTGTCAGTAATTGAGGGTGTGCTGCACTATTGTAGTGTCAGTAATTGAGGGTGTGCTGCACTGTTGTAGTGTCAGTAATTGAGGGTGTGCTGCTCTAATGGAGGGTGAGTAATTGAGTGTGTACTGCACTATTGGAGTGTCAGTAATTGAGTGTGTGCTGCACTATTGGAGTGTCAGTAATTGAGGATGTGCTGCAATATTGGAGTGTCAGTAATTGAGGGTTTGCTGCACTATTGGAGTGTCAGTAATTGAGGATGTGCGGCACTATTGGAGTGTCAGTAATTGAGGTTGTGCTGCACTTTTGGAGTGTCAGTCATTGAGGGTGTGCTGCATTACTGGAGGGGAAGTAATTGAGTTTCTGCAGAATTATTGGAGTGTTAATAATTGGTGGTGTGCTGCTCTATTGGTGTGTCAGGAAATGAGGATGTGCTAAACGACTGGAGGGGCAGTAATTGAGGTGGTGCTGCACTATTGGAGTGTCAGAAATTGAGGTTGTGTTGCACTATTGCAGGGTCAGTAACTGAGGGTGTGCTGCACTATTGGTGTGTCAGTTTTTGAGAGTGTGATGCACTATTGGAGGCTCATTAATTGAATGTGTTCTGCACTATTGCATTGTCAGTAATTGAGGGTGTGCTGCTCTATTGGATTGTCATTAATTGGGTGTCTGCTGCTGTATTGGAGTGTCAGTAAATGAGGATGTGCTACATTATTGGAGGGACAGTAAATGAGGATGTGCTACAATATTGGAGGGGCAGTAATTGAGGGTTTGCTGCACTATTGGAGGGTCAGCAGTTGAGGGTGTGCTGCACGATTGGAGGGTCAGTAATTGAGGGTGTGCTGCACTATTGGAGTGTCAGTAATTGAGGGTGTGCTGCACTATTTGAGTGTCAGTAATTGAGGGTGTGCTGCACTATTGGAGTCTCAGTAATTGAGGGTGTGCTGCAGTGTTGGAGTGTCAGTAATTGAGGGTGTGCTGCACTAGTGGAGTGTCAGTAATTGAGCGTGTGCTGCAGTGTTGGAGTGTGATTAATTGAGGATGTGATGCACTATTGGAGTGTCAGTAATTGAGCTTATGCCGCACTGTTGGAGTGTCAGTAATTGAGGGTGTGCTGCACTATTGGAAGGTCATTAATTCAGTGTGTGCTGCACGATTGGAGGGTCAGTAATTGAGGGGGTGCTGCACTATTGGAGTGTCAGTAATTGAGGGTGTGCTGCACTATTTGAGTGTCAGTAATTGAGGGTGTGCTGCACTATTGGAGTCTCAGTAATTGAGGGTGTGCTGCAGTGTTGGAGTGTCAGTAATTGAGGGTGTGCTGCACTATTGGAGTGTCAGTAATTGAGCGTGTGCTGCAGTGTTGGAGTGTGATTAATTGAGGATGTGATGCACTATTGGAGTGTCAGTAATTGAGCTTATGCCGCACTGTTGGAGTGTCAGTAATTGAGGGTGTGCTGCACTATTGGAAGGTCATTAATTCAGTGTGTGCTGCACTATTGGAGGGTCAGTAATTGACGGTGTGCTACACTATTGGAAGGTCATTAATTCAGTGTGTGCTGCACGATTGGAGAGCCAGTAATTGAGGGTGTGCTGCAATACTGGTGTGTCAGTAATTCTGGATGTGCTGCAATTTTGGAGTGTCAGTAATTTAGTGTGTGCTGCACTATTGGAGTGTCAATAATTGAGGGTGTGCTGCACTATTGGACTGTCAGTAATTGAGGGTGTGCTGCCCTATTGGAGTGTCAGTAATTGAGGGTGTGCTGCACTATTGGAGTTTCAGTAATTGAGGGTGTGCTGCCCTATTGGAGTGTCAGTAATTGAGGGTGTTCTGCACTATTGGAGTGTCAATAATTGAGGGTGTGCTGCACTATTGGAGTGTCAGTAATTGAGGGTGTGCTGCCCTATTGGAGTGTCAGTTATTGAGGGTGTTCTGCACTAGTGGTTTGTCAGTAATTGAGGTAGTTCTGCAGTACAGTAGTGTCAGAAATTGTGGATGGGCTGCAGTCACTTATTGATCTGTTCTGTACTCTTGGAGTGTCAGTAATTGAGGGTGTGCTGCAGTATTGGAGTGTCATTAATTGAGGGTGTGCTGCTCTAATGGATGGTCAGTAATTGAGGATGTGCTGCACGATTGGAGTGTCAGTAATTGATGTCGTGCTGCACTATTGGAATGTCAGTAATTGAAGGTGTGCTGCCCTATTGGAGTGTCAGTAATTGAGGGTGTGCTGCACTATTGGAATGTCACTAATTGAGGGTGTGCTGCACTATTGCAGTGTCAGTAATTGATGTCGTGCTGCACTATTGGAGTGTCACTAATTGAGGGTGTGCTGCACTATTGGAGTGTCAGTAATTGAGTGTGTGCTGCACTATTGGAGTCTCAGTAATTGAGGGTGTGCTGCAGTGTTGGAGTGTCAGTAATTGAGAGTGGGCTGCACTATTGGAGTGTCAGTAATTGAGCGTGTGCTGCAGTGCTGGAGTGTGATTAATTGAGGGTGTGCTGCACTATTGGAGTGTCAGTAATTCAGCTGATGCCGCACTATTGGAGTGTCAGTAATTGAGGGTGTGCTGCACTATTGGAGGGTCATTAATTCAGTGTGTGCTGCACTATTGGAGGGTCAGTAATTGAGGGTGTGCTGCACTAGTGGAGGGTCATTAATTCAGTGTGTGCTGCACTATTGGAGTGTCACTAATTGAGGGTGTGCTGCACTACTGGCGTGTCAGTAATTCTGGATGTGCTGCAATTTTGGAGTGTCAGTAATTGAGGGTGTGCCTCATTAATGGAGCGGCAGTAATTGAGGTTCTGCAGAATTATTGGAGTGTTAATAATTGGTGGTGTGCTGCTCTGTTGGTGTGTCAGGAAATGAGGATGTGCTTAACGATTAGAGGGGCAGTAATAGAGGTGGTGCTGCACTATTGCAGGGTTAGTAATTCAGGATCTGCTGCATATTGGAATGTCAGTAATTGAGGGTGTGCTGCACTATTGGAGTGTCAGTAATTGAGGATGTGCTGCACTATTGGAGTGTCAATAATTGAGGGTGTGCTGCACTATTGGACTGTCAGTAATTGAGGGTGTGCTGCCCTATTGGAGTGTCAGTAATTGAGGGTGTTCTGCACTATTGGAGTGTCAATAATTGAGGGTGTGCTGCACTATTGGAGTGTCAGTAATTGAGGGTGTGCTGCCCTATTGGAGTGTCAGTTATTGAGGGTGTTCTGCACTAGTGGTTTGTCAGTAATTGAGGTAGTTCTGCAGTACAGTAGTGTCAGAAATTGTGGATGGGCTGCAGTCACTAATTGATCTGTTCTGTACTCTTGGAGTGTCAGTAATTGAGGGTGTACTGCAGTATTGGAGTGTCATTAATTGAGGGTGTGCTGCTCTAATGGATGGTCAGTAATTGAGGGTGTGCTGCACGATTGGAGTGTCAGTAATTGATGTCGTGCTGCACTATTGGAATGTCAGTAATTGAAGGTGTGCTGCCCTATTGGAGTGTCAGTAATTGAGGGTGTGCTGCACTATTGGAATGTCACTAATTGAGGGTGTGCTGCACTATTGCAGTGTCAGTAATTGATGTCGTGCTGCACTATTGGAGTGTCACTAATTGAGGGTGTGCTGCACTATTGGAGTGTCAGTAATTGAGGGTGTGCTGCACTATTGGAGTCTCAGTAATTGAGGGTGTGCTGCAGTGTTGGAGTGTCAGTAATTGAGAGTGTGCTGCACTATTGGAGTGTCAGTAATTGAGCGTGTGCTGCAGTGTTGGAGTGTGATTAATTGAGGGTGTGCTGCACTATTGGAGTGTCAGTAATTGAGCTGATGCCGCACTATTGGAGTGTCAGTAATTGAGGGTGTGCTGCACTATTGGAGGGTCATTAATTCAGTGTGTGCTGCACTATTGGAGGGTCAGTAATTGAGGGTGTGCTGCACTAGTGGAGGGTCATTAATTCAGTGTGTGCTGCACTATTGGAGTGTCAGTAATTGAGGGTGTGCTGCACTACTGGCGTGTCAGTAATTCTGGATGTGCTGCAATTTTGGAGTGTCAGTAATTGAGGGTGTGCCTCATTAATGGAGCGGCAGTAATTGAGGTTCTGCAGAATTATTGTAGTGTTAATAATTGGTGGTGTGCTGCTCTATTGGTGTGTCAGGAAATGAGGATGTGCTTAACGATTGGAGGGGCAGTAATTGAGGTGGTGCTGCACTATTGCAGGGTTAGTAATTCAGGGTGCGCTGCACTATTTCAGGGTTAGTAATTGAGAATGTGCCCCTGTTGGACGATCAGTAATTGATAGTGTTCTGCAGTATTAGAGTGTCAGTTATTGAGGGTGTGCTGCAGTACTGGAATGTCAGTAATTGAGGGTGTGCTGCAGTACTGGAGTATCAGTAATTGAGGGTGTGCCGCAGTATTGGAGTGTCAGTAATTGAGGGTGTGCTGCTCTACTGGAGTGTCAGTAATTGAGGGTGTGCTGCAGTATTGGAGTGTCAGTAATTGAGGGTGTGCTGCACTATTGGAATGTCAGTAATTGATGGTGTGCTGCACAATTGGAGTGTCAGTAATTGAGGGTGTGCTGCACTAAAGGAGGGTGAGTAATTGAGTGTGTGCTGCACTATTGGAATGTCAGTAATTGATGGTGTGCTGCTCAATTGGAATGTCAGTAATTGATGGTGTGCTGCACTATTGGACTGTCAGTAATTGAGGGTGTGCTGCACTATTGGAGTGTCAGTAATTGAGGGTGTGCTGCACTATTGCAGTGTCAGTAATAGATGTCGTGCTGCACTATTGGAGTGTCAGTAATTGAGGATGTGCTGCACGATTGGAGTGTCAGTAATTGAGGGTGTGCTGCACTGTTGTAGTGTCAGTAATTGAGGATGTGCTGCTCTAATGGAGTGTCAGTAATTGAGGGTGTGCTGCACTATTGTAGTGTCAGTAATTGATGGTGTGCTGCACTGTTGTAGTGTCATTAATTGAGGGTGTGCCCCTGTTGGACGAACAGTAATTGATGGTGTTCTGCAGTATTAGAGTGTCAGTAATTGAGAGTGTGCTGCAGTACTGGAGTGTCAGTAATTGAGGGTGTGCTGCAGTATTGGAGTGTCAGTAATTGAGAGTTTGCTGCACTATTGGAGTGTCAGTAATTGAGGGTGTGCTGCAGTATTGGAGTGTCAGTAATTGAGGGTGTGCTGCACTATTGGAGTGTCAGTAATTGAGGGTGTGCTGCACTGTTGTAGTGTCAGTAATTGAGTGTGTGCTGCAGTATTGGAGTGTCAGTAATTGAGGGTGTGCTGCACTATTGTAGTGTCAGTAATTGAGGGTGTGCTGCACTATTGGAGTCTCAGTAATTGAGGGTGTGCTGCACAATTGGAGTATCAGTAATTGAGGGTGTGCTGCACTAAATGAGGGTGAGTAATTGAGTGTGTGCTGTACTATTGGAATGTCAGTAATTGATGGTGTGCTGCGCAATTGGAGTGTCAGTATTTGAGGGTGTGCTGCACTAAAGGAGGGTGAGTAATTGAGTGTGTGCTGCACTATTGGAGTGTCAGTAATTGAGGGTGTGCTGCACTATTGGAATGTCAGTAATTGAGGGTGTGCTGCACTATTGGAGTGTCAGTAATTGAGGGTGTGCTGCACTATTGGAGTGTCAGTAATTGAGGGTGTGCTGCACTATTGCAGTGTCAGTAATTGATGTCGTGCTGCACTTTTGGAGTGTCAGTAATTGAGGGTGTGCTGCACTATTGGAGTTTCAGTAATTGAGGGTGTGCTGCACTAATGCAGTGTCAGTAATAGATGTCGTGCTGCACTATTGGAGTGTCAGTAATTGAGGGTGTGCTGCACTATTGGAGTGTCAGTAATTGAGGGTGTGCTGCACTGTTGTATTGTCAGTAATTGAGGGTGTGCTGCTCTAATGGAGTGTCAGTAATTGAGGGTGTGCTGCACTATTGTAGTGTCAGTAATTCAGGGTGTGCTGCACTGTTGTAGTGTCAGTAATTGAGGGTGTGCTGCTCTAATGGAGGGTCAGTAATTGAGGGTGTGCTGCACTATTGGAGTGTCCGTAATTGAGTGTGTGCTGCACTATTGGTGTGTCAGTAATTGAGGATGTGCTGCACTATTGGAGTGTCAGTAATTGAGGGTTTGCTGCACTATTGGAGTGTCAGTAATTGAGGATGTGCGGCACTATTGGAGTGTCAGTAATTGCGGTTGTGCTGCACTTTTGGAGTGTCTGTCATTGAGGGTGTGCTGCAGTACTGGAGTATCAGTAATTGAGGGTGTGCCGCAGTATTGGAGTGTCAGTAATTGAGGGTGTGCTGCTCTACTGGAGTGTCAGTAATTGAGGGTGTGCTGCAGTATTGGAGTGTCAGTAATTGAGGGTGTGCTGCACTATTGGAATGTCAGTAATTGATGGTGTGCTGCACAATTGGAGTGTCAGTAATTGAGGGTGTGCTGCACTAAAGGAGGGTGAGTAATTGAGTGTGTGCTGCACTATTGGAATGTCAGTAATTGATGGTGTGCTGCTCAATTGGAATGTCAGTAATTGATGGTGTGCTGCACTATTGGACTGTCAGTAATTGAGGGTGTGCTGCACTATTGGAGTGTCAGTAATTGAGGGTGTGCTGCACTATTGCAGTGTCAGTAATAGATGTCGTGCTGCACTATTGGAGTGTCAGTAATTGAGGATGTGCTGCACGATTGGAGTGTCAGTAATTGAGGGTGTGCTGCACTGTTGTAGTGTCAGTAATTGAGGATGTGCTGCTCTAATGGAGTGTCAGTAATTGAGGGTGTGCTGCACTATTGTAGTGTCAGTAATTGATGGTGTGCTGCACTGTTGTAGTGTCATTAATTGAGGGTGTGCCCCTGTTGGACGAACAGTAATTGATGGTGTTCTGCAGTATTAGAGTGTCAGTAATTGAGAGTGTGCTGCAGTACTGGAGTGTCAGTAATTGAGGGTGTGCTGCAGTATTGGAGTGTCAGTAATTGAGAGTTTGCTGCACTATTGGAGTGTCAGTAATTGAGGGTGTGCTGCAGTATTGGAGTGTCAGTAATTGAGGGTGTGCTGCACTATTGGAGTGTCAGTAATTGAGGGTGTGCTGCACTGTTGTAGTGTCAGTAATTGAGTGTGTGCTGCAGTATTGGAGTGTCAGTAATTGAGGGTGTGCTGCACTATTGTAGTGTCAGTAATTGAGGGTGTGCTGCACTATTGGAGTCTCAGTAATTGAGGGTGTGCTGCACAATTGGAGTATCAGTAATTGAGGGTGTGCTGCACTAAATGAGGGTGAGTAATTGAGTGTGTGCTGTACTATTGGAATGTCAGTAATTGATGGTGTGCTGCGCAATTGGAGTGTCAGTATTTGAGGGTGTGCTGCACTAAAGGAGGGTGAGTAATTGAGTGTGTGCTGCACTATTGGAGTGTCAGTAATTGAGGGTGTGCTGCACTATTGGAATGTCAGTAATTGAGGGTGTGCTGCACTATTGGAGTGTCAGTAATTGAGGGTGTGCTGCACTATTGGAGTGTCAGTAATTGAGGGTGTGCTGCACTATTGCAGTGTCAGTAATTGATGTCGTGCTGCACTTTTGGAGTGTCAGTAATTGAGGGTGTGCTGCACTATTGGAGTTTCAGTAATTGAGGGTGTGCTGCACTAATGCAGTGTCAGTAATAGATGTCGTGCTGCACTATTGGAGTGTCAGTAATTGAGGGTGTGCTGCACTATTGGAGTGTCAGTAATTGAGGGTGTGCTGCACTGTTGTATTGTCAGTAATTGAGGGTGTGCTGCTCTAATGGAGTGTCAGTAATTGAGGGTGTGCTGCACTATTGTAGTGTCAGTAATTCAGGGTGTGCTGCACTGTTGTAGTGTCAGTAATTGAGGGTGTGCTGCTCTAATGGAGGGTCAGTAATTGAGGGTGTGCTGCACTATTGGAGTGTCCGTAATTGAGTGTGTGCTGCACTATTGGTGTGTCAGTAATTGAGGATGTGCTGCACTATTGGAGTGTCAGTAATTGAGGGTTTGCTGCACTATTGGAGTGTCAGTAATTGAGGATGTGCGGCACTATTGGAGTGTCAGTAATTGCGGTTGTGCTGCACTTTTGGAGTGTCTGTCATTGAGGGTGTGCTGCATTACTGGACGGGAAGTAATTGAGGTACTGCAGAATTATTGGAGTGTTAATAATTGGTGGTGTGCTGCTCTATTGGTGTGTCAGGAAATGAGGATGTGCTAAACGACTGGAGGGGCAGTAATTGAGGTGGTGCTGCACTATTGGAGTGTCAGAAATTGAGGTTGTGTTGCACTATTGCAGGGTCAGTAACTGAGGGTGTGCTGCACTATTGGTGTGTCAGTTTTTGAGAGTGTGATGCACTATTGGAGGCTCATTATTTGAGTGTGTTCTGCACTATTGCATTGTCAGTAATTGAGGGTGTGCTGCACTATTGGATTGTCATTAATTGGGTGTCCGCTGCTGTATTGGAGTGTCAGTAAATGAGGATGTGCTACATTATTGGAGGGTCAGTAAATGAGGATGTGCTACATTATTGGAGGGGCAGTAATTGAGGGTTTGCTGCACTATTGGAGGGTCAGTAATTGTTGGTGTGCTTCAGTATTGGAGGGACAATAATTGAGGTTGTGCTGCACTATTGGAGTGTCAGTAATTTAGGGAGTTCTGCACTATTGTAGTGTCAATAATTGAGGATGTGGTGCACTATTGGAGTGTCAATAATTGAGGGTGTGCTGCACTATTGGACTGTCAGTAATTGAGGGTGTTGCTGCCCTATTGGAGTGTCAGTAATTGAGGGTGTGCTGCAGTACTGGAGTGTCAGTAATTGAGGGTGTGCTGCAGTATTGGAGTGTCAGTAATTGAGAGTTTGCTGCACTATTGGAGTGTCAGTAATTGAGGGTGTGCTGCACTGTTGCAGTGTCAGTAATTGAGGGTGTGCTGCAGTATTGGAGTGTCAGTAATTGAGGTTGTTCTGCACTATTGGAGTGTCAGTAATTGAGGGTGTGCTGCACTGTTGTAGTGTCAGTAATTGAGTGTGTGCTGCAGTATTGGAGTGTCAGTAATTGAGGGTGTGCTGCACTATTGTAGTGTCAGTAATTGAGGGTGTGCTGCACAATTGGAGTGTCAGTAATTGAGGGTGTGCTGCACTAAATGAGGGTGAGTAATTGAGTGTGTGCTGTACTATTGGAATGTCAGTAATTGATGGTGTGCTGCACAATTGGAGTGTCAGTAATTGAGGGTGTGCTGCACTAAAGGAGGGTGAGTAATTGAGTGTGTGCTGCACTATTGGAGTGTCAGTAATTGAGGGTGTGCTGCACTATTGGAATGTCAGTAATTGAGGGTGTGCTGCACTATTGGAGTGTCAGTAATTGAGGGTGTGCTGCACTGTTGCAGTGTCAGTAATTGAGGGTGTGCTGCAGTATTGGAGTGTCAGTAATTGAGGTTGTTCTGCACTATTGGAGTGTCAGTAATTGAGAGTGTGCTGCACTGTTGTCGTGTCAGTAATTGAGTGTGTGCTGCAGTATTGGAGTGTCAGTAATTGAGGGTGTGCTGCACTATTGTAGTGTCAGTAATTGAGGGTGTGCTGCACTATTGGAGTGTCAGTAATTGAGGGTGTGCTGCACAATTGGAGTGTCAGTAATTGAGGGTGTGCTGCACTAAATGAGGGTGAGTAATTGAGTGTGTGCTGTACTATTGGAATGTCAGTAATTGATGGTGTGCTGCACAATTGGAGTGTCAGTAATTGAGGGTGTGCTGCACTAAAGGAGGGTGAGTAATTGAGTGTGTGCTGCACTATTGGAGTGTCAGTAATTGAGGGTGTGCTGCACTATTGGAATGTCAGTAATTGAGGGTGTGCTGCACTATTGGAGTGTCAGTAATTGAGGGTGTGCTGCACTATTGGAGTGTCAGTAATTGAGGGTGTGCTGCACTATTGCAGTGTCAGTAATTGATGTCGTGCTGCACTTTTGGAGTGTCAGTAATTGAGGGTGTGCTGCACTATTGGAGTGTCAGTAATTGAGGGTGTGCTGCACTATTGCAGTGTCAGTAATAGATGTCGTGCTGCACTATTGGAGTGTCAGTAATTGAGGGTGTGCTGCACGATTGGAGTGTCAGTAATTGAGGGTGTGCTGCACTGTTGTAGTGTCAGTAATTGAGGGTGTGCTGCTCTAATGGAGTGTCAGTAATTGAGGGTGTGCTGCACTATTGTAGTGTCAGTAATTCAGGGTGTGCTGCACTGTTGTAGTTTCAGTAATTGAGGGTGTGCTGCTCTAATGGAGGGTCAGTAATTGAGGGTGTGCTGCACTATTGGAGTGTCCGTAATTGAGTGTGTGCTGCACTATTGGTGTGTCAGTAATTGAGGATGTGCTGCACTATTGGAGTGTCAGTAATTGAGGGTTTGCTGCACTATTGGAGTGTCAGTAATTGAGGATGTGCGGCACTATTGGAGTGTCCGTAATTGCGGTTGTGCTGCACTTTTGGAGTGTCTGTCATTGAGGGTGTGCTGCATTACTGGAGGGGAAGTAATTGAGGTACTGCAGAATTATTGGAGTGTTAATAATTGGTGGTGTGCTGCTCTATTGGTGTGTCAGGAAATGAGGATGTGCTAAACGACTGGAGGGGCAATACTTGAGGTGGTGCTGCACAATTGGAGTGTCAGTAATTGAGGGTGTGCTGCACTAAAGGAGGGTGAGTAATTGAGTGTGTGCTGCACTATTGGAGTGTCAGTAATTGAGGGTGTGCTGCACTATTGGAATGTAAGTAATTGAGGGTGTGCTGCACTATTGGAGTGTCAGTAATTGAGGGTGTGCTGCACTATTGGAATGTCAGTAATTGAGGGTGTGCTGCACTATTGGAGTGTCAGTAATTGAGGGTGTGCTGCCCTATTGGAGTGTCAGTTATTGAGGGTGTTCTGCACTAGTGGACTGTAAGTAATTGAGGCAGTTCTGCAGTATTGTAGTGTCAGTAATTGTGGATGTGCTGCACTTTTGGAGTGTCAATAATTGAGGGTGTGCTGCACTATTGGAGTGTCAAACATTGAGGGCGTGCTGCACTATTGGAGTGTCAGTAATTGAGGTAGTTCTGCAGTACTGTCGTGTCAGAAATTGTGGATGGGCTGCAGTCACTAATTGATCTGTTCTGTACTCTTGGAGTGTCAGTAATTGAGGGTGTGCTGCACTATTGGAGGGTCAGTAATTGAGGGTGTGCTGCACTATCTGAGTGTCAGCAGTTGAGGGTGTGTGCACGATTGGAGGGTCAGTAATTGAGGGTGTGCTGCACTATTGGAGGATCAGTAATTGAGGGTGTGCTGCACTATTTGAGTGTCAGTAATTGAGGGTGTGCTGCACTAGTGGAGTCTCAGTATTTGAGGGTGTGCTGCAGTGTTGGAGTGTCCGTAATTGAGGGTGTGCTGCACTATTGGAGTGTTAGTAATTGAGCGTGTGTTGCAGTGTTGGAGTGTGATTAATTGAGGGTGTGCTGCACTGTTGGAGTGTCAGTAATTGAGCTTATGCCGCACTATTGGAGTGTCAGTAATTGAGGGTGTGCTGCACTATTAGAGGGTCATTAATTCAGTGTGTGCTGCACTATTGGAGGTTCAGTAATTGAGGGTGTGCTGCACTAGTGGAGGGTCATTAATTCAGTGTGTGCTGCACTATTGGAGTGTCAGTAATTGAGGGTGTGCTGCACTACTGGCATGTCAGTAATTCTGGATGTGCTGCAATTTTGGAGTGTCAGTAATTGAGGGTGTGCTGCATTAATGGAGGGGCAGTTTTGAGGTTCTGCAGAATTATTGGAGTGTTAATAATTGGTGTTGTGCTGCTCTATTGGTGTGTCAGGAAATGAGGATGTGCTTAACGATTGGAGGGGCAGTAATTGAGGTGGTGCTGCACTGTTGCAGGGTTAGTAATTCAGGGTTTGCTGCACTATTTCAGGGTTAGTAATTGAGAATGTGCCCCTGTTGGACGATCAGTAATTGATGGTGTTCTGCAGTATTAGAGTGTCAGTAATTGAGGGTGTGCTGCAGTACTGGAGTGTCAGTAATTGAGGGTGTGCTGCAGTACTGGAGTATCAGTAATTGAGGGTGTGCTGCAGTATTGGAGTGTCAGTAATTGAGAGTTTGCTGTACTATTGGAGTGTCAGTAATTGAGGGTGTGCTGCAGTATTGGAGTGTCAGTAATTGAGGGTGTGCTGCAGTATTGGAGTGTCAGTAATTGAGGGTGTGCTGCAGTACTGGAGTGTCAGTAATTGAGGGTGTGCTGCAGCATTGTAGTGTCAGTAATTGAGAGTTTGCTGCACTATTGGAGTGTCAGTAATTGAGGGTGTGCTGCAGTATTGGAGTGTCAATAATTGAGTGTGTGCTGCACTATTGGACTGTCAGTAATTGAGGGTGTGCTGCTCTACTGGAGTGTCAGTAATTGAGGGTGTGCTGCACTATTGAAGTGTCAGTAATTGAGGGTGTGCAGCACTAAAGGAGGGTGAGTAATTGAGTGTGTGCTGCACTATTGGAATGTCAGTAATTGATGGTGTGCTGCACAATTGGAGTGTCAGTAATTGAGGGTGTGCTGCACTAAAGGAGGGTGAGTAATTGAGTGTGTGCTGCACTATTGCAGTGTCAGTAATTGAGGGTGTGCTGCACTATTGGAATGTCAGTAATTGAGGGTGTGCTGCACTATTGGAGTGTCAGTAATTGAGGGTGTGCTGCACTGTTGTAGTGTCAGTAATTGAGGGTGTGCTGCAGTATTGGTGTGTCAGTAATTGAGGGTGTGCTGCACTATTGGAGTGTCAGTAATTGAGGGTGTGCTGCACTGTTGTAGTGTCAGTAATTGAGTGTGCGCTGCAGTATTGGAGTGTCAGTAATTGAGAGTGTGCTGCACTATTGGAGTGTCAGTAATTGAGGGTGTGCTGCTCTACTGGAGTGTCAGTAATTGAGGGTGTGCTGCACTATTGGAATGTGAGTAATTGATGGTGTGCTGCACAATTGGAGTGTCAGTAATTGAGGGTGTGCTGCACTATTGGAATGTCAGTAATTGAGGGTGTGCTGCACTATTGGAGTGTCAGTAATTGAGGGTGTGCTGCACTGTTGTAGTGTCAGTAATTTAGGGTGTGCTGCAGTATTGGTGTGTCAGTAATTGAGGGTGTGCTGCACTATTGGAGTGTCAGTAATTGAGGGTGTGCTGCACTGTTGTAGTGTCAGTAATTGAGTGTGCGCTGCAGTATTGGAGTGTCAGTAATTGAGAGTGTGCTGCACTATTGGAGTGTCAGTAATTGAGGGTGTGCTGCTCTACGGGAGTGTCTGTAATTGAGGGTGTGCTGCACTATTGGAATGTGAGTAATTGATGGTGTGCTGCACAATTGGAGTGTCAGTAACTGAGGGTGTGCTGCACTAAAGGAGGGTCAGTAATTGAGTGTGTGCTGCACTATTGGAGTGTCAGTAATTGAGGGTGTGCTGCACTATTGGAATGTCAGTAATTGAGGGTGTGCTGCACTATTGGAGTGTCAGTAATTGAGGGTGTGCTGCACTATTGGAATGTCAGTAATTGAGGGTGTGCTGCACTATTGGAGTGTCAGTAATTGAGGGTGTGCTGCCCTATTGGAGTGTCAGTTATTGAGGGTGTTCTGCACTAGTGGACTGTTAGTAATTGAGGCAGTTCTGCAGTATTGTAGTGTCAGTAATTGTGGATGTGCTGCACTATTGGAGTGTCAATAATTGAGGGTGTGCTGCACTATTGGAGTGTCAAACATTGAGGGCGTGCTGCACTATTGGAGTGTCAGTAATTGAGGTAGTTCTGCAGTACTGTCGTGTCAGAAATTGTGGATGGGCTGCAGTCACTAATTATCAGTTCTGTACTCTTGGAGTGTCAGTAATTGAGGGTGTGCTGCACTATTGGAGGGTCAGTAATTGAGGGTGTGCTGCACTATCTGAGTGTCAGCAGTTGAGGGTGTGTGCACGATTGGAGGGTCAGTAATTGAGGGTGTGCTGCACTATTGGAGGATCAGTAATTGAGGGTGTGCTGCACTATTTGAGTGTCAGTAATTGAGGGTGTGCTGCACTATTGGAGTGTTAGTAATTGAGCGTGTGTTGCAGTGTTGGAGTGTGATTAATTGAGGGTGTGCTGCACTATTGGAGTGTCAGTAATTGAGCTTATGCCGCACTATTGGAGTGTCAGTAATTGAGGGTGTGCTGCACTATTAGAGGGTCATTAATTCAGTGTGTGCTGCACTATTGGAGGGTCAGTAATTGAGGGTGTGCTGCACTAGTGGAGGGTCATTAATTCAGTGTGTGCTGCACTATTGGAGTGTCAGTAATTGAGGGTGAGCTGCACTACTGGCATGTCAGTAATTCTGGATGTGCTGCAATTTTGGAGTGTCAGTAATTGAGGGTGTGCTGCATTAATGGAGGGGCAGTATTGATGTTCTGCAGAATTATTGGAGTGTTAATATTTGGTGTTGTGCTGCTCTATTGGTGTGTCAGGAAATGAGGATGTGCTTAACGATTGGAGGGGCAGTAATTGACGTGGTGCTGCACTATTGCAGGGTTAGTAATTCAGGGTTTGCTGCACTATTTCAGGGTTAGTAATTGAGAATGTGCCCCTGTTGGACGATCAGTAATTGATGGTGTTCTGCAGTATTAGAGTGTCAGTAATTGAGGGTGTGCTGCAGTACTGGAGTGTCAGTAATTGAGGGTGTGCTGCAGTACTGGAGTGTCAGTAATTGAGGGTGTGCTTCAGTACTGGAGTGTCAGTAATTGAGGGTGTGCTGCTCTATTGGAGTGTCAGTAATTGAGGGTGTGCTGCAGTACTGGAGTATCAGTAATTGAGGGTGTGCTGCAGTATTGGAGTGTCAGTAATTGAGAGTTTGCTGCACTATTGGAGTGTCAGTAATTGAGGGTGTGCTGCAGTATTGGAGTGTCAGTAATTGAGGGTGTGCTGCAGTACTGGAGTGTCAGTAATTGAGTGTGTGCTGCAGCATTGTAGTGTCAGTAATTGAGAGTTTGCTGCACTATTGGAGTGTCAGTAATTGAGGGTGTGCTGCAGTATTGGAGTGTCAATAATTGAGGGTGTGCTGCAGTATTGGACTGTCAGTAATTGAGGGTGTGCTGCTCTACTGGAGTGTCAGTAATTGAGGGTGTGCTGCACTATTGGAATGTCAGTAATTGATGGTGTGCTGCACAATTGGAGTGTCAGTAATTGAGGGTGTGCTGCACTAAAGGAGGGTGAGTAATTGAGTGTGTGCTGCACTATTGGAATGTCAGTAATTGATGGTGTGCTGCACAATTGGAGTGTCAGTAATTGAGGGTGTGCTGCACTAAAGGAGGGTGAGTAATTGAGTGTGTGCTGCACTATTGCAGTGTCAGTAATTGAGGGTGTGCTGCACTATTGGAATGTCAGTAATTGAGGGTGTGCTGCACTATTGGAGTGTCAGTAATTGAGGGTGTGCTGCACTATTGGAATGTCAGTAATTGAGGGTGTGCTGCACTATTGCAGTGTCAGTAATAGATGTCGTGCTGCACTATTGGAGTGTCAGTAATTGAGGGTGTGCTGCACTATTGGAGTGTCAGTAATTGAGGGTGTGCTGCACTGTTGTAGTGTCAGTAATTGAGGGTGTGCTGCTCTAATGGAGTGTCAGTAATTGAGGGTGTGCTGCACTATTGTAGTGTCAGTAATTCAGGGTGTGCTGCACTGTTGTAGTGTCAGTAATTGAGGGTGTGCTGCTCTAATGGAGGGTCAGTAATTGAGGGTGTGCTGCACTATTGGAGTGTCAGTAATTGAGTGTGTGCTGCACTATTGGAGTGTCAGTAATTGAGGATGTGCTGCACTATTGGAGTGTCAGTAATTGAGGGTTTGCTGCACTATTGGAGTGTCAGTAATTGAGGATGTGCGGCACTATTGGAGTGTCAGTAATTGCGGTTGTGCTGCACTTTTGGAGTGTCTGTCATTGAGGGTGTGCTGCATTACTGGAGGGGAAGTAATTGAGGTTCCGCAGAATTATTGGAGTGTTAATAATTGGTGGTGTGCTGCTCTATTGGTGTGACAGGAAATGAGGATGTGCTAAACGACTGGAGGGGCAGTAATTGAGTTGGTGCTGCACTATTGGAGTGTCAGAAATTGAGGTTGTGTTGCACTATTGCAGGGTCAGTAACTGAGGGTGTGCTGCACTATTGGTGTGTCAGCTTTTGAGAGTGTGATGCACTATTGGAGGCTCATTAATTGAGTGTGTTCTGCACTATTGCATTGTCAGTAATTGAGGGTGTGCTGCACTATTGGATTGTCATTAATTGGGTGTCCGCTGCTGTATTGGAGTGTCAGTAAATGAGGATGTGCTACATTATTGGAGGGTCAGTAAATGAGGATGTGCTACATTATTGGAGGGGCAGTAATTGAGGGTTTGCTGCACTATTGGAGGGTCAGTAATTGATGGTGTGCTTCAGTATTGGAGGGACAATAATTGAGGTTGTGCTGCACTATTGGAGTGTCAGTAATTTAGGGAGTTCTGCACTATTGTAGTGTCAATAATTGAGGATGTGGTGCACTATTGGAGTGTCAATAATTGAGGGTGTGCTGCACTATTGGACTGTCAGTATGTGAGGGTGTGCTGCCCTATTGGAGTGTCAGTAATTGAGGGTGTGCTGCACTATTGGAGTGTCAATAATTGAGGGTGTGCTGCCCTATTGGAGTGTCAGTAATTGAGGGTGTTCTGCACTATTGGAGTGTCAATAATTGAGGGTGTGCTGCCCTATTGGAGTGTCAGTAATTGAGGGTGTGCTGCCCTATTGGAGTGTCAGTTATTGAGGGTGTTCTGCACTAGTGGACTGTTAGTAATTGAGGCAGTTCTGCAGTATTGTAGTGTCAGTAATTGTGGATGTGCTGCACTATTGGAGTGTCAATAATTGAGGGTGTGCTGCACTATTGGAGTGTCAAAAATTGAGGGCGTGCTGCACTATTGGAGTGTCAGTAATTGAGGTAGTTCTGCAGTACTGTAGTGTCAGAAATTGTGGATGGGCTGCAGTCACTAATTGATCTGTTCTGTACTCTTGGAGTGTCAGTAATTGAGGGTGTGCTGCACTATTGGAGGGTCAGTAATTGAGGGTTTGCTGCACTATCTGAGTGTCAGCAGTTGAGGGTGTGCTGCACGATTGGAGGGTCAGTAATTGAGGGTGTGCTGCACTATTGGAGGATCAGTAATTGAGGGTGTGCTGCACTATTTGAGTGTCAGTAATTGAGGGTGTGCTGCACTATTGGAGTCTCAGTATTTGAGGGTGTGCTGCAGTGTTGGTGTGTCAGTAATTGAGGGTGTGCTGCACTATTGGAGTGTCAGTAATTGAGCTTATGCCGCACTATTGGAGTGTCAGTAATTGAGGGTGTGCTGCACTATTAGAGGGTCATTAATTCAGTGTGTGCTGCACTATTGGAGGGTCAGTAATTGAGGGTGTGCTGCACTAGTGGAGGGTCATTAATTCAGTGTGTGCTGCACTATTGGAGTGTCAGTAATTGAGGGTGTGCTGCACTACTGGCATGTCAGTAATTCTGGATGTGCTGCAATTTTGGAGTGTCAGTAATTGAGGGTGTGCTGCATTAATGGAGGGGCAGTATTGAGGTTCTGCAGAATTATTGGAGTGTTAATAATTGGTGTTGTGCTGCTCTATTGGTGTGTCAGGAAATGAGGATGTGCTTAACGATTGGAGGGGCAGTAATTGAGGTGGTGCTGCACTATTGCAGGGTTAGTAATTCAGGGTTTGCTGCACTATTTCAGGGTTAGTAATTGAGAATGTGCCCCTGTTGGACGATCAGTAATGGATGGTGTTCTGCAGTATTAGAGTGTCAGTAATTGAGGGTGTGCTGCAGTACTGGAGTGTCAGTAATTGAGGGTGTGCTGCAGTACTGGAGTGTCAGTAATTGAGGGTGTG
Source organism: Isurus oxyrinchus (assembly GCA_026770705.1). Taxonomy (NCBI): domain Eukaryota; kingdom Metazoa; phylum Chordata; class Chondrichthyes; order Lamniformes; family Lamnidae; genus Isurus; species Isurus oxyrinchus. The sequence goes on along the minus strand of JANJGN010000017.1, from coordinate 10,643,909 downwards.
CTGCTCTATTGGAGTGTCAGTAATTGAGGGTGTGCTGCAGTACTGGAGTATCAGTAATTGAGGGTGTGCTGCAGTATTGGAGTGTCAGTAATTGAGAGTTTGCTGCAGTATTGGAGTGTCAGTAATTGAGGGTGTGCTGCAGTACTGGAGAGTCTGTAATTGAGGGTGTGCTGCAGCATTGGAGTGTCAGTAATTGAGGGTGTGCTGCACTATTGGAGTGTCAGTAATTGAGGATGTGCTGCCCTATTGGAGTGTCAGTAATTGAGGGTGTTCTGCACTATTGGAGTGTCAATAATTGAGCGTGTGCTGCACTATTGGAGTGTCAGTAATTGAGGGTGTGCTGCCCTATTGGAGTGTCAGTTATTGAGGGTGTTCTGCACTAGTGGAGTGTCAGTAATTGAGGTAGTTCTGCAGTAATGTAGTGTCAGTAATTGTGGATGGGCTGCAGTCACTAATTGATCTGTTCTGTACTCTTGGAGTGTCAGTAATTGAGGGTGTGCTGCACTATTGGAGGGTCAGTAATTGAGGGTGTGCTGCACTATCTGAGTGTCAGCAGTTGAGGGTGTGCTGCACGATTGGAGGGTCATTAATTGAGGGTGTGCTGCACTATTGGAGGGTCAGTAATTGAGGGTGTGCTGCAGTATTTGATTGTCAGTAATTGAGGGTGTGCTGCACTATTGGAGTCTCAGTAATTGAGGGTGTGTTGCAGTGTTGGAGTGTCAGTAATTGAGGGTGTGCTGCACTATTGGAGTGTCAGTAATTGCGCGTGTGCTGCAGTGTTGGAGTGTGATTAATTGAGGGTGTGCTGCACTATTGGAGTGTCAGTAATTGAGCTTATGCCGCACTATTGGAGTGCCAGTAATTGAGGGTGTGCTGCACTATTGGAAGGTCATTAATTCAGTGTGTGCTGCACTATTGGAGGGTCAGTAATTGAGGGTGTGCTGCACTATTGGAAGGTCATTAATTCAGTGTGTGCTGCACTATTGGAGGGTCAGTAATTGAGGGTGTGCTGCACTACTGGTGTGTCAGTAATTCTGGATGTGCTGCAATTTTGGAGTGTCAGTAATTGAGGGTGTGCTGCACTATTGGAGTGTCAGTAATTGAGGGTGTGCTGCACTATTGAAGTGTCAGTAATTGAGGGTGTGCTGTTCTAATGGAGTGTCAGTAATTGAGGGTGTGCTGTTCTAATGGAGGGTCAGTAATTGAGGGTGTTCTGCACTATTGGAGTGTCAGTAATTGAGGGTGTGCTGCCCTATTGAAGTGTCAGTAATTGAGGGTGTGCTGCTCTAATGGAGTGTCAGTTATTGAGGGTGTGCTGTTCTAATGGAGGGTCAGTAATTGAGGGTGTTCTGCACTATTTGAGTGTCAGTAATTGAGGGTGTGCTGCACTATTGGAGTCTCAGTAATTGAGGGTGTGCTGCAGTGTTGGAGTGTCAGTAATTGAGGGTGTGCTGCACTATTGGACTGTCAGTAATTGAGCGTGTGCTGCAGTGTTGGAGTGTCATTAATTGAGGGTGTGCTGCACTCTTGGAGTGTCAGTAATTGAGCTTATGCCGCACTATTGGAGTGTCAGTAATTGAGGGTGTGCTGCACTAATGGAGGGTCATTAATTCAGTGTGTGCTGCACTATTGGAGGGTCAGTAATTGAGGGTGTGCTGCACTAGTGGAGGGTCATTAATTCAGTGTGTGCTGCACTATTGGAGTGTCAGTAATTGAGGGTGTGCTGCACTACTGGCGTGTCAGTAATTCTGGATGTGCTGCAATTTTGGAGTGTCAGTAATTGAGGGTGTGCCTCATTAATGGAGCGGCAGTAATTGAGGTTCTGCAGAATTATTGTAGTGTTAATAATTGGTGGTGTGCTGCTCTATTGGTGTGTCAGGAAATGAGGATGTGCTTAACGATTGGAGGGGCAGTAATTGAGGTGGTGCTGCACTATTGCAGGGTTAGAAATTCAGGGTGTGCTGCACTATTTCAGGGTTAGTAATTGAGAATGTGCCCCTGTTGGACGATCAGTAATTGATGGTGTTCTGCAGTATTAGAGTGTCAGTAATTGAGGGTGTGCTGCAGTACTGGAGTGTCAGTAATTGAGGGTGTGCTGCAGTACTGGAGTGTCAGTAATTGAGGGTGTGCTGCAGTACTGGAGTGTCAGTAATTGAGCGTGTGCTGCAGTATTGGAGTGTCAGTAATTGAGAGTTTGATGCACTATTGGAGTGTCAGTAATTGAGGGTGTGCTGCACTGTTGTAGTGTCAGTAATTGAGGGTGTGCTGCAGTATTGGAGTGTCAGTAATTGAGGGTGTGCTGCACTATTGGAGTGTCAGTAATTGAGTGTGTGCTGCACTGTTGTAGTGTCAGTAATTGAGGGTGTGCTGCAGTATTGGAGTGTCAGTAATTGAGGGTGTGCTGCACTATTGTAGTGTCAGTAATTGAGGGTGTGCTGCACTATTGGAGTGTTAGTAATTGAGGGTGTGCTGCACTATTGGAGTGTCAGTAATTGAGGGTGTGCTGCTCTACTGGAGTGTCAGTAATTGAGGGTGTGCTGCACTATTGGAATGTCAGTAATTGATGGTGTGCTGCACAATTGGAGTGTCAGTAATTGAGGGTGTGCTGCACTATTGGAATGTCAGTAATTGAGGGTGTGCTGCACTATTGGAGTGTCAGTAATTGAGGGTGTGCTGCACTATTGGAGTGTCAGTAATTGAGGGTGTGCTGCACTATTGCAGTGTCAGTTATTGATGTCGTACTTCACTTTTGGAGTGTCAGTAATTGAGGGTGTGCTGCACTATTGGAGTGTCAGTAATTGAGGGTGTGCTGCACTATTGGAATGTCAGTAATTGAGGGTGTGCTGCACTATTGCAGTGTCAGTAATAGATGTCGTGCTGCACTATTGGAGTGTCAGTAATTGAGGGTGTGCTGCACTATTGGAGTGTCAGTAATTGAGGGTGTGCTGCACTGTTGTAGTGTCAGCAATTGAGGGTGTGCTGCTCTAATGGAGTGTCAGTAATTGAGGGTGTGCTGCACTATTGTAGTGTCAGTAATTGAGGGTGTGCTGCACTGTTGTAGTGTCAGTAATTGAGGGTGTGCTGATCTAATGGAGGGTCAGTAATTGAGGGTGTGCTGCACTATTGGAGTGTCAGTAATTGAGTGTGTGCTGCACTATTGGAGTGTCAGTAATTGAGGATGTGCTGCACTATTGGAGTGTCAGTAATTGAGGGTTTGCTGCACTATTGGATTGTCAGTAATTGAGGTTGTGCTGCACTTTTGGAGTGTCAGTCATTGAGGGTGTGCTGCATTACTGGAGGGGAAGTAATTGAGGTTCTGCAGAATTATTGGAGTGTTAATAATTGGTGGTGTGCTGCTCTATTGGTGTGTCAGGAAATGAGGATGTGCTTAACGACTGGAGGGGCAGTAATTGAGGTGGTGCTGCACTATTGGAGTGTCAGAAATTGAGGTTGTGTTGCACTATTGCAGGGTCAGTAACTGAGGGTGTGCTGCACTATTGGTGTGTCAGTTTTTGAGAGTGTGATGCACTATTGGAGGCTCATTAATTGAGTGTGTTCTGCACTATTGCATTGTCAGTAATTGAGGGTGTGCTGCACCATTCGAATGTCAGTACTTGAGGGTGTGCTGCACTATTGGATTGTCATTAATTGGGTGTCTGCTGCTGTACTGGAGTGTCAGTAAATGAGGATGTGCTACATTATTGGAGGGTCAGTAAATGAGGGTTTGCTGCAATATTGGAGGGGCAGTAATTGATGGTGTGCTTCAGTATTGGAGTGTCAGTAATTGAGGGTGTGCTGCACTATTGGAGTGTCAGTAATTGAGGGTGTGCTGCACTATTGGAGTGTCAGTTATTTAGGGAGTTCTGCACTATTGGAGTGTCAGTAATTGAGGATGTGCGGCACTATTGGAGTGTCAGTAATTGAGGTTGTGCTGCACATTTGGAGTGTCAGTCATTGAGGGTGTGCTGCATTACTGGAGGGGAAGTAATTGAGGGTGTGCTGCACTATTGGAGTGTCAGTAATTGAGGGTGTGCTGCCCTATTGGAGTGTTAGTTATTGAGGGTGTTCTGCACTATTGAAATGTCAGTACTTGAGGGTATACTGCACTATTGGATAGTCATTAATTGGGTGTCTGCTGCTGTATTGGAGTGTCAGTAAATGAGGATGTGCTACATTATTGGAGGGTCAGTAAATGAGGATGTGCTACATTATTGGAGGGGCAGTAATTGAGGGTTTGCTGCACTATTGGAGGGTCAGTAATTGATGGTGTGCTCCAGTATTGGAGGGTCAGTAATTGAGGTTGTGCTGCACTATTGGAGTGTCAGTAATTTAGGGAGTTCTGCACTATTGTAGTGTCAGTAATTGAGGATGTGCTGCACTATTGGAGTGTCAATAATTGAGGGTGTGCTGCACTATTGGAGTGTCAGTAATTGAGGGTGTGCTGCACTAGGGGACTGTTAGTAATTGAGGCAGTTCTGCAGTATTGTAGTGTCAGTAATTGTGGATGTGCTGCACTATTGGAGTGTCAATAATTGAGGGTGTGCTGCACTATTGGAGTGTCAGTAATTGAGTGCGTGCTGCACTATTGGAGTGTCAGTAATTGAGGTAGTTCTGCAGTACTGTAGTGTCAGAAATTGTGGATGGGCTGCAGTCACTAATTGATCTGTTCTGTCCTCTTGGAGTGTCAGTAATTGAGGGTGTGCTGCACTATTGGAGGGCCAGTAATTGAGGGTGTGCTGCACTATCTGAGTGCCAGCAGTTGAGGGTGTGCTGCATGATTGGAGGGTCAGTAATTGAGGGTGTGCTGCACTATTGGAGGGTCACTAATTGAGGGTGTGCTGCACTATTTGAGTGTCAGTAATTGAGGGTGTGCTGCACTATTGGAGTCTCAGTAATTGAGGGTGTGCTGCAGTGTTGGAGTGTCAGTAATTGAGAGTGTGCTGCATTATTGGAGTGTCAGTAATTGAGCGTGTGCTGCAGTGTTGGAGTGTGATTAATTGAGTGTGTGCTGCACTATTGGAGTGTCAGTAATTGAGCTTATGCCGCACTAGTGGAGGGTCATTAATTCACTGTGTGCTGCACTATTGGAGTGGCAGTAATTGAGGGTGTGCTGCACTACTGGCGTGTCAGTAATTCTGGATGTGCTGCAATTTTGGAGTGTCAGTAACTGAGGGTGTGCTGCATTAATGGAGGGGCAGTAATTGAGGTTCTGCAGAATTATTGGGGTGTTAATAATTGGTGGTGTGCTGCTCTGTTGGTGTGTCAGGAAATGAGGATGTGCTTAACGATTGGAGGGGCAGTAATTGAGGATGTGCTGCACTATGGCAGGGTTAGTAATTCAGGATCTGCTGCATATTGGAATGTCAGTAATTGAGGGTGTGCTGCACTATTGGAGTGTCAGTAATTGAGGATGTGCTGCACTTTTGGAGTGTCAGTAATTGAGGGTGTGCTGCACTATTGTAGTGTCAGTAATTCAGGGTGTGCTGCACTATTTCAGGGTTAGTAATTGAGAATGTGCCCCTGTTGGACGATCAGTAATTGATGGTGTTCTGCAGTATTAGAGTGTCAGTAATTGAGGGTGTGCTGCAGAACTGGAGTGTCAGTAATTGAGGGTGTGCAGCAGTACTGGAGTGTCAGTAATTGAGGGTGAGCTGCAGTACTGGAGTGTCAGTAATTGAGGGTGTGCTGCACTGCTGGAGTATCAGTAATTGAGGGTGTGCTGCAGTATTGGAGTGTCAGTAATTGAGAGTTTGCTGCACTATTGGAGTGTCAGTAATTGAGGGTATTCTGCACTATTTAATTGTCAGTAATCGAGGGTGTGCTGCAGTACTGGAGTGTCAGTAATTGAGAGTTTGCTGCACTATTGGAGTGTCAGTAATTGAGGGTGTGCTGCACTGTTGTAGTGTCAGTAATTGAGGGTGTGCTGCACTATTGGAGTGTCAGTAATTGAGGGAATGCTGCACTATTGGAGTGTCAGTAATTGAGGGTGTGCTGCACTGTTGTAGTGTCAGTAATTGAGGGTGTGCTGCAGTATTGGAGTGTCAGTAATTGAGGGTGTGCTGCACTATTGTAGTGTCTGTAATTGAGGGTGTGCTGCACTATTGGAGTGTCAGTAATTGAGGGTGTGCTGCACTATTGGAGTGTCAGTAATTGAGGGTGTGCTGCTCTAATGGAGGGTCAGTAATTGAGTGTGTGCTGCACTACTGGATTGTCAGTAATTGAGGGTGTGATGCACTATTGGAACGTCAGTAATTGATGGTGTGCTGCACTATGGGAGTGTCAGTAATTGAGGGTGTGCTGCTCTAATGGAGGGTGAGTAATTGAGTGTGTGCTGCACTAATGGAGTGTCAGTAATTGAGGGTGTGCTGCACTATTGGAATGTCAGTAATTGAGGGTGTGCTGCACTATTGGAGTGTCAGTAATTGAGGCTGTGCTGCAGTATTGGAGTGTCAGTTATTGAGGGTGTGCTGCTCTATTGCAGTGTCAGTAATTGATGTCGTGCTGCACTTTTGGAGTGTCCATAATGGAGTGTGTGCTGCACTGTTGGAATGTCAGTAATTGAGGGTGTGCTGCACTATTGCAGTGTCAGTAATAGATGTCGTGCTGCACTATTGGAGTGTCAGTAATTGAGGGTGTGCTGCAGTACTGGAGTGTCAGTAATTGATCGTGTGCTGCACAATTGGAGTGTCAGTAATTGAGGGTGTGCTGCACTAAAGGAGGGTGAGTAATTGAGTGTGTGCTGCACTATTGGAGTGTCAGTAATTGAGGGTGTGCTGCACTATTGGAATGTCAGTAATTGAGGGTGTGCTGCGCTATTGGAGTGTCAGTAATTGAGGGTGTGCTGCACTATTGGAGTGTCAGTAATTGAGGGTGTGCTGCACTATTGCAGTGTCAGTAATTGATGTCGTGCTGCACTTTTGGAGTGTCAGTAATTGAGGGTATGCTGCACTATTGGAGTGTCAGTAATTGAGGGTGTGCTGCACTATTGGAATGTCAGTAATTGAGGGTGTGCTGCACTATTGCAGTGTCAGTAATAGATGTCGTGCTGCACTATTGGAGTGTCAGTAATTGAGGGTGTGCTGCACTATTGGAGTGTCAGTAATTGAGGGTGTGCTGCACTGTTGTAGTGTCAGTAATTGAGGGTGTGCTGCTCTAATGGAGTGTCAGTAATTGAGGGTGTGCTGCACTATTGTAGTGTCAGTAATTGAGGGTGTGCTGCACTGTTGTAGTGTCAGTAATTGAGGGTGTGCTGCTCTAATGGAGGGTGAGTAATTGAGTGTGTGCTGCACTATTGGAGTGTCAGTAATTGAGTGTGTGCTGCACTATTGGAGTGTCAGTAATTGAGGATGTGCTGCACTATTGGAGTGTCAGTAATTGAGGGTTTGCTGCACTATTGGAGTGTCAGTAATTGAGGATGTGCGGCACTATTGGACTGTCAGTAATTGAGGTTGTGCTGCACTTTTGGAGTGTCAGTCATTGAGGTTGTGCTGCATTACTGGAGGGGAAGTAATTGAGTTTCTGCAGAATTATTGGAGTGTTAATAATTGGTGGTGTGCTGCTCTATTGGTGTGTCAGGAAATGAGGATGTGCTAAACGGCTGGAGGGGCAGTAATTGAGGTGGTGCTGCACTATTGGAGTGTCAGAAATTGAGGTTGTGTTGCACTATTGCAGGGTCAGTAACTGAGGGTGTGCTGCACTATTTGTGTGTCAGTTTTTGAGAGTGTGATGCACTATTGGTGGCTCATTAATTGAATGTGTTCTGCACTATTGCATTGTCAGTAATTGAGGGTGTGCTGCACTATTGGATTGTCATTAATTGGGTGTCTGCTGCTGTATTGGAGTGTCAGTAAATGAGGATGTGCTACATTATTGGAGGGTCAGTAAATGAGGATGTGCTACATTATTGGAGGGGCAGTAATTGAGGGTTTGCTGCACTATTGGAGGGTCAGCAGTTCAGGGTGTGCTGCACGATTGGAGGGTCAGTAATTGAGGGTGTGCTGCACTATTGGAGTGTCAGTAATTGAGGGTGTGCTGCACTATTTGAGTGTCAGTAATTGAGGGTGTGCTGCACTATTGGAGTCTCAGTAATTGAGGGTGTGCTGCAGTGTTGGAGTGTCAGTAATTGAGGGTGTGCTGCACTATTGGAGTGTCAGTAATTGAGCGTGTGCTGCAGTGTTGGAGTGTGATTAATTGAGGATGTGATGCACTATTGGAGTGTCAGTAATTGAGCTTATGCCGCACTGTTGGAGTGTTAGTAATTGAGGGTGTGCTGCACTATTGGAAGGTCATTAATTCAGTGTGTGCTGCACAATTGGAGTGTCAGTAATTGAGGGTGTGCTGCACTATTGCAGTGTCAGTAATTGATGTCGTGCTGCACTTTTGGAGTGTCAGTAATTGAGGGTATGCTGCACTATTGGAGTGTCAGTAATTGAGGGTGTGCTGCACTATTGGAATGTCAGTAATTGAGGGTGTGCTGCACTATTGCAGTGTCAGTAATAGATGTCGTGCTGCACTATTGGAGTGTCAGTAATTGAGGGTGTGCTGCACTATTGGAGTGTCAGTAATTGAGGGTGTGCTGACTGTTGTAGTGTCAGTAATTGAGGGTGTGCTGCTCTAATGGAGTGTCAGTAATTGAGGGTGTGCTGCACTATTGTAGTGTCAGTAATTGAGGGTGTGCTGCACTGTTGTAGTGTCAGTAATTGAGGGTGTGCTGCTCTAATGGTGGGTGAGTAATTGAGTGTGTGCTGCACTATTGGAGTGTCAGTAATTGAGTGTGTGCTGCACTATTGGAGTGTCAGTAATTGAGGATGTGCTGCACTATTGGAGTGTCAGTAATTGAGGGTGTGCTGCAGAACTGGAGTGTCAGTAATTGAGGGTGTGCAGCAGTACTGGAGTGTCAGTAATTGAGGGTGAGCTGCAGTACTGGAGTGTCAGTAATTGAGGGTGTGCTGCACTGCTGGAGTATCAGTAATTGAGGGTGTGCTGCAGTATTGGAGTGTCAGTAATTGAGAGTTTGCTGCACTATTGGAGTGTCAGTAATTGAGGGTATTCTGCACTATTTAATTGTCAGTAATCGAGGGTGTGCTGCAGTACTGGAGTGTCAGTAATTGAGAGTTTGCTGCACTATTGGAGTGTCAGTAATTGAGGGTGTGCTGCACTGTTGTAGTGTCAGTAATTGAGGGTGTGCTGCACTATTGGAGTGTCAGTAATTGAGGGTGTGCTGCACTTTTGGAGTGTCAGTAATTGAGGGTGTGCTGCACTGTTGTTGTGTCAGTAATTGAGGGTGTGCTGCAGTATTGGAGTGTCAGTAATTGAGGGTGTGCTGCACTATTGTCGTGTCTGTAATTGAGGGTGTGCTGCACTATTGGAGTGTCAGTAATTGAGGGTGTGCTGCGCTATTGGAGTGTCAGTAATTGAGGGTGTTCTGCTCTAATGGAGGGTCAGTAATTGAGTGTGTGCTGCACTACTGGATTGTCAGTAATTGAGGGTGTGATGCACTATTGGAATGTCAGTAATTGATGGTGTGCTGCACTATGGGAGTGTCAGTAATTGAGGGTGTGCTGCTCTAATGGAGGGTGAGTAATTGAGTGTGTGCTGCACTAATGGAGTGTCAGTACTTGAGGGTGTGCTGCACTATTGGAATGTCAGTAATTGAGGGTGTGCTGCACTATTGGAGTGTCAGAAATTGAGGCTGTGCTGCACTATTGGAGTGTCAGTTATTGAGGGTGTGCTGCTCTATTGCAGTGTCAGTAATTGATGTCGTGCTGCACTTTTGGAGTGTCCATAATGGAGTGTGTGCTGCACTGTTGGAATGTCAGTAATTGAGGGTGTGCTGCACTATTGCAGTGTCAGTAATAGATGTCGTGCTGCACTATTGGAGTGTCAGTAATTGAGGGTGTGCTGCAGTACTGGAGTGTCAGTAATTGATCGTGTGCTGCACAATTGGAGTGTCAGTAATTGAGGGTGTGCTGCACTAAAGGAGGGTGAGTAATTGAGTGTGTGCTGCACTATTGGAGTGTCAGTAATTGAGGGTGTGCTGCACTATTGGAATGTCAGTAATTGAGGGTGTGCTGCGCTATTGGAGTGTCAGTAATTGAGGGTGTGCTGCACTATTGGAGTGTCAGTAATTGAGGGTGTGCTGCACTATTGCAGTGTCAGTAATTGATGTCGTGCTGCACTTTTGGAGTGTCAGTAATTGAGGGTATGCTGCACTATTGGAGTGTCAGTAATTGAGGGTGTGCTGCACTATTGGAATGTCAGTAATTGAGGGTGTGCTGCACTATTGCAGTGTCAGTAATAGATGTCGTGCTGCACTATTGGAGTGTCAGTAATTGAGGGTGTGCTGCACTATTGGAGTGTCAGTAATTGAGGGTGTTCTGCACTGTTGTAGTGTCAGTAATTGAGGGTGTGCTGCTCTAATGGAGTGTCAGTAATTGAGGGTGTGCTGCACTATTGTAGTGTCAGTAATTGAGGGTGTGCTGCACTGTTGTAGTGTCAGTAATTGAGGGTGTGCTTCTCTAATGGAGGGTGAGTAATTGAGTGTGTGCTGCACTATTGGAGTGTCAGTAATTGAGTGTGTGCTGCACTATTGGAGTGTCAGTAATTGAGGATGTGCTGCACTATTGGAGTGTCAGTAATTGAGGGTTTGCTGCACTATTGGAGTGTCAGTAATTGAGGATGTGCGGCACTATTGGACTGTCAGTAATTGAGGTTGTGCTGCACTTTTGGAGTGTCAGTCATTGAGGTTGTGCTGCATTACTGGAGGGGAAGTAATTGAGTTTCTGCAGAATTATTGGAGTGTTAATAATTGGTGGTGTGCTGCTCTATTGGTGTGTCAGGAAATGAGGATGTGCTAAACGGCTGGAGGGGCAGTAATTGAGGTGGTGCTGCACTATTGGAGTGTCAGAAATTGAGGTTGTTCTGCACTATTGCATTGTCAGTAATTGAGGGTGTGCTGCACTATTGGATTGTCATTAATTGGGTGTCTGCTGCTGTATTGGAGTGTCAGTAAATGAGGATGTGCTACATTATTGGAGGGTCAGTAAATGAGGATGTGCTACATTATTGGAGGGGCAGTAATTGAGGGTTTGCTGCACTATTGGAGGGTCAGCAGTTCAGGGTGTGCTGCACGATTGGAGGGTCAGTAATTGAGGGTGTGCTGCACTATTGGAGTGTCAGTAATTGAGGGTGGGCTGCACTATTTGAGTGTCAGTAATTGAGGGTGTGCTGCACTATTGGAGTCTCAGTAATTGAGGGTGTGCTGCAGTGTTGGAGTGTCAGTAATTGAGGGTGTGCTGCACTATTGGAGTGTCAGTAATTGAGCGTGTGCTGCAGTGTAGGAGTGTGATTAATTGAGGATGTGATGCACTATTGGAGTGTCAGTAATTGAGCTTATGCCGCACTGTTGGAGTGTTAGTAATTGAGGGTGTGCTGCACTATTGGAAGGTCATTAATTCAGTGTGTGCTGCACAATTGGAGTGTCAGTAATTGAGGGTGTGCTGCACTATTGCAGTGTCAGTAATTGATGTCGTGCTGCACTTTTGGAGTGTCAGTAATTGAGGGTATGCTGCACTATTGGAGTGTCAGTAATTGAGGGTGTGCTGCACTATTGGAATGTCAGTAATTGAGGGTGTGCTGCACTATTGCAGTGTCAGTAATAGATGTCGTGCTGCACTATTGGAGTGTCAGTAATTGAGGGTGTGCTGCACTATTGGAGTGTCAGTAATTGAGGGTGTGCTGCACTGTTGTAGTGTCAGTAATTGAGGGTGTGCTGCTCTAATGGAGTGTCAGTAATTGAGGGTGTGCTGCACTATTGAAGTGTCAGTAATTGAGGGTGTGCTGCACTGTTGTAGTGTCAGTAATTGAGGGTGTGCTGCTCTAATGGAGGGTGAGTAATTGAGTGTGTGCTGCACTATTGGAGTGTCAGTAATTGAGTGTGTGCTGCACTATTGGAGTGTCAGTAATTGAGGATGTGCTGCACTATTGGAGTGTCAGTAATTGAGGGTTTGCTGCACTATTGGAGTGTCAGTAATTGAGGATGTGCGGCACTATTGGACTGTCAGTAATTGAGGTTGTGCTGCACTTTTGGAGTGTCAGTCATTGAGGGTGTGCTGCATTACTGGAGGGGAAGTAATTGAGTTTCTGCAGAATTATTGGAGTGTTAATAATTGGTGGTGTGCTGCTCTATTGGTGTGTCAGGAAATGAGGATGTGCTAAACGGCTGGAGGGGATGTAATTGAGGTGGTGCTGCACTATTGGAGTGTCAGAAATTGAGGTTGTGTTGCACTATTGCAGGGTTAGTAACTGAGGGTGTGCTGCACTATTGGTATGTCAGTTTTTGAGAGTGTGATGCACTATTGGTGCCTCATTAATTGAATGTGTTCTGCACTATTGCATTGTCAGTAATTGAGGGTGTGCTGCACTATTGGATTGTCATTAATTGGGTGTCTGCTGCTGTATTGGAGTGTCAGTAAATGAGGATGTGCTACATTATTGGAGGGTCAGTAAATGAGGATGTGCTACATTATTGGAGGGGCAGTAATTGAGGTTTTGCTGCACTATTGGAGGGTCAGCAGTTGAGGGTGTGCTGCACGATTGGAGGGTCAGTAATTGAGGGTGTGCTGCACTATTGGAGTGTCAGTAATTGAGGGTGTGCTGCACTATTTGAGTGTCAGTAATTGAGGGTGTGCTGCACTATTGGAGTCTCAGTAATTGAGGGTGTGCTGCAGTGTTGGAGTGTCAGTAATTGAGGGTGTGCTGCACTATTGGAGTGTCAGTAATTGAGCGTGTGCTGCAGTGTTGGAGTGTGATTAATTGAGGATGTGATGCACTATTGGAGTGTCAGTAATTGAGCTTATGCCTCACTGTTGGAGTGTCAGTAATTGAGGGTGTGCTGCACTATTGGAAGGTCATTAATTCAGTGTGTGCTGCACTATTGGAGGGTCAGTAATTGAGGGTGTGCTACACTATTGGAAGGTCATTAATTCAGTGTGTGCTGCACGATTGGAGAGTCAGTAATTGAGGGTGTGCTGCAATACTGGTGTGTCAGTAATTCTGGATGTGCTGCAATTTTGGAGTGTCAGTAATTGAGTGTGTGCTGCACTATTGGAGTGTCAATAATTGAGGGTGTGCTGCACTATTGGACTGTCAGTAATTGAGGGTGTGCTGCCCTACTGGAGTGTCAGTTATTGAGGGTGTTCTGCACTAGTGGTTTGTCAGTAATTGAGGTAGTTCTGCAGTACTGTAGTGTCAGAAATTGTGGATGGGCTGCAGTCACTAATTGATCTGTTCTGTACTCTTGGAGTGTCAGTAATTGAGGGTGTGCTGCAGTATTGGATTGTCAGTAATTGAGGGTGTGCTGCTCTAATGGATGGTCAGTAATTGAGGGTGTGCTGCACGATTGGAGTGTCAGTAATTGATGTCGTGCTGCACTATTGGAATGTCTGTAATTGAGGGTGTGCTGCCCTATTGGAGTGTCAGTAATTGAGGGTGTGCTGCACTATTGGAATGTCACTAATTGAGGGTGTGCTGCACTATTGCAGTATCAGTAATTGATGTCGTGCTGCACTATTGGAGTGTCAGTAATTGAGGGTGTGCTGCACTATTGGAGTCTCAGTAATTGAGGGTGTGCTGCACTATTGGAGTCTCAGTAATTGAGGGTGTGATGCAGTGTTGGAGTGTCAGTAATTGAGAGCGTGCTGCACTATTGGAGTGTCAGTAATTGAGCGTGTGCTGCAGTGTTGGAGTGTGATTAATTGAAGGTGTGCTGCACTATTGGAGTGTCAGTAATTGAGCTTATGCCGCACTATTGGAGTGTCAGTAATTGAGGGTGTGCTGCACAATTGGAGGGTCATTAATTCAGTGTGTGCTGCACTATTGGAGGGTCAGTAATTGAGGGTGTGCTGCACTAGTGGAGGGTCATTAATTCAGTGTGTGCTGCACTATTGGAGTGTCAGTAATTGAGGGTGTGCTGCACTACTGGCGTGTCAGTAATTCTGGATGTGCTGCAATTTTGGAGTGTCAGTAATTGAGGGTGTGCCTCATTAATGGAGCGGCAGTAATTGAGGTTCTGCAGAATTATTGGAGTGTTAATAATAGGTGGTGTGCTGCTCTATTGGTGTGTCAGGAAATGAGGATGTGCTTAACGATTGGAGGGGCAGTAATTGAGGTGGTGCTGCACTATTGCAGGGTTAGTAATTCAGGGTGCGCTGCACTATTTCAGGGTTAGTAATTGAGAATGTGCCCCTGTTGGACGATCAGTAATTGATGGTGTTCTGCAGTATTAGAGTGTCAGTAATTGAGGGTGTGCTGCAGTACTGGAATGTCAGTAATTGAGGGTGTGCTGCAGTACTGGAGTATCAGTAATTGAGGGTGTGCTGCAGTATTGGAGTGTCAGTAATTGAGAGTTTGCTGCACTATTGGAGTGTCAGTAATTGAGGGTTTGCTGCAGTATTGGAGTGTCAGTAATTGAGGGTGTGCTGCACTATTGGAGTGTCAGTAATTGAGGGTGTGCTGCACTGTTGTAGTGTCAGTAATTGAGGGTGTGCTGCAGTATTGGAGTGTCAGTAATTGAGGGTGTGCTGCACTATTGTAGTGTCAGTAATTGAGGGTGTGCTGCACTATTGGAGTGTCAGTAATTGAGGGTGTGCTGCACTATTCGTGTGTCAGTAATTGAGGGTGTGCTGCTCTAATGGAGTGTCAGTAATTGAGGGTGTGCTGCTCTACTGGAGTGTCAGTAATTGAGGGTGTGCTGCACTATTGGAATGTCAGTAATTGATGGTGTGCTGCACAATTGGAGTGTCAGTAATTGAGGGTGTGCTGCACTAAAGGAGGGTGAGTAATTCAGTGTGTGCTGCACTATTGGAATGTCAGTAATTGATGGTGTGCTGCACAATTGGAGTGTCAGTAATTGAGGGTGTGCTGCACTTAAGGAGGGTGAATAATTGAGTGTGTGCTGCACTATTGGAGTGTCAGTAATTGAGGGTGTGCTGCACTATTGGAATGTCAGTAATTGAGGGTGTGCTGCACTATTGGAGTGTCAGTAATTGAGGGTGTGCTGCACTATTGGAGTGTCAGTAATTGAGGGTGTGCTGCACTATTGCAGTGTCAGTAATAGATGTCGTGCTGCACTATTAGAGTGTCAGTAATTGAGGGTGTGCTGCTCGATTGGAGTGTCAGTAATTGAGGGTGTGCTGCACTGTTGTTGTGTCAGTAATTGATGATGTGCTGCTCTAATGGAGTGTCAGTAATTGAGGGTGTGCTGCACTATTGTAGTGTCAGTAATTGATTGTGTGCTGCACTGTTGTAGTGTCAGTAATTGAGGGTGTGCCCCTGTTGGACGATCAGTAATTGATGGTGTTCTGCAGTATTGGAGTGTCAGTAATTGAGAGTTTGCTGCACTATTGGAGTGTCAGTAATTGAGGGTGTGCTGCACTGTTGTAGTGTAAGTAATTGAGGGTGTGCTGCAGTATTGGAGTGTCAGTAATTGAGGGTGTGCTGCACTATTGGAGTGTCAGTAATTGAGGGTGCGCTGCACTGTTGTAGTGTCAGTAATTGAGAGTGTGCTGCAGTATTGGAGTGTCAGTAATTGAGAGTGTGCTGCACTATTGTAGTGTCAGTAATTGAGGGTGTGCTGCACTATTGGAGTTTCAGTAATTGAGGGTGTGCTGCACTATTGGAGTGTCAGTAATTGAGGGTGTGCTGCTCTACTGGAGTGTCAGTAGTTGAGGGTGTGCTGCACTATTGGAATGTCAGTAATTGATGGTGTGCTGCACAATTGGAGTGACAGTAATTGAGGGTGTGCTGCACTAAATGAGGGTGAGTAATTGAGTGTGTGCTGTACTATTGGAATGTCAGTAATTGATGGTGTGCTGCACAATTGGAGTGTCAGTAATTGAGGGTGTGCTGCACTAAAGGAGGGTGAGTAATTGAGTGTGTGCTGCACTATTGGAGTGTCAGTAATTGAGGGTGTGCTGCACTATTGGAATGTCAGTAATTGAGGGTGTGCTGCACTATTGGAGTGTCAGTAATTGAGGGTGTGCTGCACTATTGGAGTTTCAGTAATTGAGGGTGTGCTGCACTATTGGAGTGTCAGTAATTGAGGGTGTGCTGCTCTACTGGAGTGTCAGTAGTTGAGGGTGTGCTGCACTATTGGAATGTCAGTAATTGATGGTGTGCTGCACAATTGGAGTGACAGTAATTGAGGGTGTGCTGCACTAAATGAGGGTGAGTAATTGAGTGTGTGCTGTACTATTGGAATGTCAGTAATTGATGGTGTGCTGCACAATTGGAGTGTCAGTAATTGAGGGTGTGCTGCACTAAAGGAGGGTGAGTAATTGAGTGTGTGCTGCACTATTGGAGTGTCAGTAATTGAGGGTGTGCTGCACTATTGGAATGTCAGTAATTGAGGGTGTGCTGCACTATTGGAGTGTCAGTAATTGAGGGTTTGCTGCACTATTGCAGTGTCAGTAATAGATGTCGTGCTGCACTATTGGAGTGTCAGTAATTGAGGGTGTGCTGCACTATTGGAGTGTCAGTAATTGAGGGTGTGCTGCACTGTTGTAGTGTCAGTAATTGAGGGTGTGCTGCTCTAATGGAGTGTCAGTAATTGAGGGTGTGTTGCACTATTGTAGTGTCAGTAATTCAGGGTGTGCTGCACTGTTGTAGTGTCAGTAATTGAGGGTGTGCTGCTCTAATGGAGGGTCAGTAATTGAGGGTGTGCTGCACTATTGGAGTATCAGTAATTGAGTGTGTGCTGCACTATTGGAGTGTCAGTAATTGAGGATGTGCTGCACTATTGGAGTGTCAGTAATTGAGGGTTTGCTGCACTATTGGAGTGTCAGTAATTGAGGATGTGCGGCACTATTGGAGTGTCAGTTATTGCGGTTTGTCTGCACTTTTGGAGTGTCTGTCATTGAGGGTGTGCTGCATTACTGGAGGGGAAGTAATTGAGGTTCTGCAGAATTATTGGAGTGTTAATAATTGGTGGTGTGCTGCTCTATTGGTGTGTCAGGAAATGAGGATGTGCTAAACGACTGGAGGGGCAGTAATTGAGGTGGTGCTGCACTATTGGAGTGTCAGAAATTGAGGTTGTGTTGCACTATTGCAGGGTCAGTAACTGAGGGTGTGCTGCACTATTGGTGTGTCAGTTTTTGAGAGTGTGATGCACTATTGGAGGCTCATTAATTGAGTGTGTTCTGCACTATTGCATTGTCAGTAATTGAGGGTGTGCTGCACTATTGGAGTGTGAGTAATTGAGGGTGTGATGCAATATTGGTGTGTCATTACTTGAGAGTGTGCTGCACTATTGGAGTGTCTGTAATTGAGGGTGTGCTGCACTATTGGAGTGTCAGTAATTGAGGGTGTGCTGCACTATTGGAATGTCAGTAATTGAGGGAGTGCTGCACTATTGGAGTGTCAGTAATTGAGGTTGTGCTGCACTATTGGAATGTCAGTAATTGAGGGTGTGCTGCACTATTGCAGTGTCAGTAATGGATGTCGTGCTGCACTATTGGAGTGTCAGTAATTGAGGGTGTGCTGCACTATTCGAGTGTCAGTAATTGAGGGTGTGCGGCACTGTTGTAGTGTCAGTAATTGAGGGTGTGCTGCTCTAATGGAGTGTCAGTAATTGAGGGTGTGCTGCACTATTGTAGTGTCAGTAATTGAGGGTGTGCTGCTCTAATGGAGGGTCAGTAATTGAGGGTGTGCTGCACTATTGGAGTGTCAGTAATTTAGTGTGTGCTGCACTATTGGAGTGTCAGTAATTGAGGATGTGCTGCACTATTGGAGTGTCAGTAATTGAGGGTTTGCTGCACTATTGGAGTGTCAGTAATTGAGGATGTGCGGCACTATTGGAGTGTCAGTAATTGAGGTTGTGCTGCACTTTTGGAGTGTCTGTCATTGAGGGTGTGCTGCATTAATGGAGGGGCAGTATTGAGGTTCTGCAGAATTATTTGAGTGTTAATAATTGGTGTTGTGCTGCTCTATTGGTGTGTCAGGAAATGAGGATGTGCTTAACGATTGGAGGGGCAGTAATTGAGGTGGTGCTGCACTATTGCAGGGTTAGTAATTCAGGGTTTGCTGCACTATTTCAGGGTTAGTAATTGAGAATGTGCCCCTGTTGGACGATCAGTAATTGATGGTGTTCTGCAGTATTAGAGTGTCAGTAATTGAGGGTGTGCTGCAGTACTGGAGTGTCAGTAATTGAGGGTGTGCTGCAGTACTGGAGTGTCAGTAATTGAGGGTGTGCTGCAGTACTGGAGTATCAGTAATTGAGGGTGTGCTGCAGTATTGGAGTGTCAGTAATTGAGAGTTTGCTGCACTATTGGAGTGTCAGTAATTGAGGGTGTGCTGCAGTATTGGAGTGTCAGTAATTGAAGGTGTGCTGCAGTACTGGAGAGTCTGTAATTGAGGGTGTGCTGCAGCATTGGAGTGTCAGTAATTGAGAGTTTGCTGCACTATTGGAGTGTCAGTAATTGAGGGTGTGCTGCAGTATTGGAGTGTCAATAATTGAGGGTGTGCTGCACTATTGGACTGTCAGTAATTGAGGGTGTGCTGCCCTATTGGAGTGTCAGTAATTGAGGGTGTGCTGCACTATTGGAGTGTCAGTAATTGAGGGTGTGCAGCCCTATTGGAGTGTCAGTAATTGAGGGTGTTCTGCACTATTGGAGTGTCAATAATTGAGCGTGTGCTGCACTATTGGAGTGTCAGTAATTGAGGGTGTGCTGCCCTATTGGAGTGTCAGTTATTGAGGGTGTTCTGCACTAGTGGAGTGTCAGTAATTGAGGTAGTTCTGCAGTACTGTAGTGTCAGAAATTGTGGATGGGCTGCAGTCACTAATTGATCTGTTCTGTACTCTTGGAGTGTCAGTAATTGAGGGTGTGCTGCACTATTGGAGGGTCAGTAATTGAGGGTGTGCTGCACTATCTGAGTGTCAGCAGTTGAAGGTGTGCAGCACGATTGGAGGGTCAGTAATTGAGGGTGTGCTGCACTATTGGAGGGTCAGTAATTGAGGGTGTGCTGCACTATTTGAGTGTCAGTATTTGAGGGGGTGCTGCACTATTGGAGTCTCAGTAATTGAGGGTGTGCTGCAGTGTTGGAGTGTCAGTAATTGAGGGTGTGCTGCACTATTGGAGTGTCAGTAATTGAGCGTGTGCTGCAGTGTTGGAGTGTGATTAATTGAGGGTGTGCTGCACTATTGGAGTGTCAGTAATTGAGCTTATGCCGCACTATTGGAGTGTCAGTAATTGAGGGTGTGCTGCACTATTGGAAGGTCATTAATTCAGTGTGTGCTGCACTATTGGAGGGTCAGTAATTGACGGTGTGCTGCACTATTGGAAGGACATTAATTCAGTGTGTGCTGCACTATTGGAGGGTCAGTAATTGAGGGTGTGCTGCAATACTGGTGTGTCAGTAATTCTGGATGTGCTGCAATTTTGGAGTGTCAGTAATTGAGGGTGTGCTGCACTATTGGAGTGTCAATAATTGAGGGTGTGCTGCACTATTGGACTGTCAGTAATTGAGGGTGTGCTGCCCTATTGGAGTGTCAGTAATTGAGGGTGTGCTGCACTAATGGAGTGTCAGTAATTGAGGGTGTGCTGCCATATTGGAGTGTCAGTAATTGAGGGTGTTCTGCACTATTGGAGTGTCAATAATTGAGGGTGTGCTGCACTATTGGAGTGTCAGTAATTGAGGGTGTGCTGCCCTATTGGAGTGTCAGTTATTGAGGGTGTTCTGCGCTACTGGTTTGTCAGTAATTGAGGTAGTTCTGCAGTACTGCAGTGTCAGAAATTGTGGATGGGCTGCAGTCACTAATTGATCTGTTCTGTACTCTTGGAGTGTCAGTAATTGAGGGTGTGCTGCACTATTGGAGGGTCAGTAATTGAGGGTGTGCTGCACTATCTGAGTGTCAGCAGTTGAAGGTGTGCAGCACGATTGGAGGGTCAGTAATTGAGGGTGTGCTGCACTATTGGAGGGTCAGTAATTGAGGGTGTGCTGCACTATTTGAGTGTCAGTATTTGAGGGGGTGCTGCACTATTGGAGTCTCAGTAATTGAGGGTGTGCTGCAGTGTTGGAGTGTCAGTAATTGAGGGTGTGCTGCACTATTGGAGTGTCAGTAATTGAGCGTGTGCTGCAGTGTTGGAGTGTGATTAATTGAGGGTGTGCTGCACTATTGGAGTGTCAGTAATTGAGCTTATGCCGCACTATTGGAGTGTCAGTAATTGAGGGTGTGCTGCACTATTGGAAGGTCATTAATTCAGTGTGTGCTGCACTATTGGAGGGTCAGTAATTGACGGTGTGCTGCACTATTGGAAGGACATTAATTCAGTGTGTGCTGCACTATTGGAGGGTCAGTAATTGAGGGTGTGCTGCAATACTGGTGTGTCAGTAATTCTGGATGTGCTGCAATTTTGGAGTGTCAGTAATTGAGGGTGTGCTGCACTATTGGAGTGTCAATAATTGAGGGTGTGCTGCACTATTGGACTGTCAGTAATTGAGGGTGTGCTGCCCTATTGGAGTGTCAGTAATTGAGGGTGTGCTGCACTAATGGAGTGTCAGTAATTGAGGGTGTGCTGCCATATTGGAGTGTCAGTAATTGAGGGTGTTCTGCACTATTGGAGTGTCAATAATTGAGGGTGTGCTGCACTATTGGAGTGTCAGTAATTGAGGGTGTGCTGCCCTATTGGAGTGTCAGTTATTGAGGGTGTTCTGCGCTACTGGTTTGTCAGTAATTGAGGTAGTTCTGCAGTACTGCAGTGTCAGAAATTGTGGATGGGCTGCAGTCACTAATTGATCTGTTCTGTACTCTTGGAGTGTCAGTAATTGAGGGTGTGCTGCAGTATTGGAGTGTCAGTAATTGAGGGTGTGCTGCTCTAATGGATGGTCAGTAATTGAGGCTGTGCTGCACGATTGGAGTGTCAGTAATTGATGTCGTGCTGCACTATTGGAATGTTAGTAATTGAGGATGTGCTGCACTATTGGAGTGTCAGTAATTGAGGGTGTGCTGCACTATTGGAATGTCAGTAATTGAGGGTGTGCTGCACTATTGGAGTGTCAGTAATTGATGTCGTGCTGCACTATTGGAGTGTCAGTAATTGAGGATGTGCTGCACTATTGTAGTGTCAGTAACGGAGGGTGTGCTGCTCTAATGGAGGGTCAGTAATTGATGGTGTGCTGCACTATTGGAGTGTCAGTAATTGAGGGTGTGCTGCACTATTGAAGTGTCAGTAATTGAGGGTGTGCTGCTCTAATGGAGTGTCAGTAATTGAGGGTGTGCTGTTCTAATGGAGGGTCAGTAATTGAGGGTGTTCTGCACTATTGGAGTGTCAGTAATTGAGGGTGTGCTGCACTATTGAAGTGTCAGTAATTGAGGGTGTGCTGCTCTAATGGAGTGTCAGTAATTGAGGGTGTGCTGTTCAAATGGAGGTTCAGTAATTGAGGGTGTTCTGCACTATTTGAGTGTCAGTAATTGAGGGTGTGCTGCACTATTGGAGTCTCAGTAATTGAGCGTGTGCTGCAGTGTTGGAGTGTCAGTAATTGAGGGTGTGCTGCACTATTGGACTGTCAGTAATTGAACGTGTGCTGCAGTGTTGGAGTGTCATTAATTGAGGGTGTGCTGCACTCTTGGAGTGTCAGTAATTGAGCTTATGCCGCACTATTGGAGTGCCAGTAATTGTGGGTGTGCTGCACTATTGGAGGGTCATTAATTCAGTGTGTGCTGCACTATTGGAGTGTCAGTAATTGAGGGTGTGCTGCACTAGTGGAGGGTCATTAATTCAGTGTGTGCTGCACTATTGGAGGGTCAGTAATTGAGGGTGTGCTGCACTACTGGCGTGTCAGTAATTCTGGATGTGCTGCAATTTTGGAGTGTCAGTAATTGAGGGTGTGCCTCATTAATGGAGCGGCAGTAATTGAGGTTCTGCAGAATTATTGTAGTGTTAATAATTGGTGGTGTGCTGCTCTATTGGTGTGTCAGGAAATGAGGATGTGCTTAACGATTGGAGGGGCAGTAATTGAGGTGGTGCTGCACTATTGCAGGGTTAGAAATTCAGGGTGTGCTGCACTATTTCTGGGTTAGTAATTGAGAATGTGCCCCTGTTGGACGATCAGTAATTGATGGTGTTCTGCAGTATTAGAGTGTCAGTAATTGAGGGTGTGCTGCAGTACTGGAGTGTCAGTAATTGAGGGTGTGCTGCAGTACTGGAGTGTCAGTAATTGAGGGTGTGCTGCAGTACTGGAGTGTCAGTAATTGAGCGTGTGCTGCAGTATTGGAGTGTCAGTAATTGAGAGTTTGATGCACTATTGGAGTGTCAGTAATTGAGGGTGTGCTGCACTGTTGTAGTGTCAGTAATTGAGGGTGTGCTGCAGTATTGGAGTGTCAGTAATTGAGGGTGTGCTGCACTATTGGAGTGTCAGTAATTGAGTGTGTGCTGCACTATTGTAGTGTCAGTAATTGAGGGTGTGCTGCAGTATTGGAGTGTCAGTAATTGAGTGTGTGCTGCACTATTGGAGTGTCAGTAATTGAGGATGTGCTGCGCTATTGGAGTGTCAGTAATTGAGGGTTTGCTGCACTATTGGAGTGTCAGTAATTGAGGTTGTGCTGCACTTTTGGAGTGTCAGTCATTGAGGGTGTGCTGCATTACTGGAGGGGAAGTAATTGAGTTTCTGCAGAATTATTGGAGTGTTAATAATTGGTGGTGTGCTGCTCTATTGGTGTGTCAGGTAATGAGGATGTGCTTAACGACTGGAGTGGCAGTAATTGAGGTGGTGCTGCACTATTGGAGTGTCAGAAATTGAGGTTGTGTTGCACTATTGCAGGGTCAGTAACTGAGGGTGTGCTGCACTATTGGTGTGTCAGTTTTTGAGAGTGTGATGCACTATTGGAGGCTCATTAATTGAGTGTGTTCTGCACTATTGCATTGTCTGTAATTGAGGGTGTGCTGCACTATTGGATTGTCATTAATTGGGTGTCTGCTGCTGTATTGGAGTGTCAGTAAATGAGGATGTGCTACATTATTGGAGGGTCAGTAAATGAGGATGTGCTACATTATTGGAGGGGCAGTAATTGAGGTTTTGCTGCACTATTGGAGGGTCAGTAATTGAGGGTGTGCTGCACTACTGGCGTGTCAGTAATTCTGGATGTGCTGCAATTTTGGAGTGTCAGTAATTGAGGGTGTGCCTCATTAATGGAGCGGCAGTAATTGAGGTTCTGCAGAATTATTGTAGTGTTAATAATTGGTGGTGTGCTGCTCTATTGGTGTGTCAGGAAATGAGGATGTGCTTAACGATTGGAGGGGCAGTAATTGAGGTGGTGCTGCACTATTGCAGGGTTAGAAATTCAGGGTGTGCTGCACTATTTCTGGGTTAGTAATTGAGAATGTGCCCCTGTTGGACGATCAGTAATTGATGGTGTTCTGCAGTATTAGAGTGTCAGTAATTGAGGGTGTGCTGCAGTACTGGAGTGTCAGTAATTGAGGGTGTGCTGCAGTACTGGAGTGTCAGTAATTGAGGGTGTGCTGCAGTACTGGAGTGTCAGTAATTGAGCGTGTGCTGCAGTATTGGAGTGTCAGTAATTGAGAGTTTGATGCACTATTGGAGTGTCAGTAATTGAGGGTGTGCTGCACTGTTGTAGTGTCAGTAATTGAGGGTGTGCTGCAGTATTGGAGTGTCAGTAATTGAGGGTGTGCTGCACTATTGGAGTGTCAGTAATTGAGGGTGTGCTGCACTATTGTAGTGTCAGTAATTGAGGGTGTGCTGCAGTATTGGAGTGTCAGTAATTGAGTGTGTGCTGCACTATTGGAGTGTCAGTAATTGAGGATGTGCTGCGCTATTGGAGTGTCAGTAATTGAGGGTTTGCTGCACTATTGGAGTGTCAGTAATTGAGGTTGTGCTGCACTTTTGGAGTGTCAGTCATTGAGGGTGTGCTGCATTACTGGAGGGGAAGTAATTGAGTTTCTGCAGAATTATTGGAGTGTTAATAATTGGTGGTGTGCTGCTCTATTGGTGTGTCAGGAAATGAGGATGTGCTTAACGACTGGAGTGGCAGTAATTGAGGTGGTGCTGCACTATTGGAGTGTCAGAAATTGAGGTTGTGTTGCACTATTGCAGGGTCAGTAACTGAGGGTGTGCTGCACTATTGGTGTGTCAGTTTTTGAGAGTGTGATGCACTATTGGAGGCTCATTAATTGAGTGTGTTCTGCACTATTGCATTGTCTGTAATTGAGGGTGTGCTGCACTATTGGATTGTCATTAATTGGGTGTCTGCTGCTGTATTGGAGTGTCAGTAAATGAGGATGTGCTACATTATTGGAGGGTCAGTAAATGAGGATGTGCTACATTATTGGAGGGGCAGTAATTGAGGTTTTGCTGCACTATTGGAGGGTCAGCAGTTGAGGGTGTGCTGCACGATTGGAGGGTCAGTAATTGAGGGTGTGCTGCACTATTGCAGGGTCAGTAATTGAGGGTGTGCTGCACTATTTGAGTGTCAGTAATTGAGGGTGCGCTGCACTATTGGAGTCTCAGTAATTGAGGGTGTGCTGCAGTGTTGGAGTGTCAGTAATTGAGGGTGTGCTGCACTATTGGAGTGTCAGTAATTGAGCGTGTGCTGCAGTGTTGGAGTGTGATTAATTGAGGATGTGCTGCACTATTGGAGTGTCAGTAATTGAGCTTATGCCGCACTGTTGGAGTGTCAGTAATTGAGGGTGTGCTGCACTATTGGAAGGTCATTAATTCAGTGTGTGCTGCACTATTGGAGGGTCAGTAATTGAGGGTGTGCTACACTATTGGAAGGTCATTAATTCAGTGTGTGCTGCACGATTGGAGAGTCAGTAATTGAGGGTGTGCTGCAATACACGTGTGTCAGTAATTCTGGATGTGCTGCAATTTTGGAGTGTCAGTAATTGAGTGTGTGCTGCACTATTGGACTGTCAATAATTGAGGGTGTGCTGCACTACTGGACTGTCAGTAATTGAGGGTGTGCTGCCCTATTGGAGTGTCAGTAATTGAGGGTGTGCTGCACTATTGGAGTGTCAGTAATTGAGGGTGTGCTGCCCTATTGGAGTGTCAGTAATTGAGGGTGTTCTGCACTATTGGAGTGTCAATAATTGAGGGTGTGCTGCACTATTGGAGTGTCAGTAATTGAGGGTGTGCTGCCCTATTGGAGTGTCAGTTTTTGAGGGTGTTCTGCACTAGTGGTTTGTCAGCAATTGAGGTAGTTCTGCAGTACTGTAGTGTCAGAAATTGTGGATGGGCTGCAGTCACTAATTGATCTGTTCTGTACTCTTGGAGTGTCAGTAATTGAGGGTGTGCTGCAGTATTGGAGTGTCAGTAATTGAGGGTGTGCTGCACTATTGTAGTGTCAGTAATTGAGGGTGTGCTGCACTATTGGAATGTCAGTAATTGAGGGTGTGCTGCACTATTGGAGTGTCAGTAATTGATGTCGTGCTGCACTATTGGAGTGTCAGTTGTTGAGGGTGTGCTGCACTATTGCAGTTTCAGTAATTGATGTCGTGCTGCACTTTTGGAGTGTCAGTAATTGAGGGTGTGCTGCACTATTGGAGTGTCAGTAATTGAGGGTGTGCTGCACTATTGGAATGTCAGTAATTGAGGGTGTGCTGCACTATTGCAGTGTCAGTAATTGATGTCGTGCTGCACTTTTGGAGTGTCAGTAATTGAGGGTGTGCTGCACTATTGGAGTGTCAGTAATTGAGGGTGTGCTGCACTGTTGTAGTGTCAGCCATTGAGGGTGTGCTGCTCTAATGGAGGGTCAGTAATTGAGGGTGTGCTGCACTATTGTAGTGTCAGTAATTGAGGGTGTGCTGCACTGTTGTAGTGTCAGTAATTGAGGGTGTGCTGCTCTAATGGAGGGTCAGTAATTGAGGGTGTGCTGCACTATTGGAGTGTCAGTAATTGAGTGTGTGCTGCACTATTGGAGTGTCAGTAATTGAGGATGTGCTGCACTATTGGAGTGTCAGTAATTGAGGGTTTGCTGCACTATTGGAGTGTCAGTAATTGAGGTTGTGCTGCACTTTTGGATTGTCAGTCATTGAGGGTGTGCTGCATTACTGGAGGGGAAGTAATTGAGGTTCTGCAGAATTATTGGAGTGTTAATAATTGGTGGTGTGCTGCTCTATTGGTGTGTCAGGAAATGAGGATGTGCTTTACGACTGGAGGGGCAGTAATTGAGGTGGTGCTGCACTATTGGAGTGTCAGAAATTGAGGTTGTGTTGCACTATTGCAGGGTCAGTAACTGAGGGTGTGCTGCACTATTGGTGTGTCAGTTTTTGAGAGTGTGATGCACTATTGGAGGCTCATTAATTGAGTGTGTTCTGCACTATTGGATTGTCAGTAATTGAGGGTGTGCTGCACTATTGGATTGTCATTAATTGGGTGTCTGCTGCTGTATTGGAGTGTCAGTAAATGAGGATGTGCTACATTATTGGAGGGTCAGTAAATGAGGATGTGCTACATTATTGGAGGGGCAGTAATTGAGGTTTTGCTGCACTATTGGAGGGTCAGCAGTTGAGGGTGTGCTGCACAATTGGAGGGTCAGTAATTGAGGGTGTGCTGCACTATTGGAGGGTCAGTAATTGAGGGTGTGCTGCACTATTTGAGTGTCAGTAATTGAGGGTGAGCTGCACTATTGGAGTCTCAGTAATTGATGGTGTTCTGCAGTGTTGGAGAGTCAGTAATTGAGGGTGCGCTGCACTATTGGAGTGTCAGTAATTGAGCGTGTGCTGCAGTGTTGGAGTGTGATTAATTGAGGATGTGATGCACTATTGGAGTGTCAGTAATTGAGCTTATGCCGCACTGTTGGAGTGTCAGTAATTGAGGGTGTGCTGCCCTATTGGAAGGTCATTAATTCAGTGTGTGCTGCACTATTGGAGGGTCAGTAATTGACGGTGTGCTACACTATTGGAAGGTCATTAATTCAGTGTGTGCTGCACGATTGGAGTGTCAGTAATTGAGGGTGTGCTGCAATACTGGTGTGTCAGTAATTCTGGATGTGCTGCAATTTTGGAGTGTCAGTAATTGAGGGTGTGCTGCACTATTGGAGTGTCAATAATTGAGGGTGTGCTACACTACTGGACTGTCAGTAATTGAGGGTGTGCTGCCCTATTGGAGTGTCAGTAATTGAGGGTGTGCTGCACTATTGGAGTGTCAGTAATTGAGGGTGTGCTGCCCTATTGGAGGGTCAGTAATTGAGGGTGTTCTGCACTATTGGAGTGTCAATAATTGAGGGTGTGCTGCACTATTGGAGTGTTACTAATTGAGGGTGTGCTGCCCTATTGGAGTGTCAGTTATTGAGGGTTTTCTGCACTAGTGGTTTGTCAGCAATTGAGGTAGTTCTGCAGTACTGTAGTGTCAGAAATTGTGGATGGGCTGCAGTCACTAATTGATCTGTTCTGTACTCTTGGAGTGTCAGTAATTGAGGGTGTGCTGCAGTATTGGAGTGTCAGTAATTGAGGGTGTGCTGCTCTAATGGATGGTCAGTAATTGAGGGTGTGCTGCATGATTGGAGTCTCAGTAATTGATGTCGTGCTGCACTATTGGAATGTCAGTAATTGAGGGTGTGCTGCACTATTGGAGTGTCAGTAATTGAGGGTGTTCTGCACTATTCGAATGCCAGTAATTGAGGGTGTGCTGCACTATTGCAGTGTCAGTAATTGATGTCGTGCTGCACTATTGGAGTGTCAGTAATTGAGGATGTGCTGCACTATTGGAGTGTCAGTAATTGAGGGTGTGCTGCACTATTGGAGTCTCAGTAATTGAGGGTGTGCTGCAGTGTTGGAGTGTCAGTAATTGAGGGTGTGCTGCAGTATTGGAGTGTCAGTAATTGAGCGTGTGCTGCAGTGTTGGAGTGTTATTAATTGAGGGTGTGCTGCACTATTGGAGTGTCAGTAATTGAGGTTATGCCGCACTGTTGGAGTGTCAGTAATTGAGGGTGTGCTGCACTATTGGAGTGTCATTAATTCAGTGTGTGCTGCACAATTGGAGGGTCAGTAATTGAGGGTGTGCTGCACTATTGGAGTGTCAGTTGTTGAGGGTGTGCTGCACAATTGCAGTGTCAGTAATTGATGTCGTGCTGCACTTTTGGAGTGTCAGTAATTGAGGGTGTGCTGCACTATTGGAGTGTCAGTAATTGAGGGTGTGCTGCACTATTGGAATGTCAGTAATTGAAGGTGTGCTGCACTATTGCAGTGTCAGTAATTGATGTCGTGCTGCACTTTTGGAGTGCCAGTAATTGAGGGTGTGCTGCACTATTGGAGTGTCAGTAATTGAGGGTGTGCTGCACTATTGGAATGTCAGTAATTGAGGGTGTGCTGCACTGTTGCAGTGTCAGTAATAGATGTCGTGCTGCACTATTGGAGTGTCAGTAATTGAGGGTGTGCTGCACTATTGTAGTGTCAGTAATTGTGGGTGTGCTGCACTGTTGTAGTGTCAGTAATTGAGGGTGTGCTGCTCTAATGGAGGGTCAGTAATTGAGGGTGTGCTGCACTATTGGAGTGTCAGTAATTGAGTGTGTGCTGCACTATTGGAGTGTCAGTAATTGAGGATGTGCTGCACTATTGGAGTGTCAGTAATTGAGGGTTTGCTGCACTATTGGAGTGTCAGTAATTGAGGTTGTGCTGCACTTTTGGAGTGTCAGTCATTGAGGGTGTGCTGCATTACTGGAGGGGAAGTAATTGAGTTTCTGCAGAATTATTGGAGTGTTAATAATTGGTGGTGTGCTGCTCTATTGGTGTGTCAGGAAATGAGGATGTGCTTAACGACTGGAGTGGCAGTAATTGAGGTGGTGCTGCACTATTGGAGTGTCAGAAATTGAGGTTGTGTTGCACTATTGCACGGTCAGTAACTGAGGGTGTGCTGCACTATTGGTGTGTCAGTTTTTGAGAGTGTGATGCACTATTGGAGGCTCATTAATTGAGTGTGTTCTGCACTATTGCATTGTCTGTAATTGAGGGTGTGCTGCACTATTGGATTGTCATTAATTGGGTGTCTGCTGCTGTATTGGAGTGTCAGTAAATGAGGATGTGCTACATTATTGGAGGGTCAGTAAATGAGGATGTGCTACATTATTGGAGGGGCAGTAATTGAGGTTTTGCTGCACTATTGGAGGGTCAGCAGTTGAGGGTGTGCTGCACGATTGGAGGGTCAGTAATTGAGGGTGTGCTGCACTATTGCAGGGTCAGTAATTGAGGGTGTGCTGCACTATTTGAGTGTCAGTAATTGAGGGTGTGCTGCACTATTGGAGTCTCAGTAATTGAGGGTGTGCTGCAGTGTTGGAGTGTCAGTAATTGAGGGTGTGCTGCACTATTGGAGTGTCAGTAATTGAGCGTGTGCTGCAGTGTTGGAGTGTGATTAATTGAGGATGTGCTGCACTATTGGAGTGTCAGTAATTGAGCTTATGCCGCACTGTTGGAGTGTCAGTAATTGAGGGTGTGCTGCACTATTGGAAGGTCATTAATTCAGTGTGTGCTGCACTATTGGAGGGTCAGTAATTGAGGGTGTGCTACACTATTGGAAGGTCATTAATTCAGTGTGTGCTGCACGATTGGAGAGTCAGTAATTGAGGGTGTGCTGCAATACAGGTGTGTCAGTAATTCTGGATGTGCTGCAATTTTGGAGTGTCAGTAATTGAGTGTGTGCTGCACTATTGGAGTGTCAATAATTGAGGGTGTGCTGCACTACTGGACTGTCAGTAATTGAGGGTGTGCTGCCCTATTGGAGTGTCAGTAATTGAGGGTGTGCTGCACTATTGGAGTGTCAGTAATTGAGGGTGTGCTGCCCTATTGGAGTGTCAGTAATTGAGGGTGTTCTGCACTATTGGAGTGTCAATAATTGAGGGTGTGCTGCACTATTGGAGTGTCAGTAATTGAGGGTGTGCTGCCCTATTGGAGTGTCAGTTTTTGAGGGTGTTCTGCACTAGTGGTTTGTCAGCAATTGAGGTAGTTCTGCAGTACTGTAGTGTCAGAAATTGTGGATGGGCTGCAGTCACTAATTGATCTGTTCTGTACTCTTGGAGTGTCAGTAATTGAGGGTGTGCTGCAGTATTGGAGTGTCAGTAATTGAGGGAGTGCTGCACTATTGTAGTGTCAGTAATTGAGGGTGTGCTGCACTATTGGAATGTCAGTAATTGAGGGTGTGCTGCACTATTGGAGTGTCAGTAATTGAGGGTGTGCTGCACTATTGGAGTGTCAGTTGTTGAGGGTGTGCTGCACTATTGCAGTGTCAGTAATTGATGTCGTGCTGCACTTTTGGAGTGTCAGTAATTGAGGGTGTGCTGCACTATTGGAGTGTCAGTAATTGAGGGTGTGCTGCACTATTGGAATGTCAGTAATTGAGGGTGTGCTGCACTATTGCAGTGTCAGTAATAGATGTCGTGCTGCACTATTGGAGTGTCAGTAATTGAGGGTGTGCTGCACTATTGGAGTGTCAGTAATTGAGGGTGTGCTGCACTGTTGTAGTGTCAGCCATTGAGGGTGTGCTGCTCTAATGGAGGGTCAGTAATTGAGGGTGTGCTGCACTATTGTAGTGTCAGTAATTGAGGGTGTGCTGCACTGTTGTAGTGTCAGTAATTGAGGGTGTGCTGCTCTAATGGAGGGTCAGTAATTGAGGGTGTGCTGCACTATTGGAGTGTCAGTAATTGAGTGTGTGCTGCACTATTGGAGTGTCAGTAATTGAGGATGTGCTGCACTATTGGAGTGTCAGTAATTGAGGGTTTGCTGCACTTTTGGAGTGTCAGTAATTGAGGTTGTGCTGCACTTTTGGATTGTCAGTCATTGAGGGTGTGCTGCATTACTGGAGGGGAAGTAATTGAGGTTCTGCAGAATTATTGGAGTGTTAATAATTGGTGGTGTGCTGCTCTATTGGTGTGTCAGGAAATGAGGATGTGCTTTACGACTGGAGGGGCAGTAATTGAGGTGGTGCTGCACTATTGGAGTGTCAGAAATTGAGGTTGTGTTGCACTATTGCAGGGTCAGTAACTGAGGGTGTGCTGCACTATTGGTGTGTCAGTTTTTGAGAGTGTGATGCACTATTGGAGGCTCATTAATTGAGTGTGTTCTGCACTATTGGATTGTCAGTAATTGAGGGTGTGCTGCACTATTGGATTGTCATTAATTGGGTGTCTGCTGCTGTATTGGAGTGTCAGTAAATGAGGATGTGCTACATTATTGGAGGGTCAGTAAATGAGGATGTGCTACATTATTGGAGGGGCAGTAATTGAGGGTGTGCTGCACAATTGGAGGGTCAGTAATTGAGGGTGTGCTGCACTATTGCAGGGTCAGTAATTGAGGGTGTGCTGCACTATTTGAGTGTCAGTAATTGAGGGTGAGCTGCACTATTGGAGTCTCAGTAATTGATGGTGTGCTGCAGTGTTGGAGTGTCAGTAATTAAGGGTGTGCTGCACTATTGGAGTGTCAGTAATTGAGCGTGTGCTGCAGTGTTGGAGTGTGATTAATTGAGGATGTGCTGCACTATTGGAGTGTCAGTAATTGAGCTTATGCCGCACTGTTGGAGTGTCAGTAATTGAGGGTGTGCTGCCCTATTGGAAGGTCATTAATTCAGTGTGTGCTGCACTATTGGAGGGTCAGTAATTGACGGTGTGCTACACTATTGGAAGGTCATTAATTCAGTGTGTGCTGCACGATTGGAGTGTCAGTAATTGAGGGTGTGCTGCAATACTGGTGTGTCAGTAATTCTGGATGTGCTGCAATTTTGGTGTGTCAGTAATTGAGGGTGTGCTGCACTATTGGAGTGTCAATAATTGAGGGTGTGCTACACTACTGGACTGTCAGTAATTGAGGGTGTGCTGCCCTATTGGAGTGTCAGTAATTGAGGGTGTGCTGCACTATTGGAGTGTCAGTAATTGAGGGTGTGCTGCCCTATTGGAGGGTCAGTAATTGAGGGTGTTCTGCACTATTGGAGTGTCAATAATTGAGGGTGTGCTGCACTATTGGAGTGTTACTAATTGAGGGTGTGCTGCCCTATTGGAGTGTCAGTTATTGAGGGTGTTCTGCACTAGTGGTTTGTCAGCAATTGAGGTAGTTCTGCAGTACTGTAGTGTCAGAAATTGTGGATGGGCTGCAGTCACTAATTGATCTGTTCTGTACTCTTGGAGTGTCAGTAATTGAGGGTGTGCTGCAGTATTGGAGTGTCAGTAATTGAGGGTGTGCTGCTCTAATGGATGGTCAGTAATTGAGGGTGTGCTGCATGATTGGAGTCTCAGTAATTGATGTCGTGCTGCACTATTGGAATGTCAGTAATTGAGGGTGTGCTGCACTATTGGAGTGTCAGTAATTGAGGGTGTTCTGCACTATTGGAATGCCAGTAATTGAGGGTGTGCTGCACTATTGCAGTGTCAGTAATTGATGTCGTGCTGCACTATTGGAGTGTCAGTAATTGAGGATGTGCTGCACTATTGGAGTGTCAGTAATTGAGGGTGTGCTGCACTATTGGAGTCTCAGTAATTGAGGGTGTGCTGCAGTGTTGGAGTGTCAGTAATTGAGGGTGTGCTGCACTATTGGAGTGTCAGTAATTGAGGGTGTGCTGCCCTATTGGAGTGTCAGTAATTGAGGGTGTTCTGCACTATTGGAGTGTCAATAATTGAGGGTGTGCTGCACTATTGGAGTGTCAGTAATTGAGGGTGTGCTGCCCTATTGGAGTGTCAGTAATTGAGGTAGTTCTGCAGTACTGTAGTGTCAGAAATTGTGGATGGGCTGCAGTCAATAATTGATCTGTTCTGTACTCTTGGAGTGTCACTAATTGAGGGTGTGCTGCACTATTGGAGGGTCAGTAATTGAGGGTGTGCTGAACTATCTGAGTGTCAGCAGTTGAGGGTGTGCTGCACGATTGGAGTGTCAGTAATTGAGGGTGTGCTGCACTATTGGAGGATCAGTAATTGAGGATGTGCTGCACTATTTGAGTGTCAGTAATTGTGGGTGTGCTGCACTATTGGAGTCTCAGTAATTGAGGGTGTGCTGCAGTGTTGGAGTGTCAGTAATTGAGGGTGTGCTGCACTATTGGAGTGTCAGTAATTGAGCTTATGCCGCACTATTGGAGTGTCAGTAATTGAGGGTGTGCTGCACTATTAGAGGGTCATTAATTCAGTGTGTGCTGCACTATTGGAGGGTCAGTAATTGAGGGTGTGCTGCACTAGTGGAGGGTCATCAATTCAGTGTGTGCTGCACTATTGGAGTGTCAGTAATTGAGGGTGTGCTGCACTACTGGCGTGTCAGTAATTCTGGATGTGCTGCAATTTTGGAGTGTCAGTAATTGAGGGTGTGCTGCATTAATGGAGGGGCAGTTTTGAGGTTCTGCAGAATTATTGGAGTGTTAATAATTGGTGTTGTGCTGCTCTATTGGTGTGTCAGGAAATGAGGATGTGCTTAACGATTGGAGGGGCAGTAATTGAGGTGGTGCTGCACTATTGCAGGGTTAGTGATTCAGGGTGTGCTGCACTATTTCAGGGTTAGTAATTGAGAATGTGCCCCTGTTGGACGATCAGTATTTGATGGTGTTCTGCAGTATTAGAGTGTCAGTAATTGACGGTGTGCTGCAGTACTGGAGTGTCAGTAATTGAGGGTGTGTTGCAGTACTGGAGTGTCAGTAATTGAGGGTGTGCTGCAGTACTGGAGTGTCAGTAATTGAGGGTGTGCTGCTCTATTGGAGTGTCAGTAATTGAGGGTGTGCTGCAGTACTGGAGTATCAGTAATTGAGGGTGTGCTGCAGTATTGGAGTGTCAGTAATTGAGAGTTTGCTGCCCTATTGGAGTGTCAGTAATTGAAGGTGTGCTGCAGTATTGGAGTGTCAGTAATTGAGGGGGTGCTGCAGTACTGGAGTGCCAGTAATTGAGGGTGTTCTGCAGTATTGGAGTGTCAGTAATTGAGAGTTTGCTGCACTATTTGAGTGTCAGTAATTGAGGGTGTGCTGCAGTATTGGAGTGTCAATAATTGAGGGTGTGCTGCACTATTGGACTGTCAGTAATTGAGGGTGTGCTGCCCAATTGGAGTGTCAGTAATTGAGGGTGTGCTGCACTATTGGAGTGTCAGTAATTGAGGGTGTGCTGCCCTATTGGAGTGTCAGTAATTGAGTGTGTTCTGCACTATTGGAGTGTCAATAATTGAGCGTGTGCTGCACTATTGGAGTGTCAGTAATTGAGGGTGTGCTGCCCTATTGGAGTGTCAGTTATTGAGGGTGTTCTGCACTAGTGGAGTGTCAATAATTGAGGTAGTTCTGCAGTACTGTAGTGTCAGAAATTGTGGATGGGCTGCAGTCACTAATTGATCTGTTCTGTACTCTTGGATTGTCAGTAATTGAGGGTGTGCTGCACTATTGGAGGGTCAGTAATTGAGGGTGTGCTGAACTATCTGAGTGTCAGCAGTTGAGGGTGTGCTGCACGATTGGAGTGTCAGTAATTGAGGGTGTGCTGCACTATTGGAGGATCAGTAATTGAGGGTGTGCTGCACTATTTGAGTGTCAGTAATTGAGGGTGTGCTGCACTATTGGAGTCTCAGTAATTGAGGGTGTGCTGCACTGTTGGAGTGTCAGTAATTGAGGGTGTGCTGCACTATTAGAGGGTCATTAATTCAGTGTGTGCTGCACTATTGGAGGGTCAGTAATTGAGCTTATGCCGCACTATTGGAGTGTCAGTTATTGAGGGTGTGCTGCACTATTAGAGGGTCATTAATTCAGTGTGTGCTGCACTATTGGAGGGTCAGTAATTGAGGGTGTGCTGCACTAGTGGAGGGTCATTAATTCAGGGTGTGCTGCACTATTGGAGTGTCAGTAATTGAAGGTGTGCTGCACTACTGGCGTGTCAGTAATTCTGGATGTGCTGCAATTTTGGAGTGTCAGTAATTGAGGGTGTGCTGCATTAATGCAGGGGCAGTTTTGAGGTACTGCACAATTATTGGAGTGTTAATAATTGGTGTTGTGCTGCTCTATTGGTGTGTCAGGAAATGAGGATGTGCTTAACGATTGGAGAGGCAGTAATTGAGGTGGTGCTGCACTATTGCAGGGTTAGTAATTCAGGGTGTGCTGCACTATTTCTGGGTTTGTAATTGAGAATGTGCCCCTGTTGGACGATCAGTAATTGATGGTGTTCTGCAGTATTAGAGTGTCAGTAAATGAGGGTGTGCTGCAGTACTGGAGTGTCAGTAATTGAGGGTGTGTTGCAGTACTGGAGTGTCAGTAATTGAGGTGTGCTGCAGTACTGGAGTGTCAGTAATTGAGGGTGTGCTGCTCTATTGGAGTGTCAGTAATTGAGGGTGTGCTGCAGTACTGGAGTATCAGTAATTGAGGGTGTGCTGCAGTATTGGAGTGTCAGTAATTGAGAGTTTGCTGCACTATTGGAGTGTCAGTAATTGAAGGTGTGCTGCAGTATTGGAGTGTCAGTAATTGAGGGTGTGCTGCAGTACTGGAGTGCCAGTAATTGAGGGTGTGCTGCAGTATTGGAGTGTCAGTAATTGAGAGTTTGCTGCACTATTTGAGTGTCAGTAATTGAGGGTTTGCTGCAGTATTGGAGTGTCAATAATTGAGGGTGTGCTGCACTATTGGACTGTCAGTAATTGAGGGTGTGCTGCACTATTGGAGTGTCAGTAATTGAGGGTGTGCTGCACTATTGGAGTGTCAGTAATTGAGGGTGTGCTGCCCTATTGGAGTGTCAGTTATTGAGGGAGTTCTGCAGTACTGTAGTGTCAGAAATTGTGGATGGGCTGCAGTCACTAATTGATCTGTTCTGTACTCTTGGAGTGTCAGTAATTGAGGTTGTGCTGCACTATTGGAGGGTCAGTAATTGAGGGTGTGCTGCACTATTGCAGGGTCAGTAATTGAGGGTGTGCTGCACTATTTGAGTGTCAGTAATTGAGGGTGTGCTGCACTATTGGAGTCTCAGTAATTGAGGGTGTGCTGCAGTGTTGGAGTGTCAGTAATTGAGGGTGTGCTGCAGTATTGGAGTGTCAGTTATTGAGCTTATGCCGCACTATTGGAGTGTCAGTAATTGAGGGTGTGCTGCACTATTGGAAGGTCATTAATTCAGTGTGTGCTGCACTATTGGAGTGTCAGTAATTGAGGGTGTGCTGCAATACCGGTGTGTCAGTAATTCTGGATGTGCTGCAATTTTGGAGTGTCAGTTATTGAGGGTGTGCTGCACTATTGGAGTGTCAATAATTGAGGGTGTGCTGCACTATTGGACTGTCAGTAATTGAGGGTGTGCTGCCCTATTGGAGTGTCAGTAATTGAGGGTGTGCTGCACTATTGGAGTGTCAGTAATTGAGGGTGTGCTGCCCTATTGGTGTGTCAGTAATTGAGGGATTCTGCACTATTGGAGTGTCAATAATTGAGGGTGTGCTGCACTATTGGAGTGTCAGTAATTGAGGGAGTGCTGCCCTATTGGAGTGTCAGTTATTGAGGGTGTTCTGCACTAGTGGTTTGTCAGTAATTGAGGTAGTTCTGCAGTACTGTAGTGTCAGAAATTGTGGATGGGCTGCAGTCAATAATTGATCTGTTCTGTACTCTTGGAGTGTCAGTAATTGAGGGTGTGCTGCAGTATTGGAGTGTCAGTAATTGAGGGTGTGCTGCAGTATTGGAGTGTCAGTAATTGAGGGTGTGCTGCTCTAATGGATGGTCAGTAATTGAGGGTTTGCTGCACTATTGGAGTGTCAGTAATTGAGGGTGTGCTGCACTATTGGAATGTCAGTAATTGAGGGTGTGCTGCACTATTGCAGTGTCAGTAATTGATGTCGTGCTGCACTATTGGAGTGTCACTAATTGAGGGTGTGCTGCACTATTGGAGTGTCAGTAATTGAGGGTGTGCTGCTCTAATGGAGTGTCAGTAATTGAGTGTGTGCTGCACTATTGGAGTGTCAGTAATTGAGGATGTGCTGCACTATTGTAGTGTCAGTAACTGAGGGTGTGCTGCTCTAATGGAGGGTCAGTAATTGAGGGTGTGCTGCACTATAGGAGTGTCAGTAATTGAGGGTGTGCTGCAGTATTGGAGTGTCAGTAATTGAGGGTGTGCTGCTCTAATGGAGTGTCAGTAATTGAGGATGTGCTGTTCTAAGGGAGGGTCAGTAATTGAGGGTGTTCTGCACTATTTGAGTGTCAGTAATTGAGGGTGTGCTGCACTATTGGAGTCTCAGTAATTGAGGGTGTGCTGCAGTGTTGGAGTGTCAGTAATTGAGGGTGTGCTGCACTATTGGAGTGTCAGTAATTGAGTGTGTGCTGCAGTGTTGGAGTGTGATTAATTGAGGGTGTGCTGCACTATTGGAGTGTCAGTAATTGAGCTTATGCCGCACTATTGGAGTGTCAGTAATTGAGGGTGTGCTGCACTATTGGAGGGTCATTAATTCAGTGTGTGCTGCACTATTGGAGGTCAGTAATTGAGGGTGTGCTGCACTAGTGGACGGTCATTAATTCAGTGTGTGCTGCACTATTGGAGTGTCAGTAATTCAGGGTGTGCTGCAGTATTGGAGTGTCAGTAATTGTGGGTGTGCTGCACTATTGGAGTGTCAGTAATTGAGGGTGTGCTGCACTGTTGTAGTGTCAGTAATTGAGGGTGCGCTGCAGTATTGGAGTGCCAGTAATTGAGGGTGTGCTGCACTATTGGAGTGTCAGTAATTGAGGGTGTGCTGCACTATTGGAGTGTCAGCAATGGAGGGTGTGCTGCTCTAATGGATGGTCAGTAATTGAGGGTGTGCTGCACTATTGCAGTGTAGTAATTGAGGGTGTGCTGCTCTATTGCATGGTCAGTAATTGAGGGTGTGCTGCACTATTGCAGTGTCAGTAGTTGATGTTGTGCTGCACTATTGGAGGCTCAGTATTTGAGGCTGTGCCACCGTATTGAAGTGTAGTAATTGAGGGTGTGCTGCACTATTGGAGTGTCAGTAATTGAGGGTGTGCTGCCCTATTGGAGTGTCAGTTATTGAGGGTGTTCTGCACTAGTGGAGTGTCAGTAATTGAGGTAGTTCTGCAGTACTGTAGTGTCAGAAATTGTGGATGGGCTGCAGTCACTAATTGATCTGTTCTGTACTCTTGGAGTGTCAGTAATTGAGGGTGTGCTGCACTATTGGAGGGTCAGTAATTGAGGGTGTGCTGCACTATCTGAGTGTCAGCAGTTGAGGGTATGCTGCACGATTGGAGGGTCAGTAATTGAGGGTGTGGTGCACTACTGCAGGGTCAGTAATTGAGGGTGTGCTGCACTATTTGAGTGTCAGTAATTGAGGGTGTGCTGCACTATTGGAGTCTCAGTAATTGAGGGTGTGCTGCAGTGTTGGAGTGTCAGTAATTGAGGGTGTGCTGCACTATTGGAGTGTCAGTAATTGAGCGTGTGTTGCAGTTTTGGAGTGTGATTAATTGAGGGTGTGCTGCACTATTGGAGTGTCAGTAATTGAGCTTATGCCGCACTATTGGAGTGTCAGTAATTGAGGGTGTGCTGCACTATTGGAAGGTCATTAATTCAGTGTGTGCTGCACTATTGGAGGGTCAGTAATTGAGGGTGTGCTGCACTATTGGAAGGTCATTAATTCAGTGTGTGCTGCACTATTGGAGTGTCAGTAATTGAGGGTGTGCTGCAATACTGGTGTGTCAGTAATTCTGGATGTGCTGCAATTTTGGAGTGTCAGTAATTGAGTGTGTGCTGCACTATTGGAGTTTCAATAATTGAGGGTGTGCTGCACTATTGGACTGTCAGTAATTGAGGGTGTGCTGCCCTATTGGAGTGTCAGTAATTGAGGGTGTGCTGCACTATTGGAGTGTCAGTAATTGAGGGTGTGCTGCCCTATTGGTGTGTCAGTAATTGAGGGTGTTCTGCACTATTGGAGTGTCAATAATTGAGGGTGTGCTGCACTATTGGAGTGTCAGTAATTGAGGGAGTGCTGCCCTATTGGAGTGTCAGTTATTGAGGGTGTTCTGCACTAGTGGTTTGTCAGTAATTGAGGTAGTTCTGCAGTACTGTAGTGTCAGAAATTGTGGATGGGCTGCAGTCAATAATTGATCTGTTCTGTACTCTTGGAGTGTCAGTAATTGAGGGTGTGCTGCAGTATTGGAGTGTCAGTAATTGAGGGTGTGCTGCAGTATTGGAGTGTCAGTAATTGAGGGTGTGCTGCTCTAATGGATGGTCAGTAATTGAGGGTGTGCTGCACTATTGGAGTGTCAGTAATTGAGGGTGTGCTGCACTATTGGAATGTCAGTAATTGAGGGTGTGCTGCACTATTGCAGTGTCAGTAATTGATGTCGTGCTGCACTATTGGAGTGTCACTAATTGAGGGTGTGCTGCACTATTGGAGTGTCAGTAATTGAGGGTGTGCTGCTCTAATGGAGTGTCAGTAATTGAGTGTGTGCTGCACTATTGGAGTGTCAGTAATTGAGGATGTGCTGCACTATTGTAGTGTCAGTAACTGAGGGTGTGCTGCTCTCATGGAGGGTCAGTAATTGAGGGTGTGCTGCACTATAGGTGTGTCAGTAATTGAGGGTGTGCTGCAGTATTGGAGTGTCAGTAATTGAGGGTGTGCTGCTCTAATGGAGTGTCAGTAATTGAGGGTGTGCTGTTCTAAGGGAGGGTCAGTAATTGAGGGTGTTCTGCACTATTTGAGTGTCAGTAATTGAGGGTGTGCTGCACTATTGGAGTCTCAGTAATTGAGGGTGTGCTGTAGTGTTGGAGTGTCAGTAATTGAGGGTGTGCTGCACTATTGGAGTGTCAGTAATTGAGCGTGTGCTGCAGTGTTGGAGTGTGATTAATTGAGGGTGTGCTGCACTATTGGAGTGTCAGTAATTGAGCTTATGCCGCACTATTGGAGTGTCAGTAATTGAGGGTGTGCTGCACTATTGGAGGGTCATTAATTCAGTGTGTGCTGCACTATTGGAGGTCAGTAATTGAGGGTGTGCTGCACTAGTGGACGGTCATTAATTCAGTGTGTGCTGCACTATTGGAGTGTCAGTAATTGTGGGTGTGCTGCACTATTGGAGTGTCAGTAATTGAGGGTGTGCTGCACTGTTGGAGTGTCAGTAATTGAGGGTGTGCTGCACTGTTGTAGTGTCAGTAATTGAGGGTGTGCTGCAGTATTGGAGTGTCAGTAATTGAGGGTGTGCTGCACTATTGGAGTGTCAGTAATTGAGGGTGTGCTGCACTATTGGAGTGTCAGCAATTGAGGGTGTGCTGCTCTAATGGATGGTCAGTAATTGAGGGTGTGCTGCACTATTGCAGTGTCAGTAATTGATGTCGTGCTGCACTATTGGAGTGTCAGAAATTGAGGATGTGCTGCACAACTGGAGTGTCAGTAATTGAGGGTGTGCTGCACTATTGGAATGTCAGTAATTGAGGGTGTGCTGCACTATTGCAGTGTCAGTAATTGATGTCGTGCTGCACTATTGCAGTGTCAGTAATTGATGTCGTGCTGCACTATTGGAGTGTCAGTAATTCAGGGTGTGCTGCACTATTGGAGTGTCAGTAATTGAGGGTGTGCTGCTCTAATGGAGTGTCAGTAATTGAGTGTGTGCTGCACTATTGGAGTGTCAGTAATTGAGGATGTGCTGCACTATTGTAGTGTCAGTAATTGAGGGTTGCTGCTCTAATGGAGGGTCAGTAATTGAGGGTGTGCTGCACTATTGGAGTGTCAGTAATTGAGGGTGTGCTGCACTATTGGAGTGTCAGTAATTGAGGGTGTGCTGCTCTAATGGAGTGTCAGTAATTGAGGGTGTGCTGTTCTAATGGATGGTCAGTAATTGAGGGTTTTCTGCACTATTGGAGTGTCAGTAATTGAGTTTGTGCTGCGCTATTGGAGTGTCAGTAATTGAGGGTGTGCTGCACTATTGCAGTGTCAGTAATTGATGTTTTGCTGCACTATTGGAGTGTCAGTAATTGAGGGTGTGCTGCCCTATTGGAGTGCCAGTAATTGAGGTTGTGGTGCACTTTTGGAGGGTCAGTAATTGAGGGTGTGCTGCACTATTGGATTGTCAGTAATTGAGGGTGTGCTGCACTATTGGCGGGTCAGTAATTGAAGGTGTGTTGCAGTATTGGAGTGTCAGTAATTGAGGGTGTGCTTCACTATTGGAGGGTCAGTAATTGAGGGAGTGCTGCACTATTAGAGTTTCAGTAATTGAGGGTGTTTTGCCGTATTGAAGTGTCAGTAATTGAGGGTGTGTTGCACTATTGAAGTGTCAGTAATTGAGGGTGTGCTGCACTATTGCAGGGACAGTAATTGAGGGTGTTCTTCACTATTGGAGTGTCAGTAATTGAGGGTGCACTACACTAATGGGGTGTCAGTAATTGAGGGTGTGATGCACTATTGGAGTGTTAGTAATTGAGGGTGTGCTGCACTATTGCAGGGACAGTAATTGTCGACGTGCTACTATTGGAGTGTCAGTAATTGAGGGTGCACTACACTAATGGGGTGTCAGTAATTGAGGGTGTGCTGTTCTAATGGAGGGTCAGTAATTGAGGGTATTCTGCACTATTGGAGTGTCAGTAATTGAGTTTGTGCTGCACTATTGGAGTGTCAGTAATTGAGGGTGTGCTGCCCTATTGGAGTGCCAGTAATTGAGGTTGTGGTGCACTTTTGTAGGGTCAGTAATTGAGGGTGTGCTGCACTATTGGCGGGTCAGTAATTGAGGGAGTGCTGCACTATTAGAGTTTCAGTAATTGAGGGTGTGTTGCACTATTAGAGTTTCAGTAATTGAGGGTGTGCTTCACTATTGGAGTGTCAGTAATTGAGGGTGTGTTGCACTATTGAAGTGTCAGTAATTGAGGGTGTGCTGCACTATTGCAGGGACAGTAATTGTCGACGTGCTACTATTGGAGTGTCAGTAATTGAGGGTGCACTACACTAATGGGGTGTCAGTAATTGAGGGTGTGCTGTTCTAATGGAGGGTCAGTAATTGAGGGTTTTCTGCACTATTGGAGTGTCAGTAATTGAGTTTGTGCTGCACTATTGGAGTGTCAGTAATTGAGGGTGTGCTGCCCTATTGGAGTGCCAGTAATTGAGGTTGTGGTGCACTTTTGTAGGGTCAGTAATTGAGGGTGTGCTGCACTATTGGCGGGTCAGTAATTGAGGGAGTGCTGCACTATTAGAGTTTCAGTAATTGAGGGTGTGTTGCACTATTAGAGTTTCAGTAATTGAGGGTGTGCTTCACTATTGGAGTGTCAGTAATTGAGGGTGTGTTGCACTATTAGAGTTTCAGTAATTGAGGGTGTGCTTCACTACTGGAGTGTCAGAAATTGAGGGTGCACTACACTAATGGGGTGTCAGTAATTGAGGGTGTGATGCACCTTTGAAGGTTCAGTAATTCAGGGCGTGCTGCATTATTGGAGGGGCAGTAATTGAGGGTTTGCAGCAAGATTGGAGTGTC
Organism: Isurus oxyrinchus; assembly: GCA_026770705.1. NCBI lineage: Eukaryota > Metazoa > Chordata > Chondrichthyes > Lamniformes > Lamnidae > Isurus > Isurus oxyrinchus. Next base: position 10,601,567 of record JANJGN010000017.1, on the reverse strand, counting down.
AGTAATTGAAAGTGTGCTGCACTATTGGAGTGGGACTGGCTGTGTGTTAGTGGGGGAGTTGCATGTATCTGAGAGTAGGACAGGCTGTGCGATAATGAGGGAGGACATGTTATTTCTGGGTGGGACGGTCTGGGTGTTATTTAGTGAGGAGCTGGTATCTGAGATTGGGACGGACCCTGTGTTAGTGAGGGAGCAGCTGGAATATGAGAGTGGGATAGGCTGTGTGTTAGTGAGGGAGGAGCTGGTGTTTGAGCGTGGGATACGCTGTGTGTTACTGAGGGAGGAGCTTGTATCTGAGTTGCGACGGGCTCGGTGTACGTGAGGGTCGAGCTGGTATCTGAGAGTGGGACAGGATGTGTGTTGTGAGGGAGGAGTTGGTATCTGAGAGTCCGACGGGCTGTGTGTAGTGGGGGAGGAGCTGGTTTCTGAGAATGCTACAGGGTGTTTGTAACTGAGGGAGGAGCTGGTATCTGAGTGTGCGACGGGCTGTGTGTTAGTGAGGGAGGAGCTGGTATCTGAGAGTGGGACAGTCTGTGTGTTAGAGAGGGAGGAGCTGGTGCCTGAGAGTGGGACAGACTGTGTGTTAATGAGGGAGGAGCTGGTTTCTGAGTGTGGGACGGGTTTGTATAAGTGAGGGATGAGATGGTATATGAGAGTGGGACTGGCTGTGTGTTATTGAGGGAGGAGCAGTTATCTGAGAGTGGGACAGGCTGTATGTTAGTGAGGGAGCATATGGTATCTGAGAGTGGGATGGGCTGTGTTACTGGGGGAGTAGCTGGTATTTGAGAGTGGGACGGGCTGTGTGTTAGTGAGGGAGCAGCTGGTGTCTGAGGGTTGGACGGGCTGTGTGTTAGTGAGGGAGGAGCTGGTATCTGAGAGTGGGACATGTTGAGTGTAAGTGGGGGAAGAGCTGGTATCTGAGATTGTAACAGGCAATTTGTTAGTGAGGGAGGAGCTGCTATCTGAGAGGGACAGGCTGTGTGTTAGTGAGGGAGGAGCTGCTATCTGAGAGTAGGACAGGCCGTTTGTTAGTGAGGGAGGAGCTGGTATCTGAGAGTGGGACAGGCTGTGTGTTATTGAGGGAGTAGCTGTTAATTGAGAGTGGGACAGGCTGTGTGTTATTGAGGGAGAAGCTGGTATCTGAGAGTGGGACGGGCTGGATGTTAGTGAGGGAGGAGCTGGTACCTGAGAGTGGGACATGCTATTCGTTAGTGAGGGAGGAGCTGGTATCTGACAGTGGGAGAGTCTGTGTGTTAGTGAGAGAGGAGCTGGTATCTGAGAGAGAGACTGGCAGTGTGTTAGTGAGGGAGGAGCTGATATCTGAGAGTGGGACAGGCTGTGTGTTAGTGAGGGAGGAGCTGGTATGTGAGAGTGGGACAGGCTGTGTGTTACTGAGGGAGGAGCTGTTATCTGAGAGTGGGACAGGCTGTGTGTTAGTGAGGGAGCATATGGTATCTGAGAGTGGGACAGGCTGTGTGTTAGTGAGGGAGCATATGGTATCTAAGAGTGGGATGGGCTGTGTGTTAGTGAGGGAGTAGTTATTACCTGAGAGTGGGACAGGCTGTGTGTTAGTGAGGGAGGAGCTGATATCTGACAGTGGGACAGGCTGTGTGTTATTGAGGGAGGAGCTGGTTTCTGAGAGTGGGACAGGCTATGTGTTATTGAGGGAGGAGTTATTATCTGAGAGTGGGACTTGCTGTGTGTAAGTGAGGGAGGTGCAGATATCTGAGAGTAGGACAGGCAGTATGTTAGTGAGGGAGGAGCTGGTATCTGAGAGTGGGACAGGCTGTGTGTTAGCGAGGGAGGAGCTGGTATCTGAGAGTGGGACAGGCTATGTGTTATTGAGGGAGGAGTTATTATCTGAGAGTGGGACATGCTGTGTGAAAGTGAGGGAGGTGCAGATATCTGAGAGTAGGACAGGCAGTATGTTAGTGAGGGAGGAGCTGGTATCTGAGAGTGGGACAGGCTGTGTGTTAGCGAGGGAGGAGCTGGTATCTGAGAGTGCGACAGGCTATGTGTTATTGAGGGAGGAGTTATTATCTGAGAGTGGGACATGCTGTGTGTAAGTGAGGGAGGTGCAGATATCTGAGAGTAGGACAGGCAGTATGTTAGTGAGGGAGGAGCTGGTATCTGAGAATGGAACAGGCTGTGTGTTAACGAGGGAGGAGCTGGTACCTGAGAGTGGGACAGGCTGTGTGTTAGTGAGGGCGGAGCTGGTATCTGAGAGTGGGACAGGCTGTGTGTTAGCGAGGGAGGAGCTGGTATCTGAGAGTGGGACAGGTTCTGTGTTATTGAGGGAGCAGCTGGTATCGGAGAGTTGGACAGGCTGGGTGTTAGTGAGGGAGGAGATGGTATCTGAGAGTGGGAGGGGCTGTGTGTTAGTGAGGGATTAGTTATTAACTGACAGTGGGACAGGCTGTGTGTTATTGAGGGAGGAGCTGGTTTCTGAGAGTGGGACAGGCTATGTGTTATTGAGGGAGGAGTTATTATCTGAGAGTGGGACATGCTGTGTGTAAGTGAGGGAGGTGCAGATATCTGAGAGTAGGACAGGCAGTGTGTTAGTGAGGGAGGAGCTGGTATCTGAGAGTGGGACAGGCTGTGTGTTAGCGAGGGAGGAGCTGGTATCTGAGAGTGGGACAGGCTATGTGTTATTGAGGGAGGAGTTATTATCTGAGAGTGGGACATGCTGTGTGTAAGTGAGGGAGGTGCAGATATCTGAGAGTAGGACAGGCAGTATGTTAGTGAGGGAGGAGCTGGTATCTGAGAATGGGACAGGCTGTGTGTTAACGAGGGAGGAGCTGGTATCTGAGAGTGGGACAGGCTATGTGTTATTGAGGGAGGAGTTATTATCTGAGAGTGGGACAGGCTGTGCGTTCGTGAGGTAGGAGCTGGTATCTGACAGCCCGAGAAACTGTGTGTTTGTGTGAGAGGACCTGGTATCTGTGAGAGGGACAGGATGTGCGTTAGTGAGGGAGGAGCTGGTATCTGAGAGTGCGACAGGCTGTGTGTTAGTGAGGGAGGAGCTGGTATCTGAGAGTGGAACAAGCTTTGTGTTAGTGAGGGAGGAGCCTGTATCTGAGAGTGGGACAGGCTGTGTGTTAGTGAGGGAGGAGCTGGTATCTGAGAGTGGGACAGGCTGTGTGTTAGTGAGGGAGGAGCTGGTATCTGAGTGTGGGACAGGCTGTGTGTTAGTGTGGGAGGATCTGTTGTCTGAGAGTGCGACGGGCGGTGTGTTAGTGAGGGAGGAGCTGGTATCAGGGAATGCTACAGGGTGTTAGTTAGTGAGGGAGGAGCTGCTATCTGACGGTGGGACAGGCCGTGTTCGTGAGGGAGGAGTTATCATCTGAGAGTGGGAGTGTCAGAGCGTTCATATGAGAGGACCTGGTATCTGAGAGTGGGACAGGTTGTGTGTTTTTGAGGGAGAAGCTGGTATGTGAGAGTGGGACAGGCTGTGTGTTAGTGAGGGAGGAGCTGGTATCTGAGAATGGGACAAGATGTTTGTTACTGATGGAGGAGCTGGTATCTGAGAATGGGACAGGATGTTTGTTACTGATGGAGGAGCTGGTATCTGAGAATGGGACAGGATGTTTGTTACTGAGGGAGGAGCTGGTTTCTGAGAGTGGGACAGGCTATGTGTTATTGAGGGAGGAGTTATTATCTGAGAGTGGGACATGCTGTGTGAAAGTGAGGGAGGTGCAGATATCTGAGAGTAGGACAGGCAGTATGTTAGTGAGGGAGGAGCTGGTATCTGAGAATGGGACAGGCTGTGTGTTAACAAGGGAGGAGCTGGTACCTGAGAGTGGGACAGGCTGTGTGTTAGTGAGGGCGGAGCTGGTATCTGAGAGTGGGACAGGCTGTGTGTTAGCGAGGGAGGAGCTGGTATCTGAGAGTGGGACAGGTTCTGTGTTATTGAGGGAGGAGCTGGTATCGGAGAGTTGGACAGGCTGGGTGTTAGTGAGGGAGGAGATGGTATCTGAGAGTGGGAGGGGCTGTGTGTTAGTGAGGGATTAGTTATTATCTGACAGTGGGACATGCTGTGTGTAACTGAGGGAGGTGCAGATATCTGAGAGTAGGACAGGCAGTATGTTAGTGAGGGAGGAGCTGGTATCTGAGAATGGGACAGGCTGTGTGTTAACGAGGGAGGAGCTGGTATCTGAGAGTGGGACAGGCTATGTGTTATTGAGGGAGGAGTTATTATCTGAGAGTGGGACAGGCTGTGCGTTCGTGAGGTAGGAGCTGGTATCTGACAGCCCGAGAAACTGTGTGTTTGTGTGAGAGGACCTGGTATCTGTGAGAGGGACAGGATGTGCGTTAGTGAGGGAGGAGCTGGTATCTGAGAGTGCGACAGGCTGTGTGTTAGTGAGGGAGGAGCTGGTATCTGAGAGTGGAACAAGCTTTGTGTTAGTGAGGGAGGAGCCTGTATCTGAGAGTGGGACAGGCTGTGTGTTAGTGAGGGAGGAGCTGGTATCTGAGAGTGGGACAGGCTGTGTGTTAGTGAGGGAGGAGCTGGTATCTGAGTGTGGGACAGGCTGTGTGTTAGTGTGGGAGGATCTGTTGTCTGAGAGTGCGACGGGCGGTGTGTTAGTGAGGGAGGAGCTGGTATCAGGGAATGCTACAGGGTGTTAGTTAGTGAGGGAGGAGCTGCTATCTGACGGTGGGACAGGCCATGTTCGTGAGGGAGGAGTCATCATCTGAGAGTGGGAGTGTCAGAGCGTTCATGTGAGAGGACCTGGTATCTGAGAGTGGGACAGGTTGTGTGTTTTTGAGGGAGAAGCTGGTATGTGAGAGTGGGACAGGCTGTGTGTTAGTGAGGGAGGAGCTGGTATCTGAGAATGGGACAAGATGTTTGTTACTGATGGAGGAGCTGGTATTTGAGAATGGGACAGGATGTTTGTTACTGAGGGAGGAGCTGGTATCTGAGAGTGGGACGGGCTGTGTGTTAGTCAGGGAGGAACTGGTATCCTAGAGTGTGACAGGCTGTGTGTTAGTGAGGGAGGAGCTGGTATCTGAGAATGGGACAAGATGTTTGTTACTGATGGAGGAGCTGGTATTTGAGAATGGGATAGGATGTTTGTTACTGAGGGAGGAGCTGGTATCTGAGAGTGGGACGGGCTGTGTATTAGTGAAGGAGGAGCTGGTATCTGAGAGTGGGACAGGTTGTGTGTAAGTGGGGGAAGAGCTGGTATCTGATAGTGGGAGAGTCTGTGTTTTAGTGTGAGAGAACCTGGTAACTGAGAGTGGGACAGTCTGTGGGTTAGTGAGGGAGAAGCTGGTATGTGAGAATGGGACATGCTGTGTGTTAATGAGGGAGGAGCTGGCATCTGATAATTGGACAGGCTGTGTGTTAGTGAGGTAGAAGCTGGTATCGGAGGGTTGGACAGGCTGGGTGTTAGTGAGGGAGGAGCTGGAATTTGAGTGTGGGACAGGCTGTGTTATTCAGGGAGTAGATGGTATCTGAGAGTGGGACGGGCTGTGTATTAGTGAGGGAGGAGCTGATAGCTGATAGTGGGACAGGCTGTATGTTAGTGAGGGAGGAGCTGGTATCTGAGTGGGACAGGCTGTGTGTTAGTGAGGGAGGAGCTGCTATCTGAGTGTGGGACAGGCTGTGTGTTAGTGAAGGAGGAGCAGGTATCGGAGGGTTGGACGGGCTGTGTGTTAGTGAGGGAGGAGCTTGTATCTGAGTTGCGACGGGCTCGGTGTACGTGAGGGTCGAGCTGGTATCTGAGAGTGGGACAGGATGTGTGTTGTGAGGGAGGAGTTGGTATCTGAGAGTCCGACGGGCTGTGTGTAGTGGGGGAGGAGCTGGTTTCTGAGAATGCTACAGGGTGTTTGTAACTGAGGGAGGAGCTGGTATCTGAGTGTGCGACGGGCTGTGTGTTAGTGAGGGAGGAGCTGGTATCTGAGAGTGGGACAGTCTGTGTGTTAGAGAGGGAGGAGCTGGTGCCTGAGAGTGGGACAGACTGTGTGTTAATGAGGGAGGAGCTGGTTTCTGAGTGTGGGACGGGTTTGTATAAGTGAGGGATGAGATGGTATATGAGAGTGGGACTGGCTGTGTGTTATTGAGGGAGGAGCAGTTATCTGAGAGTGGGACAGGCTGTATGTTAGTGAGGGAGCATATGGTATCTGAGAGTGGGATGGGCTGTGTTACTGGGGGAGTAGCTGGTATTTGAGAGTGGGACGGGCTGTGTGTTAGTGAGGGAGCAGCTGGTGTCTGAGGGTTGGACGGGCTGTGTGTTAGTGAGGGAGGAGCTGGTATCTGAGAGTGGGACATGTTGAGTGTAAGTGGGGGAAGAGCTGGTATCTGAGATTGTAACAGGCAATTTGTTAGTGAGGGAGGAGCTGCTATCTGAGAGGGACAGGCTGTGTGTTAGTGAGGGAGGAGCTGCTATCTGAGAGTAGGACAGGCCGTTTGTTAGTGAGGGAGGAGCTGGTATCTGAGAGTGGGACAGGCTGTGTGTTATTGAGGGAGTAGCTGTTAATTGAGAGTGGGACAGGCTGTGTGTTATTGAGGGAGAAGCTGGTATCTGAGAGTGGGACGGGCTGGATGTTAGTGAGGGAGGAGCTGGTACCTGAGAGTGGGACATGCTATTCGTTAGTGAGGGAGGAGCTGGTATCTGACAGTGGGAGAGTCTGTGTGTTAGTGAGAGAGGAGCTGGTATCTGAGAGAGAGACTGGCAGTGTGTTAGTGAGGGAGGAGCTGATATCTGAGAGTGGGACAGGCTGTGTGTTAGTGAGGGAGGAGCTGGTATGTGAGAGTGGGACAGGCTGTGTGTTACTGAGGGAGGAGCTGTTATCTGAGAGTGGGACAGGCTGTGTGTTAGTGAGGGAGCATATGGTATCTGAGAGTGGGACAGGCTGTGTGTTAGTGAGGGAGCATATGGTATCTAAGAGTGGGATGGGCTGTGTGTTAGTGAGGGAGTAGTTATTACCTGAGAGTGGGACAGGCTGTGTGTTAGTGAGGGAGGAGCTGATATCTGACAGTGGGACAGGCTGTGTGTTATTGAGGGAGGAGCTGGTTTCTGAGAGTGGGACAGGCTATGTGTTATTGAGGGAGGAGTTATTATCTGAGAGTGGGACTTGCTGTGTGTAAGTGAGGGAGGTGCAGATATCTGAGAGTAGGACAGGCAGTATGTTAGTGAGGGAGGAGCTGGTATCTGAGAGTGGGACAGGCTGTGTGTTAGCGAGGGAGGAGCTGGTATCTGAGAGTGGGACAGGCTATGTGTTATTGAGGGAGGAGTTATTATCTGAGAGTGGGACATGCTGTGTGAAAGTGAGGGAGGTGCAGATATCTGAGAGTAGGACAGGCAGTATGTTAGTGAGGGAGGAGCTGGTATCTGAGAGTGGGACAGGCTGTGTGTTAGCGAGGGAGGAGCTGGTATCTGAGAGTGGGACAGGTTCTGTGTTATTGAGGGAGGAGCTGGTATCGGAGAGTTGGACAGGCTGTGTGTTAGTGAGGGAGGAGATGGTATCTGAGAGTGGGAGGGGCTGTGTGTTAGTGAGGGATTAGTTATTATCTGACAGTGGGACAGGCTGTGTGTTATTGAGGGAGGAGCTGGTTTCTGAGAGTGGGACAGGCTATGTGTTATTGAGGGAGGAGTTATTATCTGAGAGTGGGACATGCTGTGTGTAAGTGAGGGAGGTGCAGATATCTGAGAGTAGGACAGGCAGTGTGTTAGTGAGGGAGGAGCTGGTATCTGAGAGTGGGACAGGCTGTGTGTTAGCGAGGGAGGAGCTGGTATCTGAGAGTGGGACAGGCTATGTGTTATTGAGGGAGGAGTTATTATCTGAGAGTGGGACATGCTGTGTGTAAGTGAGGGAGGTGCAGATATCTGAGAGTAGGACAGGCAGTGTGTTAGTGAGGGAGGAGCTGGTATCTGAGAATGGGACAAGATGTTTGTTACTGATGGAGGAGCTGGTATTTGAGAATGGGACAGGATGTTTGTTACTGAGGGAGGAGCTGGTATCTGAGAGTGGGACGGGCTGTGTGTTAGTCAGGGAGGAACTGGTATCCTAGAGTGTGACAGGCTGTGTGTTAGTGAGGGAGGAGCTGGTATCTGAGAATGGGACAAGATGTTTGTTACTGATGGAGGAGCTGGTATTTGAGAATGGGACAGGATGTTTGTTACTGAGGGAGGAGCTGGTATCTGAGAGTGGGACGGGCTGTGTATTAGTGAAGGAGGAGCTGGTATCTGAGAGTGGGACAGGTTGTGTGTAAGTGGGGGAAGAGCTGGTATCTGATAGTGGGAGAGTCTGTGTTTTAGTGTGAGAGAACCTGGTAACTGAGAGTGGGACAGTCTGTGGGTTAGTGAGGGAGAAGCTGGTATGTGAGAATGGGACATGCTGTGTGTTAATGAGGGAGGAGCTGGCATCTGATAATTGGACAGGCTGTGTGTTAGTGAGGTAGAAGCTGGTATCGGAGGGTTGGACAGGCTGGGTGTTAGTGAGGGAGGAGCTGGAATTTGAGTGTGGGACAGGCTGTGTTATTCAGGGAGTAGATGGTATCTGAGAGTGGGACGGGCTGTGTATTAGTGAGGGAGGAGCTGATAGCTGATAGTGGGACAGGCTGTATGTTAGTGAGGGAGGAGCTGGTATCTGAGTGGGACAGGCTGTGTGTTAGTGAGGGAGGAGCTGCTATCTGAGTGTGGGACAGGCTGTGTGTTAGTGAAGGAGGAGCAGGTATCGGAGGGTTGGACGGGCTGTGTGTTAGTGAGGGAGGAGTTTGTATCTGAGTTGCGACGGGCTCGGTGTACGTGAGGGTCGAGCTGGTATCTGAGAGTGGGACAGGATGTGTGTTGTGAGGGAGGAGTTGGTATCTGAGAGTCCGACGGGCTGTGTGTAGTGGGGGAGGAGCTGGTTTCTGAGAATGCTACAGGGTGTTTGTAACTGAGGGAGGAGCTGGTATCTGAGTGTGCGACGGGCTGTGTGTTAGTGAGGGAGGAGCTGGTATCTGAGAGTGGGACAGTCTGTGTGTTAGAGAGGGAGGAGCTGGTGCCTGAGAGTGGGACAGACTGTGTGTTAATGAGGGAGGAGCTGGTTTCTGAGTGTGGGACGGGTTTGTATAAGTGAGGGATGAGATGGTATATGAGAGTGGGACTGGCTGTGTGTTATTGAGGGAGGAGCAGTTATCTGAGAGTGGGACAGGCTGTATGTTAGTGAGGGAGCATATGGTATCTGAGAGTGGGATGGGCTGTGTTACTGGGGGAGTAGCTGGTATTTGAGAGTGGGACGGGCTGTGTGTTAGTGAGGGAGCAGCTGGTGTCTGAGGGTTGGACGGGCTGTGTGTTAGTGAGGGAGGAGCTGGTATCTGAGAGTGGGACATGTTGAGTGTAAGTGGGGGAAGAGCTGGTATCTGAGATTGTAACAGGCAATTTGTTAGTGAGGGAGGAGCTGCTATCTGAGAGGGACAGGCTGTGTGTTAGTGAGGGAGGAGCTGCTATCTGAGAGTAGGACAGGCCGTTTGTTAGTGAGGGAGGAGCTGGTATCTGAGAGTGGGACAGGCTGTGTGTTATTGAGGGAGTAGCTGTTAATTGAGAGTGGGACAGGCTGTGTGTTATTGAGGGAGAAGCTGGTATCTGAGAGTGGGACGGGCTGGATGTTAGTGAGGGAGGAGCTGGTACCTGAGAGTGGGACATGCTATTCGTTAGTGAGGGAGGAGCTGGTATCTGACAGTGGGAGAGTCTGTGTGTTAGTGAGAGAGGAGCTGGTATCTGAGAGAGAGACTGGCAGTGTGTTAGTGAGGGAGGAGCTGATATCTGAGAGTGGGACAGGCTGTGTGTTAGTGAGGGAGGAGCTGGTATGTGAGAGTGGGACAGGCTGTGTGTTACTGAGGGAGGAGCTGTTATCTGAGAGTGGGACAGGCTGTGTGTTAGTGAGGGAGCATATGGTATCTGAGAGTGGGACAGGCTGTGTGTTAGTGAGGGAGCATATGGTATCTAAGAGTGGGATGGGCTGTGTGTTAGTGAGGGAGTAGTTATTACCTGAGAGTGGGACAGGCTGTGTGTTAGTGAGGGAGGAGCTGATATCTGACAGTGGGACAGGCTGTGTGTTATTGAGGGAGGAGCTGGTTTCTGAGAGTGGGACAGGCTATGTGTTATTGAGGGAGGAGTTATTATCTGAGAGTGGGACTTGCTGTGTGTAAGTGAGGGAGGTGCAGATATCTGAGAGTAGGACAGGCAGTATGTTAGTGAGGGAGGAGCTGGTATCTGAGAGTGGGACAGGCTGTGTGTTAGCGAGGGAGGAGCTGGTATCTGAGAGTGGGACAGGCTATGTGTTATTGAGGGAGGAGTTATTATCTGAGAGTGGGACATGCTGTGTGAAAGTGAGGGAGGTGCAGATATCTGAGAGTAGGACAGGCAGTATGTTAGTGAGGGAGGAGCTGGTATCTGAGAGTGGGACAGGCTGTGTGTTAGCGAGGGAGGAGCTGGTATCTGAGAGTGGGACAGGTTCTGTGTTATTGAGGGAGGAGCTGGTATCGGAGAGTTGGACAGGCTGTGTGTTAGTGAGGGAGGAGATGGTATCTGAGAGTGGGAGGGGCTGTGTGTTAGTGAGGGATTAGTTATTATCTGACAGTGGGACAGGCTGTGTGTTATTGAGGGAGGAGCTGGTTTCTGAGAGTGGGACAGGCTATGTGTTATTGAGGGAGGAGTTATTATCTGAGAGTGGGACATGCTGTGTGTAAGTGAGGGAGGTGCAGATATCTGAGAGTAGGACAGGCAGTGTGTTAGTGAGGGAGGAGCTGGTATCTGAGAGTGGGACAGGCTGTGTGTTAGCGAGGGAGGAGCTGGTATCTGAGAGTGGGACAGGCTATGTGTTATTGAGGGAGGAGTTATTATCTGAGAGTGGGACATGCTGTGTGTAAGTGAGGGAGGTGCAGATATCTGAGAGTAGGACAGGCAGTATGTTAGTGAGGGAGGAGCTGGTATCTGAGAATGGGACAGGCTGTGTGTTAACGAGGGAGGAGCTGGTATCTGAGAGTGGGACAGGCTATGTGTTATTGAGGGAGGAGTTATTATCTGAGAGTGGGACAGGCTGTGCGTTCGTGAGGTAGGAGCTGGTATCTGACAGCCCGAGAAACTGTGTGTTTGTGTGAGAGGACCTGGTATCTGTGAGAGGGACAGGATGTGCGTTAGTGAGGGAGGAGCTGGTATCTGAGAGTGCGACAGGCTGTGTGTTAGTGAGGGAGGAGCTGGTATCTGAGAGTGGAACAAGCTTTGTGTTAGTGAGGGAGGAGCCTGTATCTGAGAGTGGGACAGGCTGTGTGTTAGTGAGGGAGGAGCTGGTATCTGAGAGTGGGACAGGCTGTGTGTTAGTGAGGGAGGAGCTGGTATCTGAGTGTGGGACAGGCTGTGTGTTATTGTGGGAGGATCTGTTGTCTGAGAGTGCGACGGGCGGTGTGTTAGTGAGGGAGGAGCTGGTATCAGGGAATGCTACAGGGTGTTAGTTAGTGAGGGAGGAGCTGCTATCTGACGGTGGGACAGGCCGTGTTCGTGAGGGAGGAGTTATCATCTGAGAGTGGGAGTGTCAGAGCGTTCATGTGAGAGGACCTGGTATCTGAGAGTGGGACAGGTTGTGTGTTTTTGAGGGAGAAGCTGGTATGTGAGAGTGGGACAGGCTGTGTGTTAGTGAGGGAGGAGCTGGTATCTGAGAATGGGACAAGATGTTTGTTACTGATGGAGGAGCTGGTATCTGAGAATGGGACAGGATGTTTGTTACTGATGGAGGAGCTGGTATCTGAGAATGGGACAGGATGTTTGTTACTGAGGGAGGAGCTGGTTTCTGAGAGTGGGACAGGCTATGTGTTATTGAGGGAGGAGTTATTATCTGAGAGTGGGACATGCTGTGTGTAAGTGAGGGAGGTGCAGATATCTGAGAGTAGGACAGGCAGTGTGTTAGTGAGGGAGGAGCTGGTATCTGAGAGTGGGACAGGCTGTGTGTTAGCGAGGGAGGAGCTGGTATCTGAGAGTGGGACAGGCTATGTTTTATTGAGGGAGGAGTTATTATCTGAGAGTGGGACATGCTGTGTGTAAGTGAGGGAGGTGCAGATATCTGAGAGTAGGACAGGCAGTATGTTAGTGAGGGAGGAGCTGGTATCTGAGAATGGGACAGGCTGTGTGTTAACGAGGGAGGAGCTGGTATCTGAGAGTGGGACAGGCTATGTGTTATTGAGGGAGGAGTTATTATCTGAGAGTGGGACAGGCTGTGCGTTCGTGAGGTAGGAGCTGGTATCTGACAGCCCGAGAAACTGTGTGTTTGTGTGAGAGGACCTGGTATCTGTGAGAGGGACAGGATGTGCGTTAGTGAGGGAGGAGCTGGTATCTGAGAGTGGAACAAGCTTTGTGTTAGTGAGGGAGGAGCCTGTATCTGAGAGTGGGACAGGCTGTGTGTTAGTGAGGGAGGAGCTGGTATCTGAGAATTGGACAGGCTGTGTGTTAGTGAGGGAGGAGCTGGTATCTGAGTGTGGGACAGGCTGTGTGTTAGTGTGGGAGGATCTGTTGTCTGAGAGTGCGACGGGCGGTGTGTTAGTGAGGGAGGAGCTGGTATCAGGGAATGCTACAGGGTGTTAGTTAGTGAGGGAGGAGCTGCTATCTAACGGTGGGACAGGTCGTGTTCGTGAGGGAGGAGTTATCATCTGAGAGTGGGAGTGTCAGAGCGTTCATGTGAGAGGACCTGGTATCTGAGAGTGGGACAGGTTGTGTGTTTTTGAGGGAGAAGCTGGTATGTGAGAGTGGGACAGGCTGTGTGTTAGTGAGGGAGGAGCTGGTATCTGAGAATGGGACAAGATGTTTGTTACTGATGGAGGAGCTGGTATTTGAGAATGGGACAGGATGTTTGTTACTGAGGGAGGAGCTGGTATCTGAGAGTGGGACGGGCTGTGTGTTAGTCAGGGAGGAACTGGTATCCTAGAGTGTGACAGGCTGTGTGTTATTGAGGGAGGAGATGGTATCTGAGAGTGGGACGGGCTGTGTATTAGTGAAGGAGGAGCTGGTATCTGAGAGTGGGACAGGTTGTGTGTAAGTGGGGGAAGAGCTGGTATCTGATAGTGGGAGAGTCTGTGTTTTAGTGTGAGAGAACCTGGTAACTGAGAGTGGGACAGTCTGTGGGTTAGTGAGGGAGAAGCTGGTATGTGAGAATGGGACATGCTGTGTGTTAATGAGGGAGGAGCTGGCATCTGATAATTGGACAGGCTGTGTGTTAGTGAGGTAGAAGCTGGTATCGGAGGGTTGGACAGGCTGGGTGTTAGTGAGGGAGGAGCTGGAATTTGAGTGTGGGACAGGCTGTGTTATTCAGGGAGTAGATGGTATCTGAGAGTGGGACGGGCTGTGTATTAGTGAGGGAGGAGCTGATAGCTGATAGTGGGACAGGCTGTATGTTAGTGAGGGAGGAGCTGGTATCTGAGTGGGACAGGCTGTGTGTTAGTGAGGGAGGAGCTGGTATCTGAGAGTGGGACGGGTTGTGTATTAGTGAGGGAGGAGCTGCTATCTGAGTGTGGGACAGGCTGTGTGTTAGTGAAGGAGGAGCAGGTATCGGAGGGTTGGACGGGCTGTGTGTTAGTGAGGGAGGAGCTGGAATTTGGGAATGCTACAGGATGTTTGTTAGTGAGGGAGGAGCTGGTATCTGAGAGTGGGAGAGTCTGTGTGTTAGTGTGAGAGGATGTGATATCTTAGAGTGGGACAGGCTTTGGGTTAGTGAGAGAGAAGTTCGTATGGGAGAATGGGACAGGCTGTGTGTTAATGAGGGAGGTGCTGGCATCTGAGACTAGGACATGCTGTATCTAAGTGAGGGAGGTGCAGATATCTGAGAGTAGGACAAGCTGTATGTTAGTGAGGGAGGAGCTGGATCTGATAATTGGACAAGCTGTGTGTTAGTGAGGTAGAAGCTGGTATCAGTGGTTTGTACGGGCTGGGTGTTAGCGAGGGAGGAGCTGGTATCTGAGAGTGGGACAGGCTGTGTGTTATTGAGGGAGGAACTGGTACCCTAGAGTGCGACAGGCTGTGTGTTATTGAGGGAGGAGTTATTTTCTGAGAGTGGGACAGGCTGTACGTTAGTGAGGTAGGAGCTGGTATCTGACAGCCCGAGAGTCTGTGTGTTTGTGTGAGAGGACCTGGTATCTGTGAGAGGGACAGGCTCTGCGTTAGTGAGGGAGGAGGTGGTATCTGAGAGTGCGACAGGCTGTGTGTTAGTGAGGGAGGAGCTGGTAGCTGAGTGTGGGACAGGCTGTGTGTTAGTGAGGGAGGAGCTGTTGTCTGAGAGTGCGACGGGCTGTGTGTTAGTGAGGGAGGAGCTGGTATCTGGGAATGCTACAGGGTGTTTGTTAGTGAGGGAGGAGCTGCTATCTGACGGTGGGACAGGCTGTGTGTTAGTGAGGGAGGAGCTGGAATTTGAGTGTGGGACAGGCTATATTATTCAGGGAGGAGATGGTATCTGAGAGTGGGACGGGCTGTGTATTAGTGAGGGAGGAGCTGGTAGCTGAGAGTGGGATAGGCTGTATGTTAGTGAGGGAGGAGCTGGTATCTGAGTGGGACAAGCTGTGTGTTACTGAGGGAGGAGCTGGTATTTGAGAATGGGACAGTCTGTGTGTTAGTGAGGGAGGTGCTGGTATCAGAGGGTTGGACAGGCTGTGTGTTAGTGAGGGAGGTGCTGGTATCTGAGAGTGAGACAGGTGTGTGTAAGTGAGGGAGGAGCAGCTATCTGAGAGCAGGACAGGCTGTATGTTAGTGAGGGAGGAGTTGGTATCTGGGAAACCTTCAGGGGTGTTTGTTAATGAGGGAGGAGCTGGTATCTGAGAGTGGGACAGGCTATGTATTAGTGAGGGAGGAGCTGGTATCTGAGAGTGGGACAGGGTGTTGTTTAGTATGTGAGGAGCTGGTATCTGAAATTGGGAGAGTCTGTGTGTTAGTGAGGGAGGAGCTGGTATCTGAGAATGCTACATGGTGTTTGTTACTGAGGGAGGAGCTGGTATCTGAGAGTCGGACGGGCTGTGTGTTAGTAAGGGAGGAACTGGTATGCAAGAGTGCGACAGGCAGCGTGTTATTGAGGGAGGAGCAGGTATCTGAGAGTGGGACGGTCTGTGTATGAGATAGGGAGGAGCTGGTATCTGAGATTGGGACAGGCTGTGTGTTAGTGAGGAAGGACCTGGTATCAGAGGGTTGGACAGGCTGTGTGTAAGTGAGGGAGGTGCTGTTTTCTGAGATTAGGACAGTCTGTATGTTAGTGAGGGAGGAGCTGGTATCTGAGAGTGGGACATGGTGTGTGTTTGTCAGGGAGGAGCTGGTATCGGTGCATTGGGAGGGCTGGGTGTTAGTGAGGGAGGAGATGGTATCTGAGACTGGGACAGGCTGTTGGTTAGTATGGAAGGAGCTGGTATCTGAAAGTGGGCCAGTCTGTGTGTTAGTGAGGGAGGAGCTGGTATCTGAGAGTGGGACAGGCTGTGTGTTAGTGAGAGAGGAGTTGTATCTGAGAGTGGGACAGGTTCTGTGTTATTGAGGGAGGAGCTGGTATCAGAGGGTTGGACAGGCTGTCTGTTAGTGAGGGAGGAGATAATATCTGAGAGTGGGAGGGGCTGTGTGTTAGTGAGGGAGTAGTTATTACCTGACAGTGCGACAGGCTGTGCGTTAGTGAGGGAGGAGCTGGTATCTGAGAATAGGACAGGCTGTTTGTTCGTGAGGGAGGAGCTGGTATCTTATAGTGCGACAGGCTGTGTGTTATTGAGGGAGGAGTTAATATCTGAGAGTGTGACATGCTGTGTGTAAGTGAGGGAGGTGCAGATATCTGAGAGCAGGACAGCCAGTGTTTTAGGGAGGGAGGAGCTGGTATCTGAAAGTGGGCCAGTCTGTGTGTTAGCGAGGGAGGAGCTGGTATCTGAGAGTGGGACAGGCTATGTGTTATTGAGGGAGGAGCTGGTATCCTAGAATGCGACAGGCTGTGTGTTATTGAGGGAGGAGTTAATATCTGAGAGTGTGACATGCTGTGTGTAAGTGAGGGAGGTGCAGATATCTGAGAGCAGGACAGGCAGTGTTTTAGGGAGGGAGGAGCTGGTATCTGAAAGTGTGCCATCTGTGTGTTAGCGAGGGAGGAGCTGGTATCTGAGAGTGGGACAGGCTATGTGTTATTGAGGGAGGAGCTGGTATCCTAGAATGCGACAGGCTGTGTGTTATTGAGGGAGGAGTTATTATCTGAGAGTGGGACAGGCTGTGCGTTCGTGAGGTAGGAGCTGGTATCTGACAGCCCGAGAAACTGTGTGTTTGTGTGAGAGGACCTGGTATCTGTGAGAGGGACAGGCTGTGCGTTAGTGAGGGAGGAGCTGGTATCTGAGAGTGCGACAGGCTGTGTGTTAGTGAGGGAGGAGCTGGTATCTGGGAATGCTACAGGGTGTTTGTTAGTGAGGGAGGAGCTGCTATCTGACGGTGGGACAGGCTGTGTGTCAGTGAGGGAGGAGTTATCATCTGAGAGTGGGATTGTCAGTGTGTTCATGTGAGAGGACCTGGTATCTGAGAGTGGGACAGGTTGTGCGTTTTTGATGGAGAAGCTGGTATGTGAGAATGGGACAGGCTGTGTGTTAGTGAGGGAGGAGCTGGTATCTGAGAATGCTACAGGGTGTTTGTTACTGAGGAAGGAGCTGGTATCTGAGAGTGGGACGGGCTGTGTGTTAGTAAGGGAGGAACTGGTATCCTAGAGTGCGACAGGCAGCGTGTTATTGAGGGAGAAGATGGTATCTGAGAGTGGGACGGGCTGCGTATTAGAGAGGGAGGAGCTGGTATCTGAGATTGGGACAGGCTGTGTGTTAGTGAGGAAGGACCTGGTATCAGAGGGTTGGACAGGCTGTGTGTAAGTGAGGGAGGTGCTGTTTTCTGAGATTAGGACAGTCTGTATGTTAGTGAGGGAGGAGCTGGTATCTGAGAGTGGGACATGGTGTGTGTTTGTCAGGGAGGAGCTGGTATCGGTGCGTTGGGAGGGCTGGGTGTTAGTGAAGGAGGAGATGGTATCTGAGAGTGGGACAGGCTGTTGGTTATTATGGAAGGAGCTGGTATCTGAAAGTGGGCCAGTCTGTGTGTTAGTGAGGGAGGAGCTGGTATCAGAGGGTTGGACAGGCTGTCTGTTAGTGAGGGAGGAGATGGTATCTGAGAGTGGGAGGGGCTGTGTGTTAGTGTGGGAGGAGTTGTATCTGAGAGTGTGACAGGTTCTGTGTTATTGAGGGAGGAGCTGGTATCTGAGAGTGGGACAGTCTGTGTGTTAGTGGGGGAGGAGATGGTATCTGAGAGTGGGACAGGCTGAGTGTTAGTGAGGGAGTAGTTATTATCTGAGAGTGCGACAGGCTGTTTGTTCGTGAGGGAGGAGCTGGTATCTGAGAGTGGGACAGGCTGTGTGTTAATCAGTGAGCAGCTGGCATCTGACAGTGGGACGGGCTATGTGTTATTGAGGGAGGAGCTGGTATCTTAGAGTGCGACAGGCTGTGTGTTATTGAGGGAGGAGTTATTATCTGAGAGTGGGACATGCTGTGTGTAAGTGAGGGAGGTGCAGATATCTGAGAGTAGGACAGGCTGTGCGTTCGTGAGGTAGGAGCTGGTATCTGACAGCCCGAGAGACTGTGTGTTTGTGTGAGAGGACCTGGTATCTGTGAGAGGGACAGGCTCTGCGTTAGTGAGGGAGGAGCTGGTATCTGAGAGTGCGACAGGCTGTGTGTTAGTGAGGGAGGAACTGGTATCTGAGAGTGGGACAGGCTGTGTGTTAGTGAGGGAGGAGCTGGTATCTGAGTATGTGACAGGCTGTGTGTTAGTGAGGGAGGAGCTGTTGTCTGAGAATGTGACGGGCTGTGTGTTAGTGAGGGAGGAGCTGGTATCTGTGAATGCTACAGGATGTTTGTTAGTGAGGGAGGAGCTGCTATCTGACGGTGGGACAGGCTGTGTGTTAGTGAGGGAGGAGTTATCATCTGAGAGTGGGAGTGTCAGTGTGTTCGTGTGAGAGGACCTGGTATCTGAGAGTGGGACAGGTTGTGTGTTTTTGAGGGAGAAGCTGGTATGTGAGAATGGGACAGGCTGGGTGTTAGTGAGCGAGGAGCTGGTTTCTGAGAGTGGGACAGGGTGTTGTTTAGTATGTGAGGAGCTGGTATCTGAATGTGGGAGATTCTGTGTGTTAGTGAGGGAGGAGCTGGTATCTGAGAATGCTACAGGGTGTTTGTTACTGACGGAGGAGCTGGTATCTGAGAGTGCGACGGGCTGTGTGTTAGTAAGGGAGGAACTGGTTTCCTAGAGTGCGACAGGCTGCGTGTTATTGAGGGAGGAGATGGTATCTGAGAGTGGGACGGGCTGTGTATTAGTGAGGGAGGAGCTGGTATCTGAGATTGGGACAGTTTGTGTGTTAGTGAGCGAGAAGCTGCTATCTGAGAGTGGGACAGACTCTCTGTTAGTGAGGAAGGAGCTGGTATCTGAGAGTGGGGCATGGTGTGTGTTAGTCAGGGAGGAGTTGGTATCGGAGCGTTGGGCAGGCTGGGTGTTAGTGAGGGAGGAGCTGGTATCTGAGAGTGGGACAGGCTATGAGTTATTGAGGAAGGAGCTGGTATCTGAGAGTGCGACAGGCTGTGTGTTATTGATGAGGAACTGGTATCTGAGAGTGCGACAGGCTGTTATTGAGGGAGGAGCTTGTATCTGAAAGTGGGCCAGTCTGTTTTAGTGAGGGAGGAGCTGGTATCTGAGAGTGGGACAGGTTCTGTGTTAGTGAGGGAGGAGCTGGTATCGGAGGGTTGGACAGGCTGTGTGTTAGTGAGGGAGGTGCTGCTATCTGAGAGTGGGACAGGCTGTGTTTTTGAGGGAGGTGCTGGTATCTGACAGTGCGACAAGATGTGTGTTATTGAGGGAGGAGATGGTATCTGAGAGTGGGAGGGGCTGTGTGTTAGTCAGGGAGTAGTTATTATCTGACAGTGCGACAGGCTGTTTGTTCGTGAGGGAGGAGCTGGTATCTGAGAGTGGGACAGGCTGTGTGTTAATCAGTGAGCAGCTGGCATTTGACAGTGGGAGTGGCTATGTGTTATTGAGGGAGGAACTGGTACCTGAGTGTGCGACAGGCTGTGTGTTATTGAGGGTGGAGATAGTATCTGAGAGTGGGACGGGTTGTGTATTAGTGAGGGAGGAGCTGCTATCTGAGAGTGGGACAGGCTGTGTGTTAGTGAAGGAGGAGCAGGTATCGGAGGGTTGGAGGGGCTCTGTGTTAGTGAGGGAGGAGCTGGAATTTGGGAATGCTACAGGGTGTTTGTTAGTGAGGGAGGAGCTGGTATCTGAGAGTGGGAGAGTCTGTGTGTTAGTGTGAGAGGACCTGATATCTTAGAGTGGGACAGGCTGTGCGTTAGTGAGGGAGAAGTTCGTATGGGAGAATGGGACAGGCTGTGTGTTAATGAGGGAGGAGCTGGCATCTGAGAGTGGGACATGCTGTGTGTAAGTGAGGGAGGTGCAGATATCTGAGAGTAGGACAAGCTGTATGTTAGTGAGGGAGGAGCTGGGATCTGATAATTGGACAGGCTGTGTGTTAGTGAGGTAGAAGCTGGTATCAGAGGTTTGTACGGGCTGTGTGTTAGTGAGGTAGAAGCTGGTATCAGAGGTTTGTACGGGCTGGGTGTTAGCGAGGGAGGAATTGGTATCCTAGAGTGCGACAGGCTGTGCGTTAGTGAGGAAGGAGCTGGTATCTGAGTGTGGGACAGGCTGTGTGATAGTGAGGGAGGAGGTGGTATCTGAGTGTGGGACAGGCTGTGTGTTAGTGAGGGAGGAGCTGTTGTCTGAGAGTGTGACGGGCTGTGTGTTAGCGAGGGAAGAGCTGGTATCTGGGAATGCTACAGGGTGTTTGTTAGTGAGGGAGGAGCTGCTATCTGACGGTGGGACAGGCTGTGTGTTAGTGAGGGAGGAGTTATCATCTGAGAGTGGGAGTGTCAATGTGTTCGTGTGAGAGGACCTGATATCTGAGAGTGGGACAGGTTGTGTGTTTTTGAGGGAGAAGCTGGTATGTGAGAATGGGACAGACTGGGTGTTAGTGAGCGAGGAGCTGGTTTCTGAGAGTGGGACAGGGTGTTGTTTAGTATGTGAGGAGCTGGTATCTGAATGTGGGAGATTCTGTGTGTTAGTGAGGGAGGAGCTGGTATCTGAGAATGCTACAGGGTGTTTGTTACTGACGGAGGAGCTGGTATCTGAGAGTGCGACGGGCTGTGTGTTAGTAAGGGAGGAACTGGTTTCCTAGAGTGCGACAGGCTGCGTGTTATTGAGGGAGGAGATGGTATCTGAGAGTGGGACGGGCTGTGTATTAGTAAGGGAGGAGCTGGTATCTGAGATTGGGACAGTTTGTGTGTTAGTGAGCGAGAAGCTGCTATCTGAGAGTGGGACAGGCTCTCTGTTAGTGAGGAAGGAGCTGGTATCTGAGAGTGGGGCATGGTGTGTGTTAGTCAGGGAGGAGTTGGTATCGGAGCGTTGGGCAGGCTGGGTGTTAGTGAGGGAGGAGCTGGTATCTGAGAGTGGGACAGGCTATGAGTTATTGAGGAAGGAGCTGGTATCTGAGAGTGCGACAGGCTGTGTGTTATTGATGAGGAGCTGGTATCTGAGAGTGCGACAGGCTGTTTGTTATTGAGGGAGGAGCTGGTATCTGAAAGTGGGCCAGTCTGTGTGTTAGTGAGGGAGGAGCTAGTATCTGAGAGTGGGACAGGTTCTGTGTTAGTGAGGGAGGAGCTGGTATCGGAGGGTTGGACAGGCTGTGTGTGAGTGAGGGAGGTGCTGCTATCTGAGAGTGGGACAGGCTGTGTTTTTGAGGGAGGTGCTGGTATCTGAGAGTGCGACAAGATGTGTGTTATTGAGGGAGGAGCTGCTATCTGAGAGTGGGATAGGCTGGGTGTTAGTGAGAGATGATCTGGTATCTGAGAGCGCGACAGGGTTTTTCTTAGTGAAGGAGGAGCTGGTATCTGAGAATGGGACAGGCTGTGTGTTAGTGAGGGAGGAGCTGGTATCTGAGAGTGGGACAGGCTGTGTGTTAGTGAGGGAGGAGCTGGTATCTGAGAGTGGGACCGTCTGTGTGTTAGTGAGGGAGGAGGTGGTATCTGAGAGTGGGACAAGCTGTGTTAGTGAGGGAGGGGCTGGTAGCTTAGAGTGGGACAGACTGTGTGTTAATGAGGGAGGAGCTGGTATGTGAGAGTTGAATGGGCCCTTTGTTAGTGAGGGAGGAGCTGGTATCTGAGAGTGGAACAAGCTGTGTTAGTGAGGGTGGAGCTGGTATCTGAGAGTTGGACGGTCTGTGTGTTAGTGAGGGAGGAGCTTGTATTTGAGAGTGGGTAAGGCTGTGTGTTAGTGAGGGAGGAGCTGGTATCTGGGAATGCCACAGGGTGTTTGTTAGTGAGGGAGGAGCTGGTATCTGAGAGTCGGACAGGCTGTGTGTTAGTGAGGGAGGATTTATCATCTGAGAGCGGGAGATTCTGTGTATTAGTGTGAGAGGACCTGGTACCTGAGAAGGGGACAGTCTGTGTGTTAGTGAGGGAGGAGCTAGCATCTGAGAGTTGGACGTGTTGTGTGTTAGTGAGGGGTGAGCTGGTATCTGAGAGTGGGACAGGTTGTGTATTAGTGAGGGAGGAGCTGGTATCTGAGAGTGGGACAGGCTGTTTGCTAATGAGGGAGGTGTTTGTATCTGAGAGTGGGACAGGCTCTGTGTTAGTGAGGGAGGAGCTGGTATCTGAGTGGATTGGGCTCTCTGTTAGTGATTGAGGAGCTGGTATGTGAGAGTGGGACAGGCTGTGTGTTAGTGAGCGAGGTGGTGGTATCTGAGAGTGGGACTGGCTGTGTTTAATTTAGTGAGGAGCTGGTATCTGAGTGGGACAGGCTGTGCGTTAGAGAGGAGCAGCTATCTGAGAGTGGGATAGGCTGTGTGTAAGTGAGAGATGATCTGGTATCTGAGAGTGCGACAGGGTTTTTCTTAGTGTAGGAGGAGCTGGTATCTGAGAGTGGGACCGTCTGTGTGTTAGTGAGGGAGGAGGTGGTATCTGAGAGTGGGACAGGGTTTTTCTTAGTGAAGGAGGAGCTGGTATCTGAGAGTGGGACCGTCTGTGTGTTAGTGAGGGAGGAGGTGGTATCTGAGAGTGGGACAGGCTGCATTAGTGAGGGAGGGGCTGGTAGCTTAGAGTGGGACAGACTGTGTGTTAATGAGTGAGGAGCTGGGATCTGAGAGTGGAACAGTCCCGTGTAAGTGAGGGAGGAGCTGGTATCTGAGAGTGGAACAGGCTGTGTTTGTGAGGGAGGAGCTGGTATCTGAGAGTGGAACAGGCTGTGTTAGTGAGGGTGGAGCTGGTATCTGAGAGTGGAACAGGCTGTGTTAGTGAGGGTGGAGCTGGTATCTGAGAGTTGGTCGGTCTGTGTGTTAGTGAGGGATGAGCTGGTATCTGAGAGTGGGACAGGCTGTGTGTTATTGAGGGAGGAGCTGGTATCTGAGAGTTGGACGGTCTGTTTCTTAGTGAGGGAGGAGCTTGTATTTGAGTTAGGGAAAGGCTGTTTGATAGTGAGGGAGGAGCTGATGTCTGAAAGTGGGGCGGTTTTTGCGTTATTGATGGAGGAGCTGATATCGGAGATTTGGACGGTCTGTGTGTTTATGAGGGAGGAGCTGGTATCTGAGTGGGACAGGCTGTGCGTTAGTGACGGAGGAGCTGGTATCTGAGAGTGGGTCAGGCTGTGTGTTAGTGAGGGAAGAGCTGCTATCTGAGAGTTGGACAGGCTGGGTGTTAGTGAGGGAGGAGCTGCTATCTGAGAGTTGGACAGGCTGGGTGTTAGTGAGGGAGGAGCTGGTATCTGAGTGTGGGTCGGGCTGTATGTTATTTAGTGAGGAGCTGTTATCTGAGTTGGACGGGCAGTGTGTTATTGATTGAGGAGTTGTTTTCTGAGAATGGGACAGGCTGTGTGTTAGTGTGGGAGTAGCTGGTAACTGAGTGTGCTACGGGCTTGGCGTTAGTGGAGGGGGAGCTGGTATCTTAGAGTGGGACAAGCTATGTGTTAGTCAGGGAATCGCTGGTATCTGAGATTGGGTCAGGCTGCGTGTTAATGTGGGAGGACCTGGTATCTGAGAGCGGAACGGCCTCTGTGTTAGTGATTGAGGAGCTGGTATCTGAGAGTGGAACAGACTGTGTGTTAGTGAGGGAGGAGCTAGTATCTGACAGTGGAACAGGCTGCGTGGTAGGGTGGAGCTGTTATCTGAGATAAAAACAAAGAAAACTGCGGATGCTGGAAATCCAAAACAAAAACAGAATTACCTGGAAAAACTCAGCAGGTCTGGCAGCATCGGCGGAGAAGAAAAGAGTTGACGTTTCGAGTCCTCATGACCCTTCGACAGAACTGAGACTGGAACAGGCTGTGTTAGTGGGTGAGCGCCAGGAATTTTAGAGTGGGACGGGCTCTGAGTTAGTGAGGGAGGAGCTGGTATCTGAGAGTGAGACAGGCTGTGTTAGTGAGGGAGGAGCTGGTATCTGAGAGTGGGATTGGCTCTGTGTTAGTGAGGGAGGAGCTGGTGTCTGAAAGTGGGACTGTCTGTGCTATTGAGGGAGGAGCTGGTATCGGAGAGTGGGAGAGTCTCTGTGTTAGTGAGGGAGCACCTGGTATCTCACAGTAGGACAGGCTGTGTGTTCGTGAGGGAGGAGCTGGTTTCTGGGAGTGGGACGGTCTGTGTGTTAGTGAGGGAGGAGCTGGTATCTGAGTATGGAACATGCTGTGTGTTAGTGAGGAAGTTACTGGTTTCAGAGTGGGACAGGTTGTGTGTTATTGAGGGTGGAGCTTGTATCTTAGACTGGGACAGTTTGTGTGTTTAGTGAGGGAGGACCTGGTATCTGACAGTGGGACAGGCTGTGTTAGTGAGGGTGGGGCTGGTAGCTGAGAGTGGGACAGGGTGTTTGCTGGTGAAGCAGGAGCTGGTATCGGAGGTTGGGACGGTCTGTGTGTTAGTGAGGGAGGAGCTGGTATCTGAGTGTGGGACATGCTATGGATGTGCTGTGGTGAGCAGTATTTTTGAGAGCCATTCACTGGGGTTTTGCTGACAAGTGCCCAGGTGCTAATGGACTTCATCGCAGTGTTTTAAAAGATGTGGATCGTGAGACTGTTGACACGTTGTTTTTAATTTTCTCAAGTTATCTAGATTTGGGGCAGGTTCCATTAGATTGACCATTTTCCTGTGTACGTCCCTTATTGAAATGAGCGGAGACAGAAAGCAGGAAACCACAAGCCAGTCAGCATAACATTGATCATGTTGAAAAAGTTTATTAAGCTTCTAGCAGGCACTTGGACAAATTCAAGGCAATCAGGCAGAGTCCTGATGGTTTAGTGAAAGAGAAATCGCGTTTAACCCTGTCTGTCCAGTCAACACTGCGGGAGGCGTCCGGCGGCTGCGGGAGGCGTCCGGCGGCTGCGGGAGGCGTCCGGCGGCTGCGGGAGGCGTCCGGCGGCTGCGGGAGGCGTCCGGCGGCTGCGGGAGGCGTCCGGCGGCTGCGGGAGGCGTCCGGCGGCTGCGGGAGGCGTCCGGCGGCTGCGGGAGGCGTCCGGCGGCTGCGGGAGGCGTCCGGCGGCTGCGGGAGGCGTCCGGCGGCTGCGGGAGGCGTCCGGCGGCTGCGGGAGGCGTCCGGCGGCTGCGGGAGGCGTCCGGCGGCTGCGGGAGGCGTCCGGCGGCTGCGGGAGGCGTCCGGCGGCTGCGGGAGGCGTCCGGCGGCTGCGGGAGGCGTCCGGCGGCTGCGGGAGGCGTCCGGCGGCTGCGGGAGGCGTCCGGCGGCTGCGGGAGGCGTCCGGCGGCTGCGGGAGGCGTCCGGCGGCTGCGGGAGGCGTCCGGCGGCTGCGGGAGGCGTCCGGCGGCTGCGGGAGGCGTCCGGCGGCTGCGGGAGGCGTCCGGCGGCTGCGGGAGGCGTCCGGCGGCTGCGGGAGGCGTCCGGCGGCTGCGGGAGGCGTCCGGCGGCTGCGGGAGGCGTCCGGCGGCTGCGGGAGGCGTCCGGCGGCTGCGGGAGGCGTCCGGCGGCTGCGGGAGGCGTCCGGCGGCTGCGGGAGGCGTCCGGCGGCTGCGGGAGGCGTCCGGCGGCTGCGGGAGGCGTCCGGCGGCTGCGGGAGGCGTCCGGCGGCTGCGGGAGGCGTCCGGCGGCTGCGGGAGGCGTCCGGCGGCTGCGGGAGGCGTCCGGCGGCTGCGGGAGGCGTCCGGCGGCTGCGGGAGGCGTCCGGCGGCTGCGGGAGGCGTCCGGCGGCTGCGGGAGGCGTCCGGCGGCTGCGGGAGGCGTCCGGCGGCTGCGGGAGGCGTCCGGCGGCTGCGGGAGGCGTCCGGCGGCTGCGGGAGGCGTCCGGCGGCTGCGGGAGGCGTCCGGCGGCTGCGGGAGGCGTCCGGCGGCTGCGGGAGGCGTCCGGCGGCTGCGGGAGGCGTCCGGCGGCTGCGGGAGGCGTCCGGCGGCTGCGGGAGGCGTCCGGCGGCTGCGGGAGGCGTCCGGCGGCTGCGGGAGGCGTCCGGCGGCTGCGGGAGGCGTCCGGCGGCTGCGGGAGGCGTCCGGCGGCGCTGCAACGAGCTGGCGCAGGCAGAATGGGCTGAATGGCGATCTCCAAATCACAGGATGGTTCCAGCACGGAAGGTCCATTTGGCCCGTCTTGGTTGTGTTGTCTCACTCTCCCAGGCTTCTCCCTTTTGCCCGACAATGACCGTCCCCAACAAGCGAGAATACAGCCAGTGTCCCATGACGTTCAAAGGGATTCCCATCTCACACGGCTGCTCCTGAAGTGATGTACCCGGCACTTCCGACTCTCCCTGTTGAGACACAAACACCATTTCAATCTCTGCTTCACAGTGTTAATCCCCACAAACCTCAGTAATCCCCCTACCCCCACTATCAACATCGTGGGGGTTACCATTAACCAGAAACTGAACCGGACCAGCCATTTACCCCAATGTTCCCAACACCCCTCGGCAAGTCACACTCTTTCCCCCCCCATATCCCTGTATCAATCACAAACTCATCTCTCTCTCGCTCTCTCTCATATCCCATCCCATCCCATCGCCCAGCTCTCGCTCTCTCTCATATCCCATCCCATCGCCCAGCTCTCGCTCTCTCTCATATCCCATCCCATCGCCCAGCTCTCGCTCTCTCTCATATCCCATCCCATCGCCCAGCTCTCTCTCATCCAATCGCCGTGTCAATCCCAAACTAATCCCACTGTCCCGCTCTCTCCCTAAACCCTTATCAAACTCTTCACTTACCTGGGCGAGGACTGTTGTGCCCGTGGGCAGTTCCCCAAGTTCCCCACACTACCCCCCCCAACCCCTCCCCCCTCCATGGAGTGGGAATTCAGGATGGATTCCACCTGTAGGACAGACATCCAGTGGGTGGGTGGGGTATTGGAGGAGAGTGAAGGAGGGGAGGTTAGGGGAAGGTATTGGAGGAGAGTGAAGGAGGGATGGGTTAGGGGAGGGTATTAGAGGACAGTGAAGGAGGGGAGGTTAGGAGAGGGTATTGGAGGAGAGTGAAGGAGGGGGGTTAGGAGAGGGTATTGGAGGAGAGTGAAAGAGGGGAGGTTAGGGGAGGGTATTGGAGGAGAGTGAAGGAGGGGAGGTTAGGGGAGGGTATTGGAGGAGAGTGAAGGAGGGGAGGTTAGGGGAGGGTATTGGAGGAGAGTGAAGGAGGGGAGGTTAGGGGAAGGTATTGGAGGAGAGTGAAGGAGGGGAGGTTAGGGGAGGGTATTGGAGGAGAGTGAAGGAGGGGAGGTTAGGGGAGGGTATTGGTGGGGACTGTTAGGGGAGGAGGGGGATAAAATACAAGTTACGACCTCACCCTCTCCGCCGCCGCCGCCGCTTCGCTCGGTCCGACCCAGCCCCGCCGTCCATGTAGCGGGAATTCAGGATGCGGCGAGCGGGGCGGCCGCGGCGGGCGGGCTTTGCGCCTCTTCTCTCTCTCTCTCTCTCTCTCTCCCGGCTCCTTCCTCTCGCTGCAGCCCCAGGGGCTCCTCCGACCACAACAAGGGGCGACTATGACTCACCAGCGGAGCCCGGCACACCCGTCGACACCTCATCCCTCTCCCTTCACCGCAAAACGAGCACCGACCCAGTGGAGGCACTGACTGCGGAATGGGCGGGGCCCAGAGCAGCTCCACCCCCTAGCCCTGCCCCCTTTATAAAGGCCAGCGGCGCTCCGCCCTGCCCCCTCCCATTGTGTAGTCACAAACCGATCAAGCCAATCAGGAGAGGGATGTGGGGAGGAGCTTTGTGACGATTGGTTCAAGGGGTTGAGGGTGGGACACGTTGGGTAGTGGGCGGTGTAGGGGAGCGGGTCGGGGCGGGGCCTGCGGGCAAACACACGCCCCGTCCTTTATGACGTCACTAGGGGGTTTGCGGAGGAGAGGAGGGATTGGCAGTTTTAATTTGGTTGAGGAGGGTCCTCCTTCCCCTCCCCCCCTCAACAACCAACCCCCCCATCACCGTCACTCACCCACATCACCGTCCGGCGCACCAGCCAACCCCAACCACGTGGTGGCTGTGGGAGATCCCATGGATGGCAGGAGAGAGAGAGAGAGTTGGGGGAGGTGGGGTTTGTGGGGGGTTGGCGGGGGGGGGGGGCGACGGGGAGACGGGCAGTGGGGTCATCCGACCTGGCCGGAGGGAGGGTTGCTGGGCCGGGAACTCCAGAGGAATCCCGACTCCACGCGTGCCGCACTCCCTAACACAACAACACAAGGATTAGACCATAAAACCATAAGACATAGGAGCAGAAATGAGGCCAGTCGACCCATCGAGTCTGCTCCACCATTCAATCATGGCTGATAAGTTTCTCAACCCCATTCTCCCACCTTCTCCCCTTTGATCCCCTTACCAATCAAGAACCGATCTATCTCGGTCTTAAATACACTCAATGACCTGGCTCCACAGCCTTCTGTGGCAATGAATTCCATAGATTCCCCACTCCCTGGCCTAAAGAATTTTCTCCTCATCTCTGTTCTAAAAGGTCTTCCCTTTACTCTGAGGCTGTGCCCTCGGGTTCTAGTCTCTCCTACTAATGGAAACATCTTCCCCACGTCCACTCTATCCAGGCCTTTCAGTATTCTGTAAGTTTCAATCAGATCCCCCCTCATCCTTCTAAACTCTAATCGAGTATAGACCCAGAGTCCTCAAACGTTCCTCAAATGTTAAGCCTTTCATTCCTGGGATCGTTCTCGTGAACCTCCTCTGGACCCTCTCCAGGGCCAGCACATCCTTCCTGAGATACGGGGCCCAAAATTGCTCACAATGTTCTAAATGTGGTCTAACCAGAGCCTTATAAAGCCTCAGCAGCACATCCCTGCTTTTATATTCTAGTCCTCTCGAAATAAATGCCAACATTGCATTTGCCTTCCTAACTACCGACTCAACCTGCAAGTTAACCTTAAGAAAATCCTGGACTAGGACTCCCAAGTCCCTTTGCACTCCAGATTTCTGAATTCTCTCTCCATTTAGAAAATAGTCTATGCCTCTATTCCTCCTACCAAAGTGCATGACCTCACACTTCCCCACGTTGTATTCCATCTGCCACTTCTTTGCCCATTCTCCTAACCTGTCCAAATCCTTCTGCAGCCTCTCCACCTCCTCAATACAACCTGTCCCTCCACCTGTCTGATACGTGTTCCTCATGTGAAGCTTTGTATACATTGTCCTTCCTGCTAGTTTGGTACAGAGGTGGTCAATCTTGGGAATAGGGTACCTGTGCAGCTTGGCCGCTCTGTTGACCGTTAGTTGACAGTCCCCCACAGATCCGGATGGGCGGGTCTGGTTTAAGGCCAGGGACTAGGGGTGCTGCCCACTCTGAGAACTGAGCCACTTTTCTGACGCCCAGCCTCTCTAGCTGGTTCAGCTCAGCATCAACCTTCTCCCTCAGGGCTTTTGGCATTGGACTTGGTTTCAGGAAGCCAGGAGGTTGCTGTAGGCTTTGGATTGTTCCCCAGCTCACTGTCCTTGCAGACAGGGTCACATTTCTTTAGCAGCTCTGACAGTCGCCCTGCTTCCAACTGGAGAGTTTTGGACCTGTTTAATTTAATCTCTTTCAACCAACCACACCCGAGATCAGAGAACAGAGAAAAGTACAGCACAGGAACAGGCCCTTCGGCCCTCCAAGCCTCCACCCACCATCTTGCCCGTCAAACTAAAACATTTTGCACTTCCGGGGTCCGTATCCCTCTATTCCCATCCTAGTCATGTATTTGTCAAGCTGCCTCTTAAACATCACTATCGTACCTGCTTCCACCACCTCCTCTGGCAGCGAATTCCAGACACTCACTACCCTCTGTGTAAAAAACTTGCCCCGCACATCTCCTCGATAGTTTTCTCCTCTCACCTTAAATCTATGTCCCCCTAGTAATTGACTCTTCCACCCTGGGAAAAACCTTCTGACTATCTTACTCTAGAAAGGCTTGGTCCTTTATCTCCTGTCACCATCACTGGGAGTTGTGTCGATGGGTATCTATAATGAACAGTTTACTCTGCTGAGTAAGTTGCTCAATGTCCCTTTAACCTCCCCGTGATCTCACTCTCTGTCCCTTTAACCTCCCCGTGATCTCACTCTCTGTCCCTTTAAACTTCCCGTGATCTCACTCTCTGTCCCTTTAATCTGCCCGTGATTTCACTCTCTGTCCCTTTAAACTCCCCATGATCTCACTCTCTGTCCCTTTAACCTCGCCGTGATCTCACTCTCTGTCCCTTTAAGCTCCCAGTGATCTCACTCTCTGTCACTTCAACATCCCAGTGATCTCACTCTCTGTCCCTTTAACTTCCCCGTGATCTCACTCTCTGTACCTTTAAGCTCCCAGTGATCTCACTCTCTGTCACTTCAACATCCCAGTGATACTCTCTGTCTCTTTAACCTCCTCATGATCATAATCTCTTACCCTATAACCTCCCCATGATCTCACACTCAGTCCCTTGAACCTCGGCGTGATCTGACTCTCTGTCCCTTTAACCTCCCAGAGCTCTCATTCTCAGTCCCGTTAACCTCCCCGTGATCTCACTCTCTGTCCCTTTAACTTCCCCGTGGTCTCACCCTCTGTACCTTTAACCTCACTGTGGTCTCACTCTCTGTCCCTTTAACCACCCCATGATCTCACTCTCAGTCCATTTATCCTCCCACTAATCTCACTCTCTGTCCCTTTAAGCTCGCCGTTAACTCACTCTCTGTCCATTTACCCTCTCCGTGCTCTCACTCTCTGTCCCTTTAACCTCCCCATGATCTTATTCTCTGTCCCTTTAACCTCCCCGTGATCTCACTCTCAGTCCCTTTAACCTCCCCGTGATTTCACTCTCTGTCCATTTAACCTCCGCCTGATCTCATTCTCTGTCTTTTTAACCACTGGGTATCTCACTCTCTGTCCGTTAAACCTCACCCATATCACTAACTCTGTCCCTTTAACCTTCCCGTGATCTCAATCTCTGTCTTTTTATCCACCCCGTGATCTCACTCTCTGTCCCTTTGACCTCCCCGTTCTCTCACTCTCTGTCCCTTTAACCTCCACGTGCTCTCACTCTCTGTCCCATTAAACACCCCGTGATCTCACTCTCTGTCCCTTTAAACTCCCCGTGATCTCACTCTCAGTCCTTTTAACCTCACCGCGATCTCATTCTCTGTCCCTTTAACCACACCATGATATCATTCGCTGTCCCTTTAACCTCCAAATGATCTCACTCTCTGTCCTTTACCCTCCCCATGATCTCACTCTCTGTCCGTTTAACGTCCCTGTGATCTCACTCTCTGTCCCTTTACCCTCCCCATGATCTCACTCTCTCTCCCTTTAACCTCCCTGTGATCTCACTCTCTGTCCCTTTAACCTCCCCGTGATCTCACTCTCTGAAACTTTAACCTCCCCGTAGTCTCAATTTCTGTCCCTTTAAACTCCCCTTGATCTGACTCTCTGTTTCTTTATCCAGCCCGTGATCTCACTCTCTGTCCCTTTAACCTCCCCGTGATCTCAATCGCCGTCCCTTTAACCTTCCCGTGATTGCAATCTCTGTCCCTTTAATGTCCCCGTGATCTGTCCCTTTAACCACACTGTGATCTCAATCTCTGTCCCTTTAACCACCCTGTGATCTCATTCTCTGACATTTAAACCTCAACGTGAACCTCACCGTGATCTATCTCTCTGTCCATTTAACCTCTCCGTGATCTCACTCTCTGTCCCTTTAACCTCTCCGTGATCTCACTCTCTGTCCATTTAACCTCTCCGTGATCACACTCTCAGTCCTTTTAACCTTCCCATGATCTCACTCTCTGTCCCTTTAACCTCCCCGTGATCTCACTCTCTGTCCGTTTAACGTCCCCGTGATCTCACTCTCTGTCCCTTTATCCACCCCGTGATCTCACCTGGGTCTCTTTAAACTTGCCGTGATCTCACTCTCTGTCCGTTTAAGCTCCCCATGATCTCACTCTCGGTCCCGTTAATCTGCCCGTGATCTCACTCTCTGTCCGTTAAACGTCCCCGTGATCTGTCCCTTTAACCTCCCTGTGATCTCAATCTCTGTCCCTTTAACCTCGCCGTGATCTCACTCTCTGTCCCTTTAACCTTCCCGTCATCTCACTCTCTGTCCCGTTAACCACCCAGTGATCTCAATCTCTGTCCCTTTAACCACCCTGTGATCTCACTCTCTGTCCCTTTAACCTCCCCGTGATCCGTCCCTTTAACCTCCCTGTGATCTCAATCTCTGTCCCTTTAACCTCCCCGTGATCTGTCTCTTTAAACACCCTGTGATCTCACTCTCTGTTCCTTTAACCTCGCCGTGATCTCACTCTCTGTCCCTTTAAGCTCCACATGATCTCACTCTCGGTCCCTTTAACCTCCCCGTGATCTCACTCTCTGTCCGTTTAACGTCCCCGTGATCTCACTCTCTGTCCATTTAACCTCCCTGTGATCTCACTCTCTGTCCCTTTAACCACCTCGTGATCTCACTCTCTGTCCCTTTAACCACCCCGTGATCTCACTCTCTGTCCCTTTAACCTCTCCGTGATCTCACTCTCATTCCCTTTAACCTCTCCGTGATCTCACTCTCAGTCCTTTTAACCTTCCCATGATCTCTCTCTCAGTCCCGTTACCCTCTACGTGGCCTCACTCTCTGTCCCGTTATCCTCCCTGTGATCTCACTCACTTTCCCTTTAACCTCCTCGTGATCTCACTCTGGGTGTCTTTAACCTTGCGGTGATCTCACTCTCTGTCTCTTTATCCACCCCGTGATCTCACTCTCTGTCCCTTTAACCTCCCAGTGATCTTACTCTCTTATCCTTTAACCACCCCGTGATCTCAATCGCCGTCCCTTTAACCTCCCCGGGATCGCAATCTCTTTCCCTTTAATGTCCCCGTGATCTGTCCCTTTAACCACACTGTGATCTCAATCTCTGTCCCTTTAACCATTCTCTGTCATTTTAACCTCACCGTGAACTGTCCCTTTATCCTCACCGTGATCTCACTCTCTGTCCCTTTAACCTCCCCTTGATCTCACACTCTGTCCGTTTAACGTCCCCGTGATCTCACTCTCTGTCCCTTGAACCTCGCCGTGATCTCACTCTCTGTCCGTTTAACGTCCCCGTGATCTCACTCTCTGTCCATTTAACCTCCCTGTGATCTCACTCTCTGTCCCTTTAAACCTTGCCATGATCTCACTGTCCCTTTATCCTCCCCATGATCTCACTCTCTGTCTCTTTAAGCTCCCTGTGATCTCACTCTCTGTCACTTCAACTTCCCAGTGATACTCTCTGTCCCTTTAACCTCCCCATGATCTTACTCTCTTACCCTTTAACCTCCCTGTGATCACAATCGCCATCACTTTAAACTCTCCGTGATCTCATTCCCTGTCCCTTGAATCTCACCGTGATCTCACTCTCTGTCCCTTTAACCTTCCCGTGATCTCACTCTCTGTCCCGTTAACCACCCAGTGATCTCAATCTCTGTCCCTTTAACCACCCTGTGATCTCACTCTCTGTCCCTTTAACCTCCCCGTGATCTGTCTCTTTAAACACCCTGTGATCTCACTCTCTGTCCGTTTAACGTCCCCGTGATCTCACTCTCTGTCCCTTTAAGCTCCCAGTGATCTCACTCTCTGTCACTTCAACATCCCAGTGACACTCTCTGTCCCTTTAACCTCCTCATGATCATAATCTCTTACCCTATAACCTCCCCATGATCTCACACTCAGTCCCTTGAACCTCGCCGTGATCTGACTCTCTGTCCCTTTAACCTCCCAGAGCTCTCATTCTCAGTCCCGTTAACCTCCTCGTGATCTCACTCTCTGTCCTTTTAACTTCCCCGTGGTCTCACCCTCTGTCCCTTTAATCTCACTGTGGTCTCACTCTCTGTCTCTTTAACCTCCCCATGATCTCACTCTCAGTCCATTTATCCTCCCACTGATCTCACTCTCTGTCCCTTTAAGCTCGCCGTTAAGTCACTCTCTGTCCATTTACCCTCTCCGTCCTCTCACTCTCTGTCCCTTTAACCTCCCGGTGATCTTATTCCCTGTCCCTTTATCCTCCCCGTATTCTCAATCTCTGTCCATTTAACATCCCCGTGATCTCACTCTCTGTCCCTTTAACGTCCCTGTGATCTCAATCTCTGTCCTTTTAACCTCCCCGTGATATCACTAACTGTCACTTTAACCTCCCCGTGATCTCACTCTCTGTCCCTATAACCTCCTCGTGATCTCACTCTCTATCCCTTTAACCACCCTGTGATCTCAATCTCTGTCCCTTTAACCTCACCGTGATCTCTCTCTCTGTCCCTTTAATCTCCCGGTGATCTCACTCTCTGTCCCTTTAACCTCACCGTGATCTAACTCTCTGTCCCTTTTACCTCTCCGTGATCTCACTCTCAGTCCTTTTAACCTTCCCATGATCTCACTCTCAGTCCCGTTACCCTCCACGTAATCTCACTCTCTGTCGCTTTAACCTCACCATGATCTCACTCTCTTTCCCTTTAACCTCCCCATGATCTCACTCTCGGTCCCTTTGAGCTCCCCATGATCTCACTCTCGGTCGCTTTATCCTGACTGTGATCTCACTCTCTGTCCCTTGAACTTCCCTGTGATCTCACTCTCTGTCCGTTTAACGTCCCCGTGATCTCACTCTCTGTCCATTTAACCTCCCCATGATCTCACTCTCTGTCCGTTTAACCTCCCCATGATCTCACTCTCTGTCCCTTTAACCACCTCGTGATCTCACTCTCTGTCCCTTTAACCTTGCCATGATCTCACTCTCAGTCCTTTTAACCTTCCGATGATCTCACTCTCAGTCCCGTTACCCTCCACGTGATCTCACTCTCTGTCCGTTTAACGTCCCCGTGATCTGTCCCTTTAAACACCCTGTGATCTCACTCTCTGTTCCTTTAACCTCGCCGTGATCTCACTCTGTGTCCATTTAAGCTCCCAGTGATCTCACTCTCTGTCCCTTTAACCTCGCCGTGATCTCACTCTGTGTCCATTTAAGCTCCCAGTGATCTGACTCTCTGTTCCTTTAACCTCACCGTGATCTCACTCTCTGTCCCTTTCAGCTCCCAGTGATCTCACTCTCTGTCACTTCAACATCCCAGTGACACTCTCTGTCTCTTTAACCTCCCCATGAGCATAATCTCTTACCCTATAACCTCCCCATGATCTCACACTCAGTCCCTTGAACCTCGCCGTGATCTCACTCTCTGTCCGTTTTTCCACCCCGTGATCTCACTCTCTGTCCCTTTTAGCTCCCCATGATCTCATTCTCGGTCCCTTTATCCTTACTGTGATCTCACTCTCTGTCCGTTTAACCTCCCTGTGATCTCACTCTCTGTCCCTTTAACCACCTCGTGATCTCACTCTCTGTCCCTTTAACCTTGCCATGATCTCACTCTCAGTCCTTTTAACCTTCCCATGATCTCACTCTCAGTCCCGTTACCCTCCACGTGATCTCACTCTCTGTCCCTTTAACCTCCCCATGATCTCACTCTCTGTCCGTTTAACATCCCCGTGATCTCACTCTCTGTCCGTTTAACCTCCCTCTGATCTCACTCTCTGTCCCTTTAACCTCCCCATGATCTCACTCTCTGTCCGTTTAACCTCCCTGTGATCTCACTCTCTGTCCCTTTAACCTCCACGTGATCTCACTCTCTGTCCCTTTAACCTCCCCATGATCTCACTCTCTGTCCGTTTAACGTCCCCGTGATCTCACTCTCTGTCCCTTTAACCACATCATGATCTCACTCTCTGTCCCTTTAACCTCCCCGTGATCTCACTCTCAGTCCTTTTAACCTTCCCATGACCTCACTCTCAGTCCCGTTACCCTCTACGTGATCTCTCTCTCTGTCCCTTTAACCTCCCCGTATTCTCAATCTCTGTCCGTTTAACGACCCGTGATCTCACTCTCAGTCCCGTTACCCTCTACGTGGCCTCACTCTCTGTCCTGTTATCCTCCCTGTGATCTCACTCACTTTCCCTTTTACCTCCTCGTGATCTCACTCTGGGTGTCTTTAAACTTGCCGTGACCTCACTTTCTGTCTCTTTATCCACCCCGTGATCTCACTCTCTGCCCCTTTAACCTCCCAGTAATCTTACTCTCTTACCCTTTAACCACCCCGTGATCTCAATCGCCGTCCCTTTAACCTCCCCGGGATCGCAATCTCTTTCCCTTTAATGTCCCCGTGATCTGTCCCTTTAACCACACTGTGATCTCAATCTCTGTCCCTTTAACCACCCTGTGAAGTCATTCTCTGTCATTTTAACCTCAACGTGAACTGTCCCTTTAACCTCCCCGTGATCTTACTCTCTGTCCCTTTAACCTCCCCGTGATCTCACTCTCTGTCCATTTAACCTCCACGTGATCTCACTCTCTGTCCGTTTAACGTCCCCGTGATCTCACTCTCTGTCCCTTGAACCTCGCCATGATCACACTCTCTGTCCCTTTAAGCTCCCCGTGATCTCACTCTCTGTCCCTTGAACCTCACCGTGATCTCACTCTCTGTCCGTTTAACGTCCCCGTGATCTCACTCTGTCCATTTAACCTCCCTGTGATCTCACTCTCTGTCCCTTTAACCTTGCCATGATCTCACTCTCTGTCCCTTTAACCGCCCCATGATCTCACTCTCTCTCCCTTTAACCTTCCCGTGATCTCACTCTCTGTCCCGTTAACCACCCAGTGATCTCAATCTCTGCCCTTTTACCACCCTGTGATCTCACTCTCTGTCTCTTTAAACACCCTGTGATCTCACTCTCTGTTCCTTTAACCTCGCCGTGATCTCAATCTCTGTCCCTTTAAGCTCCCAGTGATCTCACTCTCTGTCACTTCAACATCCCAGTGACACTTTCTGTCCCTTTAACCTCCTCATGATCATAATCTCTTACCCTATAACCTCCCCATGATCTCACACTCAGTCCCTTGAACCTCGCCGTGATCTGACTCTCTGTCCCTTTAACCTCCCAGAGCTCTCATTCTCAGTCCCGTTAACCTCCCCGTGGTCTCACCCTCTGTCCCTTTAACCTTACTGTGGTCTCACTCTCTGTCCCTTTAACCTCCCCATGATCTCACTCTCAGTCCATTTATCCTCCCACTGATCTCACTCTCTGTCCCTTTAAGCTCGCCGTTAAGTCACTCTCTGTCCATTTACCGCCTCCGTGCTCTCACTCTCAGTCCCTTTATCCTCCCTGTGATCTCAATCTCTGTCCATTTATCATCCCCGTGATCTCACTCTCTGTCCCTTTAACGTCCCTGTGATCACACTGTCTGTCCGTTTAACATCCCCGTGATCTCACTCTCTGTCCCTTTCACCTCCTCGTGATCTCACTCTCTATCCCTTTAACCACCCTGTGATCTCATTCTCTGTCATTTAAACCTCACCGTGATCTGTTCCTTTAACCACCCTGTGATCTCAATCTCTGTCCCTTTAACCTCCCCGTGATCTGTCCCTTTAAACACCCTGTGATCTCACTCTCTGTTCCTTTAACCTCCCTGTGATCTCACTCTCTGAAACTTTAACCTCACCGTATTCTCAATCTCTGTCCCTTTAAACTCTCCTTGATCTCACTCTCTGTCCCTTGAACCTCTCCGTGATCTCACTCACTGTCCCTTTTACCTCCCCGTGATCTCACTCTCTGTCGCATTAACCTCACCATGATCTCACTCTCTTTCCCTTTAACCTCTCCGTGATCTCACTCTCAGTCCTTTTAACCTTCCCATGATCTCACTTTCAGTCCCGTTACCCTCCACGTGATCTCACTCTCTGTCCCTTTAACCTCCCCATGATCTCACTCTCGGTCCCTTTAAGCTCCCCATGATCTCACTCTCGGTCCCTTTAATCTCCCCGTCATCTCACACTCTGTCCCTTTAACCACCTCGTGATCTCACTCTCTGTCCCTTTAACCACCTCGTGATCTCACTCTCTGTCCCTTTAACCTTGCCATGATCTCACTCTCAGTCCGTTTAACCTTCCGATGATCTCACTCTCAGTCCCGT